>JAVKLA010000017.1:23326005-23352959 GCA_034782735.1 Sagittarius serpentarius
CTCCCTCACCGCCCGCTCGCCGGCTGCGCGGCTCCCCCTCCGCCGGCCGCAGGGGCGAGCTGCCCCGCTGCCGCCCCGCTCCTCCCGGCCCCGTTCAGTTTTCTGCCGAGTCTCCCGCCCGCCCCGCGGTCGTTTCTCCTCAGGCCTGAGGAGATACCCCCGCCTCGGAGGGGCGATGCCCCCTTCCCCCTTCCGCACCGGGTGGGGGCCCTGCCCTCAGCCCGCGCACCCACAGCTTCCCCTGCGGGAAGGAGCTGCCTGACGGCTCCACGGCCCCGCGGCAAAACCCCGGCCCTCGGAGGCCCCGGGCATCGGGGGGCCTTCCTCACCTCCTCCCCCAGCAGCCTCCTGGCTCTAGCCCTTACCTGAAAACACAACACCCCGGGATCGTTTCGGGAAGGGCCTTTGGGGGAGAGAAGTCTTGAGATTTGGGGTCGGTTCTGGCTGCAGGGGCCAGGCCGTTCCTCCTGGCTCGAGGAAGGTGGCAGGGGTGCATGCAGGGAGGCCTGGGGAGGAAAGGGGCCATGTCCCCTTGGCCTTTGAGGCTGCTTAACGTTGTGTGTGTGCTTGTGGGCTTGTGCATCGCTTTTGGAGAGTTTAGGGGTATTTTTCTTTGTTTTTTTTTAGCTTAAGATGTGCTTAAGAAAGGATGAAAATGTTCAAAGCTATATCAGGCTGCCACTGTTTAGGTTTTTGTGGGAAACTCGGGAATGAGTGAAAATGACTAGTTAGAACTAAAGCAATTTAAAGAAAAAACAGTGACCCTGAGGCCAAAAGGACAAGTAAACATGGTCTGGTTTTGATGAAAATCGGGGAATATAACACAGCAGGCCTCTCTGAAATTAAAATATTCTGTCCTCCCTGCTGCAGACATCCTTTTATGAGTGGTTCAAAATGAGCCATTTCAGCCAAGCTCAGGACAAAATTAGCCTAAGAAGAATGTCAAGTATTTCCAGGAGTCAGCTTTTGCTTAGCATCTTTCTCATGGCATATAAACAGCAAATGAGTCAGATAATGAGTACTGAAGACAAAATGTGAAGTCTGAGGGTGTAAACAAGCATATACCATATTTTAGCTCCTTCACCGTACTTTGAGGCAGACTGTGTTTCCATTTCTTCTGACAGCAGAACTGGAAACATACAAGTGATAGTCAGAATTTCCTTGAAGCAGGTATAGTGTTTAGCACTGATAAATGGCCCCATGATACTCCCCTGAAAAGGCGAATCTGTTTTTTGTAAAAATACAACCTCCCCACACCACCAGATTTACAATAGTTAATAGGAGATTAATTCTGATCTCCAGTAGGAGATTTGGGACAGAAAGGAAACATCCTTAGAGTTTGAAGTCACTCTCAACAAAAATTTAGAAAATAACTTCTATGAGGATGAATTATCCTTATCTGTCTTCTCTATAGTTTTTTCCCACTTCCTCTGAAGAGCTACATCTAAAAAAAGGATAAAGGATGAGAGGAATTATAAATAGATCTAATGTAGCAATTTTTACCTTTTTAAACCCTGCCACAAAGCTAAGTATGCATGAATGAGAGGTGAAATACAAAATATTCGTAGTGTACGCCTTTACAGAGTTGAAGAAGCTCCATGTAGCCGCCTTTCAGAAAGCTGGTCTGAACTAGGGCAAAAGCTCATTCCAGTTTATTTACGCATCATTCCCACCTTTGGCTCAGCCCTGAATGAATACTCATGCTGACATAAAACTATCTTTGCCCTCCTCTTCAGTCTAGAACATTCTGGAGAGCAAAGCACGGGTTCTCAGTTCTTATGCTGTGCACTAGCAAGATGCTGGCTTTCTGAAATTCTATCTATTTTATTTTTATGTGTCTTGGTAACTATGGCCAGGGCTGGCTCAAAAGCCTCTTAGCAGCCTGAGTACAAAAGCTGAATTTTATTCAGAGCCCATCTACTCTGATGATAGTGCACCAGCATCTGGCCGGTCCTGTGCTTTAGCCTCCCTCTCCTTTTCAGTACCAGTGAGGTAGAAATGGGATGGTTCCTGAGGGAGCCCCTGTGGCTGCTGAGCCCAAAAGTCTCTTTCTCTCTGGACAACTGGCTGTGATGCTGCTGAATCCATCATCCGCAGCCCTGTACAATTTTCTGGTTTGCCCATGTCTAAAGGTGGTCCTTCTTTGGGGCTTTGGTCCATGAGTTATGTGGCATTGAACAGTTGTGTCTGCCTCGTGCTTCCTTGAGTTTGACAAGAGTTTGCTGCAGTGAGTTTTGCAAAAATGCAAGAGTCCGCTCATGTGTAACTCAAAGCAGCATAGGGACCCATATTTAGCATTCTTATGTGAGTTGGCAAGTATAATACATACAAGAAAAATACATCTGTGCTAGCCTAACTGTTAACTATTACGGCTCAACCGTTAGGCCATGTGACTCCTTCGTTTCTTTTCTATATGCTCTATGTCAGATGTCATGTGCTAAATGCTTATTTACCAGTAATTACCTTCTAAATCACCTACAATGAGTTCCTTCCTCACTTTCCATTTCAGTAAAAGCTGAAAACATTTAATTAGCCATTTTCACTTGGATATTATGCAAAGATTGGTATTTATGCAATCCTTTGAAAATACAGTCTTGCTGTTATACTGATAGATATACAAGGAACACTGAATCTTGATTTTTATTCAATCATCTCTTTTAGTTCAAGCACAATGTGGAGCCTCAATATTCTGACTCTGTGGAACTTTAAAAGTGCATATTTGTTTCAGAGTATTTTCAAATCCAGTTAGGTTCCCCAAAATAACTATGATCATTTTTTCCTGAGGTGGAATTTGTTCAACAAAACTTTTAAAAATGAAAGATTAGTATTTTAAATGCTTTATGATTGAGCTTAATGGAATATCTGAATTTATTGCTTGCTTTTGAGAGAGGAAGAGTTGTGACATATTCACAGATCAAGAAAATATTCACTGTTAAGTCAGTAACTGCTATAATTTTATTTTACAAGAGAGATCATTGTATAGAACCTGGTATGTAAGTCTGTAACATAAAATAAGAGTGATAAGAGTTTGTCACCACAGGTGATGCTTTTTTTTCTCTCACAAAAAAAAATAGGAATAATGATAGACTCTTTTCCTAGTAGTGCTACAGTGAACATTTCACTTGAACTTTTTGCCACTGTGGTAATCTTAAAATTACTCCATTACTTCCAAATAAAGAAACCTAAACCTGGAACTTTCAAAACTTCTCCCCAGAGCACAAAAAAATAAAGGAACTGACTTTTTTTTCAAACCGAAATCATGTGTCAGCTGTTACCAAGTTACAGTTTCATGCACATTTGAGTGGCACGTGTACTGCAATAATTCTACATTCCCCTTTAACCAAATAGTTTGCTCCCAAACATCCAGCCAAGTCAATTTTTCATGCTTTTAATACTCTATTGCATTTTTCATGACAGCAACTTCTTGCACAATAATACCCATAAAAATTGACTGGAAGCATACAGCCTCCAGCACTAAGGAGTTAAACAGTCCTGATTGATTGTAAAATTTCACCTTTTGTTTTCAGTACCAGTTCCTACTAGGTAACATAACATTACTAAAAAAAAGGCATGGTTGTGTTTCAGAACTTAAAAAATTATTTCGATGAGAAAACTCCCTCTGCTGGTTTGAAGAAGCAGCAGATATATTTCATTTAAAAAAATACAGACTGTGGGGAAAATACTCATTCAGCACGCACAGTATTTTTCCCTTCTCTGCATACTCAGTGGAGAGTGAATCTGTTTATTCCACAGAATGAGGCAGGACACTTTAAAAAAAAAAAAGAAAAAGAAAAAGGGAAAATAAAAAAGCACAGAGCCATTGTTTTGTAAATAAAAACTGTATCAAAATGTCGATTTTCAAGGAGAGGGCAAATCAAGCTTGCACACTAACATTTAATCCTATTATTTCTTTTAATGGTCGGGGGTGGGGGCTTATATTATTTTAAGAAGCAAAAGCAACTTTGCCTTTCTTTTCTTCCTACCCCCCTGCAGACACCCCATTCTGGGGCATCTTAACAGCTATGCAGGGCTCTTAGAAAGGCCGGACCGTTTGCAAGTACGACGCAGCTCCCTCCATCCCAGCAAAGAGCAACTAGTCGTAGTCTTTCTTGCGGATTATTGCTAAAGGAGGATGAAATACTGTGTCACTACAGACAGCTGGTAATACTAAGGAATTTGGGGTGCCAGTTTTCAGGCTATTGAAAGAATCATGCACTAGTGCCACATTTTTCACTGTGCAGTGTGGATCGATGATGATCTATGAGAACTCAGGAGCTGGTCTGCAAAATAATTGAAAATGGCTTTGTAAACCAACTACACTTGCATTCTCACACATCGAACAAGGAAGCAACCAAAATGAGGGAAATAATATGGACACTGGAAGTGTATCCTAATTTTATTTGTCTTTAATTGGCAATTCTTGTGGCAACACCGCAAAAATGTTTTTTTAATTGGTTAATTTCTTGGTTGAAAAGGTTGAGGAACATCAGCCAGCAGAAACAAATTCTTCTGTCCTTTGTTTCAAGTTTAACCACCCTTGATCTGTTTCCTCCATTATTATCCACCTCTTTTGTCAATCCCATTCTCTTCTCCATAGTCAGTTCTAGCCTTGACTAGCAAGTACTGGTTTTTCCCTTGTCGTAATCCTTTGCCTCATGCCAAAAACCCCTATGCCTTATTCCATTTTGCTGGGCTGAGCACAAGACAGGGAGCCAGGACAAGTTTCAGTTCTGTGGTCTCATTGTGTTGTCTAAAAATACATCCTTCAAATAAGACTCAATGTTGATTAAAACATTATTGTAGATGACAGCTTGTCCAGTACTAAATACTTTTAAAGTCCTGAATAAAGTATCAGAAATGTCGCTTCTGTTGCACAGGTATGAAATAAAATGCTTGTAACTGTTGAATCTTGAAAGAAAGGAATTGGGGGAGAGGTGTATCTGAAATTCAGGCTAAGTATAGGCAACAATTAATCATGTTTCTGCCATTACAACAGTAATATGAAACAGTAGTTACCTACTCTGATGGCAGCTATTACATTTTTTCTTTGACATCTCTTCTGAGGATTCAATTCATTTATACTGGGCTATTACAACTAATTAATACAAAGCTGCAAACAGCAGGGAGTTTGTGGAGAAGCTCCATCCACATCACGCTGATAAAAAACGTTTCATGTGGACATGTAGTCATTAACGGTACAACCATATGTGTAACCATACATGTAGTTTCAAAGATATTCTATCTGATTTAAACACAGGAGAGTTTTCATCTCCACAGTTTGGCTGTAGTACATCACACTGTACTTAAAACAAGAAGAAGTAGAAAAAACCCAAACTCTGTTTTTCACTGGCATATTTATTTTTTCTCTAATAAGCAACCACCTTCCTCCTTCCCTTTTAGGTACATTTGGCATTTTGGATTTGTATTAAGTCCCTTTGGCAGCCACTGTTTGGGATTTCCTTACGTTAACATCTAGCACAAAGAAATCTCATCTTCAGGGTCCAGTGGGCTAACGGTTTCCGTCGGCATCTGAATAAATCAACAGCTGTGGCCTTCAGCCATTTTGTCTTACCAAAATAGAAGTAACAGCAAAACTGCTTGTTGTTGTAACAGTTCTCACACATGCTCTGAGAAGGGGATAAGAAGCCTTTTCTCAGCAGAGATGACTTCACACAAAACGTACAGTATTAGCAACGTAAATTTTCCCTCTCTCTGTCGGTAACAGCAATGTAGTCCTAGTTGCAATGATCTAAAGATACAAAGTTTGCTCAAAACATAGTATTATTAAAGCATTGGACACATCATCATGAGTACTTGTATCACTGTAATGCACACACGTTATGTATTAGGGTGCATTTCTGTGCCACAAGTAAGACAATGGTGTCAGCTGAAAGTGCTCGTATATTCGAACGGCAGTCAGTGATACCTGTACAGCCCCTTTATGCTCTAAGTGTAGTGCCAAAAGCAGCCGAGTCACTGCCACTGCGATTGGAAAGTGTCATTCTTTGACATTGAACTTCTGTTTCTGGCTCTCTCACTCTTGCGCTGGTTCTAGTGCTCATCTGATGGTTTTGCTCAGTCAGTTCAGCTTCCAAGCCCAGCAGGAAACTTTTAAAGTTGGGAATTGTTAATTATTCAGAGCAGTTTGGACTTGTAATTAAACTATGTTCAACTGTAGTTTTTCAAATTCCAAATAAAACCAGTCTGTCACCAAAAAGACTGATCAGGTGCAGAAACTCTGCACGTATTACTTGCACTTAGGGAACTATTTTGAGTATGATTGTCTTGGGGTTTTTTTGTGGGTTTGTTGTGGTTTGTTTTGTTTTGTTCTGTTTTTTTAATGGAAGTACAGCAAAGCCACACCCTGCAAGCTCCAGGCCATGAAGACACAATATTCTCTGTAGTGATCTGCTATAGGGGACTCTTGGGAGCCTTTTGGAGAAAGGGATATGGAGTTACCTGTATGTTTACATTTTCCTGTATTGATTTTTCTAAGCTGACGTTGCAATGAGTAGTGTATTTTCATCAGTATCAAGTTGGTGAAGAGAGGTCAAGGCAAAGGAGTGCAAACATACTTGTCTATCACTTCATGCTTTAAGCTTAACACAATGCCTCTTCTCTCTGCATTCTCAGACAATGTAGTATTGTCATTAATATTCGTGAAAGTGGCAGCCTTTTTGTGAGTGCTGTTCAGCCGCTTTTGAGTTTATAAATAGCATTCCCAAGGGGCAGTCTGCACATCTGTGGAATCACCAGAGTTGACCAAATACCCACTGTTCAGAAAACTCTATGATAAAATACTACTTCCCTGACAATTGCACATCCTCACCTTCAGTTATACTAACTGAACTCTAGGATGTGTTGCTATAATCAGTAGGTGCTTCTGTAAGGGGTATGAGAAAGGACACACATTTCGCACTCCCCATTCCCAGACAAACTAAACCCGATCAATTTTGTTTGTTAAAAAAGTCAGAATTGTGAACGGATCTAATAAATACAAAATATTTTAAATTAGAAGGGTTGGCTCTGGTCTTGCTAAGGTACTTGTGACTGTGAAGACGGGCCCCTTGGCACAGCTTTGGAGGTATTCACTGATCCATTTTGTTGTTGTTGTTGTTGTCATGCAGAGTAAGAACTTAGATATTTATCTACATTCCTGCAGGCTTGTATATCCTCTCCCTCGGGGCTTTGATGCCTGCTGCCAACAATGCACATCAGGTTTTCTAGAGACAGCAAGCTCAGCCTAACAACAGGCTGAGCACTTCAGAAGCATCTGATTGCTTTATATTTTCCCTCCTAAGAAGTTAAAGTATTGGGGATTATTCATTTTACCAGAGCATATTCCCACAAAACCAGCAAAAGATGAGTTTTCTGTTTCACTCTGTATTTCCACTTTAACAGTTATCAACATCTCAGCCTGAAGGAGGAAGAGCAGCTCCTATTCTGCTTTCAGAGACAATGAAGTTAAAGAGGCAAACAGAAGGTTGGATTTATGTCTTGACAAGTAAGATGTTTTTCAGTTCCCATTTTCGGTGGGACAGTGAATTGAGATTGTTTCTACTTTTAACGATTAAGGTGCAAAGAATCGCAAGCTTTCTGTGTACAGAGAAAAACACCACAAAGAAATTAGTTATACGGAATAATTTGTTGCATTGTTTGAACTCACATTTGCCCACCAGAAACTGCAGAGCAGGATCTGTGATGGAAAGGGGGAATGTGCTCCAGCAATGGTATCTGAGTCGCCAAAAGTGTATCGCCAAATATACTCACAAACTTGAGTGTTTTTTCTAAGGAAGCAATATTAACTCATCAGCCAATTTGTGAGTTGATTATCCATAGATATGGGCATGGACAAATCATACTTTTCCTACCACAAGCTGAATCCTTTAGCTGGCACTCTCCCAAAAACACCCACTCAGAGAACAGTTTGCAGACACAATGTTTTCTATTCTTTTTCACTTCTCCATCGGTGTTATTTCCAGCCCAGACTACTTGAAAGTCAGCATCCCTTCTTGAATCTAATTAATCCTTATGACTTGGCCCTTCACATCAAATGCCTTCCTTTTTAGAAATTGCAGTTCATAATTGTTCCAGAGCTCCTGCTGTACTCAGGAACTCCCTAATCTCTTTTCATGACCTTTTGTCACAAACAAGAGCTAAAACAATAGTTTTGTTTAGACACACTGGTCTGCTGAAAGACCGTATTTTTTTCCAAGTAAGCTCTTAGAAAACAGGATCGGTCTGATATAGGGACAGATGGTAACACAGGATTGGTCAGAGGCGATTTCCCGTCTCAACCATTTTCTACACCAATTAATCAGAGCTCTCTCATGGGAAATCAGAATTCCAAAACTTATTCTTGTACCAATTTGAAATTACAGCAATTCGTGCAATGAACATTTTAGAAAACACTTGCTTCTGGAAAAAAAGTGTTTTAAACATCCTATGTTTTTCTTTCACTGTTTATATTTGTCTCATGACATCTCAGTAATGATCGGATTTAGGGAGTTTAGTTCTTTTAAACAGTTCTCTGACTTCCCAGGTGGCTGCTCTGTAATCCGTTTTCTTCGAGTGCATGAAAAATCCAAGTGCCAAAGCCTCAGCATTTTTCATTCTTGCTGACCAGATCTACCCCTGTGTTACACTGGAACATTTTGTTATTCTAGAGCTAGTGGCCAAAAGGGGCGCAGGAACACCCATGCATTAAATCCACCCTTGTAACAATGTTCAGAAAAGTGCTAATGTCCACCTGTAATTTTTAGAAAAATGCAGCATGGCGTACTTCATGTACCCACACATTTCAGCCACTGACTGGAATATTCTTTTGAATTTTAAGATGAACAGTGAAGAGAGGCTCATTTCACCTGATTTTAGCTGCATGCTTCAGCTACTCTGCTGAGGCGGATTCATTTGACAATCTGTGGAAAGGAAGAAGCAGGCACTGGTAGGAAACAGTTCATCAGAACCTAAAATAAGCCCCTAAGATATGAGTGATAAAAACCCTGGAGAGGTGCCAGCATCTTTCTGGAGATTGTAGAGGGAAACCACACGGCTAGCTTAGACTTTGATGACAAAAGTTTGATGAAGTGAATGCCATCATTAGACTAGATGGATACATATTCCTCTTGTAGCAGCATCTCTGCATTATTTTTGCCTTTACATTCTGCTATTAAAATGTTTTCCTTGCAAACAAAATCAACAATGCATTTTGGACAATCGAGAGTTAGATTTAGTTCATGTTTCTGGAGATTGCTTCATATATCCAAAAGTGAGACAAGACCTAGACATAGCTGCTTAAAGAGGAAGTATTGTAGTGGAAAGAAAGTAATAAAATACTGGCTTAATCCAGCTATGCTCCTTCTGTTTTTAAGCCTCTTGGTGTGAAAGACAGTAGCTCAAAGTGCAAGGTCCTACACTGGTCCTGCGTTTAAGCTAATGGTGAGAAGTTACTTGTTTGAAAGGACAGATCTTGAGGAGAAAAATCAGAGCAGTAATTGGCTGTACCCACTACCGTGATGCAGCCACAAAAATGACAAATATGGTTCTTTGGTTTATCAGGAGAGGTGTTTCCATTATATAGGGAAATGTTGGTGCTATCATTTAACTAGTAAGATGTGCTCTTGAAAAATGGATGCAAAGACTACAGTCAAGAAGAGCAAATTCAGCTTGGAATAGGTATGGAAAAGGGCCATTTGGACCATATTGGAGTGTGAGCAGTCTAAAAGAGGTTGTTTAGTCTCACAAAACAAAGACTGAGAAGGGAGGGATGCACTCTCTGTAAATACATCTGTGGGCAGATCTGAGGGAGAGGAAATGGCTAGAGCTTACAAGCAGCACTGCTCAGAATCAATGGGCACAATATGGTGGTGGATGTGCTTAGACTGGAAATTAGAATAAGGAAATGTTACTGCAGAGCACAGCCATGGTATTCTGGAACAACATTCACACAGGAGTTTGGAGAGAAGTGACATGACAGTTCTCAGGATGAAGCTTGCTCATTTTGTGTGATGGATTATTATTATGTGATTTGCTTTACAAGCAGGAAAAAAGACTTGATTACATTCTTTCCTAAGTTCATGTATACACACACACACATATATAACATGTGTTTGCATGTATGCATGCATATGCTGTATGTATATACATATATGTTTGGTTTTTAGAAGTTCTACGCACAAGAGTCAAGTTCTTAACATTCCATGAGAAGCAGAGGGCATAGGCACCTGTGAACATTTATAGGCTGTACAAAGCTTTGTACAGCATGGACTCCACTATTACCATTTTGCCTTTGACATCCAAATATTCAGGAGTGTTTGCAACATAGCACACAGATGCCAGAGCAAGCTTAGCGTTACCAAATCTGAGTACTGGCGACAGTAGTCAGTATAAAGATCACAACGAGCTAGGTAGCTCTGCTGTCTCCAGTGGGTTCTCATGGTCTCACTTTCACCCTGTTTCTCTCTTTTTCAGGAAGGACAGTCTTTGGACAGTCAGAAGGGCGTCCCTAAAGGGGCAGGTAGAGGCACAGACCTGCAGTAATAAGGAGTGCAACTCTCTCTTCCTCCCTAAAAGGAATAAAAGACTGAAATACAGAACTGAAATCTTTTTATCGGCTTTGGCTGTGCTCCCATGACATTAAACAGGTGAGTTACCGCCCCAGCCCAGAAGAAGTGCTTGAACAGTGCTATTTGACAGCTGCTGATTAACCTGTGTGGTCTAGCAGCAAAGTGATAGGTGCCATACAGAAGCCAGACCCTTAAACTATCACCACTTGTGCAAGCTGGTGGCCTGCAGTATCTGTTTCTGTGGGGCCGCCAATCCAGCATCTGTCACAAGCGTCTGGTTCATAGCGAAGAAACAAAGGGAAGTCCCAGTGACACATCTTCCAGCTGCAATCCCAAAGAAGTGTCATAGGAGGCCAATAGAATGCCTTTTCTGCAAGGAATGAGTGGGTATTATTACAAGGCACATAAAATATGCACAGGGTTGAATTTCACCTCTACCAAAGACAGCAGACACCAAATGTGTCTAATTGAAGGAAGCTCTGGAGTTTTGCTCTACGAGGTCCATGAAGAAAGCTGTAGTAGGGCAAGTGTCATGGCCGTATGTGAAAACAGCATTGTAACTTGCATTAGAAATGATGATGCATGAGATGTAGTAATCCCGTTCTTCTGTGCTCCCAGGCTGTGTTTACAGGGAGGGAGACAGAAAAAACCAAGAGCCATGATGTCATTTTTACATGGTAACTTCTTGTCTTAGAACAGAAGATCCCTGTTCCTTCCATTTATTTGTTTTTGTACGTACAACAGCACTGCCCTATGCAGTCCTCCATCTGCTGTTCCTCTACTTTGTCTCCTTTCATGTGGATTTGTTTTTTTCTAAAACGGAGCTTATTCTCACTTGGCCCATACCACTTTTTCTCCTCCTCCTCACTTCCACATACACTATTTATTTTTGTTTAAATTGTGTATCCATTTTATTTAATTCTGTAAAGCCATTTGCAAAAGAGATGGTATTTAATCCACAGGTTTGTTCTGTGTATCTTGCCTATATGTAGAGGATGCTGATAATCTTCTTTGTAATAGGCTTTAAGATGGTACTTGGTTTTGGAGCACTAGTAATATACCTGTTGCCTTAAAAACCCGCTCAAGTAATTTCCCCAAAGAGGTTATAACAGTCACAAATATATTTTAGTTGCCTCTATTTTTGAGTACCTAACTGGTTATTTTATAAATCACCTGGTTTTCATACAGTAACTTCCGTAGCCAATTGCAGATAGTGCAGACATCGTAGCCCAGTCTGATCAAAGCAACAGAGGGGTGATACCAGACCAGAAGAATAGAAAGTCTGTGGCCTGGGAAGGAAAAGTTGCTCCAGGCACAGAGGTAAACCTGAGAGAAGAGGAACGGACAAGAGCCTGAGGTCAGAGGGAGGAGAAGGCTGATAAGGAGCTGTAGCCAATATAGCGAACACAGGCCACAGCGAACAAATGCCTTTTCCAGGAAATGAGCACAAGTGTTCAGGAGGAAACTTACCTCATACGTAGTCTTTGTATCAGATAGATCTGACCTAAGCCTCTGAGCCATAAGCCTGATGATGGTTGAGGTCTAAAGGAGAAGGGGCACCCCATCCAGAAAGCTCTAAAAGGATGGCAGCCTGGAAGGAGGGAGCAAACAGCTGGAATCTGGTAGCAGGGAAGGGATCTAGGGAAATGGATTAATGGTCATGTTCGAGGCAGGCATCTGAAAGATGATGGATTTTCATTGAAGTTTTTTGTATTTGGAGCATTTCTGTTAAAAAAAAAGTTAGGCATGTGAAAGTGGTTGAAATTACACAGTTACTATAACACAAGAAAATCCTGAGCCAGTCAGCCAGGCCAAAACAGGCCTGGAGTGACTGGTCTGTCTGATCTTTCACATAACTTGTAGCTTTAGGGCATGAAAGTACATATTAAAAAGAGAGAGAGAAGGAACCATAGTTAAGAGGATCCTTTCGGAAAATTGGGTCTTGGGGTAGAAATCACTGAAGAAGAGGAATAATGGTCAAAAAGGGAGAGCTTGCTAGAGGAGCCAGAAGAGAGAAGGAGCTCAGGTTCATACTTGAGGCATCACATTTTTATCCTGGGAGGAGAGATGGGGCTCACAGGCTGCCAGTGGGGTACTAGGAGACAGAAACCAGCCTGCAGTTTGCTTGCCATGAAACTGCAGAGGAAGACTTCAAATTGTTTTACTTTGTTTATTGTTTGACTTTGGGAAAAGCGCACTGGTCATTGCATGCTATTCTGTTTATCTTTTCTTCTCCGCCTTTAAGTTACTATCATTTTAAACACTGTGATTCATTATTGTGATGAGAAAGGAAATTTTCCCAAGTGTCTGGGCTGGAGCTCAAACCAATCTTCACAACAGACCTTCAGAGATAACCAAAGCTAGCCCTTATGGCTGCCAACTAGGGCCTTCCAGAAGCATTGCAGAAAAGCCGATAGTACTTCTATGATTTACTTGGCTGTTGGCAAAAGGCTGCAGCTGAGCGAAACACTGTGAAAGCAACACCTGTCCCCAAAAAACTTTGAGTCCAAATGGTGAAAAATGACATGAGGCCACAATTCTGCCCAGGACCAAACTTTCTTCTGAGTACAAGAAAACAGTGCTAATTCAGCCCAGGTAGAGAAACAAAAGGACTTAATGGAACAAGAGGGATCCAGCCACAGGCAGATTTTAGAAAAGCAGGGTTTAGCCCAGTAGGATCTGGAGGCTGTAGGTTCCTCCTTCAAAATATAAACCAACAACCTCAGAGTGTCGTTCTTCTTGCAAAGTCTAGTAACATTATTTCCCTGCGACAGTGTATCGTTGTTTTTCTGACAAAGCTTCTTTTGTGTCCCTGTGTTTTTTCTGCAACAGATATTTATAGAAATTGTAGTCACAAAGCTGCCAAAAGCACTTCCTGTAAATTACATAATATGTCTGTCTCCCTTCCAGTGTCACGAGGACCTATTCACAAGCTTCCCATTACTTTTGAGACCTTTATTTTACAAGATAGAAGAGCTCTGACTGTTACCATACGCTATACATGTGCTCAAAGAAAACACTGCCGATAGGAGAGGACTGAGGCAGACAGTAACAGGCAGAGTAACTGGAATAGTGACTGTGAGTGGTTCACTTTGTTGAGGGTGTTTTTATGGTTGGGTTTTTTCAGATCTTCAAAATGTGTTCTTGAGCAAATTTTTCTTCTAAAAACACTTAATCAGATTCACCAGCATACCCTGTGTTGTGCTGTTGATTTGTCCCCTGGCAGAAGTGGATGTGACTGTAGCCTCTCTTTAGTATCTGTCAAAATGGTGTGTGCTCCCACCCCACCCAATATTTTCACAGTAAAGTAGCTGTGCAGTTTTCCCATTTAGATCTGGGCTATGTTCACCTTTATGGACTAGAAGTCCCTGGAGTATTCCCAGCAAAATTAGACAGTTTAGAATACGCAACATTCTGAAATAAAGCTAATTTGCCTGGGTTAATTTTATATCCAACTGAGCATAAAATGGTTGATTATAGTGTTCAAGAGGAAAACATGAGATTACGGAATTGATCTAATCTGCATTGTAGTTAGTAAGGAAACATCCACTTATTTGAGCGGGAACGGGTTTGGGCCTAAACGTGCACATTGTCTGGAGTTCAAAGGAAAATGAGATCCAAGCAAAAGGTATAAAAAATGTGGAGAGCATGTTACATAGTAAACAATCCCATGACCTTGTGCTGTGCTCTTTCTTTGCCTGACTTTCATGTTGGAGCTCCCATTTTATTCGTACAGACTTGATCCTGCCGTCTTTGAATTTAGTGGGAAGACCTCTCATTGACTTTGATCGTGCAAAAACTGGCTTTATATTCTTACATGGCTTTTTGGAGCAATAAAGCACTTTTGTACTTTTATTGTGTGATAGGATCCTAAGCTCCCCCAGTGGAGGAAGAAAACAGAACCAGATCTTAACCACTTCCCACGCTCTGCTAGCCTGCAGCCTACTCTGGTCCTGCATCTCCTTCAGGAGACCAGGTCATCTGCAGAGGGTTGATGAAGGAGAGGGATAAACCCCACATAGGCCCAAATCAGACTGGTGCACAGGTTTAACAGTGTCACAGTGTACAGTCGTAGCACAGTATTTTTGAGGGAGAAGGGGATATCACTTCACAAAATTCAAACAATGTCACCCATTGTGGATATAAGGCTGTCTGCTTCTTCTCAAAGGTGTGGTTTTACTTCTTGTACAGATAGCCCGGAACACAACTACCTGCATTTCATAATTGCTAGAGAAGGAATTTGACACCATGCTTCCCCCAGGAAAGGAAGGAACAATAACTGCAGCCTGGAAGAAAATGGAGGTAACTTACCTTGTCCAGCTTGCACGTTCCTCAGCTCTCTCATATTCAGGAAAGAACAACTTCCCTTGAATTTGACTCTGCCTATGACTCAGACTCCTGCCAGCAGCCACTTGCAATGGTGGCCTCCACCAGACGAGCAATCACTGTCATAAGAGCCTGGGGCAACGATGAACCGAGGACAAAATCCTGCTGAGGCCATTCACAAAAGCAGACTGAGTGAGATTGGCCCTGGTCTGTACAGCTCATTTTCGATTAAGATTTACAGTGCTATAGCAAGGATTAGACAGTGCCAGTGGAGGCCAGCGTGTCCCAGCCCCGGCCGTGGCTGCTGCCATCGTTGCAGAGGAGACAGAAAGCTCCTGGCTGCGGAGCGAGCAGGAGCACAGAGGGACAGAGACCGACAGCGGAGGGCACTCAGTGGGAGGGGAGCAGAGGGGCTGTGAGCATTACACAGCTCATTATGGCTTTGGGACTTTCTGGCAACATCACACACTTCCAATTTAATTTGGAATCGAGGTGATTTCCCAACACAAATTTTTGCTCTTGAAACCTCTCCCTAAACTCCCTTTTTGTTAATTCATTAACAAATTAGGATGTTTTCTGTAGCAGATGAAGCAATTTTCATTCACAACTGCACAACACTGGTTTAAAAATAGTAACAAGAAATTTGATAGCTCAAATACAGGGTGTCTACTTGGGGAATAAACATGTCTCCAGTGTTAGCTCAGCTTTTAAAACAAAATAATAATTGCTTCCAGAGATAAAATATTTGCAAGCTATTATTACAGCACTCTTTCATTAAAGGGAAGGAAACACAGCTGTCTCTTTGGAGCAGGCAGACGGCAACAGAGAAAGCTGTGCTCCGTAATTAGGCTTCAAGAACTGTCAGGTACTGGTACCTCTGACAGCTCAACATTAAAACCATATCAGCTGAGCATTCATCCGTGCTGCTCTTTCTCAAGCCACCCAAAAGAGGCTGTGAATTTGTTAATTAATCTCTGAGAAACACCGTGGTTCTGTCTCTGAAAGCAAACGGCCTAGAGAAATGTAAAATGACTTGAACAGAGGACACAAGCCTGCAAGTGATTTAAGGGTGTGAATATTGTGTATTCTTCAAAAGCAGTGGAAGAGGAGAGACTGTGTCAGCTAGCTTGTGTACTTACACAGAGATGTGGTTTTTCTTGAAAGCTGCTATTTCACTTCAAAGCATCTGATCCCGCAGCTGCTAAAACTGACAGCCAGTGGAGCTGCGTCTTCACACGGGTTGGGCGGGGAACCGTCTGAAGATCCTAGAGGTAACACATTGCTTTCTAGAGATTTCTTTAGGGTTATGCAATACAACATATCACTGGCTCTTGTTATCTACAGAAACATCCCTCATACACAGCAGCATTTCCGATCACGGTTTTGGTTCAGCTTCTCCTGTTCTCAACATAATTTGGAAAAATTTTGCACTAAAAATAAGCCGGCAGGAAAAAATAACTGAAACAAAGAACTGAAGCAAGTCATAAATCTATGTTGTTTCCCTCCCAAGGGATAATAATATCGTGATATGGCAATAGTCCACAGCAGTAAATTGCCCCATATCTGCACTGCACACATGCCGCATCAGAACGGCACATTTCTGTTCACAGTGGCACAACCTGAAATTAACTACCAGGAGCTCCAGGCCAGAGCAGGCTCAGTTAAAATTACGATGTTTAAAAGGTGAAGAGCCTCACTAGCACTGAGGAGGACATCTGAAGTACACAGCCTGCTTCTGAGCTTTCAGCGTTTTCAGTGGCAACCTGGTACATGTGAATCCCAGGATTACTCACACGTTTTACAGTAAACACTTGTCTGGATTAAACCACTCTGGACCTAATTTTTGGCCCAGGGCTACACTAGAATTTAGAAATTAGGCAACCCTTGGCAGGGCTGATTCTCTCCGGCTGTGTAACATACACTACAGTGTTGTGTTCCTCCATACACAGCTGAAGGCAATGCCTGCCTTTTGTAAGACCCCCACTGCCCAGATCTCTTGCCCAGGAGGAAGACTTCATATTACAGTTGCAATTTCTTCCTGAAATGCTTTGAATTCCCACTTTACCGTACTCTAATTAAACTAGCTCATCTCAGCAGGGACTTCTCCTCCACCTAAGTTAAGGTAAGGCCTTTATGGGCCCATACACATACACTGCATGCAACCAAAACACGTCTGACAGGGAGGATCTTTATTTGGGACTGGGGAGCCTTAGGGAACTGCCTGCTGGCTTTTTACATGAATCTATAAAGCCACCATTTGGTAAAGAGCAGAGAAAACTTCAGGCAGCTCTTGCCCTCATCGTGAGCATCCTGCTGTTGGTTACCATCCTGGCGTTGATCTGGAAACTTCCCCATTTAGCACAGAGAGAATTTGGGCATTGTGAATTCTGCTCCTGAAGCATCAGTTGCTACCACACGTTTTTGCAGATCTGTCTTAGGAACATGCTGCGGAAAGCAAGCCAAGATCTTTAGATTCCCAGGCTACTACCTTACCTCTGTTTCTGCCATCTTCTACCCTCTTGTGCGCGGGTTGAAAGAGAAGAGCTTTTCCACAGATGGTGGAGCACTCATAGGAAGGTACTCTTCTACCAGGAGCAATACAGTATGGTTACCCCAGTTCTGTACCACTCATTATTCAGAAGGAGCCTCTGTACAGAGGAAGGAAGTTTTTAAATGATTGTCTGCAAGGATTTCCAACAATCAGAACTCATGATCCACAGGGATTATTTGTAGTTTATTGTGAACGGTGTCTCGTTTGTCCTCCTAAAGAGGAAGCTCAGTGACTCACTCTTCGAGGTATAACATAACGATTTTTGCCAGATCAACTTCCAACAAAGGAGAGCATTTAGTATAAACAAAACAGTTATTGTAGAGCAGGTCTTTGACTAATTAGCAGTGAGAAATAGGACAGAATTTATTACACTGAACACAAGCTGGAACAGTTCAGTCACTTGGGACTTCAAAACGTTAGTGCAAGTGTAATTTCTGTAATTTAAGCTGATTATTTTATGTCCCTTTGCAGTGTACAGGAAGAACAGTTCTTTTCCTCTTTTCAGAAGTCTTCTTGTGTATATAAAGGTTGTTACAATCTTCTCCATCTGTTCTCTTTTCTAGAATTGTGTAGAAGTTTCTAGAAATGCATGAATTGTCTACATCTTTTCTGAAGTGTTTTTCTCAAACCAAGCACACTTATTCCATCTGCAGCCTTAGCAATGCTATCTAGAGTGGAAAGATTATTTCATTATCTTACATGCCATACATTGGCTGGTTGAACAAATTGATTCGTTACAAACCTGCCTTGACTGTTATTAATTAGATGTTTCCTGCTTTTTACAAGCACTGTTTCAGTATTTTTTCAGAAAATATGGACAGACTGATTAGTGACAATTCCTACATACCTCCCTTCCTTCCATTTCGAAAGTACTCACCATGCTTGCTCTTCTCCAGTGCCCTGGAACCTCATCTATCCTCATGACCTTCTCAAGGATGATTACTAACATCTTATCCTGCTTACACCAGCTACTTAAGCATTTTAAATAAACTTCCTTTTTCTTAAGTGACTACTGAAGGAAAAAGGCATTCAACCTGTCACCCATTATTATTTCTCCCTTCCCATCACATGTTGGACTAACTCTTTCATATCTTTGGAGAATGTCCTCGTGTTATTCTTCATTCCATTTCCTTCTTGTATCTTATTCTGCTCTTCATTTTTGTCCCTGTGATTATACTAGTCATAGGAATTAAATCAGTATCTACATTATGCCAAAATCCATTTGATACAGGACTTCTGTCACATAGTGCACTAGCTTAGCTTTTGTCTGTCAGATAACAGCAAGCAAGTACCATTTAAGCAAAACACCACAGATTTTTTTGCAATGGTAATCACTTCTATATTCTTTTTCAAAGGGACAACTAGTTCTGTTCCCCTTGAGCTCCTGGTGAAACTCTTCCTTACATCCAGGGAGGTGAAGGTGTTATACTGAGCCTCGGTAAAATAAGATGTGAGTGTTTCTCTCTCACACAGTAAAATCACCGACTATTTTCAGTGTGTGCAAAGTCAGCAGGGAGATGCCAGGTAAGTCCAGTAAAAGGAAAAGGAATATTGCATCTACTGTGATGTAATGGCAACTTAGTTGTTGAAAGAAAATAGGCGACTCAAGGTTAATTGCCAATAGTGAAAGTAGTACTTTGCTCCAGGACTATTAATAAACATGAGAGAGAGGAACATTTTGACTATTTAAAGCATATTTTTAGTCTATTTGAATACCTGAAACCTAACAGTATGATTAAACAGCTGCTCTGGTTAAGGCTGGATAAAGCCAAACCCAAGTATTTTCTGAATGTTTGCCTGTTTCCCACCCTAACCAGGAAACAGTATTTTCACAGTTCTGAAGTGTTTCCTTAATACTGGGGTTTTTTTCTGTTATTTTTCATTTCTACTCTTCAATATGTTTTTGTTTAAACAGAATTGAGAGTTTTGACAGTAATTTTTGTAACATTTCTCTAAGCATGATTCAAAACACAAAGTGAGCCTGTTCTAAAATATTTTTACTAATGAGCAAAAAATGTAAAAAGCCCAGATGCTTGGCTGTCTATGTGAGCCGAGAGCAGAGTTTGAGCCACCTGGTATTTACCCACGACCATTTTTGATAGTGCACGCTTCCCATCTTTATAATCCTCTTCAATCATTAACTGATTTCTCACAGGCCAGCCATGCAGGTAGATTTCTTTCTTCCTGTCTTGCAGGCAACAAACTGAGACAAAGCGATACAGTGAGTTGAAGAGCCGCAGAGGGAGTTGCCGTCAGTGCTCCCATTCAGAACACGATTTAATTAATCTTTACATGGTGGTAAGAATGACTGCATCTTCCCTCTCACTCAGTGTGTCATCCCTCCCTTTCACATTTTCTCAGCTATATTATACATCTTTCTCCCCTTGCTTTTTACAAAAGAAATTCTGTTTCTTTTTCTCCATTTGCTTGATCTCTTCTTTCCCCGTGAAAGCTCTGGCCCAGGGGAAAGGATCCTGTGTCTTGCTTTTGGGTAATCTCTTCATTTCTTGGCAGACAGTCAGGTAGAAAGCAAAGCTGAGAGCTTTGGCACAAGACAGAGGCTGAGTGTTTGGTTGTTTGGGAATTTTTTTTATTGTTTCTAGGGGATTTTTTTCCCCATCTCTTCTTGGGAATGTTTCACTTAGGCTGCCCTTTAGTCCAGGGAGAGAATAAGAACCCATTATATTAAAGGCTGAGGTTTGATGTTACAACTATTCACAGGAAAGTGGGACTTTCCTTTTATTGTTCACAACAAACGTTTTCCTTTATGACAAGCATAATAGAAAGGCAGGTCTGAAGTTAGGGAAAAAGATGTTTTGCCCAACTTTAATCAGATATGAATTGCCTGTGAAGTTTTTACAAGAAGTATATTGTTTGAGGTAAAGAACACCAGCTAATACTTCCTTTTCTTTTTGGATACATCATTACAAAATAAATATGGGAAAAGATAAAGTGTAAGTATTCTAATGTTTCACCAAAAAAAATCCTGTTAAAAAATAACTAGTAATAACTTGCAGTGCTGGGTCTCTGCATACGGTCTGTCTCTGCGGTGGGCGAGCTGGTCTGTTCCCGAGTCTGTAGCACCTCCGCGTGGGCTGAGCCAAGAAAAGTGATTCCTCCTCTCTGGTCGCAGGATTCACTGCTAGCCAGCCACCATTTCCCACCTGCTTGGCAGCTCTGGCATGAAATATCTTAGAGGTGTCCATGCTGACTCTTTAACTGCCAGATTTCCATCATTTGATGGAAATAAATGCCTGTGCTTTTTGGAATCAAACATGACCCGGAACATTCAAATTTTGTCACTTTCCAAGCCTTGAGTGCTATTAATCACAGAGAAAGCTTACTTCATGAGTCCCCATCCATTGCCACCATGCAGCCCATCCTTGAATTCACCACAGAGAAGAATAGCTATTTCCTCATCCAGACGAAGTCAGCCTTGGCTGACACTGAGAACCTCCTGAGACAGAAAAATGATGCAAAAGGAGCAGGAAAATCTTGGGCTCACCATGCTCCTACTCCATTCTCTAGCTCCTTCTTTGCCCATGCTCTGGGGCAGCTCAGGAGAGTAGCTGAGCTTCATTTTCTAACTGCAGCTACTCAGTGCGGATCAGGATCACAAAGCCAATGTCTCCAGCCAGATGCAGTCCAATCTCAGAGTAGAGGGGTGGGATGCTCAGCAACGTGGCTATTTTTCTGTATCGTGGCTAGCTGGTGGCATTAGCAATTGTATTCATGGGGGGAAAGGACTATTCAGTCATGCTAGCGATTGGTCTTACATGTACAGTTACTTAAGCACACACACACATGCACACACTACAGGTGTTGTATGGAACCGTTCCTCCTTTCTGGTACAAGCCGTATCCCTACATGATGCTCATTCAGGGTGTGCAACAGTTGGAGTTAACAGGATTGTTGAGCTTCAGGTGACTAATGCCGAGTCCCTTGGCAACAGCTCTAATCTGAATAGTCTTTAAATTCTTAACTATTCAATCACCATTTCTGTAAAGTAGATATTTTCTAAATTATAGAGGGTAGGTGTGCTCTCTTTTTCTACATGCCCCATGTCTGTATAATACGTTCATGAAGCACAGGGCACAGTCTTTTCAGCAAATCTTGAGTTTTGTCTTCATACAAGCTTACTCTGAAATAATTGCATCAATGTTCTTACACGTTCCTTATTACTTCAGGGAAAGTCCATGAATGAACATGTTTCTTTCAGAGTAAACTGAATTGTCAACAAACAAAAGAAATAGCCTGTATGGGAAGTTTGCTGGAGGGGAAGAATAAAGCTGATCTAATTTAGATAGATACGGAAAGGTAAAGTTTGGAGGCGTGAAGGGCCATGCTAGAGCCTACATTCCTGGAAAGCCACTTTCTGTACTGGAGCAAAGTTCATGGGGAATTAAGCAACCAATGAATGATGTGCTGAAGAGGGCAGAACTTCTTATAAAGGATGAATCGACTCTGTGTGTGCATAGGGAAGAAAAAACTAGTCAGTGTTCAGATTAAACGAGTTTTAAACTATGCTCACTTCAGCTCCCTGTGTTTCAGCAGGAGATGTTGGCAGGTGTGTATTCTGATTCATTTCAGCAGTGTGGCTGAAATCATGAGTTTATTGCATAATTGCAAAAGGGGAGAAAATAATTTAAAAAAAAATACATTGTATCAAACCTTGACCTTGTTTTTCCTCACTAAATGCCAAACTGAAATTTCACAAGACTCATTCTTCATTTGAAATTTTTAACAAAACACCCACATTGTATTTTGTAAAAAGTCTGTGTGGATTGTTCTCCAGACATATATTTGATATTCCTGCCATAAGGGATAACACACTAGTAAAATCCTTGTTTTAGTGATTAGATGATATAAAAAAATAAACATCTATTATTCATACCATCTACATATGCCAGTGGTGCAGAAGGATTTGGGCTGTGCTGACAGCTGATGGTAAAATTTGCATCATACATGTTTCTAGTGTAAATGCTTGCACATACAAATGCACTTCTAGAAATTCAGTTTTACAAGTTCATGTCTTTTTGAAATCTTTCTAATATGTATGTTCTGGTATAATTCAGTCAAGTAAAACTGGAAAACAGTGAATCTCAAAAGAGCATGAAAAAACATTATTTTTTTTTTAATGATCAAAATACTTTTCCTATTCAGAATGATTTAGTAAACTCATACCAAAGAGTAAATTGCATGAACATCACTTGTGAAATGAAACCTTTTTAACTATCATCTAACAAAGTATAATTAATGCTGACATGCATAACTCTTAATTAACCACAGGTTTTTTACAGAACCTGATATTTTCAATGGGAAATTTCTAGTAGGAATATTAAAGTTACTGTAATATACGAAAGATCCCGTATTAAGGAAATGCATGAACAATTTGCCTTCCAGCATGGCTCTCTAGAGAGACGTGTTTCTCTCTGTGCATCCTTTCCTATATGTAAATATTGGGAAAACTCTCTGAGAAAAACTAGATGCAGAGGGTTAGCCTTATGCCAAAATTTCTTTCCATGTGATCACAACCCCTTTTAAGAAGAGACTTAGCTGGTTTTGCACACTTATCAGGCCCAACAGGAGAGTTCATCCACAAAGCCCAGTCTGGTCATTGTGCAAGATGGTGTAACATTATTTCAAAAGGCACATCCAAAACCAGGCCAAACTTAAGATCTCACAAGGACTCCCCTGAGGAAGGAAGCATCTGGCACAAAATCCCCCATATTTTTCCTTGGTTTCTTGGTCATGGGACTCATTCAGAAAGGATTTTAGATGGAGAAGCTGCCTGGAATAAGATCTTTGAAAAATCACAGGAGTTGTGTTCATTACGCCAAGATTCACCCTAGCTCTTGAGCATGGAGGACGGGTAGTCACAAGAAACTTTCACCTTTTTCATATTCCCCACAGGCCTGTCAATATGATGAACTGATGATGAGCATCCCCACAATTGATTTCCCCTTGAGCTCTGCACCCCACCTGTCCCACAGCCTCTATCCAAGCACATGAAACCAAGTGCCAAGCTCTTTTGGTTGGGTGAACATTGTTACCTACCCACAAACACTCTGGCCATGCAAGATATCGTCAGAGACAGGGAGAGACCATCTTCTCTAGGTGCCACCTAGCCCCACGGTGCTTCTGCTGAAGCATGGCCAAAGGCAGCAGGTACGTCCCTCAGCCACAGTCCCATCATGGCACTGTCCTAAGGTACTTACAATGTACCTGTGTGTGGCATTGCACGTTATCAAACCCCACCTGCCTCAAGGCTGGCATGGCAAACCTGGTGCATCCCACCACGCAGAGCTGTCAAGTTTGGTTAAGGTCTGCGTGCACAGCTCTCTGTAGACTGCAGCCGTCTGATTTGTGTGGGGCAGTGGGTTGGGGCCAAACAGAATCTGATATTGCTGATGGTGGTTTTGAAGTGCTGCAGCTTAATCAGGGGAGAGTGAGTGAAATTCACCAGGAAAGCTGAGGGCTTGCTCTCCCTGTAGATCTAAGATGAAAACTGAACAGGGTTGGCTCAAACAAATACGTGGGAGGGTGCTTGAAAAGATGTCCTGTGCTTCCCCTACTGACTAACACTTGCTTCTTGTAATCTTGATGTTCTCCACTGCATTCTGGCAGAGGGATAAAGAAGAGACAGGAGGCTGCAAGCTGATTGACAGCAAATATCATAGCAGCCTGTGGTGACCCAGTTTGCAATGCTCTCTGCCTTTCTCTAAATACAGGAAGGTCTTGGCAGGGCTGAGTCACCATCTCTGGACGCAATTAAAAGATGTGTAGACGTAGCGCTTAGGGACATGATTTAGTGGTGGACTTGGGAGTGTTAGGCTTATGGTTGGACTAGATCTTAAGAGTCCTTTCCAACCTAAATTATTCTATGATTCTGTGATCTGCTGTCTGACTTGATCCAGTATTTTTCTGATCCTAGTTTTTTACCAGCTCCATCTTCTCCTCCCAGAGCAGGGGATTATGGACTGTTCTCATCACCCAGCAAAGGAGGGTACCTTCTCACCTGCAGCATCATGTCCCTTTGGGTGTCTCCCACTGGCAGCAGGCTGAGAACAGCACTGTCACAGCGGGCCTGTTGTTAGACGGTACTGAAGGATGTCTCTGACTTGTAAGTGGTCTTTAATATAACACCAAATAAGACTATAACACCTTAGAGGGAACGTGGTACGAGAGAGAGAGAGATGTTTTACATCCGTCAGGCAAATGAGGCACTCCAGCGACAGCTGCCTTAACCAAAATGATCCAGAGATACTACGTTTCATCCCAGGCTTGCTATGTGACCATTAAAAAAAAACCCTAAACCCAAACAAATAAAAAGTCATAAGTAAGTAATCCTTACATGAAGGGCATTCTGCACACTTCGGTCTTGAAATGCAAAGATGTAGGCATACGTAATGAAGGTGCATTTCAATATGATGGGCAGAGTTAAGGCTTTTTTGGAGTATGTAGCACGCTATTTCACATGTGGTTGTTTTTTTGGAGACAATTAACATGTTTATTATTTATGTAATATATAGCACCTGGCCATTCCTATCAGGGTTCCCATATTTGCACTGCACAAACACAGAACTGAAGTATTTATTTGTTTTATTTATGTCAGCCCCTGTCCATGGAAGTGTAGATATGCTAGCATGAAAGCCAGTCTCAGGGAAAAGAGGTCAGATGTCTGCTCTGTGCCGTGGGGACAGCCTTTGTGTCAGGAGCGTCGTGACCGCGTTTCACCTTTTCTGCATATTCTAATAAGCAAGCGGCACTCTTCCACCCTGCACCACTCTGGGCAAGCCAAAAATAGCACAAAGATCCAGCTCTCTCGGCCACCTTTTTTTTGAAAGCTTTCTTCTTCCCCTCCTGTTTTTCCTTTGGGAATGGCTATCATGACCATTAACTTTTTGAGCCTGGTTACTATTTTTTCATCTTTATTTCCGATTTCATTTCACCTCCGCCAAAGCATCGCATGCTGAATCCCCAGGGGTCCTCCAGACTGCAAAAGTAAGCCCAGATCCTGCCAGGAAAGAGGCTTTTAGGTGCAGGTAGACGCAGTGGATTGGTATCAGCAGAAGCCAGGTGGGCCAGGGCAGGAGCAGAAAGGAGATGGGCCATCAGTTGATGCTCACCTGGGACGTGATGAGTGCCAACCACAGCAGTCACAGGAGCGACAGTCATCCTAAGGTTTAAGGTCAGGTTGAATGGGAGTTTGAGCCACCTGATCTAGTGAAAAATTTCTCTGCTTATGGCAGGGGGGTTGGCCTAGGTGATCTTTAAAGGTTCCTTCCAACCCAAATCATTCTATGATTCTGTGATACTCTCAAAGTCCATCGTGCTAATGTACTGCTGAAGGCATCCACATTTTGCCACAAAAGCAGCTCTTCACCAAGACAGCCGATGACAAAATTGATCTGCAGTCAGAAACTCCATTTTGTGAAGGTATTTGCATCTTGCAATTTGGTCTTATCCATGATCTCCGGTATTTCTGCAAGGAGAAAACTTTAATGCTTTCATGTATTATCAAGCCACACAGTTCATTCTGATTTTGCCTTACATTAAAATAAAAAACCAAATAAAATATTCTGGAAAAAGTACAGTTTTCCCTACCAAAAATGGCATGATGCATTTTAGTGTGACAGGAATTTATATTTCTAGACTGCTGTAAGCTCTTCTTTCCATGAAGCATCAACTCTGCAAACCTAAGAATCGCAGCATCTGTTTACAGTTTTAAAGAAAAGGTGCACTTCTACCCCAAAGGCATGGAGCACTTTGAAAACGGGAATCGTACCCATTCTAAAGCCTGCTGTTCGCACACAAATGAAAGAAGTCAGTATTGTCATGGAATAAACACGCAGTCTGTTTGCAGACTCAGGTCAGGCAGAAAAGGTTTGTTTCTACAGCTATCGGAGAGAAGGTGGAGTGGCAGAGGTCCAGCCCTCTATCCGCGCGAACTCTGATGTAAAACAAAGGTTCTGGGGCTTGCATATATTTACAGCAGATAAAAACCTGCCCCGAGAAGCGGTGTCTTCATGGAAAGAAAGTTTGTTAGAGCAGATGTACCCCTGCCTTCCTGGTAACTCAGGATCCGCAGCCCTGTGGCCTCAGCACACTTCTGTTCAGCTCGTCTCTCTCACTCCTGACGTTGCTGTGTCCTGGACCGACTTACAGATCTGCATCCACATTATGTATTATTTTGCAGTATCATGATTTTCAAGCAGAGCTCCTATTTGAGGAGGGAAGGGTCTGTCTCCTAATTTCCAAGGATACTTCAAAGTAATTTTCATTTCTTCCTTCTTTGTCTTGCACCGCAGATCCGTATCTAAAGATGGGGCAATATTTGAACATTTCTTCTTGAGAAGTGCAGATATCAGACCGGCAGATTAAAACAGTTCCTGTGCTGAGTTGTGTGCAAGAGCCAGACTATACCGGCCGTACCGCCCAGGGGGTGTACCCCAAGAAACCTCTCAATTGCAGGGACAAAGTTGGAAAAAACCTACACATTAGGGGGGGGG
>JAVKLA010000017.1:23353059-23378356 GCA_034782735.1 Sagittarius serpentarius
CCCCCCCCCCCCCCAAGGCCTGGGCCTGCATCCCTCTGTCAGTAGATGGCTCTGCAAGCCATAGTGTTGCCTGGTTAACCATCGTGCCGTGGAGGCAGCTGGGGCTGAAGGTGAGCGGGAGCCTGGCTGTCTGCCCTTCTGCAGTTCTTGCTTTCTGCCTGGGGAAATTTGAGGTGCCCTAAAACCTGCAAACAACCACGGGTTTTGTCGAACCCTTGTTCTTTCTGACATCTTTCCCACCCTGACCTTGTCGTTTTCTGACAGACATCCATCCCATCCTGTTCTCTCTGGAGCTCCAGCCCAGGATGAGCACACAGTCATTCAATCACGCCCCATCTCAGCTGCGCTCCGATGTCTTTAGCTGAAAGCCGATGACATTAGCTGGGTAAGGACATCAGTGTGACAGCTCCTGCAGCCCCAGCCGGCCTGTGCAGGCCGCGCTGCAGCCCTGCCCTCCTGCCTGCAGCGGCCCAGCCACCGTGCACACGTTGACACGTGCTGCGTCGCATCTCTGCCGGCAGTGGAGATACAGCTGTTAGCTGTCGTGTACCTTCAGGCACCGAATAGGTTAAGTCAGTAGCTGCCATCTAACATACTGCAGAAAATACGACTCAGAACAGAGTGTTTTATCATCTCTTTCCCACGCCTGATGCTGGAAGCCTCTGGAGGTCCAATCTGCTTGACTTTTTTTCCTGTCTGGCAACTCAATTTTACTGGCGTTTCTCTTGTGACCATGCACAGTCAAAAATTGCATTTTATAGATAATACATTTAGGCTGGGGATGCAAGCCAATTTAAAAAGCACTTACAGAATCTGAACAGCACAGGCTTGGAACAGTCAGGGAAAAGGTGCATCCTTTCCAGCTAGAGCCCTTTGCAGCGGATTGCTATGGAGATAGCAGAAAGATTTGTCATGGGTGGCAAGCCTGGGGAGCCTGGGGAGTTTAAATCATGTAAACAGATCATTACCTCCACAGTAGCATCCAGGCTGGGCATAAGGGTTTGCAGCTTTACCTGATACCTCCAAAGGTGGGCTTGGTATCTAAAATTCAGGTACTACACCTGTAACAGTGTTTTGTGTCCTCTCCTTTACCACATAGGGTATGATTAAAAAAGGTCTCTGAAGTTGCTCAGGTAGTGGATGGTGCCATTTCTACACTGTCATGTACTGAAGAGGCATGGAAGTTTTTTTTCTTAGGGGGTTGAAACATGTAGAACTGACCTGAAGGATGTTGCCTCTGAACTGGTGGCATGGTCATGTCATCAGACCCGGGCTGAAAAGACCACCCTTCCCACGCTGAGCCCCTTCAGAGACCTTCCCTCCCCGGGGGGCACATGTTGTTCTGCCTGTGCAGAGCATTTCCACAGCTGGGACCTCACCTTAAACTGAAAAGACAAGACTGTCATCAATATTTTGCTATTTTTCTTTTTAATTTTGTTGCCTTTCCTCCCACTAGTTCCACTTTTCTATTTATTTTCCCTGTGTCCGAGTGCTTGCATTTATGAAGATAAAACCCATGGAGAAGTGAAGTGAGAAGCTTTCCCACTTGAATTTCCACAAACAAAAATCCTTATCCTTGAGGAGCCAGAGAAGAAACTTGCTTGGTGGCAGTGTGCCAAAGAGGTACTAACGAGGGACACAAAGGCCACATCTGTATGAATGCAATGTCCAGCCACTGGTGCTCAGTTGTCGGCATGCTCATCTTGGTGGGACAGTCATAGGCACAAATTTGGCCCTAGCTCTGCCCAAGCAATTCCCAGGGAGGATTCAGGACTTAACCCAATGCAGGGTCCATCCCTAGCGGCAAATTGGATGCACCCACCCCTTTAAAGGGTTAAAGTGTTGTAGTATGGATGTGGCCTTATCACACCAGGCAACCTCAAGGTCAGAGAAAAAGCAAAGAAGGGTCTTACAAGACAAAACTGAAAAGGATGATGTTTCAAAACGGAAATCAAAATGTTCTCTCACAGCAATGCTGAGTTTTGGCTCCCTTGACAAATTCCAGGCAAATCAAGACACGAGTGTGCTCATTTGGACAGACAGTGCTGTCCCAGCCAAAAGCCATTCCTTCAGGGAAGCTGGCACAGCCTGCCCAGCACACAGAACATGCCACGCTTTGCCTTTTGCCACCTGCCCAATGCAGCCCGGCATGCAGCAGGGTCAGCTTCTCCGGGGGATGTCTCAGAGGCACTGCGTAGCACAATTTGGAAGGGAAATGTAAAGAGCTCCAGCTCACAAGCATGGAAAAAATCAGCTGCACCCATCTACAGAGTCCTTGGCCTGCTTTTCAACTCAGTCCCACGTCCTCACTGGAGCTACAGCTCCCCCAGCAGATCTGACTGTGCAGAACCTGTGTCCATACCTTGGCTGGACCGGACTGCAGTACGAGCATCTTGGTGCAAACCCACCTTCACGGACCAGTTTGGTGGAAATGTGAAGCTGTGAACTAGAGCAAGAAAGGCACCAGGTGCCTTCCCTTCTGTCCCACCTGCTCTGCTTTTGCAGGAGGCATGTTCACAGCAGGGTGACACAAGGGCAGTGTCGGGCACCGCGGCCGGACTGGGCAGAGCTTGTGCGTCACAAGAGCCCAGACTGCAGGATACGTCCCAGGAGGTCCAACCCCTAACTGCAGTTGTCATTTAGGCAAGTCACCTATGTCAGCAATCACCCAGGGACTTCAATGGCTGCTCAGATTTCTAGCTTTTACCAAGCAATTTGCAAAAGGCCCCAACATCTCCTCTGGAGAGGCCCCGTAGCTCTGCAGTGCCTGCCCAAGCCATGTGCAACCTGCTGCTGCAGGCACCCCGCAGTCCTCGGCCTTTCCACGCCTCACGTCTTCATCCCTGAGCACAGGGAAGGAGACAACCTTGCACCATTCGATCAGGCTGTGTAGGAGGAATAAGGCAGAGCTCAGCAACCCTGTAACTCAAACCAGGACAGCACTGAATAGCACTAGGGCAGTGCTTTAGTGGATAGTAGCCTTAGAAAAGAACAGCAGTTCCTCTCTCCCCGTCCATCTCCTTGGCTGTCTCTCCACGTGTCCTCCAGTTGCTCCTTTCCTCTTTCTGTGGTCCCTGTCTCCTTCCTCCTGAGCTGAGCTGCAAACCAGTGGCCTGCCTTTGCTTTTGCAGGCTCCAGACTGACACCATGGCCAAAACCAGCACTGAGGCCTTTCTGCCCGGTCTCAGTCTTGTTAATCAAAAATAAAAGCAAACAGGAACTGGCCTCCTTGCTGGGTTTTATCATTACTCATCCAGCTTGGGCAGGATGGGACAGGATGAAGGTTGCACAAGGAAGGTGCTTGATGCCATGTAAAGGGCCAGCCGGGGGGCGGAATTAAAATCTTTGGAGGATCTACTGCCTAAGGATGCCTTCATGACTCTTGGCAACAAGAAGGAGTCTTGCTCTCAGTATTGGGGCCTGGGGTGGCATACAAATGCATCCCAAAAGTATCCCAGGCTGGGCTGACTTGTAAATGGCAAAGCTTCTCAGGCATTTTTGAATGAAAGGTGTGTTTGATGACTGAGCTTTAATGTATTAATGCCTGCTTTACCCTGCTGTGCAATGGGTTCCACCATTTTAGAATTACGATCTTTATTAGCCCCCACGAGGTGTTTCAAAGCAGCCCTAAGGAATATAGCCTATGTCTGAAAACCTTGACGTGGCGATTTGTCTCAGGAGCCTGACTGTGTTATCACTCAAGGGCTGAAGTCTGTAACCAAAAGCTCAGCTGAGCCACCACTTTCCTTAAAACATCTCCCTCCCTGAGCATCCTTTTCACATCGGCCTGCTGGTACACGGCAGCAGGGAATACAGCAGCTCCTTCACTGCTGAGCAGTACCAGCATAGCCATGCATGGCTGCGATTTTAAGTTCTGATATGGAGAAGCAAAGGGCCTTTGGAACTGCTTCTCTCAGCAGTAGAATCCCTGTCCCTATTTAACCAGCGACATTTACTCCAGGCAGTAGCCCCCAGCTTCAAATTAGCATCAGGATACCCTGAGCTTGTGCACAACAAGGGCCTGCGGGGTGGAGGAGCAGAGGCAGGGGTGGTGGCAAGTAGTGAGGAGCTGGATTTCGGGTTTGCGCTCACAGCAGCTCCTGCACATGTTGGATGGTTGAACAAGACACGTCTGGGAGAGACCCTCAGCAATGAGGGGAGTGATGGGGGCGGGGGGGGGGGGCATTTCTGGCTGCAGGTGCGGGCTGGCTGCCTGCAAGTGTGGGAATGCAAGAAAAAAAATAGGTCTGAAAGACATGTGCTTATCAATTCAGGTCTCATTCCCAGCCTTGTCTGCACCTATGTGCTCTGCCAGCCTCACGGTAATTTGAGGTGGGCCTGGCTAAGCCCCCTTGAAGGGTATGACATTGGTCATTTGCTTTCCTACTAGCCCTCCTTCCCCTTTCAATGACTTCTATCACTGACCTTCTTCAAAATCTGACATGAAATTCAGAGGCTGTCAATAATAAAATAAGAAAAAAACAGCAATCAGTAACAATCCTCCACATACCTATTGTACTGAACGGAGGCATCTGCCATGGTCTGTCCTGGCAGCCCCCCCTCCCCTGAGCAGCCCTGAAATCACTGGGAATCCAGTTACTTTTATCCAAATGCTGCCAGGTATCTTGGATGCCAGATTCACCTTCCAAAATCGGTGTGTTTCCAAAACAAAACTGCAGGATTTTGGTTCCATTAATGTTGTTTGAGGTCTGCCTCCAATTCCACATGAAAATAACTGCAAATCCCAGCCTAATATTAAGGAAATCAGGCTGCCCTGTCTGCTCTGACACTGTCAGTCCTCTTACCTCCCCTCTGTCCTGTCTGGTTGCTAAGACATGGAGGGAGCACTGTGCCAGTTTTAGGGAACACTGTGCCCATTTTCCAGAAGACCGAGAAGCAAGGTTGTAGGAGAGGACAACAAGGTCTTACACTAAGCCAAAGCCCGAGACTTTCCATATCCTTCTATTGCATTGCTCCCAGCAACTTCCTTCCCTTCTTCTGTTAAAGAAAAGACAGTCTCTCCTTGAGTCTTCCCATGGAGGGGCTACTAAAGGGCAGTAGCCCACATGTCAGAGCCTCACAGGCTGTAGGATAATCCAGGCCTACCGAAAGGAATGACCTGTGCAACACCTGGTTAGCCTGAAATGGTGCGGATAGCTCCAGGCAAAATAAAATATTTGTTTTCTTTAACTGGTAACTGGAAGGAGAGCTGCTAATTCCAGAACTGTTCAACTCTGCCACTAGTTTGAGGGCAAAAATAAATACCATTGCTGGTAAAAGTTGGGGATTGCAGAAAGATTGGTGGGATGATCAGTAACTGCAGTGACAGAGCAGTTGTACTGTGGCCTGTATTTCTTCCAACACTGTAGGATGAGTATCAGTCCATGCAGTGGGATATACTTGGGAACGAGGAACATAAGCAGTGCCTATAGGATGGGGACTCAATGTATCTAGAAAAGGATTTGAGGGATTTAGGGGGATCATCTGTACCAGCTCGCAGTGTGATGTTGCAGCAAAAAGGACTGAGGCTGAAGAACAGATGGGAAATCTGTGCTTTAGTCAAACACAAGCTGTTGAACTCAACAGGAGGAGCTGGTTACATGTTATAATTCAGTGTCAAACAAGAAATCAAACTAGATGTTCTAACAGAATGTAAGTTTATGATTTGCCAAGGGTCACACATGATGTTTATCATAAAGAAGAAACTTGAAGACGTGTATTTGAAGCCCCATGGCCAGTGGCCATCCTCTGAATCTCTCTCTCTTATACAAGAAATATCAAACAGTTTTCATTCCTTTTCCCTTCCTTCCCTCCCCTTTGATAAGGAGTGGGCTGGCTGGGAAAGCTATGGTTGTGTAAGGCTGCACCCAGTGCTGTTAGTGGGAAAGCTGGTTTTGAGCAGAAATTCTGATTATGGCATAACCTTGTTGTCCTGCCGCACCTTGTGCTCAGTCCTACCTGGATCCTGCGGTACCAATCTTCTGCAGACCCCGCTGCTGTGCGCACCCGCTGTGATGTGAAACATGGGTCCAAGGACTCGCTCCAAAGGTTCTCCTGGTCCCAACTATAATTGTCCTGGGTTTCATATAGTTTGCTGAGCTTCACTGCTCTACAGTAATGGTCAGTCACCAGTTCAAAGGGGCTCAGAGTTAGGATTTGGTTTGAGGAAACATGCAAAAGGGTGAACGCTCCTGGCGTGCTGGCAGCACTTGTTGACTTGATGTAGAGCTGCTACTCCAGAGACGTGGGAAGTGACATGCGGTACATCTGGGAAGCTTGGCAGTACTTTCACTGCAAGCGGTTCAGCTGTGCTCCTCAGGGAGAGAGTAGGAAGTGTCCTCATTTCCCCGGGAGCAACAAGGCACAGTGTACTTTTAGCATGTGTGCATGAGAGCCGTACCTTCACCTGGGTACTGGGACCAAAGGACATTTCCTTCCCTCTCACAGAACCACATCACAAGGGAGATATAGTAGTAATACACAAGAGATCAAAGATGTTTTTTGCTAGAGAGCTGGGAAGAGAAGGGTTATAAGGTCCTTTCCCATCCAAGCCTTTGGGAAATCTGCTGGAGCTGCAGAGAGAGCCTCCGTGGCTCTGCTGGCCAAGAGCTGAGCTGCCTAGGAGGGACAGGAGGAGCTCCGTGGAGCTCCGGACAGGGTTGCTAGCAGGTTCCCTGTGGTGTGAGATGGAGCCTGAAGAGCAGCAGGGAAATTGTGTGAGTCAGCAGGTTTGCCTCCTCGGTCACGGCTGCATTCAGGCGCTCAGCTGTAAGAAACATCCTCCTTTCCATGCCTTTCCACACCCAGCTCTTCATGGCAAAGCCTGAGCTAACGTCACCACAAATGCAACGAAAGGCCAGAAAGCTGTGGCTCCCTGTGGTGAGATCTCCACGCTGACCTGCTCTGGTAGCCAAGGAAAGGACGTCCTCCTGGTTTGGACCAAGGATGACATTCGGTCTTAGGAGAAGTGGGAGGAGGAATGAGGCAGGCTTCACGGGGCTGTTCCTTGTACGGGACCTGCTAAATGCTCAGTAATGTTGTTACAGACCCTGTAAAAGCAGATCTGCTTGATGAATCTGATAAGCAGAGGCTTGTATTCCCATTTCAAGGTAGCCAGTGTTGTTGTATGACTGTCATTCCTCAGTGTGGCCTCAGCCATCCCCACCTTTGCTCCCAGACTGGAAGGACAGCCTAGCTGTTTCATTATTGACCCCCACCAGGGAAGATCCTACTTTGCCAAGACATTCTGTATGGCCATGAAGATTTCCCCAGACATTCAGGTGCCCAGCACCTGCCGAGTTCCACAGGGTTCACTGGCTAACGTCATTTTGGTGAGCTGGACTGAGGACACAGTTGCACAGCTGGCATACGCCTTCAATGGGCTGCCACTGAGAGGAGCAGGCATGTCCCATTCCCCCTTCCCACCAGCTCCACACCCGTCCTCTTGCTTGTGCCCGCATGTGGCCATCAGGCAGCTGTATAGCCTGTCCCATCAGTGAGCTGAAGTCTCCTCTGCACTTCAAGAGCTGCTCCTGCCCAAGCATGCTGACTTGAATGGCTCAAGTCATGAGGAGTACTGGGATGGAACACTCAAAATGAGCCGAGGTTTTGTGTGGTTTGAGGCTCCCCTATCTCTGGGCAGTACAGGTGTCCCTCAGGCTGCATGCACCCACTTCAGAGTGGCGGTTTTTGAGAGAAATTATGAGGAAGCATCAGGCATAGCAATGATACTGATTTTAGCCAGAGAGGAACACACCACAGAACTTGTGTGCCGGTAGAAGCAATGCTGCAGACAGGAGAAGGACATACCTGCTCCCATGCTTTCCGTGCCCAGGTAGAACCTGCTGTGACCATCCATCCACCAACATGGGAAAATTTGGGATCTTTCCCTTCTTACGACAATGTAGAAAAAGCAACAGATGGATGCAGCTGAAACCAAGCTCCCACAACACCAAGTCAGGTTGGCTGCAGGTGAAAACCAGGCAGACCCTAAAGTAATAAAGAAAATCTCAGCAACAGTGAACGATGAGTAGCGACTGACCAAAGCGGCAAACGGGCAAGGTGGGGGATGTGGCCAGAGAAGCTGCTATGGGATGGCCTGGAGGACAGGGGAGAGAGAAGGGGAGACACTCTGGGAGAGACAGTAAAGCCTGTGAGTGTGAAACAGAATCAAATGTCAGGAGAAACTACTGATGGGCAGCGTTCAAGGGGCAGTGGGTGGGGAGCAGCTGGGGGTGATAAGGCATATCCCGTACTCTGCTAGTTTCCATCAGAAGTTCCTAGGCACAAGGACACAGTCACCACGAAACAGTTAACAAGCTGCTGGTCCTCTCTTCCTGAGGGAAATCCAGTGCCATGGAGTGTGGGTGAGTCCTCCAGGACCAGCTGAAGGACCAATGGCCCAGGTAACCTGACAAAGGCCTCCTTCACACTCACTCAGTCCCTTGAGGCTGTTACAGACCGAAGGAAGCTCAGATCCGTGATGGTGGCGACACAAAAGTCACACGACCTTCTCCTCTACCATCTCTATTAGCTCATTGTGAGTGTGAGCCATGGCTTTCATCCGACAGCATCCCGCTGTGCACGGCAGTCGCAGCCTCAGGACAGGAACCTTGCAGGGAGGGAAAGCCTGGAGCTGTAAGACTGGGCAGTGGTGGGGAAGGGAGCATGAGATGTTTGCTGGACTACCCGTTCTTCAGGGGAAGGGAGGTGTCTTCAGCCCAGTGAGTCCCAGGACTGGGATGAGGGAATGATGGAAAGACAGTGCTACTGGCAGATCTCCCGCTTGCCAGTCCCCAGGAGGATTATGAGAGAATTCCACTGCTCTGTGTGCCCGGGCAAGGTGGGACAAGCCAGTCGGGCCACCGGTCCCTGAAGGACACTGTGCCAGGACCAGCGCTGCAGCCATGCCCTCCACCTGGGCGCCAGCAAAGCTTTTGCTCTGTCTGAGCCAGCTCTTTGCTCCCTGAGCATTTTGTCTTCCGATACTGTCTTTCTCCCTCTCTCTATCACACACATTTTTGGCATTGCTGATGCTCTTTCATTTTTAATGCTGGATACATTTTTCCTGCTCAACGCCTTTCCTAAACATCAGCTAATGAAGCCTCCGCGCTCCCCTCAGAGGCTGGCATGGGGCATGATTATCCCTGTGGCAAGGATTTGCCCAAGAGCATGAAACAGGTCAGCTCCAGCACTGGACTTGAGCCCGGAGCCGGAGAGCCTCAGGGCTGTGCTCAGGCCAAATGTGTATTTCTGGAGCATCCCACACCCTTCCCCCCGGGAAGGGCACACACAAGTGGTGGGTAAGGCCTTCAGCCAGGGTTAGGGTACAAAGTGCCACGTACGCTTTTGGGCTGATTGATTGCCTCTACAGGCTGAGCTTCACACCCAAACTGCCATAGCAGGTCTAAAGCCATATACATACATACAATATATAGGATAAGACAGGTTGTCTTGTCTGTCTGTAGCAAACTCATCAGCTACAATTGCAGAGATATTTTGTTCCCAGCAGAGACCATCAATCACCCACTTTAAGGCTTTAAACTGCAGTTCCTCGGTGAAGGATGTGTGATATTAGCCCAAAGCCCCTGTGTCTGAAGGGTAAATTCATTCACCAGCCTGTCCAGGTCCCTGTTGCTTTGGTGTGCCTGGCCCAGGGAGCTTCCCAGAACCAGGAGTGATCTGCATTCCAGCGCTAACCACCTTCAGCATCATTATTATTATTATTATTATTATTATTATTGTCTCCTCTACGTCTGCCTGCAGTTTCCTAGAAATGGCAAGTCATTAAAGCATTGGAGGAACAGCACACAGCGAAGCAGAGCTGGAGGGGACGGGGGAGCACCTCCGTGCAAAGAAGTTTCCTACTTTCCAGATGTCAGCTTTGCTTGCAAGTGGCAGCCGGATCACATAAGACAAAACCGAAGAGCAGGAGCCGCTTTGATCTGCAGTGGGGAGCTGGTGCATCTCGTCACTGCAGCCCAGAGGTTCCTGAGGACGGCTCGGCACAGAAGGATGCCTGTGCCTGCAGTCTGCCTTGCATATTCCCAGTCAGCCCCGCTGAAGGACGCCTCACTCTTTATGTCAAGTTATTTCTTAATGTGTTTTCTTTCCTAGGTGGCATTTTGGGGAATATGCAAATGTCACAGTGTATTCTATGAAAGACATATGAAATACAGTGAAAGGCCCATAAAAATGAAGTGTGTATATGCCTCACCCACCCTCTTTTCTACTCACATTTTTCTTTCTTTGCATCTAGAGCAGCTACAGTAGGAGCAAAACCAGCAAGGTGGGAAGTGAGCAGAGAGTGGGCTGGGAACAGGCCATGTCAAGTCATTTGCCTAAGCCCAAAAAGCCCATGAATTAGAGTGGCAAAATGCTTATTTCAGTGCCAGCATGACACTGTTAGAAAGTATTTTTAACTATCAGCAGCAGACCCAAACTGTCTTCTCCCCTCCAGGACAGGGTGTGTAGGGGCTGGCCAGTCCTGCAGCTCCTCGCCGCAGCCCCATGCACCTCCTGCCCTCCCCGGTGATGCCCGCCCGCGCCGCTGAGGGACCGCATCCCCCAGTCCCATGTGTAACGAGGGGTGGCAGGGACGCTGCATGTGCTCGCTGTGGTCCTCCAGGAGCAGGAAGGCTGTAACCATCGCTCCCAGTGCTGTCCCGCTTTCTTGCTTTCCAGGTCAGGAGGAGCAAACCTGCCCTGCACCCGAGGCCACAGGGATGCGTGCCAGGGCTTGGGCTGCTTAAAGTCCTCTGAATGGGATGCTGTAGGGCAATATCAGCTCTGACGCTGGTGCTCTTCATTACTCCACATGTCCTACCAGTGCCTTGAGTCACACAATTTATTTGGAGGGTCAGTGAGGAGAAATAATGCACATAGGGCTCTCTTTGGTAAGGAGTATATAAGCACTGCGGTACCAGGAGATGCTGTAATGGGGAAGTGCAGACCCACAACCTCAGCTGGCTGTTGTTTGAAAACTAAACACGCAAACAAAAAGGTGTAGCAGATATTTAGTGTTTAGGTGACGTGTGATGATGCGCAGTCGTGTGTGTGCCTGGGGAAGTTAAAGGGGGGTCTGTAGCATTGCTTTCCTAGACCATATGTTACCCCAGATTTGCCAGAGAAACACAGCAGCATGCAGGAATGGACACCCTTGGAAGACATTTATTCCGAGACCTTATCTCACCCCGAAGGATTATGCCTGATAATCCCAGGGTGATAATGGCAGTGATTTTTGCTTCATCACCTTCTTTGCTTCAGCCTTGCTTGGAGGGGAGTGGTTAGGTCACCTCCTGACCTCAGCAAAGCAGGAACACTTCTATTCTCAGTCACAGCCACGGAAACATTTTTCTAGGGTTTTTTTTCTTTTATTTTCATCTCTTCGGCCTGAGATTGCTCCTACTGCAGCAAGTCACTGAGTGCATATATAAGAGAGAATACTTGGCTAAATGCACAGAGGAGCACAAAGAAACATTAAAAAGTGCCAGAAATCAACAGATTTACACCAGTTTTCACTCCCGGTGATTTCAGCCTGTTCACCAAGCCAAAGTTGAGTTTCTCGACTTTGTACATGAGCATCTACAAAATCAGCATGTACGACCTACAAGCAAGTATATGGGAGCATAGTGCTGTGTCTGCACAATTTACCACCTTCCTGAAATTGTCCCTCTCTGAGCACAGAACAGATGTCAACATTATACTTCTAAAATTCATCAGCCACCCAGTTTTGCACGCAGACATGCTGTAACTTTTTAAAAAAGGGACAGAATACAAACAGAGGAAAAAATTAGTTATCTACAACACCCTCCAAAATGAGAGAGTGCGTGAAAAGTCAGAAGGCAAAGCAGAGATGGAAATCTGGTGCCTTGGAAAGTCTGCAAGCAGTTTTATGTGTAAGTCACATTTTACTGCCTTGTCCGCTGTGTCATGAATCTCTCTCCAAATCTGCATGTAAAAATGCCACCACCAAATTATTAGCTATTAATTATATGGTGGATTCAAGTGAAAATTACCATAATGTGCCACAGCATCCATAAATATGAGATCCAACAGGGGCAGAATGGTCTTTTGTTTCCCTCTGCAGAATTATATGCATGACCCAGTTTTTTATAATACTGCAGCGGCAGGAGAGACATAGCATTGTTTGTTCAAAACAAACTGGGAGGGAGGAAGGGCTCTATTTTGCAACGTACAGTAAATAAACTCTTGGATTGCAGAATAAGACCAGAGAAAGGATGCTTGAATCTCTTGCTCCAGCCAGCAATATTTGCAGCGGCATCTCACAGTTAATTGTAACATTCTCCTGAACTGTTTGGGTCCAATCTCAGAACCCAATTTCCATTTTAAATCCCCTCTCCTATATCCTGGGTCTCATGTTTGCGATGCAGGTTGGCTTGACCTGCTGACTTGGGTGGAAGACGAAATCTGTGAGCCCCGGCCCCCGGTGCCTGTGGGCTTTGGAGGGGCTCGGGGCTCCCCGGGTGGCAATGGAAAAGAAGAGTGCTTAGGCTTGGATGCCAGTGGAACATCAAAGCTGGGAGGCGCGTGGTCCTCACCCCAAACAAAGAAAACTCAGCCTTCAGCCTGAGTGGTCATTGGGACGAGCAGTACGAGACATGTCAGCCAGCTCTGGCTAGGGACAAAGATTTTAGTGGCTGAATCTTCACAGCTGAGAAACCCCCGCCCTGGGCAGAGGTACATCCATGTGGGAGAAGGGGAAGAATCCAGTTTTCCTGGAGAAATTACAGTGCTGGTTTAAGGGCAACCTGACAAAGGGAAAAGGGCAACGCAGTGATTATCTGCCATGTCTATACAACCTCCCCCAAGAATCCAGGAAATAAGTAAGTACAACATGGATTCTTAAGACACAGCCACAATGATGACATTATGCACAATGAACTCACGGCGCAGAAACCTACTTATGTCCTTACAGAGGTAACCTGGGAAGCGCAGGGGAAAGGAAGGCAGTGCTGGGAGGGCAGACGGCTGTGCCTGGGATGGGGCAGTGGCAGGAGATGTGAGGAGGAGGTAGAAGAGGTTCTTCCAACTATCAAGAACAGTAAAAGCGAAGGATGTTATTTTAATTACCCGCAACTGGAAATGAGACAGGCAGAGACACAGTCCATCAGGTCCCCAGGATGCTGGGGATAAATTTTCAGCTCAGACGGACAAACAGCTACCTAGACTGGACTGTGAGAAGGAGCCGGCTGGGAACTGGAGGGGAGGGTGATTTTGGGGAGAGCGATCACAAAGTGGCAGAATTCATTTCTCTCACAAACAGGGAGATGCAAGAGCAAGGGCAGAGGGACGCTGGACCCAAACCGGCTGATTTCGACACATGCGGGGAAGCCATGAGTAGCTCCTGGCGAAGCAGGAGGGCTGGCACAGCGGGGGAGAGCCCTAAAGGCGCCGGGTGGTTTATCCTGCCGGGAGGAAGGCGGAAAACATAACCACCGACCCTGACACCAGTGATCCTGCAGACCCAGGGCAGAGGGAGGTGGGAACCGTGGGAGCTCGTTAGATACTTGCCGCCAAAACCACCCTATTGCGAAACCCCATGGGAAGGCATGAATGAGTTTCAGCTAACAAGGGTGGGGAGGCGACAGGAGGATCTATAAATACGTCAGAAGGAAAAGAAAGAGGAAAGAGAGTGACCAAGGGATGACTCAGAAAAGGCCAGTGCTGTGTTCCTCGTTGCCAGCTGATTCACTTTAATTACACTCTAATCAAACCAAGGAGCAGAGAAGAAAGAAACTGGCTGGAGACGGTTTAGGTGGGATGGAGGAGACGGAGTCAGCACAGGCGGAAGACGGTCCCACAGGAGGGGAGCGGAGGAAGCAATTGCAATGCTCTTCCCAGCCACCCTGGGGGCTAGGAAAGGTCCCGCAAGGCAGAAACCAGCAGGGACAATCTCTTTAAAAAGTGGGAATTATACACCAGGAGCCTAACTCTGAGCCTTGGAAAACTCCCAGAATAAATTATTAAACAAACAGTTGATACAAAGCCAGAGGAGAATATAGGGATAAGAAGAGAAAGTGAATTTTTCAGAAATGAATTGCTCAAACCAGAGTAATGTTCAGCTCAGGTTCCCTCTTGGGCAGCTGAAACGTGCCGCGATTTAGGTAAAGCTTTTGGAACAGTCCCATCTGACGCTTCACAAGTTCTCTTAAATTAAGGAAATATGGGAAAGTGAATTTAGGAACAATGGAATAAAAGACACTTGGAGTCACTGCTGGTGGTTTTCAGCCAGACAAGGAGGAGATTTTAAGCCATATCCTGGATCAGGCGTAAAGGTGCTTCTATTCAATATTTTCATTTACTCACTCGAATGATGGCCTAGGGAATGCACTTCTAAAATATGCTGGACCACAAGCACCCGGAAGGACCGGATGAGAATTGAAAATGACCTCAAAAAATTGGAGAAAAAGCCTGAATTAAACAAGATGAAATCCAATAAATAACAGCACAAATTGCAACTCTTAGAGGAGTGTATCAAATGCATGGTACCCACCGGGGAGCTTTTACCAGGTGACGGTACGGCAGAAATGGAGGAGGTACTGCAAGTCACAAAGGATGAGGATGAGAAACCTGCCATTGGGAAAACACCAACAGAAGAAGCAAATCTCTTTCCAGGATGCAATAACAAGACTGTTGTGTGCAAGCCACAGATAATTATCCAACTTTCCTCCGTGCTGATAAGGTCTCAGTTGGACCAAGTCTCCTATTTGGGGTACACTTTGAAAAAGATGTTAATTAATTAAAAAAGATTAAGGTATGAAAAAGTAGAAAGGTTGAAGGATCTAACTTTGATTTGCCAGGAAGGAGAAGCTGTGATAAAAGCTGTAGGATACAGCCAGCCGTTACAAAAAGCGGATATTCAAGTGTTGCAAGAGAAAATCACATTAAATTGCAACAGGGCAGCTGCTCCATCGCTGTTAACCATCTAGCTGCCTTTTTTCTCACTTCCCCCCCCAGCACACCCGCTTTGGGGTGCAGAGACGGGAGCAGCGGAGTGCTCACCGTGTGGGTGCGCCAAGGTTGAATACAGCAGCAGAACGGCACCCGCCGCCCCGATCTCCATCTCCCTCCTCGGTGCCCTCTCCTGCGCGGGGTTCCCAGGCCCTGGCAGGGACACCTCAGCTGGACTGACTCAAGCGGCGGCACAGATTTTAGCGCTGCTGAGTACAGAAGCAGGGAAAAACGGCCGTGGCTCTTGCAGCAAATGAAGCGGGACAGGGGGCTGCAGCTGGATGGTCCAATTTCAGCACCAGGTCATGGGTGTGTGGCCACCCTTGGAGTGGGTCTTCTAGCCCCCTGCCTCAGCCCTTTGGACTCTAATCTGAGTTCAAGCTGTTGGATGCGCGTCAATTGAAAATAAACCCAGCAATAATTAAAACACTGTGCAATGCCTTTCCCGTTGCGGGGGCGGGGGGCCAGCAACCCCCCTCACCCCAGGCTGCTCCGTCAGGGCCCTCCTTAGGGGAGGCTTCACCCTCTGCCCCACACCGGTCCTGCCTACAGCTGCCCGCCCCCCACCCCGCCGCTGGTTTCACCCCTTTTGTGGTGGTGGTGGGGGGTGCGTGTGTGTCCCCCGCCTCGCGTGGGAGAAGAGGGCTTGACGCTTACTGCAATTTCGTCTCCAGCAGGTTCAGCTTCTGCTGATCGACGTAGCGAGAGAAGAGGGAGATCAGGTTCGAGGGGGTGGACACCGGCTTGGCCAAAGCCGCCTGAGGGATCCGCAGGAGCTCCCGGGTTGCCACGAGCATCAGCTCCGTCCTGCCGGGGAGCGGCACAGGAGAAAGGAGGAGTGAGAGCCCTGGGGTGCTCGGGGAGCCGGGCGCTCTCCAACTCCCCTCGGGGGACCGGGGTACCCCGGGCTACACACACCTCGCGGCATTTTGGCACTGGAACCGAGCAGGAGGCCGTGGCGTGTCCTCAACCATCGGCCTCCCCGCGGAAAAGGGTCCTGCCTGCGCTCGACAGCCTCACCGAACCCCCTGCACCGAGACGCCCTGGCTGCTCCGCGGGGCCTCCGAGGGCGGCTTTCTCCCCCAGGGACTCGTAACGCGGCGAGGTGCCACGCAGGAACTTGTGGGGACGCTCGAGCCCCGGCGGGGGGAAACGGCGGTAACGCCGTATCACGCGCCTCGGGCTAAACGAGACTTGGCAATCTCGGATCTGCTCAGGTTAAAAGCGCTACGGCCGCTCGGCTGAGGTGACAGCTTCCCTGCACGTCTGAGGGACCGATCCCAGCACGTCCCAAGCCGTATCTACTGCTTCCTCCCTCTGCCGCGGACCTGCCTTTCCTTCAGCACCGTGGCTGTTGCCAGCACTGCCGCCGAGAGACCGCAATTAAACCTCCCTCTTCATCAACTCTGCTTCCGAGTCCTTCGGACTTTGCACGGCGCGGCGTCCGACCCCGCCGGCATCGCTGCCTTCCCCCCAGCCTGAGGCGCGGGCGAGGACGGGCACTCACCACTGGTTGTCCTGCATTAGCTCCGTGTTTGCGTCCGAGCTCTGCAGTTCCTCCCCACGGCTCAAGACCAAGAACAGCAGGGACAGGCCAAACTGCGGGGAGAGAGGGAGGGTGTCAGGGAGGAAATGTCCTACCGGTGCTGTCACAACTGTCACAAGCCATCGCCGGCCTCCCGCCCTCATGAGGAAATCCCTGCGGCAGGGGACAGGCAGAGCAGGGCGAGCTTTTCTTTCTCCCACTGCTCCTCCCCTCCGAACATTTTTTGGGTAGGTCTGAGAAATCATCTCCACCTCCCAATCCTCCTGGGGATGGCGGCACAAGCGGGAGGATCCCCGGCTGCCTTTGCAGCCCCCCGAGGAGGAAGAGGAGGAGGAGGAGGAGGTTTACAGCCTGAGCCACGGCAAGCATTGTGGATGGCTGCGTGAGCGACAGACTGCTCCCTGCCCAACTCGGAGGGATTTCTTCATGGACCCACGGATTTCAGGGCAGGAGTCTGCAAGCCCAGCGGGACAGACAAGGGAGCCGGCTGTCAGACTGCAGCGGAATCCCAGATGACTGATTAATCTGCCAGACACCCTCGTTAATCAGCAAGGGAAGGGGAGAACACCCCGAGCTGGCAGGCTGTGGGCTCCTGTGCCATTCCTGCACCACGGCTGCATCCAGCTCTGCCATCCAGCACCGGGAGGCTGCTGGGAAATTCAAGTTTCCCAACTGGGGGGAGACATCAGGACCTGCCGGGATGGGAGGGATGAGATGGTCCCGCCCGCCCCCGGGGGAGCAGAGCCGGAGGTGGCGGGGAGAGGGAAGCACCTTGTTTTGGAGCACAGCAGTGAGGTGCAGGTTGGTGGGCGCTGGCGCGGTCGCGCTCTGAGGTAGGTTCGTTAGCTGCTGCACAAGGCTGGTGACCGTCCCCAAGGGAAGGTGGTAGAGAACGTGTGAGAAGGGCCTCAACAGGCAGGGCAGCACCTGCGGAGAGAGGAGCGGAACTGTGACGCAGCAGGGAAACGTGTTTCCCCACGGCCGGCTGGCCGCCCCGGGGCCTCACGGACCCCAACAAGACGCTGCCTCGCGGCTACACACACACCAGCAGCACCTCCGCTTTCAGCCCCCCTCACACGCTCAGGGTGGGACTTGCTAACAGCATCTCTCCCCAACATCCCCACAACGGCAGAGGCCGGCTTTAAACTCAGGCAAGCCTTTTTCCTTCTTAAATCATCCTCTTTCTCAAAACAAGCTTGAGTTTATTCCGCAGATGCCTGTATTTTTGTTCCCTATATAAAAAGGATTGCGAAGGACAGCTGAGAGCACGGCCCTCGGAAGATGCTGCCCTCTGCTCTCCGTCTCTGGAAGACGGAGTCTCCCGTTGTCACCCGATGAGTCAGAGACGCGGCCCTTTAGACAAGCGCTCAGCCAAGAGCTGGGTTCGTTAAACAAAGGCACCATTTATCAGAAACCCTCCCCGCTTCCTTCCCGGTGAAGCTGGGCTGCGTCGTGCCAACCGGCAGGCACGGGAAACGGGCCCTGTCAGGAGCTCACGGCTCCTGCGTCTCCCAGGAGAGGCAGAAACGACCGTTCTTAAGACGCAGGATGCCGTTTGCCGTCTTCCCCCGCGCGAAGGAGAAGAGATCCGACTCCAGACTCCGTGCCAAACCCCGCCCCCTCACAGTGAGCAAGGGGAATCCTCCCAACCCCTGGAATCTCACCTCGTCCTGAGCATCCTTCTTGATGAGGAAGGGCAGGTTCCTGGCCGTCGCCATGAGTACATCGGCCGCTTGCTCAGGTGACAAGAAGGGGAGGATCCGGGCTACCAGGCGCTTCCCTTTGCGGATGCACATGATCTGCATGAAGTGGTCATCGCTCGGCCTGCCGAGGAGAGGAGAAAGGTGCCGACCCTCAGCCGGGAGCGTCCCAGAGAACGCAGAGCGTTCCCCTGGGTACCCCATAGCCGGCCCAGCAGCAGGCAGAAAACACACCCGCCTCAAAAAACATCCCTGGGGAGGGCAAAACAATGCAGGAACGACACCCCTAACCCTAAGCTCTGCCTGTTGATGGGCTGGGCAGGAGGACAAAGCTCGGTTCCCGACGGGGGAGCAGAGAAGAAGCCACCGAGACCCTTTGTCCTTCCTTGCCCATCTGTGCTGCTGAGGCTGCAGGTCAGGCGAGAGGTGGCAAGACTTAAAAACAGGCACCCAGAGATGTGCCAGGGCGCAGAGCTCAGGGCAGACAGACACCCAACAAGCGTGCAGACAGGCACTACCGGCAGCATCCAAGCTGCAGGGATGGAAGTTGTTATAGGATCAGAACCACAGTGGACAATCGCATGGGGAAAATGGCAAACAAAAGGGGAAAAAAAGCAAAAAAAGGAAAAAAAAGAAAAAGAAAAAAAAAAAGGTTAGGCTCTTCTTTGGGAAACAGGTCCGTGGCAAGCCAGTTTCAGCAGCTGCGAGTGTCTGTAGACTCTCCGAGCTCCCGACAGCAAGCGAGACGCAGACACCACCTCTGCTCACCTCTCCTGCCCGGGCGCCTTCCCCCTCAGATTGTCATACATATCACAGATCTTCTGCTTTCTCTCGCCCATCAGGGCCGGCCGCTCGCCTTCCAGGCTCAGGAGGTAGCGTCTCTCATAGTCCTCCACGTCCAGGAGGAGGCTGTACGTCTGCAGGAGAGACAGCGATCACAGCAGGGCACGGGGATCTGCGATGGGATCCGCTAGCCCTGCTCCACAGAGATCCAGGACGTGCCCGGCCCCAGCCAGGGCCCTCCCGTCTCCTTTGCTGCTACAGCAGCGGCATATTCCGGCCCAGACCACGTCGACAAAACCTCCTTCGGACCCGGTGCGAGAGCAGATTGAGCGGGGACTCTGTGACCCTCAAACGTCCGTCCTCTCGCACGGTGGCTGCGGAGAGCTGAGGCGGTACTGCCTTGCAGCTGTGAGTCAGTAACAGACCCTGCAAAGCCCGTCCAGGCCGGTTTGGGGCAGGGTGAAGGCACGGCTGGTACCTGGCTCCAGCCTTTCTGCTCCAGGCCCAGCCCCGTCTCCAGCAAGCAGGAGCTCAGCCACCGTTAAGTGCCGGCTTGTCCCCAGCCAGATGTCCAGAGGAATCCATCGGTACCGTGCCGTGGTCTCCTTGGCCCTTTCTTCACCCCAGCCCACCTCGTGCCCCACCGCAGATCTCCCTAGACCCCCTCGAACTCACCTTCTCGATTGTGACAAGGGTCTGGCGCCTCTTGTCCCGAACCTGCTTCTCCTTCGTCTCCTGCCGGGGAGGGACAGCGAGTCAGGGCCGCGGGCGGCTCTCCCACGCTGGCCCTGAGCGCCAGCCAGCCGCAGAGCTGCGTCGGAGGGGAGGCAGGGCCAGAACTCACGTCATCCTCACTGCGGGAGGTCACCACCGCGTCAATCATCTTCCGGGGGTTGTTCACGCTGGAGACCGTGAGCTTCCCCAGCGAGCCCTCAAACTGCACTGCAGGAAGGGGGGAGAAGGGAAGCAAAGGGAGTCAGTCCGGGCCTGACCCCACCTCACCCGCCTTTACCTCTGGCCCAAAAGTAGCCCCGTGGCTACCTCCAAACTCCAGCTGGCCCCTGTCCTAACCCAGAATGAACCACCACCACCCTTCTCCCGCAGAGGTCCGGGCCGCGTGGAGAAAGGAACGCTTACCTGGCTTGTAGGTGTGCTCCAGCTTAGCCACCTGAGGTGTGATGAGTTTAGTGCGTTCCTTCTTGGGACCATCGCCGTGGACTTCCTCCGCTGCTGCTAACTTCTCCAGCTTCTGGAAGTAATTCTGAGGCAGGGAAAGGAGAGGTTGAGACCCCCCCCAAAAACAGCTGGCAGGGACTGATGCAACACGTCCCTCTCCCCGGCCCGTGCTCCATCCCTCGCCCATCACTTACTGGTCTTCCCAACACCAGCAGCAACATTTTAAACCGCTGTTCTTCCCCCAGTACACGAGCGGACGATTGCATCCTCCTCTCTATCATGCCCCAAGATTACAGAGGTCGAGGTTCCTCCTCAGCCCTCTCTTTCTCAATACAAACGATGACAATTCCTCTCTCCCCGGAGGTTCCCAGCTCCCAATCCTTCCCAGCACACTCCAGTTAGCCTGCCTTGCTCCGTTAGCACCATGCCCAGGCTGGGCAGCGCACAGCTGGGGCCTCCCACACCAGTGCTCACACGCTCCTCCCGTCCACCCCGACCAACGTTCACCTCTTTCGCAACGGCAGAGCTTCGTTGACTCACATCCCGGTTGCGGTCGCACCAGTTCCTCTCCTCTATCGGGGATCAGCTCGCCCCCAGCTCCCGGAAAACCTCTGTCAGCGCAATACCTCCCGCCGGCCCCAGAGCAGACGGACCCCACCAGCCACAGCTCTCCTGCCAGCTCCCACCAGAGCCCAGACAACCCGCAGCGAGCGCTCGTCCCCGCTCCCACCGTGCCCCTGGCCCACGGCGGAGGACAACTGGACTGCTCTGACCCATTTCACCGCACTGGCGACTGCTCTCTCTGCTCTGCCCCGCACCGACTGCTCCGGGATCTTTCTGGGTGTGCGGCTGGCTCCTCTGCACCCCCTTCGTGAAGAGAGGGGCCAAACCTCCCGCACAGCTGACGACTGCCCCAGATATACTCCCAGCCACCCCGCAAGCCCCGTTCAATCTCCCAAGCCAGGCGTCCATCCTACATAGCTTGAAGCCCTCCGCAGATTTCCCTCGCGTGAAGTTGCCCTGTGTACCCTCAAACCCAGCTGAGCTTTGCGCATCTACCACCGTCGGCAAGAGCCCAGCCGTCACCTTGCTTCGTCTGCTCCAAATCTGGCTCCTCCCAGCCCCGTCTGGCGCTCCCTATTCTTGAACTGGAAAAGAGCAGGAGCAGTCTCTCCCTATCCACCTTCTCCACCTCGTTCTTTGGACCCCACGGGCTTCACCACCCCCCCCTGTCAGACCAGAGTCCTCCTTACGCAGCCGTTCCCCGCCTAGGGCTCTCTCCTGCATTTTCCATTTAGCAGCTTCCCCGTCTCCCATTTCGGGTGTTCTATTCTGCCACAGTCACACGCAGCTTCCGACGCAGAGGAGCTGCTCTCCTGTTATCTTGGGCCTTCTGCTGCGCCCTCCAAATACCTGCTGCCAGCATCCCCCAACGTCTCCTCACCCCTGGAGATCTCACCCAAGAGCAGGAAGGCAGTTCTTCCCTTGCTGCTGCCCACCCCCGATTCCCTTTCCTTGCTGGGAGTGCTCACCCCACCCCGTCCCTCTGCCTTCCCCTCCGGCGCGTTCCCCACGACTGGATCTAGAAACACTTCCGCCGCTGCATCACTCTCGGCACTGGCATCCCCTTCCCACCCAACGCCCCTTGGCGCAGAGGCTGCGCTGGGAAGACGCCGGTCCCGGGAAGACGCCAGTCCCGTTAAGGTGCTGCCCTGCCAGCAGCCACGGGCACGGGACACGCAACGGAGCGGGCTGGACGCTTCCCCCCCTCCCCGGTACCTGGTAGTAATAGTCATCCAGGTAGGGATCAGTGCTCTGCAGCTGCATCATCTGGATCTTGGACACCCAGTCCTTCTCCCGCTGCAGCATGAGGTTGGCGTAGGGGTCTTTGCGCATCTGCTCCTGGTGGCTGCTCCGGTGGCCCCCTCGGTCCCCCACCGAGCCGTTGAGGCTCCGGTGCTGGCTGGCAGGAGGCAAGAAGGGCACCCGTGAGCACACAGGAGCTACAGGAAGGGACAGAGAGCGGTGCACAGGCTAGCCCCGGCAGCACAACCCCGCCGCGGCGGAGGGGCGATGCAACCCCCCCGCCTCCACAGCACCAGGCAGCCCCTCGCCCGGCACCGGTGCGGGCCCAGCACTCACTTTCGGTTCTGCTGCTGCCGCTGATGCAGAAGCCGGCGGTGCTGGGGGTGCAGGTGGGTCGTGTCCGGTCGGAACATCTGGGGCTGCGGCCTGGGGAGAGCGGGAAGTCTCAGAGGCGGCCGCAGAGAGCGGGCAGGCGGCCGGGAAAAGGACGGCACCTACCGCAGGTTCTGCAAGTGGGATCCGGGGCCCGGCGGGTGCTGCGGCTGCGAGGGAGGTGGAGCGGGGGGAGCCCCGAAGAAGGCACGAAACCCGCTGGCTGGAGACATCATCTGCCCGACTCTGCCCTGGAGCAACTTGGGATTGACGGAGGGGAGGGGGCTCCCAACCAGGCCAGAGACCCGGGCAAACTGGCTGGGGGACATTCGGCCGGCCTGGCAGAGCAGAGAAGGCACCCGGAGTCAGCCCGGGGGCAGATTTGGGGACAAAGGGAAAGGCCCAGCCAGGGCGGCCGCGCCTGGGACGACCAGAAAGAGCCACGTAGAGCCAGCTCCTGCAGCCACGCAAAAAGAAATGTGGGACCCTGCCCGCGGCGGAGGGGCCGGGAAAGCAGAGGAAGGGAGTGAAGGGAGCTTTACCTGGGCTCCTCCCAGCAGCTGCGCTCTCTGCAGGTGGGTGAGGACGGGAGAGACGCTGTGGGGGAACGGATGGCCCAAGAGGGAGGAATTCTGGGGAAAGAGAAGGGAAGAAGGACCCCGGTCACAGCCCTGGCACAGCCAATGGCGGGCAGATGGGGAGCGGGCGACGGCGCAAGACGAAGCCCCAGGAAGGGTGCCCCGGGCAGGCTCTCGGGAGTGGGGCTGAGCCGGCCGAACGAGGCAGAAGGGCCGAACTACGGAACTAGAGAGGAGCAGCTGGCTTGGCTGTGTGTGACAGCAACGGGTCTGGCGCCATCAAAGCCCAGAGTTGCAGGTGGGAGGAAGGGAACAAGGTGCCGGGGGTGGCGGCGCTGGAAGACCTCCCGGCAACAGGGGACTCAAAGGCAGCGCCAATAAAGAGGGGTGCAGAGGGGGCTGGGTACCGGTACGTTGCAGAGCTGGTTGGGGGACATCCTCTCGCCGTAGGGAGCGGGGTAGCGCTGCTGCATGGTAGCTCGGATGTGGACAGGCTTCGGACACAGGATCTAGGAGGAGGGAAGCAGCACAGTCACCCCGGTAGCTCCCCGGGGACCAGCCTGGGTCCTGTGAGCCGCAGGCAGCGAGCAGGGCACGGAAGAGGTACCTGCTGGTTAAAGTTGGGCACAGCAGCCTGCTTGGGAGGGGTACCGATGGGGACAGCCCGGACAGGGGGGCTCCCGATGACAGGGGATGAGGAACGCCGGGGCAGCGCCCGCTCGGAAGGATCCCGCTCTTCCTCTCGAGGCTGCGGGGGTCTCTGAGGCAGAGCATAGTCCAGCACGGACACCGCCGGCATCTCCTGCAAGAGGAAGGGGAGAGAAAGCCCCCCCCAGAATAACAGTGACTGACTGGGACGGGGAGGACCGGCACCGTGCGTTCCAGGGATGTTCCCAGGACGCGACGGCCACATCCTTCCTCCTGCCAGGTCTCCTCCGCATCCCGCTGCACCTCCCCGGGAGCCCCATGCCATGGCGGGGGTTCCTGGGGACCCCCAGGGCCTGCCCCACTGAGCGCACATCACCGCCGAGACGCCCGTTTGTGGAGACAGCGCTGCCCAAGCGCGGGGTGGGAACGCTCTGCGTCCCCACCGCACAGCCCGTGTGCACACGCTCGGTTCCCAGCCCCCCGTCAGCCCTGCAGAGCCAGGAGAGGGCTGGCCGCGCAGCACGCTCCGCTTGCGCTTAAAAGCCTGACTCTTAATTAAACCGCAACCAAAAAAAAAAAAAAAAAATCCTCTGCCTTGAGGCGCTGACATTCCCGAGCCCTGATGGGAGAGCCGACATCTCTCAGACATCGCCAGGGACCGCGTATCAGCGATAACCTCCCCCAGCCTGGGTCTCCAGCCTCTGAGGGGGGACGTGGATTGATGTCTCAGAGGGTCTACACACGAGCCAAACCGTGGCCACCTGGCTCCAGCCGGGGCAAGCAGAACACCCCACTGTCCCAGGCTGATCTGGAGGTGCTCCCCAGCACCGACGAGCCTGCAGCGGCACAGCACATCTCGCCCCTTCAGCGCCCAGCTCCCTGCCACGGGGGTCTGGGGTGTCACCCGCACCCCAGCACCGTACCTGAGTGAGAAGGGGTCCCCGCATGCGCCGCAAGACGGCCGAGCTGTCCCAGATGCTGGAGTTCAGCGCTCCGGGCTGCTGGAAAACAGACAAGGAGTCAGCACGGCACTGCTGGGCCTGTCTAGCCCTAAATCCACCCCCCACAGCCCCTCTCCCACCTGCGCGGGGACCCTGGTCTGCACAGCCTGCATAATGGCGGGGTCCTCCAGCTCGCTATCGATGACCAGCCTGGTCAGGCGCTCCGCCAGCGTATCCTCGGGCTCGCCCAGCAGATCCACCTCCTCACCGCCAGGCCCATCCTGTTCCCTGACTGCCACTGGCTTGTCCTCCAGCTCCGCCAGCCGCTCGTGGGCCTCCTGCCAGTCATCGTCTGCGAGGGCCTCGCAGTGAGGGACGCGCTCGGAGGGGCAGGGAAGGCACGGGTGGGGTTGGGGTGGGGAGGGTCAGGGCAGGGCGTGGGGAAGGGGGGGGTGTCTCGCCGTGGGGCACGCAAGCGCTCACCGACAGCCCCGGCTCCAAACGTGTCATCATTGAACTGGTCGATATCCTCATCTTCCTCCCCCAGGGCTTGGAAAGCGTCTTCATCCTCATCCAGCGGGCAGTCCTCCAGGGACTGGGGGGACAGCGAGGCGGGGAGGGGTCAGCACCGGTCCCCCACCCCCGGCCGCTCCCCCGCCGGCGAGGCCCGGCCCATGGCGAGGCGCTCGCCGGGCTGCGCGGCGGCTCGGGGCGGCCGCTCCCTCCCCGCGGCGGAGGGGGCGGCCGGTCGCGGCGGCGGGGGGGGGCGCGCGG
>JAVKLA010000017.1:23391450-23422612 GCA_034782735.1 Sagittarius serpentarius
CCAGCCCCCGGGTGAGCAGGGGCGCGATGAGGCGTATGACGGGGTGCGCACAGGGTGCGTGGCGTGCAGCGGGGTCTCCGGGGTGTGCACGGGGCGTCCGCGGTGCCCTGGGGTGTGCGGTGCTCCCCTCCGCCTTCCCCGGGGGGTGCTGCCTACCCCAGCCCCTGCGCCCCCAAGCCGGGCAGCGGCTGGGTGCGATACCCATCCCCTGCTCCGTCCTCTCCATCGCCGTGTTGCTGCAGGCGGGCGGAGGGCGGCATCCTCCCCGGAGGCTTCATCCAGGGCTGTGCCGCACCTCGAGGTCTGAGCGGATCCTTGCTTCGCCCCCCTGCCCCACTCCCGAAGCTCGGCACTGGGCTGGGGTCCGTCCATCCACCCATCCATCCGTCCATCCCCAGCTGCTTTTCTTGGACAGGCAGCAAAACTCACCGCCGCTAATTGCAGGCAGCTGCCCTGACTTAACACAGAAATGTTTTCCGGCAGGTTCACCTCCAGATTCACTGTCCCGGGTAGGGCCCTTGCCAGTCAGCGCTTTAGGGCTACATCCTGCCTTTTGGGGGAGAGACGGTAATTCGGTGTGTCAGGCACATGCCGCAGCTGCTGCGGCTGGGTTGTGTAACCGAGGAGTCCACTTGCTCTTGAACTCAAGGTGGATCTTAGCAAGCTGGTGCTGGCTCGGCAGGAATCCGAGTAAACAAAAAATAATCTAAAGCTGGGAGAGCATTAGCCAGGAAACAGCCTTGTTGCTCTGAAGGCGAAGGGTGACTTCACGCGGCGGCGGAGCAGCCGGGGTCTGTGCACGGTGCTGGCTGGGTGCTCCCGAGCACTGGTTTCCCACTGGGAGAGGAGGGTGCTGCTGCACATCTGGACGGTGAGATGCTGATGGGGAGCTTGAGATACGGAGCTCCAGCTGGGATCCTGGAGGTCAGTCAGGTATAGAGGGAAGATGGGGGGAAAAAAGAGTGATATAAAGGTGTAGGGAAATACACCAGCAGTTTTGCAAAGCAAAGCTGAGACTCTGAGCAAATGCGCGCATATATCGCTTGTGCACACGCATACTCAAACCTCTGCGTGTGCAGATCGTACGAGGAAACGAGCTGTAAGACAAAATTCCCGTTTGCTCGTGAGCTGGCAGGATGCTCCCTTGGCCACCAGCCAGGGTTTCTTCATCTGACATCTTCATCTTCAAAATTTTCAGCAACTCCCTTTGGCCCCACAAGGAGTTAATGTCTTTCCAGCCCAATGGAAGTACGTTCAAATCAATAGTTAGTGGGTCTCTTACTGGTGCAGCAGACCCGAATCCACCCGGCTGCTTGGGTTTTGAGCGATAGCCACTTGGCAGCGGTTGCGTAAGGCTGGTGTTGGTCATGGTTTGCCTTGCTTGGCATGAGCTTCGGGCGCCCGCCAGCTACCGCAAGGTAGTTTCCACCATCTCCCCCGATGCCCTCGCCTCAAAGCAGCGTGACGTCACCTCGCTTTGACTCAGGGCTTTCGGGAGCCTGGGGGGTTTCATCTGCTCAGAGCAAAACCCTGTGGCTGCCGGGGATGCTTGCGATCTCTGGTCGGCGCTGGCTGCAGGAATAGCTGCTGGGTTTTCCTTCATGGGGACCAGATGTGCTGGTGCTGCTGTTTTGGCACGCTCGGCTGCCTGCGTTTCGCGCTCAAGACATAGTAAAGGGACTGCTGAGCAGGGTAAACCCCAGACTCTTGGTTTCACGAACCCCAAACCAGCTGAAATAGCTGGTCACGTTGAAAGAAGCAGAAACTTGCTTTGCTCTTCGATACTCTCCTCACAGGCAACTTTTTTCGGAGTAACTTGATCCTTTTTACAACTTGATCCTTTTTACAGTGAGCGGGGCAGGAGATGGGCTCCTCCTGTCTGCAGAGTTACTGTAAAACTTCCAGACCAGTTTATTTGTCTTTCTGGGTTTGTTTTATAATTTTTTTTTTCTCTCCTTTAATGTTGCAAGCGACTTCTGGTGCTGGTTGACGGACGGTGCAGCTGACCTTCGGGAAGGGTGCCGGGCTGTGCAGCCTGTCCCCGACCTGTGCCAAGGCATCGCCATGGAGCCAGCTGCCATTTTTACCAAATTCTGCCGGTTTTATTCAGAAACGGTTCCCAGAGTACCAATTTAGCACTGTTGGTCCCTGCTCACTTACAGTTCCCTGCTCCTGCTCTTCTCTACCGGGGTCAAGTGCCCTATGTTTAGCTGGCTTTTGTCTTTTTTTTTTTTTTTTTCTTTTTTAGGTATATCGCTGCCTCCCTGCAGGGCTGGCAGCAGGACGGCACTGTACACAACCCGCTATTATGACTGTCTCGAGGTGTAACCCCATTTCGGGACACAAATGCCTGTCGATCCACCAACTTTCTGCTGGTGTTTTGACTCACCAGGCCACCGAATGGCTTTGGGTCCCAAATGGGCTGTTCTATTCCTAGCCGCGTCCTCCGTGCGCGTGCCTAGGAAGTTTATGGCTCCCTAAAAGCTATTTACTGTGCAGATTGCCCATCGGGTCTCTCCTGCAGCGTGCAGTTATTTAAGAGGGTGGTGGAGGCACAGTATAGATGTGACCACTGAGATGGAGTCATCAAGCTGGCTGGTGGTAAGGTGGGTCGTGCCCGTGTCAGCTGTGGGGTGCTGCTGGCTCGAGGGTTTGTTTGCAGCCAAGCGCGAAGGTCCCCTTGTCTGAGCCATTTCCCCGATGTGGGGAGGTGAAAATGAGAGCATTCCCCAGCCTGATCTGCTGTCCTCCTACCATAAAACCTCCCTGTGCTGGAATAGGTGAAGGTGGCTGGGAAAAACCTTTGCCCGTGCGGTGCAGGGTGTTGACGCTGAGTTGGGGATGCTCTTTGGGATCGTGGCCACCCCGTCCCGCTTGACCCTTTTGGTTTCAGTGTTGAGAGCTGCTCCTGAATTGGGCACGGAGAGCAGCACCGAAACTGCTTGAAACCAAATCTGCTCTTTAGTGTTGTCTTGCACCGATTCCTTTTTTCTGTTGTGGTGGTTGTTTTTTTTTTTTTTGTTACCCTATACACTTTCTTTGGTATTGGAGTAATGAACTGAAATCCAGTGGCTAAGCAGAGGTCACTTCATTACTCTGTTGCTTTTGCCACTGAAACTGGGTGTATCAGCCAGAAAGGTCTAGTTTTGCCTGCTGCTGGGCAGTCCTGAGGATGAGGGACCAAACCAGCAGACACCCCCTTCTGTTGAAGATGTCCTCCTGCTCCTGGCGTTCTCTTTCAGCGATCTGAGCGGTGCCAGCCACGAAACCTTGAGCAGCCGGACATTTTTTAGGGACCAAAATGCCAATCTGATTAAATAGCGGATGCTCAACGCTGCTTAGCCTTCCCCCACTGGGACTTGCTGTTGTCCCTAAACTTGGAAGTGCATGTGCAGCTGAAGATCTGGAGGTGTTCAAAAGCGCCAGTGCTGCTTAGCTTGAGATAGGGTTTAAAATAGAACCCCAAAACCGAACAAAACCCAAATGCGGTGTTGTTACAGTAGTGCAGGTCTCACGGGCTGTAGTTACCTGGAAGAGTGATGGAAAGATGGGAAGAAAAGGGAGAGCAGGATGGGACCCGTGGCACGTGCTTGTCGCGGGATTGTCTGTGGGTTTCCTGAGGTCTGGCTTGATGCAGAGGGAGAAATCAGGATCTGCGGTACAGCATGCAGCTCGTCCCCGGTGAGGCAGGAGAGCCGCTGCCTGTCTTGCCTCTCCCGATGCCCCGTCCTGCTCAGTGCCGGCACGGGGAGAAGGCCGAGTAACGCAGGTGACCCCCCACGCAACCTCGAGAGGCCGGATCCTGCTGCATCTGGTTTGCTAATTCAGGGTTGGGTCATGAAGATTGTGGGCGGCAGGTTTCCTTAGAGCCAGCTAAGTGCTTCGTTAAATCATGTCTTAGGGGAGGGGAAAAATAAAATGCATCCTGTAAGCCTTTGCTGCCTGCCAGGGCAGCCCGGCTTTTTAATTTGACGTGCTGTAATTAGCCTGGCCGCTGCAAGATCCTTGTCAACTCCTGCAGGCTTGCCTGCTTCTGCCTGCTCTGTAATTGCTGCTTCAGGAGGGAAAAAAAAAAAAATAAAAAAAAAGTGTTTTGTACAAATCCCGAGCCATAAATTATTTAGCAGGTGAAACAGAAATGTGCTGTGTGTTTCCAGGAAGCCAGAGACTGCACCAAAAATGATGTGGCGCGGCTTGCGGCTCTGCCGCGATGTGCCTTCTGCAGAGTCATGTTGTTGGGAGGCTTTTTTTTTTTTTTTTTTTTTCCTTCTGAATATATTCTTGCTGGCTGATAGCCCAGAATAAGTAGCAGAGCAAGAGGCGAGGGCTTGTATAACATAGCCAAGTGATTTATGTGCCTGGCTGCGCAGTTGAAGAGCGTTAGGGTCTGTGGTCTTTTTACTTTCAGTGTAGGAAAGCACCTTTGGAAATTCAAGGTAACATTGGCTCGTTCCATTCTCTTCCTCCTAACTCAACCTGTGGCTGTTTGAAAATGTTTTTTCTATTGCTTTATGAGGTTGTGTCAGCCTTTCTTTTGATACTCCTTTTGTTCTTGGTGTCTGATCTCCGCTGGCATAACCATTAAATCCGTGGACTAGAGATCTTCTGGAGGAAGCAGAGGTCCTGCTTGCTAGATGGAGCTTCTCTTGGGAATGGAGCAGCCTTGAAGGAAAGGACTTAAGTGAATAAAGCCCTGGGGCTGGAAATAGGTAGAGATAAACAGACTTGTAGTAATCATTTAGCCAAGCCCAGCTGGGTGCAGTTCAGTGTCTAAAAACTGGAGACGTTTTTACCTGTACCTGATGCAATGAGGAACTGAGTTACAGCAGAGCTCCTCAAAGAGCTTAAAAATAGCTTTGGGTTTTCTCTCCTGTTGCTAATGCATCTGGTTTAAAGCAGGTTCAGATGTGGTTGGAGGCTCGAAGTAGAACATCCCTTGCGGTCTCACCAAACCCTACGCTTTGTGGGGTCAAAAAATCATGGAAGGGCAGAGGGACTGAGAAATAGTCCAGTAACAGCTGCTAGCCCGGATTTCATCCTAGTTTGCATTATTTAGGTAACTATTTGAACAAGTGCTGATTAACAAATGCAGAGGAGGAAAGTTTTACAGGTCACAGCTGCCACCTGCATGTGGTTTGTTTTTTTTGCTTTGTCTTCTCGGCAAGCGCCTGGCTTGTGCTGGAGCCTCTCAGCCTTGAAATGCAAAGCTGGTCTGAATTCTCCTGGGGTGGCCAGGTAGCACGTACTGCTGAAACACAATTAGCAGTATTTACCGCCCTGGCAGGGTTGCAGTGTAAATGATGCTTAGTCTCACTGAGAAGCGTGGTGTCAAATTTAATTGTAGCTGGCGATGTGTCTGGAGAGCGTGCTGCTGTCTGCACCAGTTCTCTTCCACCTCGACCTTGCCAAGCTCCCACCCCTGGGTGTAGAAACATCTCCGTGGTCCCACAGCTCTGGGACATCCCTTGTGATTCTGCAAGGGGCTGCTGGCAGAGAGGGCTCTGATCACGCGCTGTTGTTGACTAATACCTCCCGCCTGTCTTCCAGCTGCTCACGCTCCTTGGCACCGCTGATGGTCAGCTGAAGCTGACCTCCGAGCAGAATGCCATCAGCCTCTCCGCTGGCAAGTACCGCCACTTCGACCGTGCCACCAACAAAGAGCTGATCTGCGACAAATGTCCCGCAGGAACCTATGTGTCGAAACACTGTACGAAGAGTACCTTAAGAGAGTGCAGCCCTTGTCCGGATGGGACCTTTACTAAGCATGAGAATGGTATAGAGCGGTGCCACCCTTGTAGAAAACCCTGTGAACTGCCAATGATTGAGAAAACTCATTGTACTGCCTTGACTGACCGCGAGTGCACTTGCCTGTCTGGTACGTTTCAGACGAACGATACCTGTGTCCCTTACACGGTGTGTCCGGTCGGCTGGGGCGTCCGCAAGAAAGGAACAGAGATGGAAGACGTTAGGTGCAAGCCGTGCCCTCGTGGTACCTTTTCTGATGTGCCTTCTAGTGTGATGAAGTGCAAAACATACACTGACTGCTTTGGGAAAAACATGGTGGTCATCAAGCCAGGGACGAAGGAGAGTGACAACGTCTGTGGTTCTCCAGCGTCTCTCCCGAACACGTCTTTGGCTTCGTCAAGCACCGAAGCGGGTGAAGAGCCCTATGAAGTTCCACCAACTGCTCATCTTCCCAAAGGTAATGTTCACCGCGGAAACACAGATGTGGTTTTGGCTGTGGGATTGCATTCCTGCCTTGGCCAGGGTGGGCTTTAGGCTGTTAAAGGGCAACCTCGTCTAAAGCGTGGATGGTGCTTTTGCTTCTTGGGCAGAAGGCAGCTCCAGAGTGCATCAGGTTGCCCTCACTTGTGTTAAATCACATTTAATAACATTTTCACTGAGACCGTAGTCTTGATTGGACTCCTGGCTGTCCTGCTGTTTGGACTGAAAAGACATCACGTTCCCCAGCCGCTTTTCCCATCTGTGTGTTGTGCTGGCACAAGTCTTTGTGCATTTGTGGCAAACCTGAGCGGGGTGCAGCAGGAAAACCCTGGCAGGAGAGGAGCTTTGCTCCACCAGACTCCTTTCCTGATGAATTCACTGCTTTGCTGCCCGTGCTTTCCCTGCTGCATTTCACCCCGTACTGTGCCAGCGTATCGGCTTGAATGGGAACTGTTACCAAAACAGCCTTCCAGGAGCCTAGACTGTGCCATAAATTTTTTCTTTAACCTCTAAGATTTCTGTTAGTTATCACTGGTGGGGAGAACCAGGTTGAGTTCCCTGTTCTCTTGTTTAATTGGAAATGATACATCATCACAGTCTTTATGGAGATGTTTTAGCCATGGCTGGTTGCAGTGGTGCTGTGGGACCCCGTTTGAGGTGGTGCTCAGCACTCCCCTGGAAGCAGCCCCCTTACAGTATCTCAAATGGGGCATTTTATTAAAAAAATGCAGCTTCTGGTGGCCTGTACACCTGAGCTGGTGAATGCAATAGCCGGGAAATATTGACAGTGGTAGACTCCCAGTGCTTCTCCTTTGTTAGGTCTCAAAGCTTGGTAAGTGCTTGGTGTGTCACTGGGAGAGGACAGGAGGGTGTTCCCTGAACTTTGAAATCAACTGTAGATAATTAGGTAAAAGTTAAAGCATTTTCCCTGTTTGTATCCTGGTCAGAGTGTTTTGGGGAGCCAAGTCAGAGGCAAAATCAGGTTACAGATGGTTACACCCACTCTCTGGCTCAACTGGAATGAGACGTGATCTTTGAAAGCCGAGTTTCCAAAGTAAGCTCTAGTTTTTGCCACAACAGCCCTTCCTCTTCTCACCAGGCTTTGGTCATGCATCTGGCTGGGACCTGAGAGCTGTTGGTTGATAAGAAAACTCAAAAAAGATGGAAAGTAGCTGTTAGGGGGAAGTTTGGTTGATTCTGTTGCTTCAGAAACCTGTGTTATAGTTGATGCATCCACAGCTGCTTGGTGTTCGTAAACCTAAGAAAAACCAGCTTCCTCCAAGTTGTAGGTTTTCTGAGAAACAATGAACGTGGGGCAAACACAGATTGACAACATGCCTTTAATAACGCATTTTTTTAAATGAGCTGCCACTAGCCTTAACCAACAGGGGTCAATTTTATATTGAACCTACCTCTGTAACTGTACCCATCCGTTCCCAGCGCCAAACCTCAACTTCACCTCTTCCCTTTCTCGCTGCCTGGCATTGGGTTTCTGTCTGCTGGCCAAGCAGATGCTCAGGCAGGTCTTAGACTGTGATGTGATGCTGTATCACGTCTCTGGTGCCGTGACACTGAACTCTCCTCTCCTTTTGCAGGTCTGAACTCTTCAGTTCCCGATTTTGTCCCCTCTCCAGCGCCACGCGCATCCAGTGGCATGGCGGAGCTGGCAGGCTACTACAACGAAACCTCAGCCAACGAGACGGATGGCACCGGTGGGACCCTCGCGGGCTCTGGCACCACTGGCCAGGCCCAGAGCTACCGGCACAAGCAGACTAGCCAAGCTCTGGAGAAGCAGCCGTCGCTAGAGATGGTGGGGAGTGAGAAGTCCAGCGTCCCGTACAGGCCCCCCCGGCGAGGTCCACAGAACGTCCACCAGCACTTCGACATCAATGAACACTTGCCGTGGATGATTGTCCTCTTCCTGCTGCTGGTCCTGGTGGTTATCGTTGTCTGCAGCGTCAGGAAGAGCTCACGGACTCTGAAGAAGGGACCCAGGCAAGATCCCAGTGCCATTGTGGAAAAAGCTATTATGAAAAAATCCACCACCCCAACGCAGAACAGGGAGAAGTGGATCTATTACTGCAACGGGCATGGTGAGCAGTAGCGACTGGGGGCCGCGGGGGTAGTGTCCTCTCCACCATCCCGTGCAGTGCTTTGGAGGGGCCACCCCCATGTCCAGCGACCGGTTGCTTTTTCTGACTTGCTGGGTTTTGTAGCAAGGACAAGGCCCATATACTGGTTCCTCAGATGTTTCCTCATCCTTGGCTTCTTCCCCTTCCTATTCCCATGGTGTGTTCCAGCTCCTGAAGGAAGGATTAATGTAGGGAATGTCACCTGCTTGCTCCAGCTCCTCTCCTTCTCCTTCCCACCCATCCCTGGTAGAAAGATCTTGAATGAAGGCTCCTTTGGTTTTTTTCCTCCCTTTTCTACTTCTGTTTCACGCCCTCCTTATTTTCTCCGTGACTTAGGTGTGGGTCTGGTTGTCTTTCATGTTGTCCTTTTTTCCCTCACCCCATCTGTTTCTGGAAGGCTGAGTCATTCCCTGCCTCTTGGCAGTGCCTCAACTTCAGGTTCTTAGCCCTGAATCCTGACTGCTGGCTTAGGTCCCCAGCCCTTCGCCCGTGCTGGAGCCAGGAGGGTTGTCCTTAAAGGCTGTGTCGTGGAGGCGTGCAGCTCCATGAGTGTTGCGAGATCTTCCTGGAGGCTCTGCTTTGTAGTGTTTTCTGTTCTTTTGGTGGATGACTTGCTGTCAGCTTTATGATGAGACTTTAAAGATGACCCGTTGTGGTCATTAAATTGAAATTTGTAAACATTAATGATAAATTAATGGTGGATTGAACATGAGCACTGAGCAGCTGTGATCTCCCTAGTAGGATGCATGGTTCTTCCTCTGAAAAGCAACAGTGGCAATTTTGACACCCCCCGCCCCCCCACTTATCCTGTGCAGGCAGCACTGACAAGTCCTTACTTTGGGTTGAGGTTGCTCAACCTTAAACATCCATTCAGAGTTAACCTTTAGAAAAGCACATTTAACAAGGGGGGCTAAACAAAGAATGGATTGAAAAAAGATTGGAAGGTTTAAGAGAGATCAGTCCTTGATGGAAGTCATCCTTGAGTGTTTAAGTACAAAGCAAAGAAGGCTTTGAGTAGGGCGTCTTTGTTATGTACTCTCTTCTCCTTCCTGCTGATTAATAGACCTACACTTTGTTTGCTTTCATTAATGCATTTATAGAACCAGTAAGGTCTTGTTGGAATTAGTTTTGTGCCTTCTCTTGTGTTTGTGCTACTTATCAGTTTTAACTCTTTTGAATTCCTGGGGGTGTAGCTTCTTGAGATTTTTTCCATTTGCAGTAACTTTTTCCAATAACTCCCACACTCCCTTGTCCCTAAAATCTGTGGTACCCAAAGTCTGGTCCTTGAGGCTATGGTGAGTGATCTGCAACAGGGTTACAGAACCTTATTAACATCCCTATTTGTAGGCACTACCAGAAATATTGCATGGCTTTGGCCATGGTTCATTGGCCAAAAGCAGCTGGTTGTTACTAGTAGTAACTTCTTCACCCTGCCAACACCCACCCCCCCCCCCCCAAGACCTTAATTACCAGCTGGTTGAATTTCTGACTCTTTCTTGCTTTTTGAAGCATCTCGGAGCAGAGGCTGAGTTTGTAAAGGGCAGCTAATGCTCGAGTGCAGGGACCAGACCAAGTTGCTTTGAGCGGGTGCAGCGCTGGTTTCTAACCTGGTGTTTCAGACCCCGTGCTGAAATGCCCACGCTGCAGCTGGCCCTTCTCCTGGAGGCCGTGTTAGGGCTGCCTTTGTGGCCAGTGCTGTGTGTTTCGTCACCAAGCGTGATTCACGTTAAAGAAACCGTCCAGGTAAGAGAAGTTGATACGCAGTTAGCAACACAAAGCTATGTTAGCCCATTTAGGTATAACCTCACCTCCCAGATCTAGCCGTCCTCTGCGGGACAGCATCATTCATGGGTCATCCTCTGCTTCCCAAGATGAGTTGTTCTGGTCTTCTCTGTCATCCTTTAACAGCTGAATTCAGCTAGTGCATCAAATTCACAAGATATTTGTTAAGTTTTCCTCTTGTCTTGGGAAATAAGCTGGGTGTAACAGCAAAACCACATTTAGGTGATAAACTGGCCCAGTATCTGATCAAGTCTCTCAGGTCTGGAGGCAAATTGCCCCATTACTCTGGGCTCCTGGCTGGGCAGTTTTGCACATCTCTCCCAGTCATTCTTGCAATAGTCACGCTGGTTCCGTGTTGGCATGGGTGGCTTCATGACTTCCTCCTGCTACTGCATGTCCTCAGTTGAACTTTGTGCAACGAAGGGAGGCAGATGAGCACAAACCAATTAATGCTCTGTCTTGCTTTTAGTGCAGCTCTGGTGTTGCCTGACTTGCGTGGTGTTAGCTGGAAGGGCCTTGCTCATTAGTTCTTACTTGGTGGCGGTGCTCTGTTGTGTCAGATATGGAAATTGTTTGCCTCTGTGGTGGTGTATAAATCCCTTTTTGGTTTTCCTATTGAAACCTCTGGCTCTTAAGACTGTTTACTTGAAACAAGAGAAGATGTAGTGCCGTAGAGGAATTGACCTTTCATTTAATAACTAGCCGTACAGCTAAGATGTACTGCGGAGCTGCAGTGTCGTGGCTTAGCTTTCTGCTGCTCCAGCAGTGTTTGTACCCAAATCATGCTTCATCCTGAAGCAACATTTCGGACAAGGGTGAATATAGCCAGGAACAAACTTCAGGCTGTTGCAGAGAGGAAATTTTTTCCCTCCCATGCTGCTAGCACAGATCCCTCCATGGTAGGCAGCCAGAGCAAAGCTCCCCGTAGATGTGAGGACCACAGCTGCTCCTGAGGTTTTCGGGTGCCAGCCACCCCTGTGGTTGCACTAGGGATGTGGAGGGCAAGCAGTTAGGTTTAAATAATCTTCTGGGGCTGGGGGTAAAGCCTCAGGGTCTGGTGCTGGCAGTGCGCCCACATCCCTGTGACCTCCCCACCTATGCGTTGGCTGGCCACGCCAACAAGGGGTTGGGGCGTGTTTATTGCTGGGGCAAAGCCTGTGCACGTAGCTGTTGCGCACAGTCTCCCCCTGCTTCCTCCTAGTTTATCATCTCCTCCCTCCTAATCCTTTCAGTAAACAGCTTTAACCTTTGAAAGGGAAGACCGAGTCTTGACGTAGGCGCTGCAGCCTCTGCTTGGAGGAGCTGTGCTTGGGTGGCTGCCCCCGCACCGGCACTCCTCAAGCCTCCTGTGGTGCCAGACGGGCATCCAAGGCTTTGCCTGTTTGGAGGGTTTTATGACTGATTGCTTCAAGCCCGTCAGTGCCGGGTGAAGCATGGTCAGGGTAGCACTAGCACTGCTCGGTGCTGGAGCAAAGACATCTCGCTGTGGTCGGGCTCCTTCCCAGAAGAGGAAGGTTTTAGGGTGAAAGCAGTGGCTCAAACTCTTTCCCAGTTCCAGAAGGCGCTTGATGCACTGAATTGCATAATAGTTGAGATAGGCGTGAGATACTGAAGAGCGGTTGTTGTCATGGGGCGTTTCACTTGTCCTCGTCTCCCTGTGTGCTGGTGTCTATGCTCTGTGCTCTCTCTGGTCATAATACATGCCTTAAATAATAGCCCAAACCTAAAAATAGCAGTGGCTTGGGAGGCTGGTGTTAAAACTAGACCCGTGTCCTTAACGTGGACATGTTCCAGCCAAGGCGGCAAATGCTGATGATTCTCCCTGGATTAAACAGTTCAGAGGTCTGGGAAGAGCTTGTGATGACTAACAGCCTGAGTTAGCAGCCAGCCTGCCTCCATGTCTGTCCTCATGTCTGTCTCCACAATGGGGGCTCTCCCGAGAGCCCCTAGGTCTCATCTGCGCAAGACTGAGAAGGTAGAGCAACGCCAACGGTGCAGCTGTGGTTGGAGAAGCTGGACCTCTTGCTGCTTCAGCTGGCTCTTATATTGTAGCCCTGCAGATGGGAATCCAAAGGGGGAAGGCAGTTTGCTAAAGGTTTCCAGAGAAATTATCAGCGTGGTGCCTGAACGACACTGGTACTGGGCTGATAGTGCTCTGTGGTTTTAACCTTGTATTTTAGAAGATCAAGAACAGCCTTTGTACTGGAAACATTTTCTTCTAAACAATCTGTTTATTTTAGAAAATACCCATTTCCTTTCTTCAGCTGTTTCCACAGGCAAGGAATTGAGCTTGCAGAAACCTTTCAATAAAAATCGAGAATTGAAGCCTGTCTCTTGAACGCCTTGGAAATGACAAATTTGGCATCAGTCTATGCCAAACATGAAGATGGGCTTGAAATCTTCTTGCAGAAATTGATGATAGTGTTGCCTTTGACTTTCACCCATTGAGTAGCAGAGGATGAAAGGCAAAGACTGTGTAAAATGTTACGGTTTTGAGTAAAACCTGTATATAAAAGAAGGTCCCTGAAATGATGTGTCAAGAGACAAGAAGAGAGTTTGGTCTTTTTTTTTTTTTTTTTTTTTTTTGAGTTGAAAGACTGAAAAACAGATCTTGGCAGCACTGGCCTGGCATGAGATGCCACTTCTCTTTTATTTTTCTTCAATTTTTGTAATTGCATATTATTGCAGCGGGTGGTGAGAGTGAAGCCAGGAAGCCTCTGGTTAAATAATCAGAGAAATAAACTGTTCTGCAAAAGCTGTTGCGGCCAAGATGGAGCTGAGGCTTGACTGCAGGTAGAAGAGCATGTACTGAAAATGGCTCAAGATCAGAGTGGGGAGTTGAGGGGTGATGCTGTGAAGATGGGGAGTGTCAGGATTTGGGTATCTTTGTTGCTCAGTTGTTGGGATGCCCAGTTGTCAACACATTGGGAGCCAAGATCATCTTCACTGGTGATTCGTAGGGTATAGTCCTTGGCTTGCAGCTTGGTTGCTGTAGGACCAGGGCTAGGCTTGAGTTTGGTCTGCACCCAAGGAACTTACTGAGGGTGTTGAAAAGGGACCGCATCCTTGTACCTCGGAGAGCCTGATGCTGCGCTGCAGCTCGGAAGCATGCCCACGTGAATGGAACGAATGGGTGTGTTGGCAGTACGCATTGGGATGTCTGGGTCATGGCAGGCTTGTAGTCACGTGGAATCAGATACTCATTTATGGTTAGTGTTGGAAGATGCTTGTCAGAGTAAAATGACTTGATTCTTTCTTTTAAAGAGACAGCACATTGACTTTAAAGGCCCACACATAACCGTAATCTTTTCTACAGATCCATCACCTAATGAAGGGAAGCAAGCACATGGAAACAACCCAGCAGGGGATATTCTTCCTCAAGCCTGGTGTCACTACCTATTCAACTGCTACCCTAAATAAGGAGCCCCAGCTGCAGGGATGGCACTCACAGGTCTATGGGGTGACTCTGGATGCTACTTTAGGACCCCTCCTTAGTGCTTGTACGGGTAAATGAGATGGGAGCATCACACTGGGAGGCAGGGTGAGGATGGAGGAGCTGCTGTGGAAATGCACCCCTGGGGACTCTGTCTCTTCTGCACATCTGCAGAGCACGGGGAGGACCGATGGGGTTAAAAGCTTCACCAGTCTCAAACTGGGGTGGCCTCAAGGTTTTGTGCCCAAACCGTAGGTAGGGCAGAGATGGCCAGCAGCAGCTCACGAGGGCAGGTGTGCCCATTGCTGCTAACATAATTTGGTAATTGCGGTTATGCCAGGAGAGGAGCAGCCCTGGGCTTGTGTGCAAACCCTAATATGACTCTGGCAGGCAGAGCATGAGATGAGGGATTAATGTCTGTCTACCTGCCAAAGCAGAGAGGCAGAAGATGTTGTGTTTTGTTTTGTTTGTTTTTTTTCCTAAAGCAGTCTCTCTTCTGGCATCTACAGATCATTAAGCTGCAGATGACTGGTAGTCCTCTAATGTCAGCCTGTTCACCTCTGCAAAGTGAGACCCAGGCAGAAAGGGAGTTTGTTAAATTAGAAGGGGCAGGTATGTGCCAGGCACCATGAGGCATATGGATGCTGTGGTACTGCTGAGCCTTAAAACAGGAATGCTCCCTCACTGGGGCTTGGTCGGCTGTGCGGGAGCTCTGCGCTTCATGCTGTGGGCACAATGTTCCACTTTGGGGTGGGATGAAGCAACTCTTCGCCTGCAGCACAAACCTCTGCCATGGGAGCTTTGGGGTGACATCTGATGAGTTCAAAACACCATCTTCCTCAAACTACTGGACGTGAAACTTTGCTCAGGTTTGCCCCAGATTCATTCTTGACCTTTTGGGAAGCTGTGCGGTTTCCAAAGGGCATGTGCAGGGCCTGACTAAGGCTTCATGGTGGAAGGGAGCTTTGGAAAATGCAAACGAGGGATGCTGCTGTTCTGCTTAGAGAGGAGGAGGAAACCTAATCATGTGCAGGTTTATCATATCTTGCTCCTCAGCCTTATTGCATTAACAGGCCTGAAGACCGGTGCTTGATCACTTTTAGTGTGTGTTGCTAGATGGGCCATCTATCCGCAACGCGTGCAGGGCTGTGCAGAGCTGCCCTGGGAAGCTGGCACGTTTACTCCCAAATCTGCTTTAAAAAAAAAAAAGAAGGAAAAAACTAAACTATCTCATGGTCAAAATTCCTGGGTGGCCCCTGGATTAATTTAATAAGGGATTGGGATTTGTGCCTGCCTGTTAAGGTGTAGGGCTGAGTGTCGGAGGCAGGGCAGCTCTGCAGGGAGAGGAAGGTTGTCCCTGTAGAAAAACAGACTGAGCTCAGGGTTTTTTTGTTTGTTTGTTTTTTTTTTTTTTTGCCAAAAACGCAGCACCAGTTTCTGTGCTGGGAGGGCTGTGATTTCTCACATTGGTAAGGCTCTCACACATAACTCCTTGTATAATGAGGCAGATTTTTTTCCCTTGCTTGCCAAGGCTTTGGTGGGGGGAAAATGCGGGAGGTGAATTTAATCCTCAGGTTGGCATCTGCAGATGTCTGGATATTTATATGGCTCTGGCTGTGGCAGTGTGCTTACTCAGGGTTACCAGCTGTCCGAGAGGGTTATAATGAAGATTAACTGTGCAAAAGCCGTTTAAAATTTAATAATTACATAAAATACTTATGCTGGCTGTTTCTTTTTAAACCAAAGGAAGAGCAAGTCCGTTCTGCAGGTCCTCAGCACCAGTGCAGGGAGACGTGCAGGGAGAGCATCCCGTGGGGGTCGGCAGGAGTTCGCCTGGGTCCTGGGAGGGCTGGACCAAAGGTGCTGTTACAGAGGTGGCTTCTACGTAGCGTGTGGTGGGAAGGGAGGTCTTGTCTGGTGCTGACCCTCAAGTTCCTGGGTCCAAAATCTGTTCGTAACGGCATGTGGCTGATCACAGACCTTCCTCGATTGCCTGGTTTGGTTGAGTTATTTTCCAGTGGGAAGTGTTTGTCAGGAGACCATTTCCTGCCCTGCAAGACTTTATTTTACTTTTTTTTTTTTAATTAAAAATCACCATTTAGTCGTTTGTTGCCCAAACAGCACTTGCTGAGAATGTGAATCACTGGCTCCTGGGAGGGTCTGATACCACCAGTGTCCTCCATGGGAAACCTAGCAAATTGCTAACAAGTCTTTGTGTGTCCTTTCCTCCTGTCTGGACAAAGGCTCTTGTTAGAATCATGGAAAGGTTTGTGTTGGAAGGGACCTTCAGAGGTCATCTAGTCCAGCCCTGCTGCCATGGGCAGGGACATCTTCCGTTAGATCAGATTGCTCAGAGCCCCACCCAGCCTGACCCTGAACACTTCCAGTGATGGGGCATCCACAGCTTCTCTGGGCAACTTCTTCCAGCGTCTTGCCACCCTCACAGGAAGGAATTTCTTCCTTGTGTCCAAACTAATTCTACCCTCTTTCAGTTTAGAACTGTTGCCCCTTGTCCTGTCCCTACAGGCCCTGGTAAAAAGTCTGTCTCCATCTTTTTTATAAGCCCCCTTTACATACGGGGAGCCTGCGATAAGGTCTCCCCAGAGCCTTCTCTTCTCGAGGCTGAACCACCCAATTCTCTCAGCTTGTCTTCACAGGAGAGGTGTTCCAGCCCTCTGATCATCTTCGTGGCCCTCCTCTGGGCTCACTCCAACAGGTCCCTGTCTGTCTTGTGCTGGGGACCCCACAGCTGGATGCAGGACTGCAGGAGGAGTGTCACGAGAGTGGAACAGAGGGACAGAATCACCTCCCTCGACCTGCTGGCCACACTTCTTGTTCTGCAGCCCAGGCCACGATTGGCTTTCTGAGCTGCAAGTGCACATTGTGGGCTCATGTCCAATTTTGCATCCACCAGTACCCCCAAGTCCTTCTCCACAAGGCTGCTCCCAATCCATTCGTGCCCCAGCCTGTGCTAATACTGGTGATTGCCCCAACCCAGGTGGAGCACCTTGTGCATCTTCCAAACCTCCTCATTTAGGACCTGAAGTGTATTTTAGCGAGAGGAATTGGGTTTCCTCCCATTTTTGGTGGAGGTTGGTGAAATTTTCACATTTTGGAAAGGGTATTTGTGTCAGAGATTTGGGATTTCCAAGACCTGGTTTGGCCGAGCCGTGGTGTCTTGTCAGCTGGAGTTTGGATGCGTCTTGCTTGTACGTGCAGGCTCTCAGCGTGTGCTCGGAGGTAAAAATAGGCTGCGGTGGCTGAGTGTTGCATGAGTCAGGAGGAGGTAGGTGGGCTGAGCTCGGGAACAGAGCTGGGTTTGCACTGATTCAGAGCTTTTACCTGAATGTAGGGGAGGGTTGGGCTGCATCACCACCGTTCTCCTGTCTGACTTGCGCGTGCCCTTGGGCTGTGCTCTCCACCCGTGATGCTCCATCCTCAAGGTCTGCGCAAGTGTTGAAATCCAGCCACCTTGTCATGGTCAGGATTTGTCGCTGCATGCGGTGTACAAATTAATATTGCCCATCTCTGGGATACCTGTGTCAGTAGGCAGGTGGTGGAAGCTCCACTTGCTCCAGCTCAGATTGGTAGTGGGATGGTGGAAGTCAGTTGCCGCAGGTGTCATGGGTGGACTGGTGGGACCTGTCCCTGCTAATGAAGGGCTGGAGCATGGAGTCCCCTGAAATCCACCCTTTCTGAAAATGCATGAAGCTAGCTCTGGAACCCTGGGCAGATGAGCTGCTCACTAGATGTGACCGTGTGTGCTACAGGTCCTGGAGGATCTCCCGAGCTTTGCTTCCCAGCTGTGTAAGACAGCCTGTAAGACTTGAACTGACGTCGTGTCAGTCCGTTTCTCTGTGCGATGTCCCTTCATTGTTAGTGGGCTGGGAGGACACACGGCTTGGGAGGACTCTGTAGACTTGAGCATGAGATTTCCCCTTAACAGGTGGCAGCTTCTCAGTCAGCTCTCTTCTGAAAAATACCAAATGATGTTTGGCTTGAGCTCTGAAAATGAAAATAATGATGGCTTTTTGTTTGTGAGAGGGTGGGGAGAGGAAGGAACCAAAGCTCCTCTGTGGCTAGGCTGCGGTTAGACTTTACCGTTATCTGCTGCCAGGTGCTTGGGCGTAGCCTTCTGGCGGGGTAGCTCTTCCACTCCTCTTGAGTTTGCTCGAAGATGTGAAAGAGTAATGGCAAAGAAGAGAAATGGTCTCTTGCAGGTTTTGTACGTTAAGCGTGCCAGCACTGCTGGCCACGGCCCCGCGCCGCGCTGGCTTCTTGCGCTGCTTGAGGCCAAAGGATTGCTGAAGAACTGAGTTCGTGTCCAACCTGTAAATAGCAGGGCTACAGGAGATGAGTGAAGCTTGTCCCGAACAAGCTCAAGAGAGTCATTAAAACTCAGCCGAATACCGTGCGCTTGTGTGATGACCACCTTGGTGAGGTTCGCGAGCACAGGAGTGACTGCTTTGTCTGCACCAAACTATGTACCGCAGCGAGGTGGGAGATATCCAAAGGAGCTGGAAATGGGTGGGAAAAATCTTGAACCAGATTCAGCGTAAGCAAATGGAAGTCACTGAAATAAACTGAAACGCTGTTTATGGGGAAGATTGGGGCAGAGGTGAGCAGTGGGCTTGGAGGTGAGAGACCTGTCTGTAGACATGCCCTGCTTCTCCAGGAAGGTCCTTCCTTCAGCTCAACGTCTTCGTAGGTGAACCGGACATGTATTCAGCAGTGCTGTTTGCTTGTGCCGCTCTGCCGGCATCTGTCTGTCTCTGGACTTGTCTCCATTTGTCTCAGTTTGCTCTGGCTGTAGACGTGCCTGGCTGCACCCACGTTGCCATGTTTGTACATCCACCCTTGGGCTTTGCATTTGCCTGTGCACAACCCGTCGGCCTCGTCCTGGCTTGAAGGGGAGTTCTTCATTGCTCCGGGGTTATCACCACCTTAAAATACTAGGTGGTTACGTGGAATAGCCTGTCACAACATTTAGCGAACTGCAATGTTATTGCAGTGTTTAGGTGATGGCAATTGAGATGCCACCTGCCCAGGTACCCAAGACACACATGGATGCCCTGGATGCTGTCGTCGGCTGCTCTGGGATGGCCACGGCACATGCAGCTTTGCTGGATGCAGCCATGGGGGTTTCACAGCAAGGGCTCCTCTTGAATTCCAGTGTCTGAGGCAGGCAGAGCTGGGTGATAAATGGTGATGGTCCCTGATGGTGACGATGGAGAGGGTGGTGGTGCCTTCTACATCAGCAGCAGCATGGCGGCAGCGCTCCCAGGCTGTTCCCATGCCCCGTGCTAAAAAAAGAGGAGGACTCAGGCTGTTCTCTGGTATTTGCAAGCTCAGAGCAGCTTTAGCATAGCGCCGACGTGGCTGTGACCGGCTTTGTGTGGGAAGTGTGAAACGAGTGGGTGAGAGCCCCGTCCCCGCTGAGCTTGGCCATTTTACTTGGGATTGCTGGGATCTGGAGGGCTTTGAGCATCGCCTCCAGTCTCGGCGTGCAGAAGAGCGGGGTGGGAGAAGGTCCGCATGGTTCGGTGCGTGGGGAGGACTTAGGACCTGAGGTGGAGCTAGGGTTTTTCGCTCCATGCACTCTGGTGGGCACCTTCCCATCCCAACGGGATGCTCCAGCACTATTAGTGCTCTGCAGAGTAACTTGTAGGGCTTCTGGAAATATGGAAATAGTAGGACTGTAAGCTTATTATAAGCATTAACATTTTATTTTAGTTTTGATCAAGTGAATTAAGTTACTGTAAATGGCTTGAGCAGTAATACTTGGCAGCGTGCAGCTGCAACTTGTCATGTAATGGTTTTAATCTTATTTTTCAAGAACAGAGGGAGCAATAGTTTTTTAACTGACTGGAGCCAAATCTGTGCTCATGTCTGTGTCTCTTCCATATCTCTCTGGGGTTTTGTTTGCACAATATTGTAGTGGATGTAGCGAACATATGGGGCTTAAATTCATTTAATAGTTGCAAGAAAATGAGTTAAGGTTCTTATAGTATTAAGGTAGACATTTCCAAATTCGTTTTTAATGGAACATTTGTTCTCCAAAGATTATTACGCGCCATTAAGTCCTCTGCTGCGTCGTGCATTCTCGTGCCCTGGGATATTATTGCCAAGGGATATAAACATGTTTATGGGGCCACTTTATTGAACGGTGAGATTAAATATACTAAACTTGAAAATGTCAGTAGGAGCTTTGTGTCGTAAATGTTGTGTGAGAACATCAGGACATAAATGTCATGCCACCATGTAAAGCTGCTGTGAATCAAGTTGTGACCAGCTGAAAGCATTTCTCACCAGTACAGCAGCTGTAAATACTAGGGATTTATCAGCATTAAATACGTAGATGGGAGCAGGTAGTATATGGGTTTTTCCTTACCTGGGAGGACTAGATGTGCTGTGAGGGGGTCATAAATGAGCAAATTATGTTTTAATGCTTCTGTATGACTGATGTGGGTGTGGGCAAAGCTCCCACCCGTCTGTAATGCTTCATCTCACTGCAGGGCAGCGCTGCCGGAGGGACCCAGCTCTGCTCATTTTATATACGTGTGTGTGTCTATACATATATATTAAAAAATGGGCAGCATTATCTATATATCTATATATCACTCAACCCAGGAAAAAATAATCCCTGAATGAGAGTAGAAAAAGCTCTGCAAGATTTACGCACTGATACAACAACTTATGCACTATGTGTAGATCTCAGTGCATAAGTAGCTATCTATATATATCTATGTATAGACATATAGTAGGTAGTACCAGACCTGCTTGTCCCTCTTTGCATGGCTGTCATTACCTTGGTGCACAAGCCTTGCAGAGTTTTTTCTGCCTTCATATTCAGGGATATTCCCACCCCCACCCCGGGTTAAGTGATAAAATTAATCGTCAGCTGCATAAACCTGGTGTTTTGCTGCTTTTTTGTCAAAAGGAGTTGAATTTGCTGCTTAAACCAGAATCTGATTCCAAACCCAAGTTGGCTTTTGGGCTTCTTGGAGACACAGGTGTGTGATATTTGAAGGCGCAGGGCTTGGGTGCCGTTGTGATTCGGACTGCCTGTCCTTCCTGGGCAGGACTGACAGCCAGCCCAGATGCAAATGCATCGAGGGAGAGGAATTTGGGATGTGCCTGGAAGCCCTCAGGCAACGGGTGTCACCTTGAACTGAGGACTGCTGGGCCTTCGTCTGAGTAACGGGGAAAAGTTAACAAGACCAGGCTTAATTCCTGGTACCGTGTTGAAATGTGATGGGTGATAGCATCTATTTATTTACCTCAGATAATTAACCTCATCATAAATCTCAATAACATGTTCACAGCCTTTTCTTACTCCTTAATGCTGAGGAACACTGTCTTTGTCTTGGGCTTATTTTGAATAATGAAGAAGGATTTTTTTTTTTCTTTCACTTTCCCACCCCTCCTTCTTGAACTTCTCCATAGTTAAAACCAAGCCCAATGGTTGGTTTGGTTTTGGGGGGCTGCATCCCCTGTGCTGGGCTGGTGGGCTGAGCTTTTACGGTAGGAGAATCCCCGACCCTTGCTTCTCCACGTGAGCTAGTACATGCAGATCGCCGTACATCAGCTGGGGAGGGTGGTTTGGTGGTTATGGTGGGAGGAGAGTGGGGATACGCAAACCGCGGTTTGTGCTTTGGCGTTTCTGCTGTAGAGCAGGTCGAACACCGGTTGTGGATGCTCTGAGCACCGTGGGGTCACGGCTGTGCTGTCTAGCTTGGAAGTGAAAACTAAAGTCTGTAGTTAGCAGGTCTTGATAAGCTTGCTTTAATAGAGATATTTTTGACCCAAATCCTCACTATGAGGCTGTATGGGTTTATATATATTTATATCTCTGTATCTATCTATCTCTGTATGTGTGTATATAAGCATATATACACACATATACAAAATATCTATCATATATAGAGATATATAGAAACAAGTATATATGCGCATATATAAAAATATCTATATCGGGCTGTATAGATATTTTATACATATAAAAATGTACACATATATATAAAATATATCATCCATAGAGATGCATAAAAATGTCTGTACCATATATCTGTATGTGTATATATATACATACACACCTGTGTTAAAAAAAGATATATATCAGGCTATATTGTTTTTATATATATATAAAAAATTAATATACCTATATTGGGCTGTGTAGTTTTTATCTATATATTTATTTTTTTATATATGTATATGTGTGTATATATCTATTTGGCTATACCAGCGCTGTGACCAGAAGGTGCAGTTGGGAGGTCTGGTCTAAACTGCATCAGAAATTGTTAAATTTTAGGCCAGCAGGAAAGACCCTGGCTATGCTATTCCTCCGTAAGCAGCTGTGTTTGCTGACACGGCTGTTGTGCCTGCCGAGGGAAGGAGGAGTAGTCCTTGTAGTGACAAGGTGTGGTTATCTCTCTGGGAAAAGGGAGTTTATCTCCGCAGCCCACCTATGCCGAACCTTTGTGTGGGCGTTTAAAACAAGGTGCTGTTTAGCTTGACAAAACAAGGTTAATTAGCTATTATGGAAGAGGTATGGCTTTATTTGAAGGCTTAACTCCTGATCTCTTAGTAGACATGAGGGTGAGCGTGCTTTCTGCAGTGCTCGCAAAGCTAAAGGGAGGAAACCCTTGCTGTCATGAACCAACATGTCTCAAGGGCTTTTCTGGAGGAAGCTCTGCCTTTTTGCTCTTCAGGTCCGCTACCAGATCTTCCATTCGCTCAACGCTCACCTGGTGCAGGGTCTCCCGTCCTGTAACTGAGTCACCCCACCAGCCCGCACTGGAAATGGCTCTAAATGTGACCGTAGCTGCTGTAGGTGCTCTGTTGTGGAAATACTCATCTTTATAGACGTGCTTTGGTGACTCAGCTCTTAATCCAGCTCCTGTCCAAAGCGGTGGCTGCGATGCCGGCGTATGGGCGAGCGCGTTGCCGTGTCCCCAGTTCCTGCAGCCGTGCGGTGGCTGAGTACCAGGGTTTTTTCTGTGCCGAAGAGTGCGGGGAAACTTTACAGTTACGTTAACACGGTTAATTTTAGAGTGTGCGTGCCTCGACTGGAGCAACCTATGGGTCTGTCGCCCTTTACTTGAAGAGCAGGTGCTGAGCACGTTACGGGTGCTGCTTGCCAGCAGAGCTCCTTGCAGCCTGGACTCGTGAAAGGTCTTAAAAATAATAATAATCAAATCTGCAAACAAAGACCAACCCCAGAAAAGCAAAGCATGGCTGTTTGGGGATGGGGGAGGAGCTTTGCTAAAGCTTAGGTCTGCAACGCCAGGAGGCTGCAGACTCCCGCACCTCACCTGTAGCTCTTCTGCCCCACAGGCATCGACATCCTGAAGCTGGTGGCAGCCCAGGTGGGGAGCCAGTGGAAGGACATATACCAGTTCCTGTGCAACGCCAGCGAGCGTGAGGTGGCGGCTTTCTCCAACGGCTACGCAGCCGACCACGAGCGCGCCTACGCCGCCTTGCAGCATTGGACCATCCGCGGGCCCGAGGCCAGCCTGGCCCAGCTCATCAGCGCCCTCCGCCAGCACCGCCGCAACGACGTGGTGGAGAAGATCCGAGGCCTGATGGAGGACACCACGCCGGTAACGACGGGCTGGGCTTCGCGTGCTCTTGTCTGATGCAGTGCACGTCTTATCTGGCCGTGGCGAGCGTGTGGGTGCCTGGGACCCGGCTGCGGCTTCGAGCCTAGCTAATAGCCAAGTAGCTGGACTCCATCTCCCCTCAGAGCTCCTCAGGGACTTATATTTAAGCTTTACGTTGGTTTTGAGCAAAGCTTTGCGAAAGTTCACTCAAAATCGTGTCAAAGTTTTGACAAGCTCTTGAGTCCCATGTGTTGTGGTTTGCATGTGTCTTCGAAGGTCACCAGGAGGACCTGGTACTTAAGCCTTTGTGTTGGGGACGCAGAGGAAAAAGCATCCCCCTTTAAACTTAAATGCTGTAACTAAATGCCCAGGACTTTGTGAGAAGGCCCAAGCATCTAAACGTTGCCATTGTGGAGCAGTGAGTTGCTGCCTCCAAGGTGGTGACTGGTGGCATGCGGGATGACTGGTGGCATGGGGGAGTCCGTGTGTGCTGTCCTCCAGAGTTGTTGCCCTCCTTTGGCAGCTCTGGCCTTAAAACAACCTGTCCTGTGTTTTGGGAGGATAAATAAGTTGCTGCAGAATATCCTGCGGTAGGGTCTTGGCCGGCTGTAAGTCGCTGGGAGGTGCCTCGGTGACCTTTGCAGTTTGTTTTGCCCACCCCTGCCTTACCTGTCAGTGTGCTTTCGGATTTTTGGCTCTGATAATTCGGTGGTCTTCTGGAAGCATTTGTAGAGGTGATGAATGAGGCTGCTTCTGAATGTGGAAGCCAGTGGGACAACACATGGGTGGAGGTAGGAGCAGTCGAGGGAGGGTTCTTCCCCCTAAACCAGTTGGTGAAACGTTTCCCGTTGGCCTTAGCAGTGACGCAGACCCAAAGGGGAACGGGTGGGTGCCTGCCTGCAAACCTCTCTGGGCACTTGGTGGGGGCCTGGCAAGGTGGACCTTCGTGTATAGTAAAGCTTGCTGGGCAGAGTGTTCGTTGGGGCAGCACAAAACAGCACAAAAATGCGAGTGGTAGCTCCAGAACAAGGTTTATTGGAGCCTGTTGGGATGGTGGACTCCTAACGATGGAGTAACCACGAGCTGTTGGCTTGCACTTGCCCAGAACTCTGAAAATGCAGTGAGCAGATGCTCGGGAGAATGGGCAGACCCAAATCGCATGGATAATTGTATGCAAGTCTTCTGGACTTCTGACCAGCTCTCCTGCAAGACGTTTCTCTTTGCTTTTTAAAACAGTGTGTTGTGTTCCCCAGCTTCCAGCAGCACCTGGAGCCTGGTGGTCCCCTGCGGCTTTCACTTGTTTTCCTAGAAACTGGTAAAATTGGGTCACTGATCTTTTGAGCAGGTGGCTCAGGTGGGTCCACATCAGAAATGGGGCTCATTTCAGCAAAGGAGGTGTTTTTAAGAATTCACCCAAGCTGGCACATCCTCCTCCCCAATGCATATGACTGGGCTTTTTCGGATGAGCATCCCTCATGGTCAGCCTTAAGTGCTGGCCGTTCCTCTGCCCTGAAGGTCCTGGAGCAGTGGGTGCGCTGAAGCAGCACGTGGGATGTCAAAACTCGAAAGCACCCCAGGGTACAGATTCAGCATTGGCAGCACATTGTGTTTCTGCAAGGTATTACCTGCTATAACCTGCCTGCCTCCTCTCCTTGAATTGGCTCTTACAATGTGGATGCCGGTGGTGATGGGATGGCGCTGGGAGGGATGCAGAAAGCTGTGGGAAGCAGCTTGTGCAAGGGAGACCAAATCCCTGGAGCCTCGTGCCAGCAGCTGAGCCGCATCCTGGCGATCCAGACCGCAAGCGGCCGGGGGAGCTGATTGCTCAAAGCCAGGAGCAGGCAAACCTGCTGGTTGGAAAGCCTTTAATTAGAGCTAACTCAGGTTTGCCTCTCGGTGATTTGTCTGTCCAAACACGGACAAATTGAGGCAGTTTTCCTCTGTACCAAACCGGTTTGATCCAAAGGAGTGAGTCGCCCCGTTGGTGACAGGCATGGGTGCTGGGCTGCACCTCTCAAGCAACCAGCCCTGCAGAAGCAGTCTTGGGGGGGGGGGAAGAGCTTTTTGTGCTGTGGAGGGAGTGGGGGCTCTCGTAAGCAATGCAAATGCGTGCATCCTCCCTATGGCAGATGGCATGGTGGCCTTGGGGTGACCCGAGCCAGCAGCTCTAGCGCGTGTCAGTGTGTCCTCGATGAGCCTGGGAAGGATGTGCGTGCGGCTGTGTTGTCCGTGATGCCTTTGGCCCTGCCCGGCATCCCTGGGTGCAAAAGGGGGTTTCCCCATCTCTCCCCACGGTCCTGTGTCATAAGAAAGCACCGACACCTCCAACTCTTAAGTAAAAATTGTATTATTGAACGATGTAGCTCTTGGACAGCAAATTGGTATCTTAAACCCAGCCAGCCTCCCTTCACCATCCCACCCGCTGTTGCGTCTTTGCCCAAATCCTTTATCCGGCATCTGGCTTCAGCCTGCGAACCTGAAAGCTGCTCTCTCCTATAGTGCCCCATTCCCTCAGCAGCCTTTCGGGCTCCAAAATCTGAATATTTACAACCCCTGATAGGAATAGGAGATTAATGGGAATCTCTGGAGCGTGACGGTACGTGGCAGTACCGTTTTCCTTCGGGTAGGGAACAGCTCCGCTGAAGGCTCGCCAGCTTTTTTATCTGCAGGAGATTATGCTGGTTTTGCATTGCACTGAATGAATTTAGGTTAAAACGAGATTAGCCCTCTGAATCGCTTTGCTAGGGGTTTTTTTGCAGCTGATCCAGAAAATACAGAGAGTGCAGCAGCTCTGGGAAGGTTTTTTGGGGTGCGTTTAACTCGCAGGGCTCCTCTTAAAGGTTGGCCCGGGCCATAAACGCTTCTCCAGCTCGAGGTTTGCAAAATTTCTCCCCTTGCAGGCAGGCTTGTCGGGCAGCAGCATGCAAGTCCGGGCACTGTTTAACGAGCACAGGCACACCCCAAATTAGTGGTGCTGACAAGAACAAAAATAGAGGCTAGAGAGGGGGAAAGGGAGAGGTTTTTCACTGCTATCTCAGCAAATTGGAATTCTCCATTTTGGGGTTAAAATCAGAAAAGTTCAATGCAGTGCAGGCACTGGGTAATGGGATTTTTTTGGGGTGCATAACAGCATTTTGCAGATACCAGGGAATGTCTGTGCTTGCCTGGGCTGGCCCGGAGCCTTGCTGGCACAGCTGGCTGCCTTGGCTACTGTGAGCAATGCTTAAAGCTCTTATCTTTTTATTTATGGTTCCGCTGGCCTCGGCTGAAATATTTCAGGGAATGGATGGAGGGGAGGCAGACAGCATTGCTCAGGGCATTCAGCAGCGCAGCCTCAGCAAAGCTTAAAAAAAATAATAAATTAATAAGGGAGATGTTGAAAACGGAGAGGGGGAGGCTGCAGCCCCGAGCCCAACGAGATTTAGGTTCGTGGCTAATTGCATGCTGCGGATAATCCCGTGAATCAGCAGATATGTCAGGGCTGGGTCTGGTGTGAGGTTAAGCCATGGGGTTTTCGGGCGGTGCCAGAGGAGAAGAGGATGTGAAAGCAGCCCCGTGTTCAGGCATGTGGCTGTGGCAGTGCCTTTTGGCTTTTCTTCCTCTTTTGCAGGTCAAAACCCTGGGCAGGGGGTCAAGAGCCTGGAGCTGCGTTCCCCAAATCCAGTCCCTGACAGCTCCTCCCCATCCCCTTGGTTTCCTCTTTTGGCGAAGCAGAACTGGGCTGGACACAGTAATTAGCAATTAACTTTGTGCTGCGTTAACCTCGCACTTCGGCAGTGGAGCAAGGGTGAAGCGGTTGGATGGATTTCCCAGCTGTGGTCCGAGGGCTGGGAAATGCCAGGAAAAAACCAAAATTGCGTGCAGTTTTTCCTTCTGGACTTGCCTCAGGTTTTATTTGAGGGACAAAGCTGTAGGACAAAGTGACCAGAGACCTGGGGAAGGGGTAGGGCTGGTTGGGTTTTGCTGGAGTGGGCATCACTGTTTTCCTCCAGGTTTACTCTAAACCATGAGTTGATTTTCAGCAAACCGAGGTTGGGTTTGAAGCAGGCTGGAGAATGTGCAATGAACAAAAATTTAATATTTTATAAAGTACTACAGATATAATATAAACACAAAAATACAGACTTTATAGTAGATGCAGTTATACTTGAGATTTCCTTGCTGTGGTAGCCACAACTCCTTGGGTCTGTGTATTTGCAGTATAATGGGCTTGAGAGCGTAAGACGAAACTAGAAGATGGTGGGGTCATAACAAGCCAAACTCAGCACTGACTTACTCAGCCTGTAAGTGAGTTTGGAAACTCTTCATCACGGCTTCATCAACTTTTCGTCATGGTTTGAGTTGAAAAAGTGGGTGGGCAAATCCATAGAAAGGAGAAGCCACCAGGAGGTCTCGTGGAGACACCATCCCTGCTCGGAGAAGCACCTGGCCCATGAGTGGCCAGGGCCGGTGGGAAAGAGCTGCCTTTTCCGTGGGTGGCTGCATTTTGGTCTTAGCATCTAAATCCTCCCCAGACCCGGCATCGCCAGTCCTGGGTCGCGTGAGGCTTGACTTGAGTAGCTCTTCTGCAGGGCTGCCTTGTGTTGAGGGATGCTGGCTCCACCACAGAGGTGGTGTCAAGTGCTCTTCTAAAACCTGGCCAGGGAGGTGAAGGACACAGAGAGGACATTTGGGCTTCCCCACCCCAGGGTGCCGAGCTCCCTTGCGCCCTTCCCATCCTGGCAAAGGGCTTGCCTCCTGCTCTGCAGCACCTGCACACCGTCACTGCTTCTCTCGGCCACCTGGATGAGACCTCGTGGCCTGGCTGATCGTGTTTCACCTTCCAAGGTCTGGTCTGCCCTGAAGGTGGACCCCCAAACACCACGTGCGCCATGAAGCCGCTCATCCAGGCAGATCCTCCCTATGCCTGTGGGGACCGTAGGGAGAGCGTCCCCCGCTGACTCCACGCTGCATCTGCAGCATCGCCCGTGCCGGGCTGCTGCCCAGCCCACCCTGCCTCGTGTGCTGGGGTTTCTCCTCCTGCATCCCCTACAGAGGCATAACAGACCTGGGAATAGGGCTGGTGTCAGCCGGGTGTCATCTTTTGGCAGGGAATCCGGGAAACGGCTGCCTTGGTGCTAAATTTATCCCCCCGCATCCCGGGAGGGGGTGCACAGCCACCCTCTGCAGCAGCAGACCTGCCACCAGCTTTTATTACCGCCTGCAGGAGGAATTACAGGGAAGCATCGCCCAAGGGAGGGGTTTTTTTTAGTGCCCACAACTGCTCCTTCCTAACATTAGCGCAGCAGCTGCAGTTTCTGTTTGTCCAAGTTGAGCTTTTATTGCGGTACAGTAAAACAAAGGCAGAAAATGGGACCAACCAGTTCAAACAGAGCTGTTGGGAGCAGCTGTGAAAAGAAAACAAAGCCAAGCCTATGTCATCTTCTGCACCCATCCCCTTCTGTCCCCTTTCTTTTCCTTTTAGGAAGGACCTTCAGACACCCTGAACTATTTAGAGCATCCTTCCAGATGCATTGGGATCTAAGAGGATGTCGGTGCTTGAGCTGCATCCTAAAGGGCTGCAAGTGCATAGGAGCTTTTAGGATTTTTTTTTTTTTTTTGGCATTGCAAATCTCTTGCTGCAGTGCTCAAAAAAAAAAAAAAAAAAAAAGAAAAAGAAAAAAAAAATTTGGCAGAGTGCCCCGGTACAACTGACCGGGCGCAGGAGGCTGCTGATGCGTCAAAGCTGCCGCGGCGCCTTCGGTTTCCGTGCTGGACCGTGCATCTAACAGTCTCCCATGTGTCTGTCTGTGCAGGTGCAAATGCAGCCTCAGTGGCAAGCGCAGGACCCCTGCAACGGTGATGGAAAGGTGAGAAATGCGGTGGCTCTGGAAAGGCAAAAGAGCTTCAGAGGGTTGGGTTTTTTTCCAGCCAGAGCTTGGTTTTGCTCGAGCACCACCATTCTTAAAAATAGGAGTGGCCAAGGTGGTTTTGAGCAAATGAGTCACGGCACGGACTGAGTAGTGTATTTTTACACCTATTCCACCGGCTTCACCTCGCAGCAACCTTTTCCTTTCCCTGGCCTTTCAAAACCCTCGTTCCCACTCGCTTTCTTCCCGCGGTTTAAATATTAACACTCATCCGAGCATCCTGTTTGCTTTGCCTCAAGCTCACAACCGTTCAGCTATTTGGAAAGCTTTGGGCTCCTGGGATGCCTACAGTCAAATAACCTCAGCTGCTTTAGCAGCTGTTTAATTAAACTCTAAACGACTTGCTTCTGGGAAGGGCTTTTTCCCCTCTGCTGGGAAGGCAGAGCTGGGGCAGCCGGCTGCTCCCTGCCCTCCCCGTAATTGCTCCTTGGCCATCAGGCCCCTTTTTGGAAACCAGGAGGTAGGTTTGTGGCTGGGTATTAAATAGATGAGTCGCACGAGGAAAAAGTAACCCCTAAAGCCTGTTTGTTGGTTGGGTGGGGGTTTTTTGGGGGTTTTTTTTGGTTTGTTTTGTTTTTTTAAAGGGGAAATCGGAGCGTGTTGCAATTTGGAAAGCGGCCAGCCGCTGTTCTGGTCCTTCCCTTGCTTTTTCCCAATAGGCAGTAGGCTGATTCTTGTCGATGAGCTGTACTGGAAAGGGAGTTTCAGAGGAGAAGGCAAATTCTTTTAATTAAAAATTAAAGCTGACTTTTATTTTTAACATGTCTATTGCGTAACATGCTGAGCTTGAACAAATCCTCCCCTGTTTATTTTCAATGGGGAAGAAAAAAAACCCACACAACCCTTTTATTCTAGCAGGGACAGGCTTCAATGTTAATTTAATGTGAACTAATGGGCGTCTCGGCAGACATGTGATTTGTGGGTGGCAAATTCCTCGACACGGATGAGGAATGTGCGTGCACATCCGTGCTGGCACGGAGGTGGCTCAGCAGCGACCTATCCCACAGCCTTTAATCCAAATTTTACATTTTAATCCCTGGATAGCAGGCAAAAGTGTGTTAGCAGGAATAGCCTGGTCTCCCCTCTGTAGAAGAAGAAAACAGGATTGCAAAATGCTGTTGGGAGACTGGATTGCACGTGGACAGAGCTTGCGATTCTGCTCTGGGGCAGGTCGAGCAGGAGTGTGGGGTTTGGGAAGAAGTTAAACATTAGATGGTCCTTAAAGCAACTTGCTTGGGGTGGCCCTAGTACCCTGCAGAGGTGCCTGAGCTGCCAGCAAGGGATGTGGGGATGCTGCCCCGAGCCTCTCATCCCTGCAGGGAATGAGAACCAGAAATGCTCTGCTTGAGATTTGCACCCCAAGGGGGGACACTGAGAGACAGAGGAGGGTAGATAGTGTTGGCTGCTGCCGTGGAGGTAGGAAGGAGATGCAAGAAGGAAGATGCAGAGCACAGTCAAATTGGGAAGTGGGTTCACGCCAGTACCCGAATGGTGCCGCTTCCCAGCATAGCGTGTCCCAGCAGTGCTTGCTGCTCCCTGTGACTTTGGGACCGTGGAGCCAAACACTTGCCCTTGGCTCGCACCAGGGTAGCAAAAAGCCCCTGCTTGTCCTTCCCGGCCCTGAACTTGGAGTCTCGTGGGATGGATTTCTGCATCATGCTTTAATGGGGTGCTCACGGGGGCACAGGTGAGACAGGACAAACAAATCATTAACTCGAAATGTTACCAGTGCAGCTGGTCACAGGAGTGTGCTGCAATGGAGATTCCCGAGGGGCCTCGCAGCTCTCTGCCCGCAGCCTCGGCACTGGTTGGAGGTGTGGAGCCGGGCTGTGCCTTGGTTTTAGCAAGCGATAGCTATGGAGCAGGATTTTGGGGGGAGCTTAACCTGCCTGGGCATCATCGCCTCTTGCCCCCAAGAGCTGTGCTTTGGGCTTTAATAAACTGCGAGTGAGAAGGAAAACCAAGTTAAAATGCTCTGCTGTGGTTGCATGCACCATCCTGGTGCTGTGGTTGCATGCACCATCCTGGTGCTGTGGTTGCATGCACCATCCTGGTGCTGTGGTTGCATGCACCATCCTG
>JAVKLA010000017.1:23422712-23462564 GCA_034782735.1 Sagittarius serpentarius
GTGCTGTGGTTGCTCCTACCAAGAGCGCGGGTTTGCATGACCCCTCCTGCCTCTTGAGCGCTGATGTGCCAAATGCCAGCACTGATGTCTCCACCCCGGGTCACCTCCGGTGCCTGTTCTGGGTCAGCAGGTCTCGTGGGAGGAGGAGGCCGCCCGAATGCGGGGACCGCTTGCCGAGGGTGGGCTGGGGTGCGTTGAAAGCCGGGATGCAGATGGTTTTGAGCGCGAGCCTATTGCATAGCATCCGGCTGAGTTAATTTTCCCTCTTTTTCTTCCCACCAAAGCTGGAAGCTGACAGACTGGCGCTGCCGGTGAGCCCCAGCCCGCTCAGCCCCGCGCCCAGCCCCAGCCCCAAGCCCCCCGAGGCGGCCGTCCTCACCGTGGAGCCCTCTCCTTCGGAGAAGAAATGCTTCTTTGTCGACGAAGCAGAGCCCCTCCTGCGGTGCGACTCGACCTCCAGCGGCTCCTCCGCACTCAGCCGGACAGGCTCTTTTATTACCAAAGGTACCAAAAATCAGCCCGGGGGGAGCGGGAGGACCGGAGGGATGCCACGGCGTGTCCCCTGCCGTCAGCACAAGTGGCAGAGCTGCCCAATGTGATATCATTAAAGTAAATAACTGGGAAAACTGGTTCTCCAGGGTATGTTTATCACATCCTCATTCCAGACCGGAATATCCTGTTAGCAAAGATGATACAGATTTGATGAGAGGGGGAAAACACCTTTAAAGGCTTTGAACTCTTTGAAGTGCTGCCAGAGAAGTTGTAGCATCCCTGGATATTTGAGGGGGTTTCTGCTGACTTTTGTCTGTTGCGTTGGCCTGTGCGTTACTGCACGAGATGAACCAGAAAAATGTCATTTCAAGATTGAATTTTTTTTTTTCCACCCTTGGTCCTGCTTGCTGCAGTGTGTGACTCGAGATGTAAATCACCATTAGTCATCCCCCTTTTTTGAGGGGAGTTTAATGTATTGCATTTAACTTGCTGCATTTAATCTTCTTTAACTTCTGATGAAGGTGAAACACTGAGCTCAGTCAATCTACCAGATTTGTACTTGGGTGCGGAAATGAAGCTGACCCAACGAAAACAACTCAAAGGAGCAGAATTCAACTCTTTTGGCTCTCCTCCTGCCTTTACTTTTCCACATTGGCCATTCAGCATTTATAAATGCTGTGCTTGCTCTAGCGGGATCCTGGATTAGGTGCCTCAGCAGCGCTGGCTTCTCCATTTTTGCCCCTCCCCATCACTCACCGCCTTCCACCTTTTCCCTCGATTCTCCTGGTGGCATGTCCCTCTCCGGAGGGGATGGACCAAGGTCTCTAAGGAGAGCCAGCCCTGGTTAGCAGAGGTTTCTTGAAGGGTTTCTTGACCACCCTCTCCTTTCCTCCTACAGAAAAGAAGGACACCGTCCTGCGCCAGGTGCGCTTGGACCCTTGCGACCTGCAGCCCATCTTTGACGACATGCTGCACATCCTCAACCCTGAGGAGCTCCACGTGATAGAGGAGATCCCGCAGGCTGAAGACAAGCTGGACAGGCTGTTTGAGATCGCCGGAGTCAAGAGCCAAGAAGCCAGCCAGACCCTCCTGGACTCTGTCTATAGCCACCTTCCTGACTTACTGTAGGCACTGGGTCACCACGCACTCTCCGAATATCTGCTAGAGCTAGCTTGGCACTCGTTAAGATGACCGACAATACGCAGGCAGGTTTTGTTGTAGAATATATGGCCAGTATTTTTGTTGAGGTGTCCTTGGTTTCTGGAGGGGGGGCAGTTTGCCAGCATTGCACCCCTCCACCTTAACTCTATTGCTCAGTCCAAGTCTTTGCACCCTCTGCCCCTTTCCCGAGCATCTCTCCTCCTTGTTCTCATTCCAATCAGATCAGTCGATGCACTTTAAAAAAAAAAAAAGCCACAACACGCAGTTAATGAACTAAAAGACCACGAATCTGGTGTAATTTAACACATCAAATCGGGGATTGCTCTGTAACCCACTTTGGTCAAAGCTGTCGCTCGGAGTGACCGTCTCCCACCACCTCCCTTTGCCTCGGAGCGGTAATGGCAAAAACACGCAAAAAAAAACCCAATCGTTGCTGGTTACCGTCTCTTAAAGCAGCTAAGCTTCCCACTCGAGCTGACTTTTTTTTTTTTTAATGTACTATTGTATAGCTCATATCCATTGCTGAGATTTTAATAGCACGGTTATTTATTGTATGGTTTTCACCTGGACAATGCATCGCGCTCCTATAAGCTAAAGCAGAAGCGCTTCAAACGCAAAGAAAAGGGTCAGTCCCACCAGCCTTCGAGGTGATGAAAAGGTGCTTTGCCTTCAGTCGAATGTAAGGAGTTATGTTGCCTTGCCGCCTGTGGGAACGGCGAGGCCCGGAAGGGAGCCGGTGCTGGACATGGGGAGGCGAAGGCGGCCGCCGGTGGTCCTGCTGTCCTCGTGGTGTAAGACTTAAACCAAGCTATGCTTTTACACTCGTGTCTCTTGTTTTTTATACAGACGTGGCCGATAGGTTCTCCAAAGACCTTACCTGGTCTTAATAGTCTCTTCAAATCACAGTTCACTTTTTATTAAAAGAAAAGAGGTTGGGGGGGGGGGGACCTGCATCATAAGTCTGTCTGATTATATTTGCAACTATTATGCTCCCATAATGAACAGTCTGTACTACACAATTTGAAGAAATCATGATACGAGGGTGTTGTGTACCGGCCCGCGGGAAGGGGTGGGAGTGGGGGAAGAGGGGAATGAATTGAAAAATTGCCTTCCAGTGTACTAATTTATTAATAAATACTAGGTGTTTGTTACTTGACATGATTCTCCGTTAACCTCCTTAACACCTGCCTCTGCTTGAGGACACCTGGGCGGGAGCAGGGGCTGCTCAGGGTGCCCATGGTGGGGTGAAGAAGGAGATTCTGGAGTTTGGGGATGGCGAGGGGGTTGTCTCCTTTAGCTGTGAGGCTAAAATGTGATTGCTTTCCATTGACAGCACTGCCTTAAGTCCCCACGGTCGCTGCCGGAGCTCTCTGCAGCCCCAGGGACACGGGGGGATGCTTCCGTGCGGGGCAGGTCCCCGCACTGGGCCAGGGTGGGGGATGTGCGTTAATCCCTGTAGCGGTGAGCAGATCAGATGGTTGATGGGGCTTCCAGAGTTGGTTTTTGCAAGCTCTCAAAGGCTTTGCAGGCATTTTGAGGCGGCTGAAGTATTAATTTTCCAGGATGCAGCTGCTGTGCTGAGTCACTCCTGAGCGAAGGTCTTGCAGTCACAGCGTTTCTGTTGCCCTGTTGCCTGACCAATGTCCTTAAAATCTCTGCTTCCAAATAACTCATCCCTTGTTACTCTGTCTGAGAATGGAAACCTTAATGGGACAAATGCTTCTGGTTTGTAATAGTGTCATTTTGTATACTTAGCTCCAGAGTGTTCTCTGTTGACTAGGGTGCTGTGTTTTCCTTCTGGCTGGCACTGAAAATTGCTGTTACGGGACTATACATAGGTACAGGATCAGAACCTTTCAACACATGGACAGATGAAATACAGTGCAAAATAGCAAGAGCCTTCACTGGGAATGCTGGGGTGGGGTTTTCCCTCACTGGCAATGAAGCACTGAGCTCTCGGTGGCTGCAATATGTCTTCAGAGCATCGCGGAGAAGTAGTGAGTGTGGCTCACGTGCCTGGCATCACCAGGTTGCTAAAAGCGGTATTTTGAGGTGGAGCCCAATACCACCTTGTTGGCAAGTGGGTTTTTTTAATCTCCGTGTTGGGAGCGGCGGTGGTTGCTGTCGATCCGCCTGGGCAAGAACTGACACGGGGAGGGAAGGCAGGGCGTGCCATCCTCGGTTCCATCAATAGCTTACGGCAAGCACAAACCGCCAGCTTTAAATTATCCTCAGCAGGCTCTTGGAGTGAGCCTGGCTGGGAAACGGCGCATTTGTCCTTTTCTGATGGTCCAGGTTCTCCCAGGTAAACTGATGGGTTGTGAGCACTAGAGCCATCGTGCCACCCTCCCAGGGCACCGCTGGCCCCATCCTGCAGCTCCGCTTCCCATCCCGGCAGCCACTCGTGTTTTCTGATGAGGTTTGAGGGTAAAGCAAAAAAAAAAAAAAGAGAAAGGGTCCTGGAAAGAGGATTTAGCAGCCAGCTGAAGAAACGCCACAAAGCGGGCATGTTGTGGAGCTGTCTTGGCCAGGAGATGCCAAGGAGGCAGGGGGAAGCCGTAAAAGTGGGTACAGGTGGGTCCCCAGGCTGTTAAGATGCATTTAACTCATCTTGATGGCAAGTGACAGGGCAGGCCAGGATTTGGACAATCCTTGCCTCCATCTGTGCTGTGCACGCTTCCAGCATCGCTCCCTCCTTTGCTTTCACCTGGGTGTTGGTCTTGTCCCTGGCTCCATCACCTATTTTTGAGCTGTGCCTTCTAAGCAGCCCTTTGCTGTATGCATGTGTGCAGTATATTTCTTTATTATATGTATTTAATATATATTACATAAATATTTTTCTATAATGTATATATTTACACATTTTAAAAGTATTTTATTATGTATTTATATATGTGTGTTTTATATATGTGTGTATATATAAAAATATTTTATGTATCTGGGGGTGTGCAGGGGAAATGTCTGAGAGCAACTGAGCCACACGTACAGGCAGGGTAATTTCCTGGCAGCGTGGGTGGTGTGAGGAGCCACAAGCCCCGTGCCCCCCCGCTTCTTCCGAGCCAGCTCTTTTACACCTTAAGAAAATAAACCAGGCAGGTAGGATCAATGGGTTCATGACGTGGAGGCATAATTCCATAGCGGGGAGAGACTGTCCTCGTCCCTGTACGTGGCTTGTTTGAGGCACCGTGGGCAATGCACAAACCTTGCCTGCCGCAACGCCGGTTGTGGCGTGCAACTCAAATGGGTGAAGTTTTTGGCTGAATGGGTTTAGCAAGGTAAAGCTGTGAATATAAAGACCTTTATAAAGATATATAATTGCATGAAAATGTATTTTGCATTTTATGCAAATGTGCATTAAAAATGTACTCGAGTGTGCATCATAGGCGAGAGGCAGGGGTTTAAAATGCGCAGCTTTGCTTTGCCCCTTGCCTGGCCGCGCTCGCTCAGTCGCGGTATTTGCTCCCCGCGTGCTCTCCTCTGCCCAGGGCCAGCCAGGAGGAGGGGGGATTTGGGTGCTGGGGTGGCAGTCCTGGGTGGCAGAGCCCGTGAAACCAGAGGGGACAGAAAGGAAGACAAAGAGTGCAGCCGTGCTCCCCTCCTTCTGCTGCGGGCATCTTGCGTCAGAGCAGAGACCAAAATTTTTTGTGTCGGTCACATGAAACATCAGCTGCTCCAGTCCTGCTTGCTGCGGGCTTGGACGTGAGGTGTGAAAATCGCGTCTTCCCCCGAAGTGACAGTGTTTGCTGGGACAAAACCCTCCGGAGATGCCTCCAGCGTGGCCTGGCATCCTCAGGACTGGATGGCTCTGCTGTTCCAGGGTCTTTTAATTCCTCCAGTACAAATAAGGTTTGGGATTATCTTTTTTATTCTCTTCCCCTCCCCCCCCCCATGAATTGCAGGTGCTCCCTGCAGAAGAACAAGGCATCTGGTGCACTTTCCTCCTACCCCAGCCTAATTGGATTTTATCCTAATGGGGAATTAATTGCAACCCTCCGGGCGTGAGTGCTTGCATCCGCGGTTGGAAAAGCACCCAGGGTCTTCTGGGAGGTTATTCAGTCCTCCAGCTCCTTTTACATCAGCTCACTGTCAGTGAATTGCAACGCAGTCTCTGCGTAGGAGGAATCTGTGCGGCCTTTGTGTGAATAACCTGCGAGGAGCCATGCGCCCAAGGATGCCCCGTGGGCTCGGCGTGGAATGCGGGGGGGTATTCAGGGGGGCCCGTGCCCATCCCCAGGGCTGTGGGGCCGAGCTGCGCAGGGTGTGGGGTGGAGGCAGGTCGGCACAGGGAAAGCTCATGCCGAAATCCTCCTCTGGCATTGCTGGGCTGTGAGCTTTTAGGTCACGAAGGCTCTGCAGCTGGTTTTCTTCTCTTGGAGTTTGCTCCTGTGAGTACTGCGACGGGGAAGTTTCCAGGGCAACTGGTAGGAAATGGGAAGATGGAAGAGAAATAAGAGGAGGCATCATTTATGTATTCATTGAGTACATGCCTAGTGGTGGCACCCCTTGGCGTGTTTATCAAACCGGCCTTTAGGACGCGGCTGCTTCTTCACTGTGTGAGCATTTGAGGTTTACATTTTCCTTCCTACTGCTGTAATTTAATTTTCCTTTCCAGATTCCCTTCCTTTCTCAAGCATTTTCTTAACCAATATAGTTCAGAAAAAGAAAAAAAAAAAATTAAACATTAAACCAGAAGCACTTGAATAACGTTGGATCAGCTGTTGAGGAAGATGCTGACCAGCAGCTCAGGTAGTGACTTTGTGGGGTTTCCTAAACTTGCACCAACCTTTCTGCAGGTTTAGGTGCTGTTACAGCCAGGTGAGGTTCTCGTCTCTGTTCTTTAGGTGCCTAAAATGCTCTTGGAGTATCTGGCTCTAAAGTCACTTAAGTGATGTTAGAGATGTTCCTCTCTCTGCTTCTCAGATTTGCTTTGGCTGTGTGATTAACCCATAATAGTAATGTAATTCAAAATCAGAAGCTAGTCTTTCCTCTGATATTTTTGGGGAGGAAAACATTCATAAGTTTATAAAATGTTGCAACCCTGTGAGTTTTATTTTTTCTTTTTAATTCTTTTAAATTTCTTTTTATTTTTTCTTTATTTCTTTTTTTTTTTTCTTATTATTTTCCTGATGCTAAAGAAGGAAATCTTCTGCTTAGGGCATGACTAAACCTTGCTAACCCCCACATAAACTCACAGTGGGTGATTTACAGACACAAATGCACAAATCATGGCACTTTGCCTTTGGGTTTTTCTTCCCCAGACGCGCGTCAGTCCCTGACCTGGGGATCTCACCCTGGGAATGGCTGGGAAAGGTGTGGAGGTGGAGAAGAGCCCTAGGATTGACCCTTCTTACTCCTAATGTTGGGAATAAGCTGTCCTGCACAGGCGAGAGCTCCTTGGTCAGCAGCAGCAGGTCTTAATGGGCAGCTGAGCCAGGCAGGGCTCCTACCCAAATTTTTGTATAAAAAGAGGGTGGTTAGGCCACAGGGGAGGCTGGGGGGGATGTACATTTAGGTCTTCCTTAGCTCAACGGGGGTGACTCAGTAACGTCCAAGCCAGGCATCCTCTTGTTTTCCTCCCACAATTTTCTACCCTTGCAGGTCCGTGGATCCAGCTTCAGTGCCAGGAGAGGCAAATGCCCTTTTTACTGTTGGAAACATCGTCATTCCTCAGCTCACCTCGTCCCTAAGCTCAAAAGACCTTGCGTCCAAGGTGAAAGACTTCTGTTTCACTGTAAAAATCAGGTATGTTGTCTTGTTTTCTTCCCTTCCTCTTCAACAGCCAATTTGGAGGGGGTTGAGCTTGTCCATCGAGACTTTGGGGTCTTCATTAAACTGTATGGAGGCCCTAAGTTAAAACAAGAGAGGTCCCAGGCAGGTATAAGGAGAAACTGTTCCACCCTGAGGACTGTGGAGTAGGTCAAATGGAGAAGTTGCGACCAGATAAAGCCACGAGCAACTTGGTCTCACCCCAGAGCTGGCCCTGCTTGAGCAGGAGGCTGGGCTGGAGGACATGAGGTCCTTTGCAATCCCAGTTACCTATGGTCCTGTAAGTTACAGTGCAAAGTAATGAAGCTTGCTTTTTTTTTAATTTTTTCTTATTTAAAATTGTTTGACTCTTGAGTATTACTACGAGGCAGTAGAAAGCATTTGCACCTTCCTTGAAGACAGCTTTCTCTGGGTTCCTACCCACCTACTAGCTCAGACATCAGCAGTGAACTTGTGTTTCTTTCAAAGGGCTTCAGTGCATGATGGATTTTTATCCAGAGTGCTCTGCTAAATACCAGGATCGTATTTTGCTGGGCTCCCAGTAGCACAAAAGGTCCAAATCTAGCAGCGGCCTTGGGCTTTCCCCAAAACTGTCTGGATCCTTCGGGCAGCAAAGTGGCTGTACAGCTTGGGCAGAGCACTGGCGTGTGAGACTTGCGCCCTGCAAAATAAAAGCAATTTCCAATTAAGCAGTTAACGGGATTTAGGAAGAGGTGAGCAGCTGCATCCGAAAGGGGTGTTTCTGGAAGGCATTTTCTGAAGCGGTAGTTTCACAGCACAGTGACTTGGATGGCAAAACCAGCCGAAGGACCTCCTGCTCCTGGGTGTACCACTCCACCTCCGTGGTGTAGTTCACCCCCATGGTGCCAGGACAAGCTGTGTGGGTACCCTGGAACAGCCGGGACTAGAGCGTGGAGCTGTAGGTGGAATGAGATGTGGTGGTCAAGCTGGTGTAAAACCGTAAAGCAGCTCCATCTCCAGGTCAAGGTATAGTGAACCAGTGGAAATAGCCAGACGAGTAACTCCACAGGATCTCTAAATGTTCCAAAGGTTTACTCATACTTTAGAATCATTGGATAATTTAGAACCACAAAATTAACATAAGCTGGGAGGCACCTTTTAAAATCACCTGGTCCAGCCCCCTTTTCAATGCAGGGACAGCTTCAAAATTGAATCTACTCGCAGACTGAGATCAGGTTGCTCAGGGCTGCACTCAGTTGAGTTTTGAGCATCTCCAGGGATGGAGACACCACATCTTCTCTGGGCAACCATCCACAGAAAAGGCAGAATTTTCCATATTTTTTTTTTTTCTCCCATTTTTGCTATGAGAGAATCACATTTATGTATCACAGCTCATGAAGCAGTCTCAGGGAAGGGTCCCCTGCATGAAATTCGGTGTTGTTGGAGTGGTCCTGGGCACAGCCTGGGCTTTCCAGGAATTCACAGGCACAGTGCTGGAGCCCTGTCGGGCCACAGACCCCTCCAGACAGCAGCCTGAATGTGGCCACCCCATCTAGGACGACTAAGAGGGTCAAATGGTGTGGATGTGGCCAGACCACGCCAGCTGGCCTTCTTTTCAGCCCCATGAAGCACCTTTCTGCCATCTCACAGTCTTCTCACAGAAGCAGATTTGCGGAGATACTCCACCCCTCTCCCAGCTGAAGGTCCCAGCCTTCCCTCTGGCACCAGTTCTCATTTCCATCACACCTTTGAGCCAGTTTAAGTCTCTACAACTGCAGATCACTCCCTGCTTTCTTGCTGGCGTGGTTGAGAGCTGAGGGACCTGGGGGGGACAACGGAGGACCTGCCTGTTTTGGCAGCTGTGGGTATTTCTAGCAGCTCATGGTTGCTGCACCATACCCCAAGCCCTTGAGCTTTGCAGCGCTCAGCAGAGCTGGACCAACACACCCTCGTGTCTCTGTCCTCCTGCTACCCCATTTCTGTTCCAAGCCCCACAGGAACCCCTTGGCTGCAACACCAGCTTCGCCTGTCTGCTCCCTTCCCACTGCGGACGAGGCTAACTTCCCTTTAATTTAATTTGAAGGGAATAAGCTACTCGTCAAGCATGCTAGTCTCAAAATACACTTCTGGGCACAAGAGCTTTTGCCAGGACCTGTCAGGCTCAGCGGGAAACCAGGACTGTGGGCAGGACATTAATCTGCCTGACTTTGTTTCTGGCAGCTCAGATCTTTCCAGGCTAATACTTGGCAAGGAGTAAATTGATTAAATCATTGATCTTCCAGAGTGCTTCAATGGGGTTGGTAAGTGCTTTTCATGGTAACTGCTTCTTCTCTTTTACTGGTAATACTAATTTATTGTAAGAATAACTAGTTGTCTTACAGCTCTCCCAGTGAGTGGAGTGCTGGGTACCTTACAGCAGAGGCTGGCAGCATTATTGTTATTTTACAAGTGGGAAAACTAAAGGATGGAGATGGAACTATCAGCAAACTGACTGGAAAAAAAATCGGTGAAATTCAGAGAAAAGTGTCACCCCATCAGACCCTACGCCAGCCTCCCTTGAGGAGCATATGGGTAAGACTTACAGTTCGAAGAGATGAGCCCCAGCAAAAAGGGAGGGTTGGAGGCAGTGTTCCCAAACCATGCTTTCCGTTAATTAATTTGTCCATTAAAGTAGATTTCGAGCTGGAAATAAATCCATGGCTGTGCTGGCTCCCTGGTTAGATGTCTGCCTTCCTCTTGCCCCATCTTGCCACGTGCAGCTGGGAAGAAGGTCCAGCTCCGGAGCTGAGCCAACGGTCCCATCCTCCATCCTCTCCCCGCCATGCCCCCAGAGAAAACCCCTCGCTCCTGCCTTTTGCCCTGGCCTGTCCCGTCTCCTCGGAGTGGGGATGCTCCCTCACCCTGCCCTGCGCAAGGGCATGGGGTGATGCCTGTACGGCTACCGATGGGAGAAAGACCTGAAATCAGTGAGCAGAGCTCTTGGCTTTGCAAGCAAAGTGGTTCCACGTGCCCGGGGGATGCACACCCAGAAATCACAGCTGGCCAGAAGCAGTGAAAACCTTCTCAGCGGGTTCCCCCAAGGGAAGGAAGGGAATTAAAGCTTTTGAAATGCAATATAGCAAATAAAGATTTCGGCTGGGTAATAGCCAGCTATTTTTTCATTGTGTTTCTTTCCCCTTCTCTTCCTTTCCCAAGGACATCCCCCCCTGCATCTGGCCATCATTTCTGCAGCAGGAGGATGGAGGAGCAGGGACTGGCAGTGATGGGAAGAGAATGGACCGGCGCTCCACCAGCCTCCAGGACAGGGGACACCTCCAAACCCTGCTGCAGGGAGGGAGCACCCACCTGCCCTCCACCCCCCGGATGGGCCCTGTGAGCCTCCGAGTTGGCCTGGGCCAAAAGCAGGCTGGGGACCATCTGAAAAATTCAACAGTCCGAACAGTAAAGATGAATTAACCAGCCCACATGAGGTCAGACCACCTAAAGGACGGGGCATCAACCCTTTCCCCCACCCCTGCTGTTGCCACCCTGTAAAATTTCCTTGTTAAAAATGACATTTAATCTTGAAAACAGCTTTTCTTCCCCCCACCCCCACCTCCGCTTTTTTTTGCTCTAATAGCAGGGAAATTTCCTCTAATTAAATGTGTCCATGGACAGATAATCCTGTTTCGCTCCAGTGTCAATATGGTCCTTTAGCTAAATTAAATATTTTCCCTGCCTGATGTTTATTCTTCCCTGTCTGCCCCTTGGCTCCCTCCTGGAGGTATTTGAAGACCATGATTCCCATTCTCTCTCTTTTCTTTCTTCTTCTGGGCTCAGGAAGTCAGTTTTTTTTCAGGGTTTTGTCTCGTGCCTGGTCATTTAAGGGGTTCCCATCCTCCAGCACCTGCTCTTCCTCTCTGGATGTTTTCACCCCTGTAGCAGAGGTGGGGAAAAGGAGGCAGACGTCTCCTTTAGCCACAGCTAAACCTAACAGAAACCACAAGCCAGAGCCCCTTTTCCTTGGGTGAGCAAGTCCATCCTTCCCCGTCGGACCCCCTTCAGCTCAGCCCAGCTGCGGTGTGGGAAATCAGGGCTGCGGTCGGTGCTGCTGCTGCTCCGAGCTCAGGGTCGTCCTCAGGACGTCCAATGCATGGAGACAGCCACGTGCCATCAGCACATGTTGCTGATGAAAGGTGAAACGACATCTACCTCTGCACTAACCTCAAGGATCTTCTTGCAGCTTCCCTCCGGATTTCCGCCCTGCTTTTGCATGGCTTGGGGCAATAGGTGGCAATTTAGGAAGTTAAATGTGTTGAGTGCCTGCCTCCGTTTTCAGGCTGCACTTGTATTCATCTGGAGCTCCGCATTTCTGCGTGGCATGGTGGATCTTTCTCTTTGCAGCTCTTTGCTATTCGATGAGCAAGACTCCTGGCTGCTCCATTCTTCCCTCCCGTGGTGGACATCCAAGGGAGGGCCCTCGCTGCTGGGAAATCTTGGTTCCTTTAATTCTTTGCAGTCTTGTTGTTGATTCCTAATACCCTTGAGATGGTGAGTAAACTCAACAACACCAGGGCCAGCTAGTACAGTGTGACCCCAGCCAAAACATGTAATCTTGTTCCCTTGCATAGGGTGGCCCCGTCCAAATCCCCCCCAGGGACGAGGTGATGTCCTTGCCCCCCACCCCAAGCAGCGCACAGGAGACCTTTGGGAGGGTGTGAGCTCTCCTGGGCCAAAACCATGGCAGGGATGGTCCTCACACTGGTGGCATTTGCAGCCAGGCTCTAGCAATGCTCAGTTTATGAGCTTTGTCCTTTTGAAATCAGGAGCCTTCATCACGGCCTTGCATTTGCTTATGCTTTCACTTCACTTCCATCAGCTGCCTTGTCTGGACTAATTCAGCCTTCCTCTCTAACTTTCCATGATTGTGATAAATAATTTATGTAATAGGCTGAGTCAGGATTTGTTGCCCAGGATAAAGTGCACAGGCTTCTGCAAAACATGCCTTGGTTTTGTTGTTAGCCTAGAAATAGGGTCACTGATAATAATAAACACATAATAGTCCTGGTTCTTTTCCCTCCTACAGTGACATAAATTTGGGGTGACACTCACTTGGTAACCACAGCTACTCCATTGTGCCATGAGCGTGTGGGATGAAGTGCCAAAGAGACAAACCTACATGATTTTCTGGATCTGGCAGGGAAAAAAAAGCTGGGCCAGCAGGGACCATATCATAGCAGGTCGCCAGTAGATGTAATCTTTGGACTCAGGAGCGTGGGCATGTGCTATGGAAGAATGTCAGTGTGCACCTAGGACACCCGAGCAATTCCACCCTGGGGGGAAAAAAAAAACAAACTGTTTTGATAAGAAATATAAAAGTAACCTGAGTTTTCTGCACGTCATACTGAATGTCCCCCTCTTCTTTAACTTTCCTTTCCCACTCCCTTTGTTTTGCTCCGCTTCCCCTTGCTCTGTGTCCTGCAGGTGCATCCCTGGAGGACCTCAGTGTGGAAGGATGTGGGGTGGGAAGGGCTGGGCGGGGTGGGTATCTGTTTTCCTGCATCCACCCCCAAGGTGATGCACTCCTATACGTGATCCCTGTGGATGAATAATGCCAACAGTGCTTTGCTGCCGTGGATGGCCACGGAGGTCGTAGTCTGAGCCTGACATCCCGAGCCAGAGATGCTCTGACCCATTCAAGACCCCTCTGGAAGAACCAAACTAGGATGGAACGCCAGATTTTAAATGAACGCATGTGTATCTGTGGAAGAGGCAGTGCTACAGTGTCTGGCTTGCATCCTAAAATAGCATTCAGCTTCACTGATTTTGGCACGCTTGCCCCGACGTACAAGAGCCACAGGGGACTCGGCCCTCCGGTTTGGGTGTTTGAAGGGGTGAAAATGCTTCCCCTGACGGCAGCAAATGCTTCCTTCGGCATTAACGCCTCTAATAATGCCTCTAATGCTGCCCTGTCGCTTGGTGCTGCCCTTAGGCTGGGGCTGTTGTCCCCAGGCCAGGTCCCAGCTATCTTCTCAAGTGTCACTCACTGGGGTCTCGATGTGAAGCCCCCAGGACCGTGTTTCAAACTCCGTGAGTGTTTCCCAATCAGACTAACTGGTTAGTCGCTGTAAAAATCCAGCACTGCCATTACACGGCAAACTTGTGCTCCGTGGGGATGGATGGACCCGGGGAAACTGCACGATGGACAAGTCACCTGAAACAACCCCTCATTTGTCTGGAGTCCCAGCAGCTCCTGGAAAACAAGCTGCGCGATTAACGCTGTGACATCAACGCACGCTGACGCAGCACTGCTAATTATAGAGGCAAGGCTCAAGCAAGCGCTGTACGATTAGCATTTCTTAGACGAGGCTGCAAGAGGCGTGACTGCTGCTCGGCTGGCCCCAAACCTCCTCCAGGCTGAAGGTGACAGCACGATGCCCACCGAGAGCTGCTCTGCCGCAGTGGCAGTCCCACGGCGAGTGGCACAGAGCAGCACCCTGCTGCTCCAAGGGTGATATTCGGGCTCATAGTCCAGCCTTTAGTATCGGAGCAATAAATTGCACGTGGTTTTCAGAGGAAGGCCGGATGTTTCCCACTGATAACTCCAATGGGAGGGAGGGAAGTGCTGAGAGCATGACGTGAAGGCTTGCAGTGCCTGTCCTCTGCGTCATTTATTCGCCTTGTGCCCCAAGGCTCCGTTAAAAAGCACAAGGTGTAATTTTCAGTGCTGAAATACTGGTGTCTTACCACCACCCATCTCTATATGTGCAGCCATTTCCTTCCAGAGGAGACATTTTTTCTGAAGATAAAAAGAAATGTATATTTTGACCAGAGTAAGCAGCTGTTTTCCTGCACTCACCGGTTTTTGGAGCATTTGGCAAGCTGACGTTACCACATTAAAATCCTATTTAACGTAATCCTCAGTGCAGTGCCCCGTAGACCTCCCTGTCCTCAAGCCCTGGGAAACCTCCATGACCAACACCACTGAAGCACCTGAAATTCTTCATTAAAGGCCAAGGATGGTCCCTGTGCCCCAACACATGATGCCCAACACTGCCACAACCCGTGCCAGCCTGGGCACCAATTCCAGGCTGGAGTTTGAGGAGATTAAGTGGCCCTTTTTAGTAGGACCTGTTGAGATACGACAAGGGGTAATGGCTTTAGAGTAAAAGAGGGTAGATTCAGGCTAGATGTAAGGAAGAAATTTTTTACAGTGAGAGTGGTGAAACACTGGAACTGTTGCCCAGAGAGGTGGTAGATGCCCCATCCCTTGAAACATTCAAGGTCAGGTTAGACGGGGTTCTGAGCAACCCGATCTAGTTGAAGGTGTCCCTGCCCATGGCAGGGACGGGGTTAGACTAGGTGACTTCTAAAGGTTCCTTCCGACCCAAGCTAATCTACGATTCCTGATCAAAGGGTTGAGTGGGACTTGCAGGATCTCCTCGTGGGATGTAGGTGCCCAAGTCCCAGGCCGAGCACCTGCACCCACTATCCGCTGGGGAGATGGTGCAGGGGAAGCACCACCAAGCTCCATGTGGCTCTCCTGGGACACGTGGTGGCTGGGAGGTCATCCATCCCCAGCGCCACAGTCAGCAGGCTCCCCGCTGTCCCCCAGCTTGCAGACCTGGATCCCCACAGAGTTTCGCTGGGCTTTTCAGATAAGCTCAATACCCAGCACATCGCCACATTGCATCCCACGCTTGCACATTTTTCCACTGCTTCCATCCCAGCGGCTCTCAGCAGTGTTGGAGCTGGCTAATGGGTCCGACTGAAGAGCTGGATATTTAACTTGGTTCCACAGCCACGTGGAGGCAGGGAAGGTGACCCGACAAGGTCTCACCCTATTTCAGCCAGGAAAAATCACGTCCTGTTTTTCAGCAGGAAAAAAACTTGGCCACAAACACATTGCCTCTTGTTGTGCACTGGAGGCATCTGCTCCTCACCCAGGCTGGTGTCACCTCTTCTGACCCCCTACGATGACAGGCTAAAAGCTGGCACAAACCCACCAGCACAGCATCATATTGATGCACATAACTGCTCGGGCTGCTGGCAATTTTAAAGGGTGGCCCACATGGTGCTTACAGTTTAACAGCAGCCTGCCTTGCACCTGGGATTGGGCTGCTCCATCTCATCCCAGCAAGGGTTTGGGGTTTGTGCCTGCCTGCATGTGTGATTGCACTTCCCCATCCCAACTGGTTTAACAAATCTGAGCAAATGAGCACAAAAACATTGAGCTGTACTGATTTTATGCCACTGCCAGATTTTGCACTCAGCTTGGGTAGTGGGAGCCAGGCAGATAAAATACAGCTCATTTTGTTGTTGTCAATGAGGTTTAAAATTCAAGACAAATTAATTGCGTCTGTATTTTTTGATTGGTGAAGGCAATTTCGTGAAGCATTTGTTAAAGACGCCACTTAAGGAGTTATTTCCTAACTGCAGAAGTTAATAACTTTAAAACTGCTACTCAGGCTCCCTGCAAATGGGGCTGCTTTGTGCTGCAAATCTCTTTGAGGCTCATAATTCAATCCTATTTAGAAGCAAATTTCTGAGATTTAGAGCAATGAATATTTAAATACTACCAGTTGAAACTTTTTCAATTTTGTGATCATTTCAAAGTCAGGAGAGTTTATAGCATTCGGCTACTCCGCAACGCCTTAGCGTCTGAATTGATCCGAACTGTAGCTGAATCTTAAGCAGCTTAAAAAGCTATAAAGGGTTAGAGTAGTTTAAAGGGTTAGGGTAGTTTAAGCAGAGTGTCATATTTTCAGGGCTTTGGTTAAAGTAATGGGAGTTCACAGGCTGTCAAGCCGAGCAGCTCCAGATGAAGAACCTGACAAGCATTGCTAGAAAAACTCTCTGAAGCACTTGGCGTGTTCTCTGCTTTCAAACCTTGTCTGATTTATTTTTTCCAAAAACAAAAAAAAAACCAACAAAAAAAAGGAAATTAAATGAGCAGGTTGAACATTCACACAAAATGCAGAATAAAGGCAAAACATCTCTGAAATGCTGTGAAGGTGGGTTTGCTCTGACAACAGGCTTGTTGCTGCTCCCTGTATTTGACACTCATTTTTCTTCAGTACAAACCATTTCAAAGCACGGTAACACTTTGCAAAGTGGCAATGAAAAAAACACATGAGCTTTGTGGTGCTCATGTTTAGCCCCTTTGATGTCAGATACATGCAAATTAAAAATTAAAATATGGAGCTTTTAAAAACTCTTTTGCGAGCACAAGCCAGTTCCGCACAAGCATTTGGCCAGGATGATTATTTCAGATGGTAAAGGAGACAAGGGGAGAAGGAGGTCTTTTTTTTGGAAGATATATTTATGCTGGTCCTAGCCATAGAAAAAAGCCTCTGTGTGCCATTATAATTTATTCCTCTCGACTAAAAGCCATGCATATTCCAGTACAGTTGCTCCATCTGTGCTGTTAGTGCTGGACTGTGCAAAAACCAATTCAGGATTTATTGGATGCAAGAGGCAGCTGAGGCAGAGGGAAGACTCCTTAGCTTGGTATAACGCAGACGGATGAATGTGGGGCATCTGTTTTCAGGTGTTCCTCCGACTGGACTGGCACCAGGACAACATCTGTGCTGGCACAAGCCACCCACGCCTGCGCTACAAAAGCAAGGTAAGAAATCGTGCAGCTGCGGTGAGCCTGCGCAGGCTCTGCCGGGGGCCGTCTCTGCTGCGGCTTCTTGCATCTGCTGAAGGGGTTATAAGAGCGGGACGTGACCGCTGCACCGGGTCACCCGCATGTCCCACTCACCCACCGTCCTGTCCTTGACGCCGACCAGAAGCAGATGTCTGGGAAAGGCATAACAACAGGTAATGACATTTCCTCGGCAAACTTTCCGGTCTGACCGTTCGTGGCTTGGGGAGTGCCTGCAGCAGCAGGGGTCTCTGCGTGCTGGGCGACCCTTCATTGGTTTCTCTCCCATGACCGTCCCCGGCTCCTCCAGAGAAAGCAGGACCAGCCTTTGCCACCCAAAGCTTCCTTGCCAGACTTTGTACCAAACACTGACTGATTTGTTTGGTTTTAGCCTGGCAAAATCAGCGGATGCCCTTATCTATTTATTTATTTAATTATTTTTAATTTTACTTTTCATCGGATGAAGCAGTGAACAGCCTGTCCTCTCTCAGTTTCAGAAGCCTCATCGTGCTTCCCCTCCAGCCATATCTTTTCAAAGACAAGGAGCCCTGACCTACTCATTGCAGGAGCTGTTTATTCTTCCCTGTGTCCCTTCTTCAAACTTCTCCCCTTCTGCCCGTGGTGAGCTGTGACGCCAGATGAGGCAGGACCACATCCACATCAGGATTATACTCTGACAGCATTATTGCTGCAGAATAAAAAGTGCCAGCCCTGACCAAATGTCCCCTCCGAGGCTATTGCCAGGGACTTCATCAGGGACAGGATATTTAGCATCACCACGGTAGGATCCAGGCAATCACTCAACTGGAAAAATAACTCAGGTGCCGTGTAATGAGATCTGACAGAAACGTAGCAGTAAATGATTTAATACTCAGCTTATTTCGGTGATGGTGCCAGGATGGATGCAGAGGTGCTGGGTCCCTCCAGCTGACTACAGCATCCTCCCGCAGCCCAGCAGCAAGCCTGGGGCAAGCCTGGGGCTTGTGGCCTCCCATCTCACCATAAATATACTATAGATTTGAATTATACTATAGAATTGAATTATACTATATAGAGTGAGTATATTAATAGTATAGCTGGTACTTATGTATATATACACTGAAATATTCCATATACTAAGGCCCCCAGCAGTCCTGTTTCTCCTTCAGTCACCTTCCTCAGCACCATTTCCCATCTCCTCACTCCCAAACTGCTCCTATCTCATTCCGTCTTGTCTCCGTGCCCTCTTGAAAACCTTTTTTTCAGCTGGGAGCCAGCACTACCCTCTCTGTCCATGAACATGATATTCCCACCAGGTCTTACTTTTCCAGTTCTTTTGGAGACATACGCAAAACACCTGTTTTTCAGAGCACCCGGTATTTCCCAGGAACTGGGTCTCTTCGAAAAGCGGCAATGTATGTGGTGTCCTCAAAAGCATCCAGCCCTTGCTTTAATACTGGCTGTCCTGGGACCCATTTCCACATCACTTTGGGCTCTGGGTTGGCGTTAAGAGAACGAAGATGCTCTGATCTGGCAGGATTTTTCTACCCCCTCTGAAGCTGGCTAGTGGCAGATCCCCTTCTTTCCTAAAACGCTTTGCAAGGACACTGCTTGTGTACCGTATTGAAAAGGAGAATAACGCCTGCGTCACCGGCGTTAGGACTTTCCTGCATTGCCCAGGATTTCTGGCTTCTGAACCAGCTCTCGGGCCAGGCCACGGGAAAACTTCCCACCTGACGTAAGGCACCAGCCGATTTCATCATCCCAAAAGCTTTCCAGGAAGCCCTGAGTCAGGAGTTCATATTCCCCTTCTCTCACCCAGCCCATCGCCCTGACCTCCCCGGCAGTGGTCAGGCTTGGGAGCCGGAGACGTCATCACAGAAATGGGCCGGAAAAAGCACGCTTTGGGGGGAATGCCGTATCGCGGGTCTTTTCTGCTGCGCTCTTGCAAGCAGATCGCCTCCAGCTCGGCTGGAGCTCTTCCCAGCCTGTTTTTGAAGGGTTTTCGCCCTCTGGAGGCTAACATTAGGAAAGGAAATGCAAGAGGAAGCAAAAACAAAAAAAGAAAAATGGCTCAAATCTTACATTTGCGGAAGCGTAGCCCCCACGAGAATAAACCTGCAAAGAGCTGGTGGGCTCGAAAGCGCTGCTCCTGAAAAGCTGATCATGGGCAAGGACACCTCTTGCATGGCACTGGAAGCCTGGGTGGGACCCAGAGGCGCTGCGCTCCGCCTCAGCCGTCCCATTCCTGCTTGCAACAGCACTGAAAAATGTCCAGATACTTTTGAATCATGCTGCCCTGACAATTCCAGGTAAGCCCTGCTGACCTTGTTCATTTTACAATGATTTTATTCCCCTTTTTTTCTTCCCCCACCTTTGCCATAGATTGCGCACTATAAAGGAGTACACAGAGGCTAACACGCACATGACATTTCTAAATTTTCAAAATTGAATGTCTGGATACCCTTTGAAATTCCCACAGTTTGTCATGATCAGACACAGCTCCTTTCATTTGCCTGCAATTAGAACCAGGGGATAAAAACAGTGGTTTTTTTTTTTTTCCCTTGATGCAAAATACTGGGGGAAAAAGGGTGACAATGAAAAACCTGAACTCAGGTTTAGTTTGCACCGGGCTTGGTCTAGCAGCATCTATGTATCTGTCTGATTTTATTTCCCTTTGTCTTTCTGCCATGACTTGGCCCCAGTTCCCTGGAGACCCTGATAGCCTGTGAGGTCCTCCTGTTCCTCTGGATTTTTCTTGCCACCCTCTAGTACATCCTCTGTCAAGCTAACACACATCTCAGCCTCATGAGTCTCAGCAAGAACACAAAAAGTGCTGTGCATGGAGGCACGATGCCAAGAACATGCCCGATGAAGGCCCTTTACCAGGCGTGGGTGATACGATTCAGTGAGCTGGAGGCAGAGATGCAGAACGTCCCCTCCCGACCAATGCTCCCACGCAGGACACCCTGTATTTTGTGTTTGCTCTCTTCCAGCCAGGCCAGGTCCTTGCATGTCTGCCAAAATGACAGCTTGAAGCTAGATGTGTGAAAGATAGCTAGCAACCTAGCTTCTACCAGTGGCATAAACACCCACGGATGCTGACAAAGGTTAGGAGCCTACATAAGAATGATGTTCCTAAACGTCTTTGTGGACCTGGATCTTGTTTCCAGAACACAAAGCACATAACAGATGTGGGGGGCACCAAGGACGATTAGATTTCCATAGCCTCAGAAACATTCGCCCGCTGCTTCTTACACCTATTGTCCATTCATCTGTAAGGTAAGAAGTTGCCCACCTGTGATCTACACTCAGGAGCTCAAAAAATTCCCATATTCCACCAGTATGTCACAGGTCTACATCACCACTCATGGCTGGAAGAGATGTGGAATGCAATGAAGCAGCCAAGTGCCCCACTCTTATCCTGTCCACCTCCAATCTTGATGAGATGCCCACCTCCACCTCCATGACATTCAACACTTCTGCATGGGGTCAGCTCCCTCCCACAGGGCTGCCGAAGGGAAAGGCACAAGCCTTTTCCAAGGGGAAAACCAGAGATTGTGGGAAAACAAAGTCCAGACAGGAGAGGGTTGGTAAGAAAAACCTAGATGGGACTGGCCACAGTCTTGGTCCTTGACTCAGAGAAGTGACAAAGGTTTACCCAGTGCCACCTGTCCAGTCCTACAGACTAGGGTTGGGTTGGCCTTGAGCTTCTCTGTGGGGCTAATTTGACTTCCGATCCCTAAGCTTGTCAAGATCCTGCTCCGCTGCTGGTACAGGGTCCACAGGTCACTCAGTCATCCACAGGTTGCTCTGGGCCAATAGCTCATCAGCTGTCGAGGGCCACGACCAGCCACCATGGTTCCTTGGTGCCAACACCAGCAAGCCTGTGCAGGCCTCAGCTCAGCAAGCTTTGCTGGTTCTTGGTCCCTCAGCACCTGAACACACAGCCATGAGTTCAACACTCTGGATCGTCATACAGGACTTGAGCAGATGTCCATTTACCTCCAAGAGTGACTCTTCCCATGCTTGGATAGGTCTGAGCTTGGGAAAAAGCCTTCTACAAGGCTAACCAAAAAGAAAGGAAAAACCAATTCACTTGCAGCTCACCCTATCTTGTTAAAAAAGCAATACCATTTCCTACTGTGTGCTATTGGGGAACCACGTGCGTTCATGAGACTTCAGGGGAACTCATAGCCATTGCAGCCCGGTGGCGGTGCCAGGTAGCTCCTCCATGGGACCTCTTTTGGTGTGTAAGCAGCTATCTGGTGCGAGGAAGTGTGCTACTTAGTGGGGTTTGCTCTCAGCGATTCCCAGTACAAGAACTGTGGGAGGGCACGTGGGGGCAGGAACCTGGAGGTGGAAGCAGGTTGCTCCATCCCAATTCCCATTATAGGGGTTTTGGGGGCGATTTTGACAGGATGGCTCCCTGGGCATGGCACTGGTTGTGGGTGAGGGCTGAGAAAAGAATTTTTCCCCTTTTTTCAGGGATTTTACATAGTGTCAGTAAACCAAGTTACATTTTAGCAAAAGAGGAGGACCTGTCACCATGCAGCAGAGGGACAAAGTTGGGACAGGAGACACCTGTCACAAAACCCCTAGCAGTTCTGGGTACCACTAGAGTAGGGAGCAGGACATCAGTTAAACCTAACTATTGCAATACCTGTGCAGCCCAGCACCTCCTAATGCAAGCAATACCATTCCCAACTCCTGTAGGCAGTAAATTACTTAATAATTTAATACTGTGCTCTACAATAGAGGTAAATAGGTTTTGGTGGAAGAGTGGAGGCAAACGTATTTCGGTGGTGGAGTACATCTGATATGTTCTGAAGTTATCAAATCAAAGCAGAAGCCAGAAGGGCACTTTCACAGCATGTAGTGAGAGGGGTGCAGTCACAAGGACATGATCATGACTGCAGATTTGGGGTCGGCTTTGTCAGTGCTTTGCAGGGAACCCAGGAAGGCGCCAGCGATGTTTTGAATTCTGTCTGCGGGGCTGGGATTTGTACAGCTGAACAAGTTTTAATGTGATGTTTTCCAAGGCAATACATGTGGAAACCCGAAGTGCTGCTATTACAAAACTCCAGTCCAAGCAGAGGCACATTTTAAATAAGCAATAAAGATGCAAGAGCAAGTCAGTACCAAACAGCAATTCCACTGAAAGATCACGAAGCCGTGACCAGGCACGACACAATTTTTTCATGCATGTTAAAGTAATTGGAAAGTTGCCTTGTGCTTTTTCCTTATCTTATTAAAGGACTTGCTGCTCTGAGGACACGTGGGGTCATTTTTTCATGTTGCTAGCACTCTGCACAATTTCTTGGCTGGGTTTCACAGGGTGCCAGTAAACAGTTACCAGTTTGTTTACTGAAAAAGCAAGGAAAAGCCTTGTACAGTCCACCAACTGTTAGCAGTCTGAGGAGTATCAAGAAGGATTACACAGCCCTGGGAGCAGCGGTAAGGGACTTGAGTGCAGGTAGTTTTTTTCATCATTCCTCCCGGTCGAAGGGCAAGGGTTTGAAAGGGCCAGTCGAACCTGGCGAATCGACAAGTGGTTATGGGACTGGTGCCATAGCCAGGGGTTCGGCTACTTAGACCACGGGACTTGAGAAACCTGGTCTACTGGGGTCTATCTGTCAGAGAAGGGGAGGAGCATCTTTGGTCATAGGCTTGCCAAGCTGGTGAAGAGGGCTTTACACTAAATGGATTGAGGAACCTCAATCCATCCCACGCCTACCAGTTTGATGCCAGTGCCAGGAATAGATGCCCAGAGCCTGGAGAGGGATCACAGGTCAGCAGGAGCACCTGAAGAGCAGCACAAAGGAATTCCAGCCCCTCCAGCCAGTAAGTCAGCTTCATCAGGGGCCCAACTTAAATGCCTCTGCACAAATGCACATAGCATGGGGAATAAACAAGAGGAGTTAGAGACATGTGCATGCCTGAAGAGCTATGATTTCAGCTCTTCTCTGCAAGATGATTTAATCTTCTTACACATCATTTTGCCTTGGATAAGCAGGTCAGCAGCCAAGGCTTGACCTGACAATAGGGTCTGCCGTCACCTTGCCTTCTGCCTCGGCCAGCACTGGTGTACAGGAACAAGGGAACCAAGGAGTGCACACACATGGCTGAGTCTCTGCAGCTTTAGCATGTTTCCTCATGCTTGATGTGCACATGCCATGTTAGCAAAATGTGAAAATTTGATTCAGCTTGGTCTATGCTGAACATGGGTCGGACCCCAAGTAGGTAAACAAATCCATAAGTCATTCTCCAGCTGAGCTGCCAAGAGCTTCTTCAATACCTGGGCAGAATTCAGTGGGTGCCACGCTGCCAGACTGGATCCGCAACCCACCGCTAATAAGGGAAAATCATTGCAGTTGAGCTCTCCTTTGGTTCATCTCAGCCTACATGGAAAGCTAATCCTGCAGACAAATTCTCAGCTGGCCCAGCCACAGGAGAAAGAAAGGGAAGGTCATTTTAGAAAACGCAGCGCAACTTTGCCTTGCTCAGCCTGCGGTCGCTCACGAGGGAAAATTGCGCCATCTCACCGTGACCCCAACGGGTTATACCAGCAACACAGACATGCCACCTGACGTCCAACACATTTCAGGAAATAGCTGGTACTTCCACTTAGTCCCCAAACCCAACTTTTGCCGTGCTTGTGCTGAGCACTGTGTTGTGCCTGGTCAAGTCATCACCCGCTGGGTAAGCATACAGGTATCTCTGAAGTCAACCATCGCTTGTGAGTCAGTTAACTTGAAACCCAGCCTTTCTCAGCTGGGCAGCTCTTTGCCTGTACAAGGCTAAGGAAATCAGGTCTGTGCAAGAAGTGAAATCCTAAACCAGGAGGATGAAATGATGTTTTTCCTCATTTCTAAGCTGGCTCTGACCCATCACCATTTCCCAGCTCAGTCCCTACATGTCCGCTGTGAAAGCTGAGTGAAGGCAGCTGCCTTCACCTCTGCTGGGGCATCATGGCTAACCCAGCTGCCGTCACCCCTTGGCTGGGAGCTGCAAGAGTCCATACAGTTGGGTAAATGTTTTTTTTTTGTAAATGTTTTTTCCCATACCTGCCATCCTGCATAGCATCTGCACATCACATGTGTGCTGGTTGCCTGTCCCATGAATGGGGGTACATGTGGTACATAACACTGCTTGCAGCAAGAACAGGGGCAGGAGGAAAATGGCATAAGGAGGGTAGAAAGGCTGATGGTGAAGAAAAGAAAAATATGAAAGAAACTATGAAAGACAGGAGAAATAAAAAAGAACCTCTGTGGAAAGCTACAGCAGAGCTCAGCAAGATGATGGTGTGTGTCCCTCTGGGTTCATTAACCACTAATAGGATTTATAAGAAGAATTTGTCACACTCTTCGGAGTATTTAGAAAAATGAAAAAATAATCTGGAAAAAGATCTTACACCCGATAAACATCTAACCTTTCTAATGAACACTTTATGCTTATTAAGAGTGAAGGAAGTAAAAGGAGCCAGGCGGAAGCCAAGCAGGGTCCAGTTTGAGATGAAGCCCCTGAGGTGTGTAAGGGCCGGGAGTCCTTGGCTCACACAGGTATTTAGGGCTGTGTGAAGTGCCCTGAGCATCTGTCCTGGCCTCCAGCCATCACTCAGTGGCTGTTGATGTCCCACATGTTGCACCTGGAGCCCATATGTATGTCTCCAATGCCCATGGGCACCTCAATGATGCTTGAGGCCTTCAGTGAAGCAAAGCAATGGAGCTTCCATGGGCTTTTTGGTATGGGTGCTGCAAATTATGGGCCAGGCTCAAGGGCAAGAAAGGTCATGTCCAGTTGTGGTGGATGCCACAACCTGAATGGACAAAAATCCTCTACTGGAGCAGGGACAGTCCAAAATGGCTGCTGGGAACTCAGGAGATGCTTGCCCTTGCTTGGGGAGAGAAATGCCAGGCAGTGACCTACCCAAAAGCAACCGTACCACCAAAGACAGGACTGGGGACACCGAGGCGATTTCTGTTGCACCCCTGACTTCCCCACAGAGCTGAGCTTCTCGAGGTCGTCTTCATCTCTTCTGGGCTTTAGGAGTCCTAAATGCAAACCAACTAAGTAATGCCTGAGGCGTTTTCAGTGCCCTGAGCAAAACCACCCTGAGAATCCTCAGCTTTCAACACAAGGTGGCAGGCTGTCCCCAAGATGGGGAGCAGCTAAGGCAGTCGAAGTGGCCACAAAGGGTCCTTTTCCACCACTGGAAGGAAAAGGCCGCTCCTTCTTGTCACCTCTTAGAGGAGGGAGGAAAGGCACAAGGTTTCTGTGGGACTTGTAGTGACTTAGGGAGAGCCGTGTGCTCTTTGCCGTGAAAGGCTGCCTCCCAGCCTGAGCTCTCATCCGAAACAAGGTGCCAGCTTGGGAAGAAGGTGACTGAGGGGTGCCCGCAGTCTAGCTGTGGTCATGGTGGGATGCTGCTGTGGACGCGTCTCCCCTGCCTGGAAATAACATGCTGGCAGCACCCTCAGTGCATCCTATTTGGTGGTCTGGCTAGCAGGACTTGGGGCCAGACTGGAGACGGCAAAGCTGAGGGCTGTCTCCCATCGTCTGGACCTCCGTAGCCCATATGAACTTGTCTGGTGACCACCTGGTTACTTCACTAGGCCTGATCCTAACCCTGACCTGCAGGCTGACTTTGCAGCTTGACCTTGGACCTGCCTCATTACCTCAACTTACCTGAGGACCCGGACCCTTGATTGAACCCGGCCACCATCTCCAGACCTGCAGCAAACCTGTACCAGCCATTTTGGCAGGGGAGAAATGAGAGCCAGGGAGGTGCCTTTGAAGGTCTCTGGCCAGTGCAGACGTACCTCTAACCCGAGAGGTTCACATCCCTGAGGGTGTGGGGGGCTGCTGGGGCCATCTGCCTGCTCCCCACCATCCACTGATGGAGGAACACAGCACCCACACGGAGCACAGAGCTCCCTGTGGAGCAGAAGCTTCCCATGGCCCATGGGGCTCCTTGCCCTGAAGTTTATTCACAGGGCAATTTATGTTATACGGCAAAGAGTGACTAAGCGCAGTGGGACCGTAGAAAGAGCAGTCTAATCCATCAGGTCTCACGTCTACAGTAGCCGCTGGAACTAGGTGACTGGCGTGCTGCCTTTGACGCTGGTGTTGGAGTCTGAACACGCTGCACTAATGGCTTGATATTCTGCCTTCCCCTTGCCTAGCTGAGAGCACCCCCAGTTCATTAAGCCAATTTGCATACAGCCCTATATGAAGTCATTTAGAAGGGCTAGATGCAAGAGCGAAACTGGATGAAAGCTTCACTGGTGGGAACAATCCAAGGAAATCCCAGTGCTCGAGCTCCCGTTTGCCTCAACAGAGGGGAATTCAATTAAGGGCTGATTTGATTTGTGTAGTTCCGAGAAAAGCCAGCTGACTGGGTATTGGACATATTTTTGGCTCTGAATCAGCCATAAACACCAAGGATTGTTTTAAGCAGACTGGAACAAACATGCTGGACCAAGCCCATCTCCGGCTGCCAGCTGGGGAGTCAGGGTGGGCAGCAGAGGAGGCAGAATTGTCCCTCACTTACGAAGAGCTGATGTGTAACTGCTCGCAGGGGTTGCCTTCTCCACACAACCCCCTCTAGGAGGAGACCCTGCAGATTTTGGCTGTGCTGAATCTGTCCTTCCTTCCCGTGCAACTTGCTCCTGCCCTCCAGCCGCTACATGGTGAGTCCTCAGAGACCTGCGCAGTTCATTGCACTAGGAATGCACCTTCTCACTTCAAGAGTTTTTGATCTCGCGATTGCCTCCCTGGGGACACCAAGATAAGGACAGCAACCAATTATGATCAAGCTTTGCAGAAGTGATTAGGTATCCTGTGTTACTCATTATCTTCCTGTTATCATTTTCTTCCTTTGAAAAAACACTGTTTGTTAAATCAAACGATTCATCCTTTGCCAACGCACTGGAGGAGCAGTGCCCAGCTTGGTTTCCTTCTCCCAGGTTTCTGGCTTGGGGGGGACCCAAGATGGGTGGTTTCTTGGTGATCGCCCACATCTGAGCCCACCTCTGGTGGGTACCTGTTAAATCCTTTTAACTGCTGGCTACCCTAAAGCCTGGGGGAACTCACCATCCCTGTGAGTGCACAGGGAGCTTTAGCTCTTGCGTGCAAAAAGCTGCTGCACAAATACAATTAATGAGAACCTTGCTCCCTAAACACCCCTGCACAGCTGTGCTGCTGCATAAACATGGGCCAGCTTGTGTGACTCCCACGGGGACCCTGTCTGTCCCCGGGGTCCCTCTGTGCCTGAAAGTGCTCATGGACTTGCAACACCAGGCAAGCTCCAGTTGTTGCTCACGTTGGGAGCAGAAAAGCTGTGCTGAGCTGTCCGCAGCTCCCCACAAGCTACGTCCACAGAGCAGGATGAGACCCGGAGGCAAAGCTGGAGCTGCTGCTTGATTGCTGCAAAAAGCACGGGGCAAATGGGGCAGCCCTGGGTAGCAGGGAGCAAGCATCGCTCAAAGACTAGCGTGAACAAGATGTTCATTTATTCCCTTAATACTTCACATGTGCATGGGGAGTTAGAGGGCCCTTCCTGAAGGAAAATCCATTTGCAGTACAAAACAGTTCCTTGGGTTGACAACACAGAGCATTATTCCATTTGCTCAGGAAGCAAAATGGGATTGCACAGCTCCAAAAGGGAGCAATGAACTGATTTAAAAGGATTCGTCCTTCACATCTAAAGAAAGTCTTCGGTGCTGTGCCTGAGGTCTCATGAGAAGTGCCTATGCGAACCTCTCACTTGTCTGCATAAAACAAGGACTTCATGGTAGGACTGGACAAAATTCCCCTCTAAATATTTAACTGGGGAGGATCCAAATTTTCTGCTGAAAGCACTCAAACAGGAAAATTCCCATGGGTGAGTTCATTTGACTATTTTTCCTCTCCTCTATATGAGGAGAACAGAGCTGGTCATCTCTTCCCCTCACACCCTTAGCCGTGTCCTCTCCTTGTCCCCTGCCCTGTGGCATCTCAAGTGTTCAAGCAGTTCCCTCAGCTGCTGCTTTGCTTCACCCTGCTACGCTGGCCGCAAACCAGCCCAGCAAACATCCACAAGGTTTCCCGCCAGCTCGGTGAGCTGAATCAGCTGCCCCATCAGGGCATCTGCCCGGCAGTCAGGGAAGGGGAGGAGGCAGGCAGCAAGAGCAGCCGTGCTCGCTTACAGCAGGGGCGAGCTGCTAGGGCAGCTCGACTGGAGCGTGCCACGCAGTCCTGCTGGAGCTTTTTGCCAGCTAAAAGTTATTCTTAAAACTGGGGAGGGGGTCCAGGAAGCACCAAGCGGTGATTGTGCCATTTGGAAGAGCTGCGTCCCCCAAAGACTTTGAATACTGCTGATAGCTTACTGCTCCGTGTCTTAGTTCCCCCAATAAGAAAGGATGCCGAAGGCTGGCTGGAGTTGCCTAGGCAAATTTTGAGTCTGGTACAAAACTCTCAGGATTTCTGTAGTAATTCTAACATAAAAGTGGACAGACAGGCTATCACTAGCCAACTACAGCAAAAGCTAAGCCTATCTTTTTCAATACCTGGTAAAGACTGCATTTAATACTAAGTAAATACTGCACTCTTGGAACCGTTTCCCTTTAAAATGAGCAGGCTGGATGAAAGGCTTCCCTGGCTCTCCTAACTGCATAAAAAGGCAAGATTTATTTTCTTGCTTGGCTGAGCAATGCTGGTGGACAGCCATACCTCAAGTTTTCCTTCCTGCTTCTATCATGTCTGCTTATCAGAAAGCATCACCTGTTTACTCAAGATAAGAGAAACAGAGTTTGCTCATCTGAGGCCTCTTAGAGACAGCCTACGAGCATCCTTTGTAGTCTGAACCGGACAACCTGCAACCAACAGCTCCATGAGCATGCAGCTCAGGCCGGTCAGATTTGCCGGTGATTTGAGCTAGGTCAATGTCTTTTTTTAAGCAGAACCAATGTGAAACCTGGGCTGTGCTCCACAGGGAGCACCTGACCAACTTTAAAGCTTTGACACAGAAGGAGAAAGCAAAAGCTGCTCTCCCCAGAAAGCAGTGGGGACTGACGCCCGTCCCATCTGACCCTGGTTTTTGGCCATGGGAATGGACATTGTGGCTGTGTGTACACAGAACAGTGTTGCCCCATGGCCCCTTGCAGTTGGGCATGAATAACAGGTAAGCACGGGCTGGTAGTGGCTTGCAGTCCTTGGCAGGACTAAAACCTGCCAGCAGCGAGTGGCTCTGGTCCGTGCTGGCTAGTGGGAGGGGGAATGACGCTTTTCCTTTGGGATACATCCTGCAACAGACAGCATCAGTGGAGAGAGGTCCCACAGCAACCACAGCCCACCCATCTACCCCAGGAGCACAAGCCCTGTGCAATCAGTGGGGCCAGAGGGATGCACTTAATGAAGTCTGTGCTCAAGGCACTTGCCCACGCGGCTCCCAAGGTCATGGCTATGCACCAGCAGCCTCCGCCATGCGTATCAGCAGCACCACATCTTGTTGGCCCCTGCCTCATGGTGCTGGGACCACGAGGACGGTGGATTTGGATGAGCCAGCAGTGTGCCGAGCCAGCTACTGTACAAGGGATCTGGGGAAAGGAGAGAGGAGAGAAAACGGGGGATGTGCCACATCCTTCCAACACAGTCCCCCTACGCCGCATCTCTTTCACCTGCGGCCAGCAGCACTGTCTCACCCCCTGGAAGACCCCCCCTGAGGTGTGTCAGGGGATAACACGTGTGCCTCCCTGTTCCTTGCTGGGGTTAGGATAGGGCCAATGTTTTCAAGTGTAGACTAGTCGCAAGAAATTTGTCTTGCCAGCTTCCCTTTTGTAACAGGAAGGACAGCGGGCAAACAACAATAATTGCAGGAAATGTACAACTGATCCAGGCAAAGGTAGAAGGTTTGCTCTGGATCAACCTTCTGTGCAGATCGGAACAAGGAGAAAAGTCAGTGCTGAAAAGCTTGCGGGTCTTCTTCATGGATTTTTTTTTTTTTTTAACTGGGAAATGCTATTTTATCACAAATGAAGTCTTGTGGAAATGCGTCTGACTCCACAGAACTGTGATTGAAACACTGACAGGGTTATGTGTGCTAGAAGCCAGCCTGCTTTCTCACTGCCTGTGAGCCCTAGCCACAATCAGTGACGCTTCCAGGGAAAGTGCCCAGCAGAGCTCTCCCGTGCTGAGGGTCCTAGGGTGTCTCAGACCCCTGCTAGGGAGCTAAGGCATCTTAGATGCCTGGGACCCATCTCTTGGACACCTGGGATACTCATCAAGCAATAAGGACTACTTCTGGGCTTGGTGGAAGGCTCTCAACACCTTGGCGCAGGGCAATTTTCTCCCAGTGCTCAAGTTCTGTAAAACTTGAGTATTCACTGATTTGGCTGACAGCTAGCAAACATGAGAGAAACCTTCACCACCCATGGATAAGCCTCTGTTTCAGTCTACCATTTATCAGACAATTAAAATGAAGTATTTTGTTTATTTCAAGATACTTTTTTCTATATTTCCTTCTCTTAAAGACCCTAATAAAGACTCTTATTTAAGGTCCCAGAGCAGGATATACGTTTCATAGTATGTAAAGAATTTCAGCTGGAGGGAAAGTCCAGCTTTCAACCACCTCTAACCTCAGCTATGTTCAGCCTCCATTCCCCAGCCCCTCGGACAGATTGGATGCTCCAAAAATTGAACTGATGGAGAGCCTGCAATGCCTCGGCCCTTCCGTAAGGATCAGCATGTTCAGTGATCTGGGACTTGAGGAGGAAGAGTCCCAGAGGAGGGCTCCACCTGCCAGTCCGCAGGTCTGGTCCTCATCTCCATCCACCCTTGCAAAGGGCTGATTTACATTGGTGCCAATGAAATTATGTTGGCGCAAAACTGGTGTGAGAGGAAATTCAAGCTGAATATTTGCTGTCCTTTCTGTTCAGCAGGGACCAGTGAGAAGGTCAAACCCCTGCCCAGCATCAGCTGAGCTTGCTGAATGCACACCCTAACCTAAGATCAGGGTTTATTTTCATGTACACAGTCCACTGTTGATATTTCTTGTCTGTTTTTGTGCTAACTATTAAGAAAGAACCACCTTTGTGCTGCAGTAATAAAAGGGCCAGGTATGTTGGTTAATAAACAAACAAACCGTTTTAATCCATAAATGGCATTTACAGGATGTATTAACCTGATAGTTCGGTATTGCCCTGCCCCGTGTTCCCCTTTCTCTCTTGGAGGGGTTTTGGGATGTGCAGCAAGAGTTTTCTCTCCAGATCTGTTCTACAGGTGATGAGCCTGTACTGGGCCACAAGCCCACAGGGTTTCCAGTCATTTCTAGAGGTGAGATCTGAAAGGCTATTGGCAGAAAACAAGTCTGGAAGAAATCACAAAACGCACACGCAGCCTAAAATCTTTGGCTTGGCCAGGGACAGCCTGTAATACTCATAAATGCCTCCCTGCATGGATGATGTCTGGACCTGGTCCAGACTGAGATCCTCGGGAAGCTCAAAAGCTCAGAAACCTGCAAAGCTGAACACAGATCTACCCAAATGACTACTGAGCAGACCGAAGTATCTATAGGCTTAGGCAATGGCTGATCGGGACTTTCAGAGTATTGAAGAAGGGTATTGATAATGGACACGGAACTTGGCACCTGAAGTGGCAATTAAGTACTCACATCCCTACTGGCGCTCAGTTTTGTCTAGGGAATTGTCTACTTTGAAAAGCACGGGGACTTTCCAGCAAAAACTGTTGTTAGACACAGCACCTCACACCCATACCTGTTTCGCTTCAGAAACACTGATACAATGCGGTCTCAGCACATCCGAGAGATATGAATGAGGACATGCCACTATGCTTATGTCACCCAAACCCTTTCAGGTTCAGTTTGCAGTTGCTCAGCAACACCTGCATCAGTTCCACATGGGTGGGAAAGAAGTCAAGCTGAGCCTAAGGGATCAGACCAGTACAACTGCATACCAGAGAGGCATTTTTGGTGTTGGCAAATGAGAGAGCCAAACAGGGGCCAAACAAAAGCCAAACTTTGGTCTCAGATCTGGGGAAATGAGCTGCAAATCAAGGTTGTGTCTGGCATTTGACCCCTTTGGCATCTACCCCTTTGGCCTCTAATACTGAGGTGAGTGTTTTCCTTTTTAAGAAGTTATATTTTGTGGCTGCTCAGATGTGTCTTTCTCTATTAGTGTCTCTCCTTTTTTTTCTTTCTCTTTCAACACAGAAGCACAGCAAACTGAAGCCATTAGCGCAACCAAGGCCCCCAACCAGGGGAAAACCCTCTAAGTGAGGCTGCTGAGAGAAGGATCCCATATCTAGCAAGGCACGAGAGATTTGGTACTCAAATGCCACCTTGTTCTGCAGCATTTCACTCTTACTTCAGCTGGATCTGAGCCGCAAGGCAACCATGTGTAATGGCAAGCCTTGACACTGAACTGAGGGCAAAGTATTATGGTAGGAACAGATGCTCAGAAGTAAGGTGTTGCCTCTTTCTTCACGTTGGGTCTAGGTATCTTTGCAATATAACTGCATCTTTACGCACTGAAATACTCCCAGTAGTCATTCCCTATGGACTCAGACGTTTAAGGGCAAGCGTCATGGCCCTGAGAGCACTGACAGGCTTTGCAAGCTCTTTCTTCCTCTCTTTGAGGTTTGCTTGCTTCTACCGAAGGTCAGCCCTGCAAGGGTGCAGCTGTGCAACCAGGGATCAGACTGCCGCGAAGACAGCTAAGATGTGAGAACAAACTGGGAGATGTCATACTGGGGACCCCATCTTGGCTCAGGAGACACATTTAAGTTTTGCCCTTGGTCCTCGGCCAAGCCGTTTTGTGCATCTCTGTGTGCCCAGCCTTGTACCTTGCTAATCCCAATACCGACTCGCTGACATGACCTCCCAGCTTCACCTTGGACCTGTGCCTTCACTATGGGCTCGTTTGGGGATGGGACTGTGGCTGAACTCAGTCACTGTCACCAGATCTGCTCTGCTTTCTTTGTTCAGGCACCACGGGACTGTGCCCACCAGTGAGGGCACTGCCCTGCCAGCTGCCAGCTCCCAGCTCCCGCCATGTGGAGCAGCCAGATTCTTCTGCTCCCTGGCACTGGGTCTCTCCTTCCCCTGTGGGTTAAGCGTCCACCCAGGCAGTTGTAAGCCAAGTCCTAGGTACCCCAGCAGGTGCCTTTCCATTGGTTTTCCTGGGAATTTGTCAGTCCTTGGAAACATGCTATTGCAAGTCAACCAGAAGCTGTGCTGGAGACTTCCATGCCCATGGAAAGCACTTGAAGGTTCAGAGTAACACGTTATCCAGCATTTGGGGTATCTGCTGATGGTTCCAGTCTGCAAGAGAATTCAGTTCCTTATGGCCCATCTATCTTGAGTAAAAAGCAACTACTGGATTGATGAACATCATGGATCAGGCAAAAAGCAGAGACACTTGGAGGAAGTTTAACCGACCACCACAAGAACGTGACAGTGCAAAAATTCTGCCACGTGGTGGATGAGAGGGGATGCTCTTGGGAGGGGTTTGGTTTGTAAGCATTCCCCTGATAAGCAACTAAATTGTGCCAGAGTCCTTTCACTCTACCCGGAAAACAAACTGCACCCTTCCTTAATGCTGTTACAGGGCACGGTTTCCCCATTTCACAAGGCTATAAGCAAACAAGGAAGTCTGTTAGAAGATGGGAATTCAGGTGAACCACCTCTCCCCTTTCAGTAACACTGACAAAACCCTGCTTAAATGGTCCTCCACTGGAGCCAGGATGCCTTTCCCCACTGCTCTGGCTCCAAGCTCATTGCTGTGTCTCACACCTAGGACACTGGCCTCGGCTTCTCTCCCCAGAGTCCCTGGAGTGGAGGAACATTTGGGACCCTTCAGCAACCTCCTACCTGCTTACCATAGGACTGTAAAAAGATGAAGTTGCCTTATGAACCATAGAAGTAACGAATTTTTTTCCCCAGCTTTATATCCAACACCTTCTACTGCAATATCATAGAGTCCCACCACATTCCCTATAATGCTCACCATAACAATACTCAAGCCACCACTCCTGCCCTAGGCCCTACTGTAGTCCTTCTGTGTCCTCTTTATGCCTCTGTTCCCAACTCTCTCCTGTATTTCCAACAGACTTATCCCTTACTTCCCCATAGTGCCCTGCAATTCATTTCTATACTCTCCCTCCCTGCCTAATACCATCAGTCAACTCACGTGTCTCCTGCCTGGCTCAGCCTGGCTGTTAGCCTGACAAAAGGCTTCACCATATAGTTGGCAACCACTTAACTGGTGTTTGACTAGCTGGACATCTTTTTCAGCTGCTGAGCAGCCAAACAAAACATACTTGTCTTTTAGGTATTTGTCCTTTAGCCCAGCCTCTGACAGGAAACATGTAGATATTTATTATCATCGAGATTACAAGAAATGACAATATCTCTGCCCTTCAGAGAAACTGTGTGATCAGTCTAAAAGGTGCTAGGGAAAGAATTAAAAAACATCACAATACACAAAGCATCCTCATAGCTAAAAAACCCCTTCCTCAAATTAGTTTGCTTCTCCCAATACACATGGGGTTGTCTCTTAAAAAGTGCTATGGATATCTGTCCGGGGGACCTTCGTAGCAACATTATCTTCTTTTCAACAGCAGAAAGAGTGCTGCTTGTCCCAGATCAAAGAAGGAAAGCGGAGTTTGATTTAATAACAAAAAATGGGTCTGGGAGCTGGACCTGTGGGTCAGAGGGAACATATGATGGTGAAGACATCTCATTCACGTCTCCAAAGGAGAAAAAAGATCAGATTCACACAGGAAAAGTGCCTTTCATAGGGAATTGTACCAAACACAAAGGTTTCTGTATAACCAGAAGTTTCTGTTTTGCCTAGTCATTTTCTATGCAAAAGAGGAAATGGCTTGCTGAATGAATGGACTCTCTATATATGGACTCTCTGCAAGCTGGAATTCATAAATCCTTTTTGTATTTGCCTTTCTTTGGGCTCGATTACCTCTAGTCGTCCACATGTTGACTCCACAGCTCTCATAGAGGGATCTGACCTTTGCTGTCTCGTGCCCGCTTGGGATTTGCAGCGAGCTGATGGATATTTAGGGCAGAAGGGTGACTGGGAAGCAGCTGTATGACCAGAATGCTCTTTACCAGTAACCAGCATGATGCATAAACATGTTCTGACCGGGTCGCAAGGTCTCTTTTCACTGGAAAGGATATGCAAATCCATGAACTAAATATACGTGCAACCCACTGACATGTACCAAAGCCAGCATACGTTAAATGTGAATCATTAGTGGTTGTACACCCCCTATTCTTTCACCTTGGCACCTGTCACAGATAGTGGATCCCTTCTTCTTCACCTTCATAAGCACAGAGGGCACTTTGGAGGACGTGCCCAAGCTATTGTACGTTAGTATCACATATGACATTTGCTGTCAGTGCAAGGATTTTAAATCCACGTTTTCCTAGGCAAGTTTATTATCCTAACGCCTACCTATGTAAGTCTTCCTCTTTCCTGTAAATAAATTGAATACTGAGTAAATAGAGTACAAACTGAAACGAGCATGAGAACATAAGAAAAGGCAGTATACATATAGTTTGTCATCTCCCCAGTTTTGTGCCTATCATGGGGACAAGATGAAAAGAAAAGGTCCTGGAGCTCTTTCCCTATACCGTTCCCAAGCCCCAGGAGAAGAATAGCATTTTTTTAACTATAATCTAACACATCAACTTCCCCACCATGTTGGACTATGTGCCACATTGACCACTCTTCAAAAGAAAGGTCTTGGCCCTGAAAACAATCCCAACTGAATTCTTCATGTGTGTGAGGTTTCTCCCACGCCAAAGTCTGTGCACTACTGTAGCTTTAGCTCTTCAAGAGCTCCCATTCATGCCCTGAATGGGCATCCTGCAGGTTCTGCTCGATTCCAGCTCCAGGAGATATCCTCTGCCCTCCATCCCCACCTGGGTTCTGGCTGTCTCACTGATGGCACCTCCTGGATGATGACAACGTTCTTCCATCTTCCAAGTCTAGCCTGAGCATTGTCCTAGCTTGTCCCTTTGACATGCCAGGACTAGGAACATTTCTTGTGTCCCTGTCACATCCTGTATGTGTATCTTCAGCTACTACTTGTCCTGCTCTTTGGAGCAAGAGCTCTGGGTCTGTACACCTTCAACACAAAGGTATCCTCCTGACTCCTGGGCTTCTCTGTGTTGTTACTGTTACTTCTATTGACTGTTATGTGCAGACAATTACAAGAATAAGTGGGAATTCCACAGCACACTGTGTTGTATGGAGTCCTCAAGCCTCATGTTATACAGAATACAGCTTTGCAGAGCTCTCCACACCCAAACCCCTCAGGTGACCACTTTCTGTTTGGTGATGCACCATTACAAAGCATTGCCGTCATTGTCCATTGTCAGAAGAAAGGATGGGAAAACAGGCCATTGCCTGGAGCCATCCATTTTAAACGGGGCCCAGCTAACCCAAAGGAAGCTGCCTGAAGTTTCAGAAAGGGATGGGTGGGTTGCGCTTTGTGGGTAGGGACTCAAAAATCCCTGAGGGAATTACTGCATGTTTTCTGCTCGGGGAAATCCAACAATCACACGAACACAAAGGCTACCAGTTACAGGCGTTTTCCACTTCCTCTATTGGTTTTCACAAGAGCTCAATGAGTTCTCCATCGTTCTGCAGAAGTCCCTACTTTGGCCTGGGCCTCTGCCCTGAGATTTCCTATCAGCTATGAAGGTCCTTGGCTGCCTATTGTCAATACTGCTTTTAGCACATGAAACTTTATATATCCCACGACAAAACATGTTGTTAAAACCGCAGTTGATTAAAGCACCCAGATCCCTAATTTAATAATAGAAGAGTTCCAGCAAGTCTAAAGGCTGAAAAAGCAGGTCTGTATTAGGGATGTCAAATAGCTATATCTCTGTCTAAGCCCAATAATGAAATAAAATGAAGCACCTCATGTAGGAAAGCAGCCAGCTGTGACATGAACGTGTCAAGTATTAGTGAATCGCACAGAAGTTTGCATGTATGGTTGATTTGTGGGATTATTAAAAATATGGACCTTTGCTTTTAAATTAAATTTGTCCAGCTTCAGTTTCCCACATTTGCTTTTTCTGTGTTTTTCTCTAGAAGATTAAATAGCCGTTGATCATTTTATGCCTTCTCAACACCATGATAACGTTACACATTATTGTAGTCATCATTCTCCTATGATGAAATTCATATGAGTATGGTAATTAGCCTAAAAAAACACATTATAAACCCAAGTCACTTAAACCTAAAAGAAACCCATAAAGCTGGGCAATGGCAGTGTAGAACTGAAGTACTCCAAATACCCAAATGAATGAATTCCTGGTGCTTCAGGAAAAAAAAAGCAATCTTCAGGGACCTTATTCATGCAGATAAATAGTTTCAGTTGACCACTGGCTGCAGTGAGACAGTCCAGAGCAGGTTGCTCCTTTTGGTATGAAACCATGCAGCCTTCAGCGTTACTGTCAGTTCTAAATATACTACTTAAGTCAGATGTATAATGAACCATTTCATTACTTCCTTCCTTCTCAGCACATTAGAGCAAAGTGAATCAGGATTTGCTGTCCCCGATAAGAACAAAGGTTAATTCTTTGCTTGCTGCCAGGATCATCAGGACAACAGAAATATCCCTTTGCTGTCCCTGTGCACATTAGAGCATTGCAGCTCGCTTGATGGTCATGACACTCCTTGATGGCAGGACAGGCTTGTGAGATACCTGACGTATCATCCTTCTAGTGACGCATGGCATTTAATGTTTTATATTGGATATAGTTGTACTGAGATGCCCCAGCCAACTTCAGACCCCCAAAGCACTCAGTGCTGTACAAACTGATTAAGCTTTGCCATGCAAGGACAGAGCACAGGATATAGAAAAAAAGATGATAGGATTCTTCTGAGGTCCTGCAAGCCTTTCCTTATCTCTAAAACAGATTAATCCAAACCTAGGCGTAGCTTGCATTTACTCATGCCTGCTCAAATATCAAGACTTCAGGCTTTCCTTGTTCCCTTCAAAATTTTTATGTCCGGCCTATGCACCTGTCTGCATTCTGGCAAATGGAATTGTTGAATGATGCTGTTGCTGAACCATGCCTGTTGGCTCTTATCTTGAAGTCCAAAGAGCCATTCCATTTTGCATAATATAACGACACATTGATTGCAGCGAGGTCTTTCCACAAAGAGTAGTGTTCATCTCACTACACTGGAAACACCAGCGATGTAGATACCTGCTCCTGAGCTAGTCTTCGAGGCTCCCATTAGTCAATAGAGAGAATAAGCATCTCTACTCTGACCCAATTTATGTACTTTCTTCTGAACTGTTGTAGATATTTATCTCACCATTCTCTAGAGTACCTGTTTCTCTCCAGTTCCCAGATGTGACAGCAAAATCTGCCCCAGGCTTTCTTGAGGATTTTAAACTTACCTTGATGTTGAACAGGAACAGTTCCGAAACCTTGGAAGCTACCGTTGGGGTAGAAACACCTCTTCCACCCACCAGCAAACCCACCAGCAAACCACAATATAGATGGGAATAAAAGTCAGGAAAACAAGACTGAACAACAAACATACTATAAGCGCTTTCTATATAATTTAAAAAATAATCACCCAGGTGTTCTACTTTAAAGAAGTAATCATTGTGTCACTCTAATCAAAGTATCGCAGCAGCATTTTCTTTCCTAGATGTCCCAACCCTCATTTTACTCATCTCAGCCGGTAGAAGGAGATAAATGGGAACAAAACTTCCAGCTCTAGCCTGGCAAAAGGCAATGAAACTGAAAAGCCCACTGAAATGAAGTGACTGCTGTTAGGTACAGAGGCTGCTGTTAAATATAAGGAAATATGGATCACATTCATTAACTGAAAGCACGTAAAGATGGGGTACATGACGCAGGCTCCCTCTCTGTCTCTTTCTCTCCCTCTCTGTGCAAAAAAATTGTGTATGAGTGAGCATGAGGGTGAGGTGTATTCAGCAGTGAAATGTCCATACGTCCTTTCTCGCTTTTATAGTATGAACTGGATCATGATGGAGTAACTGAAAGGTGATACTGAGTGGACATACCAAGTTACTAAAATAAATTCTTGTTGCATCCAGAAAGAAGGATGCTATTAGCTGTAGAGTCTGGAGACCTAATATGCAATTTTCCATCTGAAGACATCCTCAGAGAAATGGTCCAGATACACCCCGCTCAGACCCTGAAACACAGAGAGACTAGCTGCTGTCAGCTACTTCTACCGTCAAGAAGAAGCTGATCCCTCCAGAAAGCAATACTGATCACAGATGGCACATCCCCTGTGCCATCTGATGGGCTGACGTGGAGCCACAGTGCTGTAGTGTGTTATCTTGCAAGAACATCAGAGACGGTGCAAAGCCAGGAGCGACAAAATCAAGGAGGCCACTGCAGTGTCCTTCATTTTATCAGCATAACCAGCACTGAGCCTTGGCGCACCATCCCCACCTTCCTGGGGTGCAGTCGTTCGGCTAGTGCAAGCAAACCCCGCTCTGGAGCCCCAGCGTGAGGCAGCAGGACCTGCAGAGCACAGTTCGGGGGTTATTCCAGGGGTAGCTGTCCGTCGGGATGCATGAGCCTGCCCAGATTTCTCCCGCGCCTTGACAAGGAGCCCTTGTGCCACAGCTACATTGCTGGGGTGTTGCTGAGGACGAGCTCCATGTGGAAAGGCGCTCCTGTATTAATTTGCAGAGTATCTCAGAACTTCTTTGCACGAAAGGCACCATAGCTGGAAGTCTGAGAAGCACAGATCACTGTGTGTAGTGACAAGTGAGGCTCTAAGAACAGTTTTACCTGGAAAAAAACACTAATTTCTTTCACTTCCACACCCCTGATGACCAAA
>JAVKLA010000017.1:23462681-23488931 GCA_034782735.1 Sagittarius serpentarius
CCGGGTTCCTTCCTGGCCGGAGGTCATCTCCGTGTTTTGGACCAGCAGGAATCACCATGTTCTCTGACACGACAAGCGCAGAAGGAAGATCTGCCCTGCCCACCCAGCCCAGCGCTTTCAGGCTTGTGTTTTTTAGCTGCGACTCCACCCCGCGCTGGTGGAGAAGGGATCGGTTCCCACTGGTCGCAGGAAAGGGAGGTCACAGGGTTTGCTTGATTAAATCACCGCAAGCCAAAAGGTTCTCTCTCTCGCTTACTGAGAATTGCTCACAGGCTGTCTAATTTGTTCCAAAAAGAAAAGCAAAACAAAAAACAAGCCCCGAGCCCAACAACCAACAGCACACACGGAACAGGTGTGTCTCGAGCTCTTGGGAAAACAAAGGGCAGAGACTGAGGTGGGAGTAGACACTTGGATGGGAAGTTTCCTTCCCAGCACAGGAGGACAAGTTTGGAAAAGACTCGGACACGACCAGCACTTGTTCTCCTACAGGTATGGATGATGTGTGTAAAATGGAGCATCGGTCTCCTTGTGCGGTGTTAACAGTTTGGGGCAGGTGAAGGCGGCTTGAAGGAATTTTCAGGGCTGGATTCTGACATTGCGGTGCAAGCTTTGCATGATCAGTAAACCTGCCGCAGGTTTCCACACGGGGAACTGCGATCGGCACCTGTTTCTTTTTGTGGTGATTATTTGGTAGCGTTCTGTAGGATGCTTTTGGCTTTTCAGGGTATGAATTAAGCAATTCAGGCTTCTGTCAAAGTCCTACTGCCTGTTAGCTTGGCTAGGGAATTTTAATAGAGGCTATGATTAACCTAGTTTAAGCTCGGGGCTGCAGAGGTAAAGAGGGACGGGCATGGAAATACTGTGTTGATCTGGACTGCGTTTATTACCTCCTAAGGCATGCTACATATTTTCAGAAAAAAAACAGATCAACTGCAGTATCATTTGGATTTTTTTCCCTTTGTTTTATGCTTACAGTGGCTGGGATTTGCAATGCAGATAACACACACTGTGTTTTTGTCAGCTGTATAAAAAAGGTGGGTTTGTTTCTTCTAAGAGCAATCTCTTGCATCTCCCTTCAGTTTCACATTGGGTGACGTTCGCTGACAGGGGAGAGGGACTTGGGGCACCCGTGGCCACAGGCTGAGACACTGCTGTGTACTGCCTTTGAGCATCACATTTATCTTGTTTCCATTCTTTTCTACCTGTGTTTTGAGCTGCTTAAATGAAAGGCAGTTTTATGGTGTTACATTGGAGTGCTGTTGCCAGTGCTCAGTGTCGGCGGGGTGCAAGGATGTTTTCTGATGCTTTCACCTCCACTGATGTCTATAAACCCAAAAGTCCTGCTCCATCCAAACATCTCTGGTGCAGCAGTATCCACTGGTTGCTTAAATGATCATGATTCAGAAAAAACATAGCTGTGGTGTGATCTTGTACAGCCTTGTTTCTCTCTCCCCACCAGTGGGAACGTGATGCTCACCTACGGGCATAAGGAGCTGTCAGATTTGGGGAAGGAAAGTGTTATTGTTTGAATGCTGTAACTCTCGCTTTCAGTGACAGTTTTATGGGAGGCAATGAGCTTGTAACAGGCAAGGGAATAGCAAGGGAAAGGACATTGGGAATTTGAAAGCCGGAGGCTCCCATTTCTCCTTGCCCCATCACTTGCTGTCGCGTGGTAAAAATGGCATTTCTCAACCTGTAGATCTTCCTCTCACCCAGAAAATTCCTCATCTATTTCTGTCACTGAATCTGTCTTGCAATGTCTGGCAACATTGCAGAACAGAGTGATACATAAGGAAATTTAGGAGCAAATCTTCAGCATCTGCGTAGCAGTGACACTTGACTGAATTCAGTAATGGCTCGGCCAGCTCAACAGGAACCCAGTGTGAGTATTTGGCATTTGTCACTATTTAACTTCCCTAGATTCCTCTGAGTTTGCCTCCGGTGATCCAGGTTTAAAAAACAAACAAACAGAACATGCGTAGGCTCTGGGAAGATATCTTTGTCCTAATCTCCTTGATTATTTTTATTTTTTTAACACCTCTTAGACAGTCTTAATAAAGCAGTTTTCCAAAGTCTCAATTGAAGACGTGGGAAATTCCTCAAACTAGGCAGAGCTTCCTCTTATTGTTAAAACACAAAAGACCAGCACAGCCTTTACTAGAGTTCCTTTTTTAACCCATTCATCTTGATCAAGATAGCCTCCCTGCTGCTGCCACCGTTCACACGGCTGCAATTCAGTTTGCCAGAAGAAAAAAGGGCTTACAGTAGGCAAGCATGGATGTAAATAGCCTCATCCATGAGGGCATCGTTAGTTTTGGGGCTATATTTGCACATTGTCAATGAAATGTACTTGCACTTGGAATTGAAATGATCTCAGCCTTGTGTAAGAATCATGCCTTTTTAAGACCAAATGGGATGAATCTACAGTAAAACCAAACTCCTTTTGGAAACCCATTTCCAGTTTCCCGTGAAACAGTTTCTTAGGGCTGTGATCTCGAAGAGCGGTCCAATTGCCATTTGAGAGCTGATCCCCTGTAATTGCATGATCGTGCAGAGTTTTTTTCTCAGATCATCTTGCATGTTGCTCAGCCTGCCTATGGGCAGTTACCACCCATCAACTAATCTGATCCAGCACCTGCTGTGTGTGGTAACGAAGCAGCAGCTTGTCCCCCTTATCTGTGCTCAGCAACGTCCTGCCCCAGGACTGAGCCAGCACTGGGTGAGGGCAGAAAGTGGGGGGCTGTGATGGTGGTCCTGCAGTGGCCTGGAGGGGTTGATTTAGGAATGTGGGTGAGATGGAAGGCACAAGGTGGGTGTGGAGGAACAGGGAGAGTGGGAAAGAGCTTGCAAAAGATGATTTGCAATGGCTTGTTTCTGTTCGACGGAGGAATAATCCACTCCACATTTTTTGCAGGAAAAAGCAGTTCCTGCAGAGCAGCTAAGTCGCTATAGCAGGTTGTCTAATAATTACAGTACTATATTTGCATGTTATAATGCTGCGCCAGTGGACTTTGTTAAGGAATTTTTGACTATGTTTGCAGCCTATTCTGAGGGCTTGTCTGCTTACAGTGGTGGCCTGTAAGAGAGGTTTCATTCTGACAGCCATCCCATGATATCACATGGATGTTGTAGCCTTAATCCACCATTTCTTCCCTCAGCCCATATCTTTTCTCCAAACGTCAGTTTATCCTTGTGGAAGCCTGTAATGAATTCTGCCCCAAAGCTCTCCCCTCTCCATCATAAATCCCATCTGAGCAAGCCAAACAAGATGGGTGTGCTAGGTCTGGCTGGGATGGAGTTAACTTTCTTCATAACAGCTCATAAGGTGCTGTGTTTTGGATTTGTGGCTAAAACGGTGTTGATAGCACACCGATGTTTTGGCTATCGCTGAGCAGTGCTTGCACAGCATCAAGGCTTTCTTTTTCCCACTCTGTAGTGAGTGGACTGGGGGCTGGGAAGGGTTACAGCTGGGAAAGCTGACTCGAATTCACAAAAATGATATTTCAAACCATATAACATCATGTTCATCAATAAAAAAACAGGGGCAGGGGACAGGGTTGTCTTCCAAGGTGGCCATTGCTTGGAGACTTGCTGAGCATCTGTCTGCTTGTGGGTGGTGAGTGTTTTCTTTTTCCTCTTTCTTTCCCTTATTAACCTGTATATATCTCACCCCACTAGTTTTCTCACTTTTTCTTTTCCTATTTTCTCCCCCATCCCGCTGGCAGGTGGGGAGTAAGTGAGTGGCTGTGTGGGTGCTTAGCTGCAGGGCAGGGTCAACCCACCACAACAGGATATCTAGCCCATCTTTTAGATGCCTTCTAATGGACTACTTTTGAATAAACAGAAGGTTTTGCCCAGCCCAGAAAGAAAGTTAACTCCCTTGTGTCATCTCAATCAGCTGATTTACACAAAGTGATATTTGTTTTAGGAAGAATTCAAAGGTCACCTAAAATTGGCCACTCCTGGCATTGAAATCCTTCGCTCTGGCTGAAAGGGGAGCTCTGTCTCATTTGCCTTCTAGATGTTTCTACAGCTCTCGCTTTATCAAGCTGTTAGCACAAGCACTGATGGGTTATTCCTGCCCCAGGTTCTCTCTAAACACCCTGTGAAGCAGGGACAGCTAATACCATCCTTGTCTGGCAGCGAGAACAGAAGCACAGAGACAGCGAGGGTCTGCTTACATGGCTGGCTGCTGTCAACCCAGGCTTTGCTTAAACCCACCTCAACAGGAGAGAAAATGCTGTGGCAGGCCAGGTTTGAGGATGCCTGTGGTAGCAGAGCTGTATGTATTCCCCATTTAAGTCTTAATTCGAAACATTAATTTCCAAATGCCTTCCCCAAAAACGTAATAGAGCTGTGATCTAGTATGTAATTTACTGTCCTCGGAAATTCCTCAAAACAGCAGAGCTTCCCCCAATTGTTCATGCACAGAGGAAAAGCTCTACTAGAGTTCCTGCTTCAGCTCGCTCCTGTGACCACAGGCTTGGCCATCAGGCTGAGTGTGTAAAACCCATCTTCATCCCAAACCTGTCCCTACGTGCCTTATGGCGGGCTGTTCACAGCATGCCCCTTGCTCCTGAAATTCTTTTACTGTCCCTTCTTGAGGGAGAAATTGTTTAAATTCCTGCATGGGGTCCCTAAAGTCTGAGTCCAACGATCCTGTGGCTGACATCCCGGATGAGCCTGTGCACGCCTCACGTCTCTCCGGCTGTAAAACAGGACTGATGGCACTTCCTTCCTTCCTCTCACTATCCATCCTGTTTCAAGCCTATGGCTTTAAATGTCCAATTGCTGTTCATAACCACTGGCCCTTATCTCAGTAAGGACACACAAGATGTTAGAATCATAGAAACACAGGATGGTTTGAGTTGGAAGGGACCTTAAAGATCATCTAGTTCCAACCCCGCTGCCACGGGCAGGGACACCTTCCACTAGACCAGATTGCTCAAAGCCCCATCCAGCCTGGCCTCGAACACTGCCAGGGATGGGGCATCCACAGCCTCTCTGGGCAACTGTCTCACCACCCCTCACAGTAAAGAATTTTTTCCTAATACCTGATCTAAATCTACTGTCTTTTGGTTTAAAACCGTTACCCTTCATCCTATCTCTACACTCCCTGATAAAGAGTCCCTCCCCATCTTTCCTGTAGGCCCCCCTTAAGTACTGGCAGGCTGCTGTAAGGTCTCCCCGGAGCCTTCTCTTCTCCAGGCTGAACAACCCCAGCTCTCTCAGCCTGTCCTCACAGGGGAGGTGTTCTGTGCTGTTAATGAAAGTCTGTCTCAAAAGCTGCTTGCTCTTTTCCTAGATGCCTTATTTCTGGGCAGTCTTGGAATGGTGGCTCCAGCACTGTTTCAGCACCATAGTACCAAACTCGGTGTAAGGCCAAATGCATCTGACAGCAGTTAAGGGAGGCTTCCCGTGTCCCTAATGTAAGTGCAGATGCTTTTGCGGGTTTTGAAGCAGAGGAGATTCCTGCTGAAGTAAGACACAGCTTGCCTGTACAGTCAGCAGAGAGAAACACAAGTGCCTCTGAAGCTTTGCCATGGGAAATGCCACCAAAGTTAGGCACAACCTTGTCCCATCGAGGGTAGAGGAGCTGAAGAATATTCCTGACATTAAAATGTGCATTTTACCTTAGGCTGTGCTAGGATTAGAAGAAAGATATACACCAGCAGCAGTTTTCCCCTAACCCTGAGGCCACCTCTTGGGGCACAGCTCACCTCCATATGCCTGAACTCTCCTTTTCCCTTTAAAACAGGGCAGCCTAGGTCTAGGCTGTGCTGCTGAGTGGGAACAGCCCCTGGCTCATACTGTTCTTTCCGTCGTTTCTGTGAATCTTGGCATTGGCTTTGGCATTGGCTGAGAGAGGGAACAGGCTAACTATTGACTAGGTCTCCTAGAAAACCAGGGCAGAAAGACACCTCAGCAGATCATCTACTCCAGCCCTACATCTCATGGCAGGTGTTTGTTTAAGCTCTCCAAAGGCACCCTGGGGCCTGAGAAATGCCATTCCTCTACCCAGCTTGGTGTTGGGTCTCATGAAAAAACCCGTCATCAGGTGCAAGTTGTCTTGCATTGCTGTGCTTTTATGCCGTGTGAGCCCAACGTGCACCACAGGGGTTCACAAGGCTGGATCACCCCTGGTCTAAATCTGAAGTGTGATGTTATTTTGAACCAGGCCAAGCAACTGTCTGAAAATATTCCTTAAAGTCTTCTGAACATTAGTAAAACAAACTACCCCCATCTGTGTTGATGACATTCTGTCTTGATTTCACACCTAATGCCAATGATGAAGATGAAAGAGCTCTGATGATTTTGAAAACATTATAGCCAAGTGTAACCTTCAAAGAAGTTAAATACTAGCACTATTTAGCATTTCTGAGTTATCCTGTGCTCTGGAAGACAGACCAGTACAAAAATAGTAAGGCTGGAAGTGAGATCAGAGGAACAAAATATAAGCAATTTTTTTTTCTCTCAGGCTTGATCATTACAGAAGGGAATTATGAGATACGGACAACAGAGACCTGCCTTCACTGACCTAGGGGATTTCCCTCCATTTGTATGATTCTTTGTGCAAAAGGTGGACGCTATTTTGTACTTGTCCATTTTTGTTGCTAGGTGTGACAGGCCAGGCCTTCAGGCAGGAAACTCCTGCTGTCCAGAGCAGGATTATACAAACTCCAAATGGCTGACAGCTACACAACTTGCAGTAGCTTCCTATATGGCCAGCTGTGCTTGCAGCAATAACAGGAAAAAAATCAAGAGGTTAATAAAACGCAACGAGCAGGAAGCATGCGGTCATCAGACTTGCTAGTACTTCAGTCTATAGAAGTAACCCGTGGCTGGCCTGACTTAGGGACCTAATCCAAAACTCATTGAAGCCCATGGAAATTCCACTTCGACGGATATTGTCAGACCTCTCTTCACTATATTGTTATGGGAGTACATGGAGAGTTCCACCTTCCCTGTACTCACACAGTGCTAATCTCCAAAATCTCTTGCTTCATCACTGTTAGCTGTGAGATAGGCCTGCCACTAATAACTGCAGATGCTCCGAAAAGGATGGGGAAAAGAAGGGAGAGTTCATGGCTACATCCCTTCTCCCATCCCAGACATCAGAGGCGAGCAAATGTACGCTGGCGTGTGCTTTTCCACAACCTTTCAAATCATATGATACTTGGCTACGTGTGAAGAGCTGGAACAGCAGACTGGAACTCAGTGTTTCACATTTCCTTTTTTGTTTTTCTTTGTTGTTCTACAAAACTCCAACACGAAGGTCAAGCAGGAGCCCTTAGCTGGAGTTGAGAAAAACCTCCTGAGCAGAGGTGAGGAAGAAATGCCAGGAAGAAGGCAAGAACTGGGCAGGGCTTTCTTTTTCTAGTAAAGTGCTGATTTAAATGCCTTTTTCACTTTGGTTTCAGCTACCACTATTTTCAGCCTAGCATATTAATGTGCCACATGGCATGGGGAGCATTCATCCCTTCACTTATGAGTGCCATGACATCTGTTTGCACCCAACTAACTCACAAAAAAATAAAAATTGCCCCCACAGTCCCCCTGAAAATGAAACGTCTGATCAAGCCCTACAGATCCCTTAGCACACCAGCTAGCTCAGCCCTGTGCACCATGCTAGGCACAAAGCTGGAATAACACAGTTCCTCAAACACCACAAAGTATCTCACAGCCTGTTTATTGCCTGTTTGAATCCTTATCACTAAGTGGTTCGATTTGGAGTCCTTGATTAATTTGTGTTTATTTTGTTTTTGTTCTCATTCAGATGTGTTATCTAAGGTCAGTGCAACTTCCCCTGTCCCCCCTTTCCCTTTTAGCCAACTCTCCCATGAAATATTGTTGTGCCTGGGTGTGTGTTTCTTAAAGTCATTGTGTGTTTTATGTCCGAAACAAACATTGTCTGATCATCCAACTTATTACGCATTACCCAAAGGTCATGTTTTATGCACAGAAGGGAAAGCTCTTCTGTTGTGGCTGAGGAATAACAAACTGCATGGACACTGAAAAAAAGGGCTTTAGCCCCAGAGATCAAGTCTCTGAAAAAATGCTCAGTGGCTGTTTGAAAAGGATAAACCAGGGCTCAGCTGCTATAAGCTGCTGGGCAGCCGTGGAGCTAGACTGTCTTGTGCCAGCCACGTATCTGCTCCCTTCACACCTTCCAATCTTTAGCAGCTCCTGGTTCCTCTCTCCATGCGTCCTTCACCTCCACAGAGCTCATGGCACCTTAGGCCTTTCGTCCAAAATGCCTAAGGGGAGGCAGAGCTATTTAAGCCACAGGAAAATGCTGGCATGGGGACAACTGAGCTTAATTAAGTACATCGGTGATAAAGGGAAGACTAGGGAAAATGTGGGCCCTCTCTGGAAGGAAACAGGAGACCTGGTTACTGGGGACTTGGAGGAGGTGGAGGTACTCAATGACTTTTTCACTCAGTCTTCACTGGCAAGGGCTCCAGCCACACCACCCAAGTCACAGAAGGCAAAGGCAGGGACTGGGAGAATGAAGAACCACCCTCCGTAGGAGACGATCAGATTTGAGACCATCTAAGGAACCTGAAGGTGCACAAGTCCATGGGACCTGATAAGATGCATCTGCACATCCTGAGGGAACTGGTGGATATAGTGGCTAAGCCACTATCCTTTATATATCCTTTCAGAAGTCGTGGCAGTCCAGGGAAGTTCTCACTGACTGGAAAAGGGGAAACATAACCCCCATTTTTAAAGGAAAAAAGGAAGACATGTGGAACTACAAGCCAGTCAGTCTCACATCTGTGCCCAGCAAGATCATGGAGCAGATCCTCCTGGAAACTATGCTAGGGCACATAGAAAATAAGGAGGTGACTGGTGACAGCCAACTAGGCTTCACTAAGGGCAAATTGTGCCTGACAGATTTTGTGACCTTCTGCAATGGGGTTACAGCATTCGTGGATAAGGGAAGAGCAACTGACGTCGTCTACCTGGACTTGTGCAAAGCATTTGACACTGTTGCACATGACATCCTCATCTCTAAATTGGAAAGATATGGATTTGACGGATGGACCACTCAGTGGATAAGGCATTGGCTGGATGGTTGCACTCAAAGAGTTGCGGTCAATGGCTTGATATCCGAGTGGAGACCAGTGACGAGTGACGTTCCTCAGGGGTCAGTATTAGGACCGGCGCTGTTTAACGTCTTTGTCAGCAACATGGACAGTAGGATTGAGTGCACCTTCACCAAGTTTGCCAATGACACCAAGCTGTGTGGTTCAATAGACACACTGGAGGGAAGGGATGCCATCCAGAGGGACCTTGACAGGCTTGAGAGATGGGCCTGTGCAAACCTCATAAAGTTCAGCAAGGTCCTGCACATGGGTCGAGGCAATCCCAAGCACAAATACAAGCTGGGCGATAAGTGGATTGAGAGCAGCCCTGCGGAGAAGGACTTGGAGGTAATAGTGGATGAAAAACTGAATGTGAGCCAGCAATGTGCACTCGCAGCCCAGAAAGCCAATTGCATTTCTGGGCTGCATCAAAAAGAAGCATGACCAGCAGGTCAAGTGAGGTGATTCTCCCCCTCTACTCCACTCTTGTGACACCCCACCTGGAGTACTGTGTTCAGCTCTGGGATCCCCAACGTAAGAAAAACACGGACCTGCTCAAGTGGGTCCAGAGGAGGGCCATGAAGACAACCAGGGGGCTGCAGTATCTCCCCTATGAAGGCAGGCTGAGAGAGGTTGTTCCTCTTCTTGTGGAGGTACTTCTTTAGGTCCCCTCATCAGTTGTTTATAGACATTGACAAGATCCCCCTGTGCCTTTCCTTTTCCAGGATAAACAGTCCCACCTCTCTCAGGCTCTCCTGGTATGACAGATGCTCCAGCCCCTTAATCATCTTTGTGGCCCTTTGCTGGACTCACTCCAGCATGTCTATGTCTCTCTCATACTGGGGAGCCTGTGAACTGGACACTGTGCTTCAGATGCATCCAGAACGAGGAAATCTTCTCATCATTAAGTCTGGTATCAAATGAGAAATGTTGTCCCAAAACTCTAGAAAGAAGAAATAGCTGGGCAGGTTAAGAGAGGCTACCAAATGTGTCTGCCTGTAAGAGAAAAAAGAGTGGAAATCTGGGAGTCAGACTGAAGGATAAGGTGGAATAAGCCAGGTCCCACTGAGTGAACAGAGCTTACCTGAGCTGGGAAACCCAAGTAATGAGCTGCAGGGCTGTGAGAGTGTCTATAGAAGCAGCCTGGCCACCAGACATGAGCTACCAAACCCTGCTGCAAGGGCTTGTACAGTATGCCAACAATATATTACTTCTGACTGTGGTACAGCCCAGGTGTCTCTGCACCATGCTACACCGGTAAGGCGATAGAAGCCATCAGCTACGTGGGCATCATCTCCCTGCCAAAGATGGAGGTACCTACTCTGAAGAAAAGTTGCTCTTTAGCCGGCCTTTCCTATCCTAACACAGCGAGACGGCTGTAAGTGCAGGTGAGCTTTGTTACCCAGCCCCACGAGAGAGGCACGCCAGAGGTCCAGCGTTAGTGTGGTAGCTTCCCAGACGGGTCAACTGTACAGCTAGCCAGCAACTGGACAGTGCTAATGTCTTGCTGAATGTGGCAGACTGTTTCTCACCTTTCTCCTCCCCTGAGTTAATGCTTAGCCAATAACTACTGCAATTAATGCTTATTCATGTCAGAATACCCTCGCTGATCCAGCAGATTGCTGTTCCCCGCTGATAAGCGTAAGTCCAGTTGTGAACTGTTCCGGGAGGGCTAGGACAATGTTCCAGGGCTGGCTGGTACTGTCCAGACCATGTTGAAATGTTCATGGAAAGTTCTGTTGGCTGGTCTCAGAGCATTAGGAGTGCTTGAAAGATGTGATCATTTGGCCATTCAGCTGGGCAGTATTTTCTGTGCTGTCGGTTATCTGGCTGAGTGGTTCCTATTCCAGCTACTGTGCCTTGCAGAAATGAGTCTTGCAAAGTTACTTTCTTGCAGGAAATACTGCTTGGTCATGGTATGATTTGAGCCTGATTTGCAGATAGCTGGGACTAAATTATTTTCATTTTCCATGTAGACTATAGGAGTATGTAAAAAGGTCATCACCAATTCACGGGAAGGCTTACAGAGGAATAGAGGAATTTAAAGTCATAGGTCAAGAAGGAAAAGTATATACTTCATAAACAAGGATGGAAAATATGACTTGATGTAGAAAAGGGTGTGAATCAGAGCCCTCCTCTGGAAACATCATTTTGGTGAAACCCTTAATAAGGCTGTCAATACAGTTCACCTCCTCTGTGCTTAAACCAGTGGGAATGTTGTGCTGGAGAGGTTCAGAAAGGAATTCCCGAACTTGTCTGAGATGGGTATAGCAAAGTCCAAACAGAGCTCTGAGTACAGAGATCGGTGGTCTTGCATGTCTCCCCTGAATCTCTTTGAGTTCATTCATCACGCAGAAATTGAAGCAGTGTGGAGAAACAGAGGTAACTGGAAGAGGTCAGTAAGCAATCTACCTGGCGCCCCATTGCCACGAACTCACATGGAGGCAGAATCAAGGGCTCTCTTCCATGTCAGCAATTTTATTGCCCGTTCCTAAAAACCTCCAGTGAAAGGAACTTTGCAGCTGCCCTGGGTAGCCTAATTCAGTGTTTCTAACCCTTACAATCACACATTTTCCATCCCCAATGTATTTATCTTTACTTCAAACTGTGTGGTTTCACATCACCCTTCACCAAGCTGTTGCTGTGAACATTTGGCAGTCCTTTACCAAGTGACAGACTGTTATAGTGTCCCTACCTGAGTCTTGTCCTATCTAAACCGAACAACTTTCCGCCCGTTCACAAGGTCATACTCTGCTCATGTCTTTCTTAGCATTCACGTGGCTCTCCTTTGGGTGCTCTCCGATACAGCAACATCCGGACACAGCACTCCAGCCAAGGCATCAACAGCATCAAGCAGAGCACTTTCGTTACCTTCCAGGTCCAAAATTAAAAATACTTGTTAATAAACTTCAGAATGAGATTAGCCTTATTTTCAACATCATCATGCTGAGTGGATTTCAGTAGTAATTTGCTAGGACTCCCTCCAGATTCTTTTCTGCAAGACTGAGGTGGGCAAAACTATATAAAATCGTGTGAGAGAGAGATAATAAATGAAGCCCCAGGCATCATTAGATTCACCCAAAACCTTTTACCTCAAAGTAATCTGCCTATTAGCTCCAATATGCTTAGGACTCACTCTGTCTTTCCATTTGTAAAACACATCTCTCTGAGGGGCTGACCACACAAGTTCAGGCTAAAAAATATTAAGAACAGCAAATGGAGTAAGAACCTGCAGTGTTGCATCCAGCTTCTGAGAGGCTTTGCCATCTTTTTCTGGGTTTGGGATACAAGTGGCAATGGGATCTGATTACACAAGTTTCTGAGGTTAGATTCTAGAGATAAGACTGAAGTGTTAACAGCCAAGACTAGAATGAAGGTGGGTCAGTCAAGAGGGCTGTATCTTGTTAACTTCATATCTAAGTTGTTTCCACATTTATTTTTGCTTTGAACAGTATCTCTCAGGTTGCACTATGTGGGAACATTACCCTGGTCTATTTTGTTCATGCCAGATGAAATGCGCTCACATGCTGTTGTAACAGCACATTTCCAGTGAATTACAGGATCAGCATAGCTCTGCCTTGTTTTGGATGAGTGCTCCTTGTTCAGAGCAGATATCCTCTAACGCACCTTTTACTTGCTTTCTTGATCCTGTGATGGCTGTCTAAAAGTGCAGTCTCAGATGTTTAAACCAAAAGTGATCTGGAGTTGAAATGTAAATCTTTAAAATCCAGGGAGTTCACAGTTTCTGATGACATGACAGTACATGATGAATGCACGCAGGAAAAACAGCAGCATGACCAGGACATCCCCCTGTGCTCACATACCAAGTTGATTACATACCTAATGCTCTTGACATTGTGCAATTTTCACATTCTTCTGCAAAGTGAACCAAGATTTCTCATACTTTTAGTCTGTGGTTTGATGCTACAGTGTCTTGAGCAGAAACCCTCTTTTAAGGAACCCTTTCACCTTGCTGACATTCTTCCCTCTTCCCACACACCAAGGTGAACAGAATGCTCTTGTCTAACAAAGTTGGCCACGTAGTCCTGCTTTAGCTGCCAGAGCTTTGTTCTGCTGAATATGGTACTTCTGAAATCTCGTGGAGAAACTCTGTGCCATTTTTAAATACTCTTGTAGGCAGTTGTCTGAGCAAGTCATCTCTTCTGGTTTAACCTCTCTGCTAGTGAAATCCTTTATGCAATCCAGGAAGAAGTTTTCTGTAAGTTTATTGTATGTTCTCAGAAACTTTGAACTGCTTGGTCTGATCAGATTCCAGTATTTGTCCAGCCATATTCTACAGCCTGTGATTCACTCACCTATTTGACTGCTTTTGGTGCTGTTGGTTAAAACTGTTTGAAAGCCACAGCAACAAAAAAAAAAGAAGGGCGGGCAGGGTTTAAGTCAGGTCGGTTTTCCAGTCAAGGGCTGGCAATGTGAAAGGTGTGGATCAATGACAGCTAACTTGGTCTAAGCCAAGGCTGCCCTCCTCTTCACCCCATCCTCTGCATTGGCACTGCTGCTTATCTAAACCTGCAAGGAGACAGCCAAGGGAGCACTGTGTGCAAACTATGCAAGTATTTCTGTAGGGATAGACCATGAACTCATGCTGAAGTGCTTGCCAGGGCAGAAAGGAAGAGGTCCTCCTTCTCTTTACCCTCCTGCCCTTTCTGCCAACCTCTGTTCCTTCCCCCTTCCCTGCTTGGGGCCAGATACCTGTTCCTCTCCTTGCTCTGGCCCTGGCACTCACTGGGCCCTCCTCTGAGCTGATTAAACTCACTCAGATGAAAGCAAACTAGACACCTTGTCGCTGGTTTAGTATTCTGCAGGGACAGTGAGTTAAATTGGCTCATAGCGTGGTCTGGGAGGCACCAGCACAAAGCCCGCAGTAAAACCTGCCTGCAGAGAGCGTGGTGGTTGCATTTAGTGCTGTAGCTGTAGCCTTAGTTTTCTGCTTGTTCAGATTCCTGAACCAGCTTGGGTGGCAATAAACCAGACCAATGCCACTGCAGCAGTGGGGACAAGCTGTAAGGGCAACAAGAGCATCGATCACGCCAATTTAATCACCTTAAAACTGCTGCAGAATAGCAGGCTGAGGGCTGACTCACCACATTGTGACAGGTGACCAGGTTTGCAGAAAAGGGAACAGGAATAGGCTGTATTGCTGCCAAGGACAACACACCCTCAAGGTGGCTCATTGAAGAGAATGTCATGATATCCTTAGCATCCACAGAATGTCACATGCCATGATATCCTTAGCATCCATAGTAAATGCTGGCAGCTGCAAAGCCTGCAGGGCAAACATCGTTAAACACACATTTTGCTTTTTATGACTCAGACCCAGCAAGAGGCAAAATGCAGTGACATGTCTTAGGGCTGTTAGAAATGGAGCAACCAGCACACTCACAAGAGGCAGTTGATAGAGAACTGAAGACCTGGTCCGAGCTCACTGTGACACAAAGATGACCGCTGCTGCTCTAGACAGGTAACACCAAGAGCAACCCAAACTATGCCCAGTGCTGCCGTGACAGCCATCCCTCCTTTTCCCCTGAAACAGCCAGTGTCAGCTGGTAACTTGACGCTATTGTAACTGCTGGACCAGCCCCGATATCACAACTCCTTAATTTGGGAACTAGTGTAGAAATGGGAAAGGCAGGACACCTTATCAGACACCTTACTGACTTTTTTGCTTCTGTTTTACCTCTGCGGTGTGACAATGAGTGGCATTTACAGCTTGACTCAGTTGTGTGCCTTGGAGACGTGCGCCCTTTTGGGATGGCCTGGTGTGTCCCATGTGGCCTTCAGCTCCTGCACGGTGGCTCTGGAGATCCTGGGGCACATCTGCCTACCCGTGAGTCCATTGCCTCCCCATGGACTTCTTATGAGAAGTCAAGATCTCCCCAGGGACCGTTTCCAGTCTGTAGGGAAACAGGAGCTCTTTCCATAGACCCATCTCCTCAGTTAATCACTGTTTAAAAAAAAATCCCCCACGACATGAGTTTAATCCCAGGCTTTTCCACAGAAATTGCACAAGCTCAGTGAGTCACTGCCTCACACACACTGCTGTGGAAAAAAATTCCATTGGTAAGCCGGCTGTGATCGAACACTGCGGGGACAAGACAAGGGCCCCACTGTTATTTGGACAGATGTCCCCTTTTTGTGCAGTGGATTCCTGGCTCCAGATTTTGTTCAAGGTAGAAACATACATAACACATTAGAATTTCCCCTAGTTTCTGGGAATTTCCTGCTCTTCCCCACCTTCCACAGTAGCCATCAGAGCCATAGGGCTGCATCTCTGTGCAGCTTCTCTGAGGGCATCAACACATGTCCCTAGTCTCTTCCAGGTCCAGCCCACAGCGAGCAAGCTGCCAGCTCCTCTGGGAAAACTTTAGGGTTTTCCTCCCTTGTTATTTAAATCAAAGCCCATAAATATTTTGCCATAGCTACAGAACGTGCTTTTACTGCTTTCAGTCCTCAACACCCTTTTTTAGAACAAAGCAGGTGAGTAACAGCAGCGGAACAAGTTAATCCACTTGATAAACTAATCCGCAGATAAGACGAGGAAGGACTTAGATCAGTGCAAGAGGAAACAATGAGTACTACCTGGTGAATGGTATCAGGAAATAATCTCTTAAAATGCCTTGTGAGTTTTCTGCAGTGGCATCTCTGGTCAGCCTCACACTTGAAAACTGAGTAGAGGCTCTAGAGGCGACTTGTCTCCTGGGCAGTAATAACAAGTTCAGCTAATTATACAAGTTCGTGTGTCTTGGTTTCCCTTTGAGACAGCAGCCTGGGCTGTAGTAGAAAGCAGAAGATGTTTAAGATGGATCTAGTTAGATCTTCTCTTTGAATCACCTGAGAAGGTAAACCATATTATATCTCTGGGTGCCTGTTTTCTAGAACATACGCGATGGTAACTATTGTGCTGGGTGGATTTGTAAGAGAGGGATGTAATTATTTTGCAACATTTATGAAAAAGAGAAATGTACAGAAAAAGTGAAAAGAAGGTCATGTGGATCACCTGTGTCCTGGGTTAAAGTGAGACCTTGCTATTTACCTCTAGGAATCTTCTGCACTTTAGAGCTAACTTTAAACAACATTTTTCAACCTGAATGCTGTAGAGAAGAAGAGATTTGGTAACAAACCTGGGCTTCTTTAGCTGTTTGGGGTTTTATAAGTTGAAGATACTTATTGCCTCCCAGGAAACAGTTTGTATGAGAAATGATAAATGTGTCCATATATCTTCTGTTTTACCAACTAAAGGCAGATGCAGGTTTGTGAACAGTACAAAAGATGTGTGCAAAACTGTAGCAGATGCTGTTTAACCTCATAATAAATTTTGTTTAATGATGATTTTTTCTTTCTATTATCTGTTTCATCAACACGTTACCAATGAAATATAAGTTCTTTGTACAGATTAAGCTACTGTAACATATGCTGTGAGCATATGCTGCATATAGAAAATTATCAGAAATCTTTGTTTTGCTATTGTTTCTATTATTAAGTCCCGTCACTATCTCAAGGACTTTTGTCACAGCTTATAACTTGGCAATGTTTCCCTCTTGTTCCATTTTTATCCATCTTCATCTTGGGATCAGCCAGATCCATGGAAGTCTTGAGGTTGTCACAAGTGGATGATGTCTTCAAAACAGCAAAACAGTCTCTTCCGTAGATGCTGGATGTAGAATCTTGATGGACATGCCCAGGAAACTGAAGAAATTTTTCCCTACCTTTTTCTCTTTTTTTTTCAATTCTGGCAGCCATTCACCCATTGGATAAAAGAAGCCTGTAACAGTCTTTTTTTAAATGGATTTTGGGGTGGGGTGGGAAGATACTCTGAATCAGTGAGATGTCTTGCTTTCTGGTTATTCCTATATAGGAGCATAAGAGCAGCCATACTGGGTCAGCTCAAATGTCTAGGTGGCACAGTTTTCTACTGGTTTTTATTTCCTCTGTTGCTACCCTAGAATATCTTAAAATATATTCCTTTTTTAATTGCATCTCAGAATTTAGTTGACATTTCTTGAGACCCCATTTCTGAGTGGTAATAGTTCAGAGTCCATCACAGAATACGTGTCAGGATGATTTCTTTCTACCTTACACTTATCAGTGCTGAATTTCATGAATTTCATGACCCAGTCACTCAGTATCCTGCAATCCCTATGCGGATCTTCACAGGCAGACTTAGCTTTTGTTACTCTCAATCTTTTAAAGTTTTCCACAGTGTTGTATCACTGATCACTGCCTTTTCCCCATCACTTGCAAACAGAGGGAAGACACAGGCTTACACTCATGTTCCTGCGGAGCTCTGGTGATGATATCTCTCTATTGGAAAAGCAAATAATTCCTTCCTATTTTTTTCTCCTATCTTTTAACCAGGTCAGTATCCAGGTGAAATCTCACTGCAGATGAATCTCTTTAAGAACCACCTTTGGTGAGAAACGCTGACAAATCCCTGCTGGATACCCGCGTCGGTGACGTCAAGTGTATTGCTTGGCTATCAGCTCATTGCTGTCCTCTGTCCATTCACAGGGTGAGACCACAGATCTTGTTCATATTCTAATTTTCTGTCTTGGGCTCTTTTGAGCCAGAAAGTCACAGTGAAGCACCCTGTCTACTTGGGAGCACCAGCTCTGACATGCAACGTGGTGGCGGCAATAGGCAGCCATTGCCAATGTTCATTATCATCTCAGGAGGTGCTGGTTTTTCTGCTTTCACCCAGTGATTCACAGCCTTTCAAAGCCTGAGTTCGTATGAACAACCTTTTCAATACAAAAAGATCATACTTTTACAAAAGCTCGTGATTTTAATCAAGATGATGTTACCCACTCAGGTAGCATTTGATACTATTCTTAAGAGTCTTTTCTCAGTGCTTTCCTTTCTTAAAATTATTTTCGCAATCTGCTTTGGGTTCTGCCTTTTCCTGTAGCTCTCTACTAGCTGTTCATTCTGGAGCTAGGGAAGTGCTTTGTTACGAATAACCAGAAAGTGCATATTCATAGCAAAATACATATTTTTGCAGATTCTTCAGCTCCCTTTCCCTATTCCCTCTGGTTGCATAAATGCGTCAGTACATGTTTTAAGGGTCCATGTGTGCTTTGCCTCTCCCTTTATGTTTCATCATCCAATCTACTGCATGAGCAAACTAGCTTAGGTATTAATGGCCTGGAAAAGATTGTGTTTTCTGGGTTTTGATTTCAGGCATCACGTTATATTCTGGTGTGTCAATATTCTTGGGTTCTGGGTTATTTACTTGTTAACTTCAGTGCAATTAATGGAGATAAAAACTCAAAAAACCCCACGGATTTTCTCCAGAAGATAGCACTCTTCATTGTTTCCCTTGTTAGCCAAGGGGTAACAAACATACAGAAATCTCTCGTTGAGCCCATGATGTTACTACAACCCTCTCCACAGTGTGACGTGGCCGATAACAGAGCTCTCCCTGCTGCAATGGCACAAGCCCTCACTTACAGCAACGTTTCTAACTATTCCCTCATGTTCTGGCTGTGCATTTGCCAGGTACCACCGTGAGGAATATATGAAGATCCAAAGTCAACTTCTCTCATGGCAGGCGCATTTCTAGCACCTCATTTATCCCTGTTAGAAATCTGCTTAGGACGCTGCTTTCTCCAAGTGATTTCTTTCTCCCTCCGTTTTGAGTAGGTAGAGCTGATGTGAAAAAAAGGAGATATGAGGGAAAAAGCCTGGTGACAGTGGCAGAAGAATAATTACAGTCCTTGTTGCATGCTCTGTTTTGGACAGAGTGAACAGGCAGAGTGTGCTGAAAAAGCCTGAACATGCTGTTTTTGTAGACTGTGCTGGTATTTCCTACTGTGTGAGTCAGCTGAAAATTCCCTGATCCTTTTTCTTCATTTTCCTCTCAGGCTGTACAGCAGTCACTGGACAAAATGCCGTCCCCGATTACTGCAGGTGTCCAGTGCGTATTTCTACTGGTCACAGCATGTTGCCAGACATCACAGGACTCAAACTTTGCTCCATTCATCCAATACGTAGTGAGTATCCTTTCCCAGCCCCATTGGTTTTCATTTGGTCTCTGCCTGTAGCACCCAGCTGCTGTAGCTCTCCTTTACACCCACAAAACCTTAGAGGAAGTCAGTGTAAGATCAGGCGGGGAAACTGAACCCAGAGTCTCCCCAGCGTGTGAAAGAGATGGAGAAATCCAAGAACTGGGCTCTTCTTGCTCCCCAGTCTTAAAGCCTCTCCAGAAGGAACTGAGAAAAACTTCTGGTAGAAACCACTTGTGTCAGTCTGCAAGGGATTTCAATTGCTGTCCTTGGAGCTAAGCCTGGGTAACAGTTATGTGAGCACTGTTCCTGGGTGGGATTCACCCATCCTATGAGAGAGAGAAACCAAATGAGTCAACAAAACTAGCTCAGGCACAGAGGCGCTTACAGGTAGGTGACAGGAGTCTTACCACTGTCTTGACAGTAGGACATGAGTACACATAACCAAAATGCCACTCCTGAGTGACTTGTGTTTAGATGTTGCTCTTGGACTCAGGCTTTACTTCAGTTTCCCACTTTTTCAATAATTCTTACATACCTCTTTTGCTTCATCAATAGTGCAAATTATGGAAAGCTGTTTTGTGTTTCGTCCTGCGTATGGGTTTGGTAACAGGCAGCTTCTGCACAAATAGTCCCTAACTAGAAATGACAAAGGAGAAACAAAGGGACTGACCAAATGGAAGTCAATATAGTCTAGTAAAGAAAACTAGTCTACAAATCTACCAGCTCTTGGTCTATCACAATTATTATTAGACCAGAAAATACTTCTTTTTTCTTCTGCATTATTAACCCTATCAAGCCAAACCAGATTCTAACACCTATATTCAGCCCCTAGCACCACAGGGACCTTAGTTCTGATGGACTGACTAGAACACAATGTGCTTTCTTGAGCAGGTTGAAAAAAGGCAAGGAGAGGCAAAGAGGAAGGTGGGAACTCCTTAAGCTGTTTCTGCCACCGTCCCTTGCCTTGGCAAACCAAGATGTAGCTGGTTCCAGCAGCCCTGTCTGCCCTTTGGCAGATGTTTAATAGTGACCACGTATCGTTTGCTCTGTTTTTTTCAAACTTTCTCCAGCTCAGCACTTAGGCGCTTTCATGAAAAGAGTATCACTTTATTTTTTAACATCGTTGATCCATGGTTGATCCTGCAAATGAGTCATCACTTAATGGTGTGAAATAAGTGAAGTATTTAACGACATAGAAATACCCTGTAGTTGTTTGGGAGAATAAAAAAGGAAACCACTGAGACCAAACCCAGAGGAAGGAGTGGATCGCACTGGGCTTTATGTAACTTTTGCAGCTAACCATTAATGCGAAAGGTAGTTCCCACAGCAGTGTGAAAATGCCAATGCACCTTGGGACCTTCACTGCCAGCGCAGCTGCCATATGAAGCCCAGCTCTAATCACACACCAGATGGTTCCTTTATGTAAAGAGATGACTTAAGAGTTGCCAACCTATTCACCCTCCCTGTAAATAAATATTTCAGTAGCACTCTAGAAACTGGCAAAGCTGCAAATTTCCTGCCTGTGTCTTTGCTTGTTCTTTAGCCTGTCTTGCTAACTGTGGTGCCAATGTATTTTTAGGGCATGACTAAAAAAATAAGATGGTCTGCATCTAACTTGGCTGCACCCTGTGTGAACCCAGTCATACTGAAATTGTGCCACCAGTGCCGTGGTCAACTGTGTGCTACTGTTGGCCCACAAAATAGCTGACCTGACACCTGAGCTGGAGCCAAGACATTTCAATCCCCTTTCTGCTCCTACTCAGGCTGGCTTTGCTGCTGCAGAGCTAGAAGCTCAGAGCAACGAGGAACGCAAAGGGTAATATGAGTCCATTTTCTGGATTCAAAGGCTGAGCGGCCAGGTCTCCCAAGCAGTTTGCAAGGCTGGCCCAGGACTGAGAGCACTGCATCAGCCCTATAGCCAGTTTGCAGCTCAGACAGAATTTCTGCTAAGCTGAGACAATTGCCTTGCAGAGATATGCAAAGAGACACCTGCAAACTCAGTACATCCCTCAGCTGGTGTTTAACATTTCCCTGCTTGGAAGATATAAAGATTCTGTTTAAAGAGGAAAAGGGCGGCAGGGAGGACCAAAGATTGATGGAGGGGAAAAAATTATCTATGCCAGTATTTTCTTCACTAATTCTTTCACGCCAACAACAGCAGATAAAGCTTCACTTTGTTTTTCACAGAGCTTCACTCTCTTTTTTCCACAGGCTGACAGCACGCTAGGAGAGGAAAGCTTCCAGTCAGAGATGCAAAGGCAGAAGCGAAACAGTATGTACATAAATGTATGGTAACAGAGCAGGTATTCTAGTAAGCCAAGGGTGAAATCACTGTTGGGGACAGCATCTCTTGAGGTACTCAGCTGCGGTCATCAAGGAGGAGTAGCTGTTGTGGTTTAACCCCAGCCGGCCGCTAAGCACCACCCAGCTGCTCTCTCACTCTCCCCCAGTGGGATGGGGGGAGAATCAGAAGGGTAAAACTGAGAAAACTCATGGGTTGAGATAAAGACATCAGCAAAGCAAAGCAAGGAATTCATTCACCACTTCCCGTGGGCAGGCAGGTGTTCAGCCATCTCCAGGAAAGCCGGGCTCCATCGCACGTACCGGTTACTCAGGAAGACAAATGCCATAACTCCAAATGTCCGCCCCTTCTTCTTCCCCCATCTTTTATTGCTCAGTGTAATGTCATATGGTGTGGATGTCACACTCCAGGTCATATGGTGTGTGACATCATGTCAGTCAGTTGGGATCAGCTGTCCTGGCTGTCACCCCTTCCAGCTTCTTGTGCACCCCCAGCCCACTTGCTGGGAGGACAGAGTGGGAAAAAGAGAAAGCCTTGATGCTGTGTAAGCACTGTTCAACGATAACTAAAACGTGGAGTTTTCAACACTGTTTTAATTACAAATCCAAAACATAGCCCCATACAAGCTATTGTGAAGAAATTTAACTGTACCCCAGCCAAAACCAGTACAGTAGTAAAAGCACAAACAGAAGAGGTGGAAACTTTTGTCTAGACAGACTGACATATAAGAGCACAGCTTCTACCCAAGATGAAATACATGGTGTTGAAAAAAACCTGAGCCTCTTAGCAGGACAGGGGTCGCAAGATAATCCTGTATAGCTTCAGTCTGTGGTTGACAACCCATCCACTTGCTGAGTCAAAGGAGAGAAAGGATGAGACAGCTTTTCTCTGTATACATTATGCTATTTATATCAGCTTCCTATTGCTCTGAGACCAAAGAAATCTGGCTTTTGTCACACAAGCAGCAGATAAAACTCATGCAGAATATCTGCTGAGTAGGAATCAAGATTTCCTAAGCAGAATGCCACATTAAGGTACCATTAAATAGCAACAGAGCCCAAATGCCGAAACGGAAGTCATCAATTTATGATTTACCCTCACACACAGCTTTGCAGTGTCATGGTATTTCTCTTTCAGTGCTTACTTTTGACCTTCCCCCTCTGGAGTACACCGTTGACATTGAAGTAAGCCTTATGGATTCATCTTTTCTGGAGCCAATCAAAGAGTATTTCAAAAGCCTTACTTTTCCAGTTTCAGCAAATATTTCAAATGTAGAAATGACAGTTTCAAACATCAACGTTACAACAGGTGGGTTTGTTATTTATTTTTATATTCTGGGTGATGTGCTTTTTTGCCAGTATTTGATCTCTCCCAGTTTTACCATCCATCACGCTTAGAAATCAGCAAAACTGAACTGTCTCTGCTGCCTACTGAAAGACCCAACAAGACTGAAGCTCTAGCATAAAACAGCATGTTTTTTTATCTGCGTCCCACCACTCCTCTTTACAAAATGTTGACATTAGGAATAGCCCTGAATGCTTTTCTTTTCCTAAGAAAGGGACAAAGCCAGAGGAAGCCTGAGTCAAAGGATTTTGCTCCAGTTTGACTAACAAGCAGTCTGAGTTACTTTCAAGCTTCAGGAAGCTGCGACAGTGGTTATCAGACTGTTTACTTCCCTCCACTTGCATTTGGAATGTAAATCACTCTGAGAGGCTGTACTCTGACCCTGACAGAGACAGGCTGCAGGAGGTGCAGTCTTTTCCTGGTATAACTCGCTATACATATTCTTACAGGGCAAGATATCAGACAGGTTTTATTACATGAGTTGTGGTTGTGCATCTTCACATCCAAGTATCTAATACAGCAGAGGATATACAAGCACACCAAGCGTTTACAGCAGCAGAGGAGGAGATTTGGTACCTTCTTTTCACTGGCCCATAAAGCAGTGAAAGGAAGTGTTCATCAGTTCTCAAAACAACATGCAAACGGATCTTTTAAAGGCCTTCAGAGTCACATGCAATGTGTGAAAATAACTTGTTAATATCTTTGCCAATGGCACATTAAGAGCAGAAAAACTTACAGTGAAGTGGTTTGGGCTTTTTTTTTTTTTTAATTAGAGAGAATGTATGTTTCTAAACCACTTTGTGATAATGTTACCCTCTCTCATGCAGCATCTGTCAGAATACAGTCAGAATGACACACCACCTCACTAGGCACCGGGACTTTGAATGACCATTACATGCTCTTACAATCTTCAAAACCCTATACATTTGCTTTCAGCCCAGGCAATATAGAAATATCCAATCTGAAAGCTATCACAGGATGCTGCCCAATACGCCAGGTAAATTTTTAGGATCAGGTTTCACATCTCCATTCAATTACTTAGAAGTAATTGATCAGATTTATCCCTGTACCAGTCTGGTTCCCATTTCTGGTTACTCATTTATTAGTAGCATAGTAAGATAGGCAATGCATCAGATCATCATGCTTGCATCATTCAAGTGAACTCACAAGAAGAGCAACATTTAGTTGAGATCACTGGTATAAAGATACAGCAGGGTAAATATGCAATAAGTTATGCCCGTTTACCATTCTCATAGTATTTCTCTGTCTGTCTGACTCTAGTCTGTCTGCCCAGTGGGGAGAACAATAGCTGTTGTTCTTGTGAAAATGGATATGCCTGGCCAAGTGCAGTGTGCAGTGACTTGATAACTTGCCCTTCCGTCAGCCTAGCACTTGACCTGCCCTGCAGCTACATGAAGGAAATGCCTTTCTATGGGCCTTACTGTGAGCCTCAGACTGAAGGTAAGGAGAAACAGTGCTGAACTTCATCGTTGTACAACTCATATACTGGTTAGAAGATGGAGTAGCGTTAAAGGTGTGATAAAGCCTTTTATCACAGGCTATCTTCAGGACTGAGCTGGCTAGCACATTGCCTATGAAAGTGGAAAGTCTGTAGAGATGCTCTAGAGCTCTTTTCCTTGTGATGTGGGTCCACCTTGACCCAAATACTTGGAGATATTTCGTGCCATGCTGGAGCCCCAGCTCTTGGAATCACTCACATGCCTCTTTGGGATTTTCAGCTTCCACTAAGCAAACAAAATTTAATCTCACCAGATTTTCAACAGAGGAACTTACAAACGTGACCAAAGTGTGCCACAGTGCTCAAGAGAAGAGAAGGATCAAAAAATCCCAGCACCTATCTTTTGTTTGGTTTTATTTCATGACTCTTGTGACAAGGTGCCCATGACTTTTTAGGAACCTGACTGATGACTGAACACTTAGGCTTGGCAGCACTGGGGTGGAGTACTACCTGTTGTCTTTGCAATCCAAGACAGACCCCCATGAGAGTCTACCTCTGATTTGTGATGGAGCAGCATGCAGAGATAGCCAGAGGCAGCCCTAGAGCTGGAAGCAGTCCAGTGCTGTCAGCATGCCTGTTCTAATCAACTCTACTTAGAGGCAATGCTTTTATCACAGGGCACCCTCCCCTCGTCAATACTGCTATACTGTTTCCAGGACTAGAGCTAGTATCTCTTCCATGTGGAAGTCCCACACGCCTTAGAAGTCCAAGGCCCTGGGTACAGTGCTCCTCCACTGCATGGTATGGACATCTCCTTAAATGGACCCAACTTAAAGAATTCTAGTATCTCTCTAAGCATTTTATATTCTTTTGTGCCCATTGATGGGTCTTCAGCCAGAATATTACCGTCGCAAAGTCACTGAGGATTTTTCCATTAATTTCAGCAAAACATAGGTGAAGGTTCATCCTGGGTAACTTTCACTAAGTAAAAGTTAAGTATCTGGTGAAAGTTCCTCATCCAAACTCTCTATAACTGGAACAGTGTAGCAATTCAACAATTGTAGGAAAGCTTTCTATCACCTTCTGAATGTATCACCTTCTGAAGGTGCCTACAGCTTTGCAAAAACTGGAGAGGGAGTCTAGGTATCTAGCTGATGCCAGGCATCTAAATTAGATATAGAAAGTTAGGAGAATCCCTACTTTCCTGTCATACAGATGAATCTTGACAAGTTGTAAGATCTTGGTTTAGGATTAGGATGACTTCACCAAGGGCAAATTGCACTTGACTAATCTAGTGGTTTTATACAATGGAGTGACTGCATCAGTGGACAAAGGAAGAGCTACGCATGTCATCTACCTAGACTTCTGTAAGGCCTTTGATATAGTCCCCTACCTCATTCTTGCTGCTAAATTGGAGAGATATGGTTTTGACAGATGGACTGTTAGATGGATAAAGAACTGGCTGGATGGCCACATCCAAAGAGTTATAGTCAATGGCTCAACGTCCAAGTGGAAGCCAGTAACAAGTGGTGTCTTCAAGGAACTGTACTATTTAATATCTTCATCAGTGACATAGACAGTGGGATTGAGGGTACCCTCAGCAAGTCTGTAGATGACACCAAGATGAGCGGTGTGGTTGATTTGCAAGAGGGAAGGGATGCCATCCAGAGGGATCTTGACCACTTGAGAAGAGGGCCTGTGCAAACCTCAGGAAGTTCAACAAGGCAAAGTGCAAGGTCCTGCACCTAGGTTGGGGCAGACCCCAGTATCATTACAGACTGGAGGATGAATAGATTGAGAGCAGCCCTGCGGAGGAGGACTTGGGGGTACTGGTGGATACAAAATTGGACATGAGCCCACAATGTGCACTTGCAGCTCAGAAAGCCAACTGTATCCTGGGCTGCAGAACAAGAAGTGTGGCCAGCAGGTCGAGGGAGGTGATTCTGTCCCTCTGTTCCACTCTCGTGAGACTCCTCCTGCAGTCCTGCATCCAGCTGTGGGGTCCCCAGCACAAGACAGACAGGGACCTGT
>JAVKLA010000017.1:23489061-23508169 GCA_034782735.1 Sagittarius serpentarius
CCCCGTATGTAAAGGGGGCTTATAAGAAAGATGGAGACAGACTTTTTACCAGGGCCTGTAGTGACAGGACAAGGGGCAATGGTTTTAAACTGAAGGACGGTAGGTTCAGATTAGATGTAAGGAAGAAGTTATTCACTGTGAGGGTGGTGAGGCACTGGCACAGGCTGCCCAGAGAAGTTGTGAATGCCTCATCACTGGAAGTGTTCAAGGTCAGGTTGGAAGTCCCTGCTCATGGAAGGGAGGGTTGCACTAGATGATCTTTAAAGGTCCCTCCCAACCTAAATCATTGTATGATTCTGAGATACTATGATTAAGTTACAAGAAAAAGCTAAGAAATCACTTTGTAAGCATTGCTCTTGATTATTTTTACATTTATTTTTATGTTTTTCCTTATAGACTCATGTGGTATGGGAGAGCCCACTGTAACAAATATGTCAGTCAGACTCGACACAGACTTTTGCGATGATCTCAGGGATTCTTCTTCTGAATTATACAAAAAATACAAAGCTGACCTTGAAAAAGCGGTAACAACTTTTGTTTTCCATCTCTAAAGGTAGAAAGTCCTCTAAGAAATATGGTATTTGCCCTAAGTGTCTGGGAAATAGGGTGCACTGTCACTGTCTCTGTGGGGAGATGTGAAGTATGCAGCAGTGGTAGCTACAAAGTGGGCCAAAGCTGACCTCCATTGAAAGGCAGTGACAATATTCCCATTCATTTTAATATGCTGGCCAACAGGGAAGTATTTAGGAATCTTCTGCATCAAAAGCATAAAAAAAAAAAAATCACATTATTGGTCCCAGCTTAAATCCACATGAGCGCACATAGAATGAAACCATCAAACAAATTTATCCCAGTGACAGTGGGGAGAGCACCAGGCCTGGTCTATTAGATATGCTCACATCAATGCTGAATGGAGATTTTCCTATTTTAAGCACATTAGAGTAATATACAGAGGACTTATGTCATGTAATATGTCTTTGTTTACAGTTTAATGCTAGCTACAGATGTTTACCAGGCTTTGTATCAGCAACAGTAACTGGTTTCAGGTAAGTAAACCATTTCATTTTATTCTGGCAGACACAAATCTTTCTCTCCCATCTCAAGGACACACCGAGCAGCAAAGACTATATTCACTCTGGCTAGCACCAATGCCCAGTACATACATACTGAATAACGGTATAATAGCTGCAAAGGAAAGCCCAATTATTAGCATGGAAATAGGATTGTGGGTAAAATTCACTACTGTGCAAAAGTCCAAGAAACATAAACATTCTTCATCTGGATCAAAGCCTTTTGTGGGAAAGACTGAATTCCACCCAAAAGGGGAAAAGGATGTGAATAAACCTAACGTCATCTCCCAGGTCATCAGGAAGATGAATTAGTACATTGACTCTGGATATGACATTGGATCTGGATAAAAGAGACATTACTTAAGTCCACACATATTTAAATGCAGCTGTGTTTTAGGTTTTCTAAGGGATGTTTACTAGAAATAGACAGCAGATGAAGGAGATGTCCCATAAAGGTGTTCTTACTTTAGGAACAGCTGTAGCACAGCCACCTTCTATACCAGAGCAAGTCTTGAGTCACAACAGGAACCTTCACAGGTGAGCCCTGTGAAGCCTTCCTAGCCATGCAAGATGGGTCACCACAACATAGAAAACCACTAATATGCAAGGATATTTAATCCTAGTGCTTCTCTGATTCTTGTATCTGTTTAGGCCTGGAAGTGTTTTTGTGAACTACGAAGTAAAAGCAGGAACAGCAAGCTTTGATCAGATAGCAAATTCCAACAAAATTGTACCACAATTTCTAGATGCGTTGTACCAGCTAAACCAAGCTACCTTCACAACAGAAATAACTAGTAAGTTTAAAGAGCTCTCAGTACTTTCCTTTGACATCTGCTTTAGTATTTTTAGCCTGAAGTGTGTAGCTGCCTTATGCTGTTGATTATTTGGTACTGGACCTTCAAAAAACATTTATTTCTCTGGCTGTTTCATTTCATCCTGGCCCACTGAAGCTTAGGACTTACGTGAGATGACCATGCACGCAGCACCTCCCCTGGAAAACCAAAACCTTCCAGCTAATCCGCTGAACCCTGATGCAGTCTCTCCATGGGAGAGAGACTGAAACCCCTTGAGCTCACCTCCAGAACTGAGACAGCTCTTAAGAATATCAGGCTGCCAGCACTTGCCACTTCTTCAGACAAAACACAAAACCTCTTGCTGTTTACATGAGAACAGATTCCCTCTGGCTTCCTTGGCACATTTTCCGTGCTGCTGCTAGACAGTATGTTACAATTCAGATGCCTGATCAAGTGCCCCAGAGGTGCTGTACTCAGTGCACCGAGCACTGGACTGTCTCAGAGGATTGCTTTAGCCTGGTTGCTTCTTCTCCGAGTTTGTCTACTCAGAAAGTAGTGGTGGTGATAGTATTTCTGGCACTCTGCATAAAACCTTCTGGGATCTTTGGCTGACAAAGATAGTAGAAGAATATGTTGTGGGAAAATTGCATAGCTTGTATCAGAGGTAGTGCCCTGCAACTGATGCTGAGTGCATATTAGCCTAGGATTCCCACGAGATGAAAGACCATATAGACGTGAGCTGAAATGGCAATAATGCAGAATGTTGCTCTTTGTCTTCCCAGATCAGACAAACTTCACTGCGAGTCCTGTAGACATTTTTGAAGGGGATACAGTAAGACTGATTTGTGAGATAAATTCAACATCTGAGAATGTGACCTGGTATCACTTTGATCGGATCATCTCATCCAACTTCTCGTATTTGTTGGAGAGAAGAGTTTCAAGGAGAATCTCAAGGTCGATTCTTAAAATTATCAACATTACATTGAAGGATTCTGGTATGATTTTCTATTGTTAAAACAGCAGATTAAGTCTCTAGCGTGGCTAGTTCTATAAAAAGAGGAATACAGTGACTGCATTTTCCTAGACTAAATGTGAAAAATACACTGTCCATAATTTTCTCGTGGTTTTTCTTCTTTAATGAACTACGTACTGACAGGCATTGCCAGTAAGATGTGAACTGACTGAAGTGACTAAACAGACCTGGATATTCTCAGTGCCAGGCTTCACTGCCGTATCACAGGAGACAGCAGTCACTACATGGCTGTGAGGCCTTCCCACCCTTTTGATGTGGTAACTTGAGGCTGTGTTGAATTTGTCCTTGATGGCTGTTGTCCCCTTTGCCAACATAATTAATCAGAGCAAGAGTTATAGTTTTCCATGAGTTCATGTTTAGGGCTTTTTGAAAATCAGAAACAGGTAAATTGGTGGCATTTTGCTGGGAGGAGTTATCAGGGGAATTATCATGTATTATCAGAGCTTTGACTCAAGCTCCCACTCAGTTATTCTCTTTGGACCATGAATCTTGCATTCAACTTCAGAAAGGGTACTCGGTGACCAGGTACTTGGGCATATGTACCTGAGGTAGGAGTCATGGCTCCAGACTTCTTTGGGCTAAGGATGCCTCGAACCTTGGTGTCTCCACTCCTGTGTAAGTGGCTTACTCCCCTGGCGAAGGGGAATCCACATACCTGACGTATGAAGGAGGTTTGGAGCTCTGATTGCCAATTTCAAAAGGAAGCCTGGCTGCATCCAGGGAACAAGTGCCTGAGAAAGTGGCTGGTAGATACTCTGCTCTCTTTGGCAATACCTCTGAGCAGCCTATGTGACTACACTTAGAGTGCCAGCTCTTGTGGAGTCCGCCCTGGGCACCTGCCTCTCACCCGTTCTGCGTAGGAGCCTTTTGCACAGTCACTCTACATTCTTACCATGACATATTCCTGCCAAGTGGACTGTGGGCAATGTACAGATCCCCAAAACACCAACTCAGCCAGATTTTAAGCATTTCAGTCCCAGAGCTCTGGTCTCTTCTCAAGTACCCATCAACACTGAAGCTGCCTAATCTGGATACTTTGGCACCAGGAGTCAGCAGGAAGCACACTGCGGATGACCTGAGGGTATATTTTGATTAGCAAGTAGCAGAGCCACTGCAGAGCAGGGAGATGTGAAAACCAGGTGTGGAAGTAGCTCCCAGCTCCTAACTCCAAAAGCAGAGGAAAGAAACAGTGAAACATGTTCTCAGTGCTAAGAGATTGCCTATGCTTTACAGGTTCCTATGGGTGCACTTTCACAAACAGCAATCGGTTTTACACACTGCTATACAAGGCCACGAAAACAATAGCAGTCTCTCAGCTATATGTCACTCCAAACTTAAATGACATCGATGTTACATGCAACAGTCCTGAAATGCAGAAAAACAGTCCTCTGCTGTCCTGTTGTATTGACAGACACTTGCCATCACTTACTGGTGACTGGAAAGTAAATGGAGCAATCAATATTACAGGTAAGATTAATAAAAGATTGTCTTTCGCTTGCTAAGTTTGTTCGTTCTTCAAAGATCTCATGCTAATTGGCTACCCCAACGGCCAAGTCCTAGGATGAATACAGGATATGCTCCAAAGGGGTGTGTGTGGGAAGGATGATGGATGGACAGCGTGGTACAGACTCCATTCGTGTTGTGCAGGTGCCAGTGGGATTCTGGGCATCTCCATGCACTGTGCAGACATTTGTGCTTAAAACTGTGCCCTCCTGGGTGCAAACAGCTGCCTGGACCAGCATCATGCCGGCTTTCCCCGAAAAGCTTATTTCTGCATTGTCTAGTTTTGAAAGCAAGGATGAGTGCGTCAGTCTCTACTACTCTCTCCAGAATCACCCTTGGGGTATGAAAAGCTTCTGTGTGCCACATACCAAGATGTGGTAACCAAGAGAGGCAGGTGCTACACTTTGAAACAGCTGCAGCGTAGCTAAATACTGAGCACACCGTTTCCTTCTCCACCTGTAGTTGTGATACATCAGATGCCAGTTGAGTCGGTGGCATCCCGCAAGGCTTTACTTATAAAATGTATATAAAGAGTTAATAAAGCGCCAAGTAACTGTGTTACGAAGAGTTACAAAATAACATCAACAGAAATGCTCATAAATGTCTGTGAACCACAGGCATAAACAGGCTATTGCCCTCTTGATATTTTTTGGGTATGGATTAACTGTTTATTGTTAACCATTTGTTATAAATGAAATTTAGCAGAAAGCAGGACAGCAAAATGAGAGAAAAACCTTCAAAGCTCACGTGCGTAGTCGTTTCCGCAGAGGACGGGTCCTGGTGTGCAGAAGGGCTTGCAGAGAGAGGGGAGATCCTGGCGTACTGCCATGAGCTCTTTTGCCCTTGGTTCCCTGTGTCCAGGCTTTCCCCCAGCAACTCCGCTCTCACGTCAGAGGCACGTTCACCTGCAGCACAGGGCAGCTTTAGTGGGGTTTTCCCGTTGTGGCTAAACCAGCACTCTTCAGATTTAAAGTTGAATGACTGTCAAGTACTTCCAAGTCTTTATTTCAAAATGATTAAAATGGGCAGTATTTACTCCTGTTTTACTTATCTTACTCATCCTAAATATCGTAGATAATGAGGTTAGGCTGAACCAGAACACTCTCGATTTTGGCTTATCCTGAGGTAGCCAAGCAATGTTGTTGCTCTCAGACTGGTTTTGGCAGTAGGTGCCCAGCACTGTGCTGAGAGCCGTCTTCAGGCCTTTGGAAAACCACCCTGAGTGTTGCCAGAGTAAAAGATGTGACTGAGTTAAACGATGCCATGCCGTTAAAGGGTGCATACAAACCCACCAGGTTTTCCTTAGCTAGAGTGATCGCTTGTGATTTCCAGAGCCCAGGTATTTTTGGACACCCATAGCCCTTCAAGGTATGTTTATTTCTGTCTAGGAGTCTCCAGTTTCAGTGAAAACTGCACTGAGTACAAGCTGAACGTCAATGAATCACTATGCCCACCTGAGAAGTCAGGTACAGTGACGACATACACATGTGAGCTGCAGACCGGACACGGTGCCAGGCGCAGTCAAAACATCAGAGTGACGTACCTCCGGACAGGTAAGTGTCAGGTAGCATGTAACAGCCCATCAGCTCTTTAACGCGTAGGTGACCTCTCTGGCACATGTCATTTGCAAGCAAATGATTATAACAAGTGACTCTCAATAACATGACATTTATCTTGTGTTGTTTCAGCCCATGTAACAATATCTTCAAGCATAAACTCATCAGTTTCTGAGGGATATATGTTCCATCTAACGTGTGAAAGTGATGTGAGCAATTACGACAGTATCAGTTGGAAGATCCAGTCTGGAACTAACACAAAAACAGTAGACTGTGGTACGTGCATCACAAATAGCAGATTTCCAGCCACATCTGTGCTCACAGTGAAGACTGCCACACAGGACTGGAGCGGTGAGTGAACTTGATTCGTATTGGCTACAAAGGCAATGAAATCTCCGTACCAGATCATTTACAGTATCCCTAGCCCAGCAAATCACTGTGAAGCCTGGCCACAGTAAATTTAAAAAAAGAGTTAAAATCATAACTGCTGGAGGACAGCAAGACTTGACGCTGCCAGCAATGCTCTACTTGTTCAGTATTGGGGCTCATGACCGTGCAAAAGCTGAGGAGCACTTCTGTTGACTGAGACATGGGTTTTGTGTCACTTCTTTCAGGCACCTACATCTGCACATTCTCCCAGAAGTACCTGGAGAGTTCTGCCAATGTGACAATCGAGGTTATTTCCTTGCCTCTGAAGCAGAACATCCTGATAGACCCCATTGCAGCATCTATGCAGTGCAAACTGCAACAAGCCCTTGAGTGCTGCATAAGTGCTAACACCACAGAAGATTACACTGTTACAATTGTGGTTGAACAAAAGGAATTTCAAGTTGGTAAGAAACAATAAACTTGCAGAATCACTAGTTGCACTGTGTGTCACAACCCAGTCCCTGGGGTTTTTTTGTTTTCAGTTAGGTCCATGTAACCGATTCATACTTACTGCTATTATGACAAGCCACAAGTACTCCTGAGAGTGTAAAAAAAAGGTAATGGACATTTTTTACCATGGTTGCTGGGGAGCATGGCTGAGATTAATAGAGAGCAACTGAAGTCACTGCCATAGTGATAAATACATAAGACGTAAATTCAGTGGTTTTTTTGCCTTGCCAGGCAGTGAGAAGTGAGCATCCTCATCATTGTTCAGATTAGAAATTGCTGAACCCCATTTATTTGCTTTTATCCTCCACTCTGCCACTTTTTTGAACTGAGTATCAAGGAAATGTTACTTAAGAAGATGATCTACTAATTCATGAAAAATGTATAATAACACATTAAGAATGCAATTCAAAGAATTATTCTATTTTCTTCAAGGATACATGTAACGTATCTTTAACAGCGCAAAAGCCTAAGCTTCCCTGTCTTCAGATTTAGGGCAGTTCTGCAGCTTCCCTGGCATGTTTTTATATACTAGAAGTTTTCAAGTGGGTTACAAAACAATTAATTTGAAAAAAGCAAAGAAGAGCCGCCTAAAGTAACTCACGTAACACGCAGGAGTGCAAAAACAGCAGGCTGAAGTGTAAAGCGGGTGGAGACTGAGGAGTCCTTCAGTTGCTAAGAAAAATGCCAGGATCTTGTTGGAAGAGATTGCAGTAAGGGACGCTCAGGCACAGGCATACTGAAAAGCAATGGCAGTGTGATACACATCCTGAGTTCAAAAGAACCATGTAAGAACAGCAAAAAAGTGTCCTAGCCTAAATGAATCGCCTGTGGTGCAAGCAGAAGTAGGAAGAGTGTTCTCCAGAATGGTTTCTAAAGCAAATTTTGGTTCCTGCACAGTAGAAGAGGGTTTGGGCAGGATTTGCTCATACACCAGTAATGGGAAAGGTACTGATCACGCAGCAGCTGCCAGAAGATTTATTAAGTGGGGAGTAAGAGACAGACATCAGCATACAGAAAGGAAGTTTTTCCACAAAGGAAGTTTTTTTCTCTAGGACCCAAAGAAAAGAAAGTTTTGCAGGAGCTTTCTGCTGTCTGCTAGCTGATTGACCCCAAATCTGTGTTAACCTATCTTAATCCTTCCACACAGAGAAAAGGAAAGAAGGAAGTTTGTTTTGCTACACGTGCAATTACACAGAAACAGACTGCAGCAAAGAGAAAGAGCTCATCGCATATTGCAAGTTTATTAACCGCATTGGACAGAAAGTCAACAGTGAAAATATGAGTCTGCACCTGATACCTGGTAAGAAAAAACATACTATTTAAAGCTGTTAAAAAGGAAATCCCAGTATCTTTGTTAAATCAGATGCCACAAATTTATCACTGGTGACACCTAGCAAGAGCAGTTGTTAGCCAAGAATTTTTGTCTCCTTTTTTGAGGGGAAATTTTGAAATATCGAGGAAAATATCAATTTTACTGTAATTTAAAAAAAATAGACAAGATATTTTGTCTTCACTGTGCTTGGCAATGGCCCCAGTATGTTCCCAAGCAGTTATAGTTCAGTGATCTTCTGTCCCTACTTCCTCCTGGTGCAGCCTGCACCACCAGGCTTTGTCTCCTGTGTTGAAATGCGGTCATGTAGCTCCCAGTTTGCGCCAACAATTTAGCAAGGACAAAAGATTGTGGTGCCTCAGGAAGAAGTCATCTAGCTGAGGAGGTCAGCCTGTGGGAGAGCATATCCACGTTAAACACGAGAATGGCAACCTCCATGAAGTGCTGTAGAGACCTGGGTGGACCCAGCTTCCAGTCAGCTCTGCAGGAAATGCTGGGTAATTAGAATTCAACATTGCGAAATGCAATTTTGATGTTTAGTTCTGACCAGAGGTTGGATATTTCAGCTTCTTATTCTAAGTTGGAAAGAAAGAAACGTTGGACATCCCCACAATGCAGAAATTTTGTTTTTTCCACAGTAGTGGTGCCTACTGTTGTATCACTCTTATCTGGCCAGATTTCACTGTCTTAGGCAATGAATATGCAGACCTTTTATTTACTTTAATCAGCAGATATGTACTGATATGACTAACCCAATCAAAGCCAACTGGCAAGACTTGACTGTTCATCAAAAAGGTGTTGAGGCCTCACTATCAAGGTCTTAATGAATTTCCTATTAGTGCTACAGCAGCACTGAGTCCCTTAGCAGAATAAACTTTGTGTGTATTACTGTTCACATAGTCGTCAATATAATCCCACTCCACCCCTATCTAACCCTGTAACTGGGTATTTGTTTGTTGATTTGATTCAGTACTCAAAAATAAGGGGCTTTATTCTATTTCCTTTTAATTTCATGATTCAGAAAAATTGGGAATGCAAGACATACACATCCTGAAAGGTCATAATTAATGAAGAGAGCAAGCTGAAATCCTAACTAATTTAAAGACCTCTAAACTTCAGGAGGTCACAGGTTTGATGGGGGTAAATTATATCTCCTTTCTTCTTAGTTTTCTACCTCTATGTCTCTTTCTCAAAACAGGTACGGAAGTTTCCTGCTCAAGCAGCATTGGCATTGGAGTAGAAGGGGCCACGTTAATAAAGCCATGCCGTGTGTCAAATAGTTTTACCCGAGGCAATAAAATTTACAAGTGCTCCAACAAATCATGGAAGTTTGAAAGGGATAACTGCCTTTCTGTACCAATAAACAACCTGCTGACTAGAGCCGAGGTAACATTTATGAGTTTTCTAGAAGTTGGGGTGGGGGCGATGGGTAGGAGAGAGCAAAAATTTTTGTTGGGTGTTTTTTCGCTTAACATAATCTAAAATACATGAAGCATTAAAAAACCAAATATTTAATTAAAAATATCTTTTAACAGAAATAAAGAGTGATTGGCTATATCTACACAAGTCAGTGACAGAGGCTAGGTCCCCTTCTCTGGCCCAGAGGGCACGTGGCACTGCAGGGCTAACACCCACACACTCAAACGCTCTCTCCCCCAGACAAGGTGACCTTATTTGTAGTGTCCAGAGGAGCAGTTGCTGGCCTGGAGTGTTCCCTGAACCACGCTCAGGCATTGCCTCGGTGAACGCTAGTTGGCACAAGCCCAAAGCATGCTGCAGAGTACTCTAACCACGATGCAGTAGGAACAACTCTGGGCTATTGCCCAACCTCAGACCCAGGCCCTGTTTAGCATGCCCCGTCAGCCACTACACTTCACAGAGAGGTGCTGGGCGTCAGTTTTCAGCCTAGGTATCCCATCATAGTGCTCTTCACTTCTACAAACCATCCAGAGCACCCTTCTCTCCGTGAGGTTAGATGAGAACAATTATCTTTCTTTCATCAAGTGCTTACTACGTTTATTTTAGTAAATTGGGCGCAGCAAGGTCCCAGGCAGAGGGACAGCTGCTCCATTATGTATTTTCTTAAACTGCCAGATTGCTCCCTCTTATGGTTTGAGCCCAGGCCAACTTTTTTCTCCCCCCAAATTTCCAGGAGCAGTCTACAAGTTAGCACAGACGAGAGACCACTCTCCATAGGCATTTAGGGTACCCTGTTCTGGAGGGTCAGAGAGTTGAACACTACCAGCATGTCTAGAATGACCCCGGGTCTGTTTATTTTACTAGTATAGGAGTAGCCATTATGAAGGAGGATCAAGCTCCAGGCAAATTGCACACATGTGATGTACTGTTATCTTCTGTTCCAGTCCTTGGTCAACAGTCCTGAGGCAAAAGCAAACCTACCAAAATATCTTGCAGAGCTTAAGGAAAAGACAGGAAATGAGCAAAACGCAATAAACAGTTCTCCTGCAAACCTAGGTGCAATCGTTACCATCCTGGATATGGTCTCCTCTATCCCAGCAGATGCAGAGGAGCTCACTATCCAAGTAAGGTTTTATTTTAAGTCTTACCTACACTTATCAAGCCGTTTGATCCCTTTTGTCACAGGGGATGACATTCTCCCTGAAGAAGTTTCACAGTTAGTTAGGGTCAGGAACAGGAAAGTATTGAGGGAATGAGGTGAAATGACAGCAAAGATTAAATGATAGCAAAGATATAGAAGAGTTTGTGAAAAGTCAAAATGATGAAGACAAGGAGCTTAGGCATGAAAGAGAGGCTGCTGTATGCTTAGCAACTAGAAATGTTCTAGGGACCCATAAATGTCTCTAGCACTCTAATATAGAGGAAAAGACAAGGAATGATGAATGAAAAATTGGACATGAGCCCACAATGTGCGCTTGCAGCTCAGAAACTCAACCGTATCCTGGGCTGCAGAACAAGAAGTGTGGTCAGCAGGTTCTGCCCCTCTATTCCGCTCTCGTGACACCCCACCTGGAGTACTGCATCCAGCCCGGGGGTACTCAGCGCAAGAAAGAGCAGTTACAGAGGAGGGCCAAGAAGACGGTCAGAGGCTGGAACACCTCTCCTACGAAGGAGAGCTGAGAGAGCTGGGTTTGTTCAGCCTGGAGAAGAGAAAGCTCCAGGAAGACCTTATTGTGGCCTTTCAGTACTTAAAGGGGGCTTACAGGAAAGACGGAGAAAGACTCTTTAGCAGAGCCTGTAGTGACAGGACAAGGAGCAACGGTTTTAAACCGAAAGAGGGTAGATTTAGATTGGACATAAGGAAGAAATTTTTTTTGATGAGCGTGGTGAGATAGTGGAGCAGGCTGCCCAGAGAAGCTGGGGATGCCCCATCACTGGAAGTGTTCAAGGTCAGGTTGGATGTCCCTGCCCATGGCAGCGCAGCTGGACTGGCTGATCTTCAAATGTCAAAACCATTCTGTGATTCTCTGATTCTATGAGTAGAAGCAGGAACAGAAAAAAAGGGTTGAAATAAGGATAGGGAGAGTAAATTCCAGGGTCCACGATCAAGCAAGAAAAATCAATTAGATGTTACAACAAATGAATAGCAAACCAAATCTTAGAAATACTTGGAAACCTTGATTGTGAGGTCTAAAGGAAAAGCACTGCTACTCTGAGCAGAAAAGTGCAAAAAGACTTCGTGTTTTGTAGCTGGAGAACCCTACATGAGAGAGAGTGAGAAATCAAAGATAGCACAAAGGCTGAGAAAGAAGGGAAAGAAGGCTGGAGATGTAATATGTAATATGTAACGTGTAAGATGTGAAAAAAAGCCACGCAGCTCCACTTTTGGAAACCTTAACTTGAAAACAGAGCATGCAGAGGGTTAACAGCTGAAGGTTTCATGTGGATTGAGAAAAAGAAGAAAGTGCTGGGCTTTTTGAAAAGGCACTTCTAGGAGCAGGCAGAAATTACCATCAGAAACAACAATGATTTGTATGGCATTTCAGTAACAGCATTATTCTCTTGTTCCAGAATTTCCTTTCCACAGTGGACTTTATTGTTGCTGATTCCACAACTGAAGCTTGGGAAAACCTGAATAAAGAGGAGACAGTCAAAAGTTCTTTGTTACTGCATTCAGTAGAAATTTTTTCCCTGCACCTCCAACCAGTTAATAATACCATTCCTTCTGTCTCTACAAACACCCTTCAGCTACAAGGTATAGTTGTCACAGAAAACAACAACACAGATTATAATAAGAGCTTCTGCAGTACAGAAGACCTCACAGTTAATGTGTTCATCGGTGAAACTGAAATTCAGACTCTAACCCAAAATTCAACCATTGTCAGTGTGATGTACTCAAAACTTGGACATATTTTGCCCCGGAATGAATCCAAGTATGTGAACGGCTTACTGATAACAACAACTGTGAGCAACAACGTAAGTCAGAAGTTCGATATTAATATGACATTTGCAAAGAAAAGCTTGTCTCTAAAGATGCCCCAGTGTGTCTTTTGGAACTTCGCACTGAACAAATATAGAGGGGGCTGGGATACTCATGGCTGCACACCCACAGAGGTAAAAGATTATGTCATTTGCTCCTGCAGTCATTTGACATCGTTCTCCATTCTGATGTCACCTGATAAATCCTCCCAGGTAATCTTTGAAGATTATATTACCTACATTGGCTTGGCCTTTTCAATCTTGAGTTTGGTGGCCTGCATTATAATTGAATCCTTAGTCTGGAAATACGTGACAAACAACACAACCTCCTATATGCGCCACATCTGTATACTCAACATAGCTACATCACTCTTGATTGCTGACATTTGGTTCATTGTCACTGCCTCCATCAATGACCAAAACCAACAGATGAGCAGAGATATCTGTATTGTGGCCACCTTCTTCATCCATTTATTCTACCTGTGTGTCTTTTTCTGGATGCTCAGCCTGGGCCTCATTCTTTTCTACAGACTGGTCTTCATCTTACATAACACAAGCAAGACCGCTCAGAAAGCAGTGGCATTCTGTCTGGGATATGGGTGCCCCTTTGTCATTGCAGTCATCACCATCACTGTCACACTGCCAAGGAACAGTTACACCAGAAAGCATGTCTGCTGGCTCGCCTGGAAGGACAGCAAAGCTCTCTTGGCCTTTGTCATACCTGCCCTGATCATTGTGGCCATGAATTTGTTCATCACTGCAGTTGTTATAATAAAAATACTGAGGCCAACTATTGGCGATAGGTCAAATAGGCAGGAGAGGAACTCTTTGTTTCAAATTGGCAAAAGTGTGGCCATTTTGACACCACTGTTAGGCCTCACCTGGGGATTTGGCCTTGCCACCATCATCGAAAACAGTCATCGAGCTTTCCATATCCTCTTTGCTCTGCTCAATGCTTTGCAGGTGAGTTATGCATATTTATGGTTTTGTTTCCTCCATGACCATTTAACATGTAGTCACATTCCTGCAATGCTGTGCTTCGAGGGGAATAAAAACAGCTTGGGAAAGCTCAGGTTTGCCTTACACATCCTTATAGTCAGCATGGACAATGTTTGAGCTAATTACGAGGTACTGCAATTAAAAGGTTGTTGTCATCAAACTGCATGTAATTATCTGTCTCCTAGGGATTATTCATTTTGGTGTTTGGGACTCTCTGGGACAAGAAGGTAAGAATACAAACTGTTTCCTACATTATGTGAAACTACCATTGGAATTTGAACGTAGTTGCTGTATTTACTGATTGATTAATATTTTTTAACAAATAGATACAAGAAGCCCTGCTGAAGAGGAATTCAATGTCCAAATGGAGTTCACAGCAAACAAAGGTCAGAACCTCGACCTAAGAATGTATTTCAGTTACTGCTGAATAGTCTGACATTCTCCAAGTGTTTTTTAAGCCAAATGCACTTAATATTCTGAATTAGTTCTTAGAACTAGTCAGAGAAAGAGAAGATACTAACAACGTAAATATGAATATATGAGAAAGAGGTTGGTGGACATTTGTTCTAAATTCCACAAGAAATAAACCACAAAATGTAACTGAAACTTTAAGTTAGAAAACAGAAAATTTCAGTGGCACTATTATTTATTCACAACCTAAGAGAAACACAAAGGGAACTTCTGGGGGAAGGTGCTCTTCAGCTATGAGCAGGAAAGGATGGAGATACTGCAACTTGAACTCATGAGACAAGGGAACAGGTTAGCCTCCACTTTATGTTGGGAACAGAAAATGGGAAGAAGTACGAATCTTTTGTCAAAATCATGTCTATATGTTGCAAAGACTCAGATTTTAATGAGAAAAGGATAGAACATAATGTGTTTCTGGAACCAAGTGTCCTGGACACATTCCTAGAAAAGGAGAGGCTTGGATGCCATACCCAGCAAATTCCTGCATTTAACCCAAAACATTCAGTGCCTGAAGAAAACTTATGTTGCAAACAGGGACTGGATCCTTAAGGAAGATCCTGGAAGTCTTCTCTTCCATCTGCAGAGATTTTCTCTGGCCCAGTGACTCTTGCACCAAGGATGAAGACTCCACAATCTCTCTGTGCAGCCTTTTCCTGTGTTTGACCACCCTCACTCTTCTTCAGTGGGATTTCTTGTATTTCTATTTGTTCCCAGTGCCTCTTGTCCTTTTACTGGGCACCAAGGAGAAAAGTCTGGCTCTGTCTCTACTCCTTTCCAGTCAGATGGCCCCCAGCATGTCCTGGTGCATGGGGTTGTTCCTTCCCAGGGACAGGACGACTTCGCATTTCCCTTTGCTGAACTTCTTAAGGTTACTGTCATCCCATTTCTCCAGCCTGTTGAGGTCCCTCTGATTGACAGCAGACTCTGATCTATCAGCCACTCCTTCCAGTTTTGTATCACCTGCAGACATGGTGAGGGTGCACTTTTATTACTTCATTAACAAAGAGGTTAAACCAGTATTGGACCAGGTACTGACTTCTCTGCATGTCCTCTCCAGCAACGTGCTGAAGGCCTGGGAGGAGGCAGCCTGTGATAAGCCAGGCAGAGCAGCACTGTAAGTTTTAAGTGCTCCAGCCATTTGCCACGTTCAGATCTTGTGTCAGGACGAGACAGGAAAGATGCAGTTTCTGCCTCACATTTCTTCATTTAGGATCCCCAGAATCATCCACCTGGATTTTTTAACTGGTACTCCAAGTATTCCAGTGTTTTCTGCAGGAGGATTACTCCTGGGAACCCGGGTCTGGGAACATTTCCTAGTGCATTTTTAAAGCGCCATTCCTTCTTTCTGGCTTGAAAATGACATCTGCTGGATGTGGTGTGGTGATATTCTGACTGTGGGAAAAAACCCTTTTTCCCAGGAGACAGGAAGGACAGCAGGAATAACTGATACAACTATCATTAAGCATGACAGTTCCTTCATTCCCTCCTGCACTGACACATCCAGCAGAATAAAGCAGAGAGAACAAGTTGTTAATTCTTGAACCCCAATTCTGAATTCCTTCTCAGAGAAAAATCTCCTGGACCAGGCACTTCCAACAGTAGTTGACACTGTGGAAGCTGCCCCAGGCAGGGGGAATTGGCATATATAGGAATAAATAAAGCAAGATCAAAGTCTTTGATCAAACTTTTCAGATGTAATTCATTTACCTCCTTCCTCTATGACCTTATAAGTGACAATGCACAAAACTACCTAATTTCCCCCACCATGGTACAACATAATGAACAGAGAGAGACTGAACAGGTAAAGATGATGTGTTTTCCATACGTTTTTTTAAACACACTCACCCTTTTTTTCTCAAACTACTCCAGAATCGAAAAAGAAACTTCATTTTAGCAGCAAAAAGTTTCTTCCTTCCCATGTGGACTGTAGAGAGTTGTGTTCCCATGCCCTCTAGCGTGTCAAGTTAAATTTGCCTCTGATTATCTTACGCTATTGGCCTTGAACGACCACCCCCAAGCGTATAAATCTTAGCTCTTCTGGCTACCTTAATGGATATACTCCCTCAGATAAGGGACCAGAACTCTGTACTGTCTGATATGACAGCCTCTGGAGCCTAAGCCGTTTCCCCTGGCCAAGAGTTACAGACAGGCTGCTTGTGTCCCATAGTTTCTTTTAAAGTTGATCTCCTTCATCACCATCATAAACATGCAAATGCGTGAACTTAATGCTTCAAGAAGCTTGTCCTTCTGTGGATTGTCTGCTTGTACTACTGAACAACATCTTATTGTAACCTTTTTTTTTTTCCCCTCAATGTGGCTACAAAGAAAGTTCTAGGCTTTTGACGAAAGCAATTTTCTCTCTTACAGTCAAGCTCCCTGACCCTGGTGACGCCAATGCTTGCCATGAGTTATCCATTTTCAAGAACCTTTAACAACTTATGTGGAAAAACAGGTATGTGACAATTGATCTCGCCTACTGAAGCACAAACAAGGTTTTGCCCGTGTTCTCACTCTCAGGGTCTGTCCGTCCGTCCTGAATACCTGTCAATCTATTTGTCTATCCACGCATCCATAGATGGTATTTAATCTTCTAATACAAAGGAACTGTATGTAGTAAGTCCTTGGAATCACTAGCGTAATTGCTCATGATTATAGCATAATGCTAAGAGCATAATTGTTTAACACTAAAACAAGTATTGGATGGTGGCATGTTTCACCAGTTCTAAAACTCACTAACTGAGCTTTGTTTTGAGTTTGATGATATCATGACACAGTCCTCCTCAGTTCATTTACTGTTCATGTACTCTTCACCACCTTGTAGCGGTATCTCTTCAAAGGTTCTCTGGCTGTCATTTTATGGATGTCACCATTTCAGTTACGCCTTTATTTTGCAAGAAGTATGGCTGAAAATATGAGTAATTTCATTCATAAGTGTGTAATCCTTGCTCAGAGAAGATGGTGTCATTTGGTCAAAGTGGGATATGAAGGAGTTTAATGTACGTAAGCGACTGCTTTTTAAGAGTATGTTTATTAGTCAGATGATAATGGAACAAGAAGTTGGTCTCTGACACTGCTACAGTAAGTTTATATGAGTACACTAGCCAGCTACAGAAGCCTACTACCACAAGAATGAGACTTGCCTTGCCCACAAACGTCTCCCATGCTGCCGCCACCTGAAAGTCCCATATTATTAGCACTTTCTTCCACACTCTGCTCTCAGGCTCTGTATACCTAGGTCTTAGTTTAGAACCCTCTGGTCACAAAAGGGAGGGAGCTGGGATTCATCTCAAGAGCATGTGTTCTAGATGCATCCCCATGCTCAAGGAGGACCGCTAAGTCCCTCCATTTGCGTGAGTAAATTACTACCCTATAGCATGATCATCTGGTCAAGCTGACATATCCTGGCTGTGTCATCAAACACATCGACTTTTGTGGTTGCTGGTATTGCTGTAATCCAGCTAGTATCAGGGCTGCAGACCAAGTCAAAGCCACCTGGGTCATCAGGACAGGTCTAACTGTCCTTACTTTGCAATGCCAGCATGTACCAGGCTATCTGTCCTTATGTCTAACCACTATGCTTTGTTTTGCAGGAAAATACAGAGTATCTTCATCAGAGCCATCCAGCTCTTCCTCTGAAAACACTTCCAAGTCATATTCTTTGCTTAACTGAGGCACTGCAAATGCTAAATTACTTAACTCTGAAAGGACCTCTGCCCTTTCCAAGACACACCCCAAAAGTACCTGTGAGTCATCAAGAGGTGGACTGCTTCATTTTGACTAAACTGTGCCTTGATGCATTCTTCTGGAATAATCATTTCCGGTTAATGTGTAAGGCGGGGAAGATTTGAGATGTGGAATTTTACAGGGACTGCCAATCCCAGAAGAGATGACAAGATGTTTCAAACTTGGAAGGATTTGAAGGCCTTCAAGTGCCAGAAAAGACATTGGGAGTGAAGAATTCTCAGACTTTAAGAGGGCGCTTAGCACTATGCAGTACTGAGCCATGAATTATAGTGCTATACACAGCTGTTGTCCAGTGGTTTTAGTATTTCCCCTATCAACTCTGAATGATTCCAAAGGCCTGTGTAGCTACACAAGTACCTCATAGCTTCTCTCTTGCCCTCGTATTAGAGTCTGGAAAGGCCATAGGGTATAGTGCTCTCCACTTTCTATTTAAGACTTTCTGGAACCAAAGATTCACAACTGAGAAGGTCCATTTCAGATCTTCACTTTTGACATAGATAAAATGAAGACCGTGATGATTCTTGCATGGTCTTCTTTCAGATGGAATGTACTGAAAGCTCCATGTGGCACTTTTTTGAAGAAAAGGAAGCTTTATATCCCTAACTATAACTGTCCTTCCCTTGATACGTAGCGTGGTAAGACAGAGATGGTTGCTGCCCTGTACCACATGCATTTATGTAATGCATAGTAGTGTTAAGTATGCAAGGAGTCTCTTGTGTAAGGTCTGTATGTTTGAGTCTCTCAGAGGAGAATCACACTTGGAGGGCTCAGAGAGTCATCTCTGCAGTGAATATAAACCACCATGTGCCAGGCAGGATTAAAGGTTTTATATCAATTATTGCTCTAATACTACATTTGTGGAATCAGTTATTTCCAAGCCTGTATACCTTTAAAGGCAGGACTCCTGTCTTAAGCAGAGGGCTATGAGAGAGCCTGCAAAGTATTTATAGTACACACAAATGTTACAAAACACTGTAAAATAGCATAGATGGAATCACGAAGATTTAGATGTGAGGTCAACATCAAATACTGCTGCCAGATGCTACAGCCCCACTTGCTTGTTGAGGAATCAGGCTTACGTTTGCCAGTGGTGAACCTGTTACCAGGACTTCGGGGTGAACCAGGATGGGAAACTGTTGCCTACAGTTACAGGCATGTGTGACGGTTTGGTATGGGCAGGTAGTGATGACTGAAGACAATAAACAAGCATCAGTCAGGGTCAGGCAAAGAGTACAGTCAAGACCCTGAATTTTAGGAAAGCAAACTTCCAGCTCTTCAAGGATTTAGTCAGTCAGACTCCCTGGGAAACTGTCCTCAAGGACAAGGGGGCGGAA
>JAVKLA010000017.1:23511047-23537624 GCA_034782735.1 Sagittarius serpentarius
CAAGACCCTGAATTTTAGGAAAGCAAACTTCCAGCTCTTCAAGGAGTTAGTCAGTCAGACTCCCTGGGAAACTGTCCCCAAGGACAAGGGGGCGGAACGGAGCTGGCAGGTCTTTAAGGAGGCTTTCCACAGAGCGCAGGAGCTCACGATCCCAAGGCATAAGAAAACAGGCAGGAAAGGCAAGAGACCGGCATGGCTGAGTGAAGACCTGCTGGTGAAACTGAAGGGCAAGAAGGAACTGCACAGGCAGTGCACAAAAGAAAACCCAGAAGAGAGCGGACAGGCACCTTCCCTGAGAATAACAGCTGTGACAGCTCTTCCTAGGGGACATACTAAGCTTGGGGCTGGGAACTGGCAAAGCTACACTTGCTTCTGTGGTCAGCCAGTCTGAGCTGCGCCTTTCACATCTCTTCCCTGTAGCCAAGAGCTACAAGCAATGCTGACAACACCTGGTGGCACCAAAGCATCTTCAGTAGGTTACATGGATCTTCTGCAGGATGTGGTGCCTGCCTTCCCTATGATCCAGGCCTCCGGTCTCCATTACCTGGCACCACTGTCGCTTCCAGTTCAATGCTGTGAGGTAAAATAGGTGGGTAAGGCAAGCAAGGTATCAGCAGCTGCAAACCCGTGCCGGGGTTGCAGGGCTGTAACCCAGCTCCACCACCCGTACAGGCCTGGGTCACACAAGCAAGACTCATTGACGTTCTGCACTGAAAGCCTGTGGGCAGAGGTTAGAGAGAAAGGGGTTTGTCATCCCACGATGAAATTATCACTTCTTGTGCAAGTTAAGCAAAGGACAATTAGAAACACAGTTCTTTACTTTTAGGAAAATAAATCCCCTAAATACAAGTTTGAACAGGAAACAAAGACCTACATATGCTTTGGCCACAAGCAAAAACCACCAACACTTCAGCTATTGTTTGTATTTGTACACAAAGCAAATTTTTTCCTTCATACAACACAAGTATAAAAAAATCTGACCTACAGTTTCCAAAAAACCACTTCTTTAGAGAAATTCCAGAGGGCAGGTCAGGCTTATTATAATCCTTCTCCTGGAGGGTCAGATTTAGGGGGCCTTCCTACAACTCACCTGGCATTCAGAGGCACAGATCAAACAAGGTCTCAAGCTGGAAACTACAGTTAGTCAGTGCTTCTGGGCAGCTTCAGTACAGGTCTATTTAAGGAGCCTAAATATAGATTTTAAGAGCCTTAGACACTCATGCTTTCAATATTCTGCTCTAATGACTGTGGCAAAGCTGCCTTTATTAGACATGATGTTTAAGAGGGCCAGGAGAGGCTGTCAGCTACATCCTGTAGTAACTGAACACAGAAAGTATATGAGTTAATTGTAATGCAGACACACTGGATACAGGAACTACCTAAAACTACAGTGCTTAGCAGCTGCCTTTTCCTAAGCTCGTAGCTCATGGGATGAGTGCAGCATTTGCACTTGGGAAATAATTTACACTGTGATGATTACTTTTATTTGAACTCCAGCAGCTCCGGAACGCTGCACTTCACCTGTGGCCACGGCACATTTCATCCATTCCCATGCTGCTTTCCTGGATAAGCTTAGAAGCAGGAGAAGCCAAAGACAGGAACCGTGAGCCTGCATTAAAAATGGCTGAGTTAACTCAGCCTGGAAGCCAACACAGGGAAGACCAAGCTGATCTCTGAGGCTGTCCTACTTTTTGTGAGAGAATTTTCCCCAACAGCAGTGAAACAAGCAGTTGGCCCAGCAACATCTGTAGTTGATTTTGCTGCTCTGTTCAGAGCTTTATCCAACACTGATCATGTCTTGCCCACAATAGCCTTACTCTTTTCCTAGTAAGTGACCAAGTGTCCATTTGCCAACAACAGTGACTGGTGATATTTGGAGCACTTGTTGAAGATGATAGAGCACCCCAGTGTACCCAGTACAAAGCCCAGTGGGTAGTAAAACAAAGCACTTCGACTGGGAACTGAGGAAGAGCAAGGAAGTGAGCAGACTCCAAACAGGTTCTTTTGGGCTTCTTTTCGGCATGTTTTGGGGAGATTGACACTATCAGTCTTCAGATTCCAAGGAAAATGGACTGTGTGTACAGTTTCCCAGAAAAGGAGCCGATACTGAAATGTTTGTAGAGAGTGACTGCAGCTATACTCGAGGTGTTTTTTCTGCACTGATAAGATGCTCTGAACTCTGTGACTCTCAGGATGAGGAGCTAGTGGGGTTAGGGTCTAGCCAAGGGGCAACTGGGATGTGTTCTCCCTCCAGCGTGAAGGCTCAAATTATCATCATCTGAAGGGAGCAGGGCCACTCCCTCTCGCCTTTCCCAACCGTCACATTTTGCTGCCAGCAGGCTCTGAAGATGAATGAGAGCAGGGCAAAACCAGCTTCAAGCTGTGGGGAGAAGAAATCCTTCCAGAAGGCCCCAAACCCAGGAGGACGTGAAGCAGCAACCAGCAGATCCCAGCAAGGCCCTGCAAGGGGGCAGGACACGTCCCGGACATGGACTGGGCGGAGGTTTCCTCTTTCCGGGAGGAGAGCAGCTCCATCCCCTTCTCTTGGGCCTGGGGACAGACTTTTATTCCCAGGTTTCAATAGGGAGCCAGAACATCAAGCAGGGCCCAAGTGCATCCAATATCACCTGCAAGGACGCCCCTGTGACTGGACGCCATCACAAGTTCCTCTGGCAGAGAGGAGTCAGTGTGTGGTTTGGCAGGGGATGAAGACTTGGGCTCTGTCTACACAAATAAACTGAACAGAGTCAGAGCCTACGCATGTTTTTTGGAGTGAGTGGTGACAATTTGCAGTCTCATTCTTGGTGTCCCTTTACTCTAGGGTCACCAAAAATACATGCAGGACAGCACTTAAGTAGGACTTGCCTGGATCCTCTCTCTCTTTGTTTTCTCTGTCTCACACATTAACTAGCATGCTGCACCCTGTAATTAATTTTATTGATCTTGATGGATCTCTTGTCTTTCATTCCATAATCCCGCATAATTTATGAGCTTGTCAACTTGGGCGGGAGACTCCTTTGACCCAAAGGGGAGTCCCCAAATCCAGCTGACAGAAGCTAATTGGATCTGTAACTGCACACAAATCTGTGGTGAGGTCCAGCCAGATACTCAGACATGCTGCAGGAAGTGTTTGGTTTGATTTTATTCCAAATGCAGAGAAGAAGAGGGAAAGACTATTAACTTGCTGAAACACCTTAATTAAATGGATGGTTTGTCCCTACTGACAGGACTGGTGTGAGCAACAGGATGAATCCAAGTGTAAAAACAAGTGGAAACCAGCTTCCTGTGTACAACCTACTGCCATGAGAGCGCATTTTCCCTTGGCTGCCATCCTTTGTGACAGGTATCGGATAAATACAAGGGTAGCTTCAACCTCTGCGATCATTTACCATTCGCATTCTGAACTCCTTCTGTTCTGATACGCAGACAAGAAGAAACTGCTTTTGGAGGAAACCTGGCTAACAAAGTTTCAATTGTAGAAACTGTTAGAGCACTTGAAGGCAGGGATCTTGGGACATACTAGATCGGTTGCTTCCTGACATCTGCAGTAAGTTGTAGAGTGTTAACACCTTATCCAGCACCCAGCAGTATCACAGACCCAGTCTTCATCTTCCTACACTCCCACCCCTCTCCTTGACTTGTGATTTCCAAAGGGATATGAATTTAATGGTAACAACTACAGATCCAGTCCTATAAATGATGATCTGCTCTAAGTTCATCCTCAGCCTGCTGAAATCAAGGGAGCTTTATAGATGTTTAAAAGAACTTTGGATTATGCCCAGAGAATAGATTTACACTTGAATATTTGAAAATGTTATGTGATGATGCCTTCTAGAAAGACAACTAGCTTTAATGTGAAATTATTTCCATGCTAGAGAACTGGCCAAAAATATATAATAGTAGTTTACTATGAATTCTATGTAATAGTTTATCAGCTTTTGTAAACCAGCACAGCTCCATGGAAAATGAGTATTGATGTACTGATTTACATACCTATGGATTTGTACCCTTTAGATTTCTTCAGTAATTTCTGTAGGAACATTTCTAGAATCTTAATATATGAGCTTCTGTGTGACTTTTTCCAGTGTTTTGAGAGGTTCTAGCAGTTATTTAATCTAAGCTTGAACTGCGGTTGAGAGTAAATGCATGGCCTGTCAGCACTACTGCTTGCTATTGGATGAAGAAATGAAACATTCAAAGAATACACAAGAGAGGCAGAGTATGAATTTTCATTATGTTCTTTAACTGCCAAGTCCTACAGAGTAAACGGAGAGCTGCCAAGATGTTGATAGAGCATGTCGTCCATTTGCTGACTCGTCTTCTACAAGTTGCATTCATAATTTTTCACTGAAAACTGGGGTCTTATGAACCATGGAAAAATACCAGGCTGAGATTTATCCCCCTGCAGCTCTTTATCTTCTAGCCATCATGGAAATGAGGATGATGGTTAAGACAATGGTTCCAGCAATTCCACCAACTGTCATTCCCAGGATGTTCCCATGGATCTGTCTTGACTGACACCTCTCACCCATAAAGAAGAAGGCTTGTCCTGATGGGCACCTGGAAAAATAAAGTACAGTTTCATAAGGATCAGGACTTTTGTCCTGTTTTATAGGCCCACCTCAAGGTGCTCACACTCACTATCCTGGATGGGCAGTTCTCATTAGAAGGGTTCATGTCACAACATCCCCACCTTGTTTGGAGGCTATTTACATCTCCTGGAAGTGCCACAGAATGGGATTTCTTTGCCTCCCCTTATGGCTGCTAGTAGAAACCAGTCACTGCAATGAAGTGTTTTGTTCCTACTGTTCCTTGTGAACCTAGTGGCTCAGACCTCTGAGGTCTGTAGCTCTGAATATTTATTAGCTGCATCATTTGGTTCAGAAGAAAGTCAAGGCAAGCAGGGAAGAGATCCGTGGTACCTGCAGCTTGCTCTCCCTTTCACATTCACACAGACTCCATCATTCTGGCAAGGGTTTGGGTCACACGGGTCTTGCAGATAAGGCAGCCGATCTTGAACGGGCTCCATGTCCTGGGCTGCTCTCTTCTGCCTTTCAAGAATGAGGCCTTCCATGAAGGCAGGTTGTTCAGATTCAACGGGGACTTCAGTGTTAATGAGGTGACTTAGATCTTTTAAAAAAGGAAAGAGAGGAGAAAGACATCCGATAGGAGTGAGTGATGCTGTACGTAGTATTATTCATACCAGGGGCTCTCAGGGTGCTTTGTGGACTAGCGGGTACTCCTTGGCCCTTTACAGAGCTCTTGCTGTACCACAGCAAGTTCTGCATATCTTTAAATACTGAAGTTATGGTAACTACTTAGGTAAATCAGTGGTATTCTGTACTTTGAAAAATTAACATTGTGGCTGTTCTGTTTGAAAACAAACACTACGAGGAAGGCCTTTTAGTACGTTCAGAGCTTAGAAATGGACATAGCTACTGGTTAGGGTGCTTAAAGGCATCTAAGAAGTTAACCTTTAGTAAGTAATTGCCATTTAGATTCCTCTGAACTCACAATCACTTTAGTCAACATCACCCACCTGAAACTAAGATGCAGAAATGCTTTTAAAAGCTGATGCCCATTAGAAGAGAAGATGACTCAGAGACAGGTGGCAATAGTTACTTGAATGTATGAAAAGAGATAGAAAGGATCACCCATTTGTTTTTGTAAGGAGAATCAGGAAGAAGGTCTTTACCATGAAATTCTGCGAAAATAATCAGGTCATCATTTTTCAGGAAGCTTCTCCGTCTCATCTGGCTGTGGGATATGAAGTTAGTCCACCCCCATGATACACTTCTATAGCAATTGCACGAGGCATCAAATTTTCCAGTAATTGATGGTTTCTCCCATATTAAGGTTCTGTTAGCATCTGCAGAGAGAATATGAGTGACAAATAAGAACCACAAAGTTCTGCAGCTGGAAGTATGACATGACTTTTTCCTGCATTACACTGTTAAACAGGATTTATGCTGTAAAATCAAGTTCAGAACTGAAATGCCCAAACAAATCACAGAGGATTGACATATTATGGGTGCCAGCAGATCCTTAGATGTGGTCTACACGAGGACTCTTAGTCTGTGTGAGGGCACTGAAATTTCACAACTCCCCTTTCATTGAGGACTAACCAAATGCAAGTTACCTACTCATTGTCAACAGCTAAGAACTCCCTCCTGTGTAAGGACACTCCCTCATCAGTTTTTAAGTACTTATGGTTTAAAGTCTAGCAGATTTTGTTCTCTTAAACACATTCATACCTAGGGTTTAAAACCTTCTACTGAAAAAGTGTGCACCAAACTTCCACTGGAAAAAGTGAAGAGGGATGGAGATTCATCTCTAGTATTTTATTCTATACCAAGCTCAGTATTGTCTTATTGTTCTTATTTCTTTAAATTAACACATCCATGGGAAATCCTAGGGCTGGATGTGGAACTATGGTGCTACATGCTATATAAACCTGGAGTGAAAAGGTAGTCCCTGTGTGAAGGGGTTCATAATCTGCAGTGTATTCCCAGCCAAGCAAGACAAGCTTCAAATGCTGCAAACTGATGTCATAAGTGTTTTCACGTATTTTTTATCTTAAATACAGCTACAATGGGAATGCTGTGCATTCAGACCATGTATGTTCAAGTTAACCAAGCCTCCAAAATGCAGATTTAACTTAAATTATTGTTGATTTAGTAATGGAATATGGCACCCTGCTGGCATTGCACCATCCTGTGGTGATATGTCACCTACCATAATGGGAAAACCACAGGTAGAATGGGAATTGCCAGCTCTTAGGAGAACTCAGATATCCCAGGGACTGGTCATAATAACATCAACATTCTATGCGTCACTTTTCACATTAGATGGTCTTTCACAGACAGGAATTCTGAGTCATATACAGGAAAGTGTCCCAGATTGGGAAATGTAGCCAAAGTTGCGCAGCTCTGAGCCCTGCACTCAGTCCTCTGACTCAGATTCCTTGGCTTTCATTGTCTTCATTCTTCCAGGCAGAAACCACTTACCTGAGGTAAGATGGTGTTTGCTTGTGGTGAAGCTTTTGCTTGAGGACATCCTTTTCAAGATGTCAGGGTCCTGGTCCAGCACTGTGAGTATAGCTTGGCGGTTCAGAGCTGGCCACTCCAGAACACCATCGTTCTCTCCGCTGCACAGGTGAAAGGCAACGCGAGTGTAGCCACTGATGCTGGAGTGAGGCTCCAAAGTTATGCCAAAACCATAACCCTCAGGGCTATAAAACCGGGGGCTGTGAATAACATCACTTGATGTGTTTTTGAGGATTTGGCTGAAATTCCGAATGACCCACACAGCTGTGGGACAGGGGGTCTCTGTCAGTGTGACGTCATCAATAGCAATCCCACCAGTTGAATTGCTGGGGTTGCCCTTTAGTCCTTGGAAGAGGTAACGGAACTTCTTCTGAGCACTGAGGGTTACGTGAGCAATTTTCCAGTTATAGTCATTATCCGCTTTGATAAAAGGAAAGCAAAACATTGCCGTCAGCATGACTAGTGATATTATGAAGCAGCTTACTCCTAGCCATCCATTCCAGCTGCATTTTTAGACAGCTGGACCTCTCACACAGTCCTGAAGGCTAGAGATCTTAAGTTGTTGTGATTATAATATACTCACATTGCCTTATCATCTAAATGCTTTGGACATACTGTATTAGGAACTCCTCACACATTAGTGAATGACAGTCTCCAGTATAAAGGGCAACAAGCTGAGGGCCAAGACATAACAAGTGCATGGGAGTCAGTGACCCAATGGGTTAGAATTAACTGTTGCTGCCACTTTTCCAGGGACTTATCCTTCCCTGCAAACTGCTGCAGCTTAATATAGGCAGGTTATCACAGGTCTTGGGTTTTGACAACATAAATGCATAGTGGCTGAATTTGTCCTATTTAGCAAAATCACCTAAACTGGGACATCTGTTCACATTTCCAAAACTACATATATTGTTGTATTTCCAACCATATAAAAATCAGGCTGGGATTCTTACTGACTGCAGATGAGCACAGGTGTTTACAGCTGAACAGCTCACTGTTAGATCGTGTATCAGCCAGTGGAGACCTAGACAATTGATCTCCAGCAGAGTTTCGGGTCCCTCTCAATCACTTAGTATAACATAACATTATTAGGAACATGGTGACTTCTGCTGTGGAACACCTAAATTAGATTATTCCAGCCCACAGTTTCACTGCTAAACGCCCCCACGTAATACCAAAATCCTTAGCCAGACTGCAAGATATTCTGGGAGCTTTGGGAAAATCTTTCGAGTTCTGAGCCAATCCACTGCATTCATGGACTTAGTAAGACAACTTTTCCTCCCCTAATGTTCTATATATTCCTCATATTTCCAGAATTACCTTGAAAGGTTTGAATTTTCCTCATCTTGCGAACATTTCCAGTGCCATCATCCTCTTTAAGCCAGATGATCAGCTTGTCAGAAAGGCTTCCTGTGATCTTATAGAAGAACTGGAGGCACTGCTGAGTTCTCTTTGGATAAAGGATTCGAGACTCTAGGATTGCCACCTCATCTGCCTTGCCAGAGCTGGTGCTGAAGTACATGAAATAGCCAGCATCTGTGAGGAAAGTGTAGAGTGTCACTGTCTCTTTCCAGATTCCTGCTAGCTGCATGGTGTAAATTTATCATTTCAATGCCACTCTTTTAGTAGGCGTAAGTGTAGTACTTAGCATGAACAGTAGAGGATGTGATAACCATCCAAGACAGACCAGGATAAGAACAGGACTAGTAGTTTAATGTATATATGGAACTCATTGCTGGCAGCTTATGCCAATTTTGCATTAGTTGGTCTAGTTGGAAGTTAGATGCCTCAGGAAAGTCAGAGACATGAGACAGGATTCAGTGCTGACTGCAAGTAACTCGTAGACATATTTTTTTACTTGATTTATATTGAAGATAATCTAAAGATGAGATCTTAGAGCTCATATGCTATATTACCTTGTAAAGAGTAAGATAATTTCTTATCAGAGATAAAGATAATAAAAAAGGGTTGGACACAAAACTAGCAGTCTCCTGGCCTTGAACATGAAGAAGTTCTTTTTTTACAGCTTGTCCAAAGACATTTCAAATTTCAGCTTCTCAGTTTGGGGAAATTATTTAAGAATTCCTGCCCTTCTAGTTTAATTTCCCACTAACATTTTCTGAAGCATTCTTTACTTTAGATTTGAAGTGTCTACTTTTGTCCTTACATTTACAAGGGATTCCCCATTTGCACATATATCTTATCTTGGTACCACTTCAACTTGTCAAGTCTTATCTGTATTCTCTTGCTTCTTAGTTGTTCATTATAGTCTATGATTAAATTAGCAACTGAAATTCTTTTAGCTATTGTGTGAAAGCTTCCTCTGTTGGGGGCTGGTTCCTTGGACTTTTGTCCAAGCTAACATCTAGGGCATCATCAGTTAAACCTGAAGCTGCACAAACGCGGTACATCCTCCTGCATGGTTAGTGGAGCTGTTCGAGCTGTTTGTTTTGTTCGCTCTAACCATGTCAGGGGAATATTCTCCGTTACCTCCCACACGGTAGCGATACTTTGAATTCATATCCGTAGAAACCTTGCCAAAGATACCCAATTGCTTTATGCACATGTATGACACTTCACCATAAGCTAAATTTATGTTAAATTTAAGTGCGTTAAATATAAATATGATCACAGTTGCTCCAAGTGAGAGAAAGAGCTGTGAGCCTTATTCAGGTGCCTAACTTTGTTGTTGAACTTATTATGGTTATCAACCCCCCAAATGATCTAGACTGTACCTCCTTTTTGATAAGAAAGTCAAATAAAGGCACCATTAAGCATCTATGGCAATTAGAATACGGCCTCAGCAGTCTTCAGCGTGGGGATACAGGGATCAAATGCAGAGCCAGGCTGCCAGCTCTTCTCTAAATGTTAGGCTGTACTTTCCCTCCTTCAGTTTAGCTAGTAATAAGTCAAAACCCCAAGATGTCAAAACTGGGCAAAATATGATCCATCTGTGTTAGAAACCTAAAATTTGCCCCCACTTGAGAGGACTGCAGAACCAGCTCTCCAAAAATTTCTAAACTCCTGGTGGAATCACTGACCCTTTGAAGGTGTCCAAAAGGAGAGGAGCTCCCTACTCATGCAATTCATTTAGACACTCTGGAGATCCTCAGAGGCACCTACCCCTCTCGATAACATCTATACTTATTTTGTACCAAGTCACTAGATGCTAAAGCATAAGTGCAAATTAAGTGTTACTTCAGACAGGTTGGGTTATACCTGATAATCTCAAACAAGTCATCTGATTTATTTTTCATTTACAATTATAATATATGGGGTGAAAAAAGGAGAGAAAATTTAAAAAGTCAGATGACGGTTAGGAGCATGTACTTCTAGAAGCTGTCAGGTGGTTTTCTTGAGTTATATTGCATTCTTGGACCTGATCAAGTACCAGCATTATAAGAGGTTAAGGATTTGTTCTTTCCAGTGGGTGGGTGACATAAGGGGAATAGTCTACTCCTGAGTGCAGCAAATCAAATTTTTCCTTTATCAAAGAGTAACAAAGCACAACTGAATGTGCTTTAAGCCAGGATTCCTTCACTCTGTACTTAGGCAAAATTTACCACAAAAGTAACTTCTTTTTGGAAGTCTGTAGTAGTTTACCTATCTAAATAATGACAAATCAGGCCCTTGGTTGTCAGAACTGCCTGTTGGGAATTAATCTTTATTCTCACTTGTAAGCTAGAACCCTGCAACTGTGACTGGGGTTGACTCCACCCTTTTTGAGATTTTATTCCTTTGAAAAATGGCAAAATTACCATGTGAAAAGGAAAATTGTCCCTAAATTCCTATCATAAAATACTTTGCAACTTTCTTCTACCTCCAGAACCAGCACTCCTCAAGCTTAACTTATTTGCTTTGCAAACACAATATTTATGAGTAGCTATGAGCGCTGTTTCATTTTTATCATGGGGTAACATAACTCTTACTCACAGTTTGGAAGCTGCAGTAAATCCATTCCCAGGTTATATTTAAAAGGCCTCTAGTTAAGATTGTTCTTTGGCCCCTTTTATCTTGCTGGTGTGGAGAACATTCCACTATGTTGAAAAACTTTAATGAGAGCATAAGTGCAACCATAAACTCACACTCACATGTAAAGAAAAAGGGCTTTTTGCTTAACTAGAAACATTATCATTGGGATGTTTGCTGGGTAGTGTCTTAAATATGGTCATTTAATCCTGTGTTTTCAGAGTAGCCAGTGCTGGGTTTTCTCAAGGGTTGACTACAATGACAGGTTCAGAGAAGTTGTTAAAGACACCCTATTTAAAGCCCACAGACCAGTACAGACATGCACGAGGGACCATTACTCCAGCTAACCCTTTTCCGTAGGAAAGTGTTCTGTTACTTTCTTTTACCTCTACAGCGCCCAGAAAGTGTGTGGTCTTCCTGCCCTGTGGCACTGCTCTTTTGATGAACCCAGTCTAGATCACCTCTGGTGCCCTGAATCATGCCGCAGATATTTTCAAACTCAAAAGAACACTGGTCCAAAAAAGTGTGAGTTGAAGCTGAAATAAAAAAGCACACATGGTTATCTCCAAAGTAGTATCTCATTAAAATTCCCGGTCTAATTTGGGTAAGTGTTTTTTACTCTAGTATAGACATCATGTAGAGAAGACAACCCACAGCAGATGTGAGCCCAAAGACTCAAAAGAGGAAATATTTGATTCCTGGAGGGATTCCCTGCATAAAGATAATAACATCTGACCGCTTTGCAGAAGGTTAACAAACTCCCATGTGGCAGCTGAAACACAGTGACTGATGGTGGCTGTCTTTGTGCCTGCTTGTAAGCCTGCGAGAGACAAATCCCTTTGTGAAGAGTGGTGGTGGTGTATTTAACCACTCCTCGGCTGGAGGTTATTGTTCTTCATGGCTCACTTGTCTGCTTGATGAGCATGAGCACTGTTCTTCCACTTCATCAAAGTCCAACCAGTTAGCTTAGGCCGGTTCAGCTGAGTTTGCCTGCAAGTTGACGCTCCTGTGGGCAGATCCATGGGGACAATAACTTCTCACATGTGGTGATAACAGCTTCAACCAGCTTAGCAACCAACTACAGTGTTGGACTGTAGACTTAGCCAAGCTCAGGTGCAAAATAATCTAATTAAGACCAAATGTTAGTAAAAGAGGACAAAGTACGGTTACATCCACCTCACAAAAGCACAGTGAAGCCGCCCGCACACCAGCAGAACACAACGACATGTCTGAACCCCTAGGAGCAACATGGAAGAAAAGATGTGAATGGATTGACTTTCACTGACTAATTGAACTTTTACAGAAGTAATGACTGTTAACAGAGCCAAAGAGAGGGATGAGGAGGGAATACAAAGTTTGGGTCTCTACACCACTGGTCCTCTCCCATACCTTCTCAAGGGGACCTGAGAAGAGTTTTTGTGGGTCTCGAGACGTTAGGGAGGTGAACCAGCCAGGCTCAAGTATAAACAAAGAAACAGTTTGCCATCGTTAAATTTGACTTACTGCAGTTATACATGCGATTCAGTCTTTCCAGGTCAATAGCACTGAAGTCTAGACGTTGTCCAATTATGTCATCAAATTCTGGTATCTTTGCTGTGATTGTGGGCTTGCTTTCGTTTTTGTTAAATGAAAATGGTTCATAGTGCATCAATGATTCGTAGTCGTAAGGGGTGTTCAGATCAGTGATGAAGCTGTCATTGTACTTCAGAAAATTGTGCTCTTTGTCTGGTAAAAGAACAGAAAAGTGCTTCATTTTTAGAGAAATTGGAAAGGAAACAGCTTTACCATGGCCCCTTGGATACGGTTTTCTGAGGCAGGATTGATATACCTGAAAGCAATTATTTTACAATAAAATGTTCAAATTTAGGAAGATTTCTTTATTAAGACATTTGGACAGCAAAGCAGTGTCTTTAGATTACAGTTCTGCACCCTCACATACGACTTCAGTAAGTTCAAAATCAAGTATCAATGAGCTGTAAAGAACAGGATATATGAGGTCAGATTAGATGGTCTAATAGTAAGCATCCTAAAGGATTAAACTTAAGGATTAATGTAATCCATTCCAGAACCTGTGAATATTGCTGCAAATGTTTCCCAGGATGTTAGATCATATATGGACAAGGAAAGGCCCTGGAACCCTCCACTTGTTAAGGGGACAGATATGACAGTCCTGGAGTGCCTCCAGGTTCTGTTGTTCTTTGAAACAAAGAATACATTAGGAATCTGTGGAACAAAAAAAAGTTTTTACCCTAGATTGGCAATATTGCTATGATATTTCTATTGAAATGTCTTTTGGAAACATGTTTCTCATGGTTTCTTGGTGAAATAACTTGTCCTTCGAGAAAGTTTTTCATTATGAAGGTGTCTGCTAGGGCAGAGAGAAGGAACCATTTCACATACTTTGGCATGGAAGTAAAGAGAAATTGCCAGCATTTCCAACTACACAAAATATTTTCAGAATATTTTACATTCTTTCTCCAAGAAGAAACAGCACATGACTGCGCTGGTGGATAATTACAGCTCCTCTGTGTAAAGACTGCCCTTCCCTTATGCAAGTCCATTCTGGGTGCAAAGATCCTCAGTCCAAGGCCTGAGATTGTATAAGAGCCTGGGATTGTTTTCTTACCGATACTTGAATTGCACCTTTTATCAAAAAGGGTGAGAATCTCGCAAATTAAGTGGTATCACTTTTTATAGCCGGGGAAAAAAACTTGGCAGGACACAGGCATGTGTAATGATGCTGGCTTTTAATATCATTGCCAGGCAAAGGGTAACTTTTATGTGTTTTTAAAACAGCAAGGTGGCAAATTCATTAAGCTGTCTTGTGTGTTTTCTTTGAAGTCTAGTAGTTAGTTTTTCTGTCAACATCAACATGAATACGGGATCTCTTCTCTTACCAACTGACTATCTGCATTGCAGTTTATGGAGATGCATTATGGCAAAAACTGCTACCATGCTATTAAATTTGGGGTTGCAGATCACTAATGTGGGAACAGGTACACACAAACACACACACAGAGCACAATCATATCAGCCTTATTTCCCTTTAGAGGAAAAGACATCTTTCAAATGGCTTCAGGAGATGTTTTCTACTTAATGAATTTACCTAACTGGAAAATGAGGTTTTATTGTATGGATAGAAACCTACAGAATATAGGAATTGGCTGTAATGATATCAGGCCAGCTCCAGGACTCCGTTCAGAATAGTGTCACACTGAAGTCCGTCATCTGTATCATTTTTTTGGTGTTCCAGACTTGTGGCTACTGAATACAACACAGGTAAGTTGGGAGGATTCAATGATATGTTTTTTGGAGAACAAAAAAAAAAAAAAGAATGCACGGAGAACTGGCACTGTTTTGTCAAGCTTTTCCATACCTCTCTACAGCATGGAGCTCACAATAGTGCGTTATAAGTACATTGTAAGACTCCTTACTTTGGAGGCGGTTAGTTACAGTGCACAACAAAAAGGCGCCCAAAAGTCAGAGTCTAGATACTATTAACATCATCTTCATCACCATGATTCAGGATAAGACCAAGTTAGCAATAAGGCGAATTGGTTTTAGTGCTGTTCCTAAGAATAAAAATAATGGTCTGCAAAATCAATATCCACATCCCATCTACTACTCAGCCGCCCCAAAAGACACTGCAAATTACAGGGTAGAGGCAAGTAGTAACGTGTAAGGCCATTCAAATTGGAGCAATTCAAAATATCAGATACTGCTCTTAGAGGTCAGCAGAAATTGCTTGTACCAGCAGTTCCTATCTATCCAAAAGAGAACACAGTATTCCCTGAATCTCGTTCCTTTCTGATGACTATTTTTCATGCATTTTTCATTTATTTGCCAAGATGGTGAGCACATAACTCTGGAGACTGAAGTGATAAGTTCGTCCACACGGAGCATGAGCAATGGCAGAGCAACTTTGCTGCTTTGGCACCACCACTGACGTCGCAAAGCACCACCACCAGGAACAAGGGTTTACACTTGTTATCTTTGCTAGCATGCCTTTCAGAACTTGTTATAGACTTCCATTCACTCTTTTTCAAATAAGCAAACATGAAGTAGTACAGAACCAGACCTCACAGGAGACAGCTGGAGAAACTGCCTAGGGACCCAGGGGACGGTGGAGAGTTTGCTGAAACTCATAAAGCCACTGAATCTGATGATACTAAACCTGAAGGCAAGAACCTGCAGAGATACACAGGGCAGGAGAGAGCAGGATAGAGCCCTATTTTCTGTGTCCCGTCTGATCTAATCACTTTGAACCTTCTTCATGTACAAAGTAAATCTTTCCAGTTTCAGGAAAGCCTGAATCTCTGAGTGTAAAAACCTTTTAGATTTTGAGAGGACCTTTGATTAAAAAATCATATCTTTAAGAAGGTCTTAAAATCTAGGAGAGAAAATAAGATACTGATGAATCTGTACTTTATAAAATCTGACTTGAAGGTCAAAACCCACCTGGAATAATTTCATCCCACCAGATTGTCACATAGTCATCCCGGTCCATCCTTGACTGCTCATGGTAAAATCCTAAAGCATGCAGGATCTCATGTTCCACAATTGCTCTGTAGTCACACCTTTCCCCAATAGAGAGGGTCTGTCCAGTCTGCAGGTCCCCCACCATGGACCAACACCTGAGAAAGAGAGAGATCTTACTGTCTGTTAAGTAGAGTTTTCTTCTCTGTATTTAATTTCTCAGTCTGCTCACTGGTTTTAAAGCAATATCAAAAAAAGGTTTAAATATAAAAGGAGCAACATAAATCATTATTTAGATGCTGACCAGACGCCTTGATACTCTACAGATACTCTACTCTGAAAGCAGACTAAGCCCCCAAAACATACTCACTATCATTTGCATGAGGCCAGCATTTTATTTACCCTCTGTGTCAAACAAGCTCACCCCTGATTTTTGAGATCCGCAGAAGTTTAGTCCTATATCAACTGCCATTTTGCCAAGACACATGCCAAGAAACAGCAAACTCATCTAGACAGACTGAGCTTTTTTGCAATCGCTTGGTCTAGAGAAAACATCGAGGAGGATTTAGATCCTTTTTAACAGCAACTATGCAATGCACTGGCCATAGGTGTGTAATTACGTTTTTCTGTGAGCGCCCAGCCCCTCATCCGTGACTCAGCAGAAGCTAATCATGATTGAGTAGGAAAGCGGTTCCTCAGCCAATTCACTGGGAACTTTTTAGAGTAGCCCAAGGGTGATGTGAGAGGCAACTGCTAAAGAGCATCTGCTTGAACTGTAGCTTCATCTGCACGTCACAAAGCAGTGGGTCGAGTTTGTTGAAGGAGCTCTGAACACACTAATGTGGGTAATGAAAACAAAGAGCTTGAGCCTATGGTCTCTTGAACAGCTGCTGCCAGGGAGTTTCCAGTACCAGGCTCTTCTGCACCGACTTGTCAAAAATCATGGTGCTTGCAGTCTTGTAAGAGAAGTATCATAGGACATGCTACCCAATGAAGAGCTGAGGGCAGAAATGTCAGTGCCTATAGGCCTTTGTGAAGTTCTGGAAGAACAAGAAATATTCACAGCTGATATAGTGAGAAGATTTTTGTGCTTTTTTAGATGTTTTTTCAAAACATGTTTAGATGTAGGCAATAAAATAAATCTTTCCAGTTCCTGAAAACCAGAATCTCTGAGTATAAAACCCTTTCAGATTTTGAAAGAACCTTTCATTAAAGAAAAGCCATGTCAAAACAATAGCAATATTACAATAAACTGGCTTTCCACAGCTTTTTTTGACCTGTCTGCCAAAGATTTCAAAACCTAAATTCTAGCTGTTCACATCCTTGGTAAGTTAAGAGGATGTACATGGGGGTTGTTTGACCCACCACTGAAAAGGAAAACAACCATAGGCAGGAAAGTGGAAGCAGCTGATGAAAACCCAGCAATGCTGGGATTCACCTCATCAGAGAGTAACCAGCCAAACATCAGATGCCCATTCCAAATTCATCATCTAAATATCCTCTGCAGTCAGCAGAGGGAGGCAGCTGCTTGCAAGCTTTGCATCAATGAAGGGAAGATGGGTTGTTTTCTCAGTGGCCTCTTTTTCTCTGCTGACAACAAACTGAGACTAAACTTTTAGACGGCTGAAGTCAAACGGAATGAATTCCCAGCTGATTCTACACAGCAAAACTAAACAGAAATTGATATAACCCTTACCCGCTTTCTTTTCTAAAGAATATATAGGTTCTCTCTCCTTCATATGGCTTGAAATCAATGCAAGACTTAAGACGGAACATTTCAAATGCCTGGAGAATTACTCCTTTGGCGTTCAGATCTGGAAAACATGCATCAGGAAAGCACATTTAACACACTGCAGATTATTCACTCTGGAGAGGTAAGGTATGCACACAGATATACGCATGGGACAAAAAGAAAAAAGGATTGAAAAGAAAAATTATTGAATTTGATTAAATTGTGTTTCGTTATGATAGCTATAGAAGAAAAAAAAATGTGTTCGATATAAAGGAGTCATGTAGTTAGTGAATTTTAATGTAAGAGAACCAGTTCTGAAAAAGGCAAATTTTTTATCACAATGACTCTAGTGCAAATAAGGATTGGAGCTAAAATCTGAATAAAGTATCTGCATTACCTAGGTTATCACCCAAAATATAGGGAATGGGAAACTTCCATCTGTAGGTCTCATTTCTTAAGGCATTTCGCTGATTTTGCTGAAAAGGGAATTAACACCTGGTGATGCATCTGCTGTGGGGAGATGGGCTGATCTGTACCAAAAATACAACTGGGATAAGTGTTAGATATAAGGTTTTAATTACTTACAGGGAGCAAGATATCACCCTGAAAGAGGTCCAGTCCAGCAGCTGAAAAGTAATTTAATGAAAGATAATGTAAATGAAATATCAAATAATATCAAATATCATAAACCATATTGAGTCTACTTATACAAGGTTAATGTCCTTGGGCATTTACAGAAAATAAAGGACCAGCCTCTTTACACTGAAATATAGGGACAGGCCTAAAAGTAACAGTACTTTACTAATATTTGCTACTCAGCAATGTCTCCATTTTTGGTGGCAGAAATCTGGTAGCCATCATTATCAATATCTATTTTGATAACCTCTTGCTTGCTATCAGGCAGTGGCAACAGTCACACAGTGAGACAGTGCTCTAGAGAATATAGTAATACTGAGTAATGCATCAGGAAGAATATTGTACAGCGTACCATCAAAGGATATATGGAAATTTGCATTACAAGAAATAAAAAAAGAGGAATACAGTACAGTGTGGTTTGCCTTTTCCATTTGATTTCCTTACCACTTATAAAGCTCAATAAACATCTAAACTATTTTCTACTTTGTAAAACTTTATAAAAATCATACAGAAATGGGGGAAAATGCTGGTGGGACTCCAGAGCCTTTCCAATTGACACAGCGTGTTACTGCTTTAACACTATGGGTCTGCCCAAATTTCAGAAGTGAAAGACATCTGCATCCCTTGTTTACACAGAGTTACAGTCCTAGGATAGATTCATGTGTCACAGCCAGAGGAAGGTAATTCAGAGCTCTTTTAATTATATTTCTCTTGTTACCATGAACTACCTGACCATCAGTCACCCACTTCTTTGTTACGATACTGAAAATGCAGCATTTTGCTCCCAGTTTTTCAGGCCTTATGAGAATTTAGACATGAACTCACCTAAGTTTATGTCTGGAATGTCTTTGATTATCTCACCAGGATCAGCATCTGCTGCTGGAAGACAGACAAAACATGATGTGTTCAGATTTGGTGGCACAGAGCAAGCAGAAAAAAATGCTTTGAAACTCAAAACAACTCACAGAGCACTTACCAGTTTCACCGGAGAGGTGCCCGACCTGAAAGAGAATAAAATAAAACCAGTATAAGGTATGAGATGTCTCTGGACTGACAGAAGCCAGTAGAAATCAGGTTTCTACTTACAGAGACTGGCGTACCATAAACATAACATAATAGAAGCGCTAGGCAGAGTGGGCAGATGCTGGAGACCATTTTTGCAATGGAAAAAGAAGCTGGTCCTTCTCATCTCTTGCAATATATAGGGCATGCTGCTGAGCTTTCCACAGAACATCAGCCAAGAAGCTTTGAACTTTCCACCTTTGTAACATTAGTACAACAACAAGGTTTTCGTCCTAAATGGCACATGATGGCATTGTTGTTATCAATTACCTAAGTCCACTTTGGAGGAGTGTTACAGAGAGGAATGTGATAACTTCATGTCTTCAGTGCAGCTGGTGAAAGGCCCATCCACACTTTGTATGAGATGATCTCACCCTGGCCCAAAGTTGCTGACTCCTTCTGCTGTCAGCATTACCATCTTGGCTGCACAGGAGGAAAGCCACATGCTTAAGCAGAATTATTCTGGGTTTATAGCACTCCGGTGACATTAGAATTTTGCCCAGTGCTCTTTTCAGTTAATAATTAACATCACATTGTAAAGATTAGAGATAAAAGAGATATGATTATGAATTCCCTGGCAGTGTTTTCCCACAGCTGATGCCCCAGTGCACAACATGCCACCCTTTGCCTCCAGAGGCTGTCACGTATATCAGTAGATCCTTGGCCTTCCAGCTGGATGCCCCTTTCTTTTCTGGTGGGTTTCAGAGATGGCAAACTCTTGTCCTGCACTTTGCTGTCGTCTTTCTCTGGGGATATGGGTCAGGGAGGGCACACGGACTAACTAAGCCAAGGCTCCAGAAAGCTCTAGATCTCCCACAGGTCCTGCATTGTATCTGTTATCCCCTTGCAAATGTCCCGAGTGCCCTGGAGTGTCTCAGTGCCTTAAACTTAGGCAATTGAATCCTGCTCCCTCATTTCACATCTGAAATTACAAGAGATGAAGGTGAGGATGTCTACCTCTATGTTCAGCAATTAGGTAGGAAAAGGCTTGTGCCACAGACACCACCACCCACAGCACAACACAGGGTGCTTGAGTAGGAAGAGAAGAAAAAGTGCTCTGGAGGTGCTTCACACGCTGCTTCCCAGCAGCGCTGGTGGGAGGCACTGGACTTCAGTGTGAAGAAGCCTCAAATGCAAGTAGCTTTTGAGTAGGAAATGTGCCTGTGTACAGTGACTACCCTGTCCTAGAAAGGAGTCAGTCCTTCACCCTAAGCAACATATTTTCCTCCAAACAGATAAAAGTAGGAAGCTATTTGTACGAGATCACATTGCAGAGGAGTAAGTACAGAGATCTTTTCTTTTCTTAAGAAGAAGGGCCCCAGAGGACTGACCTTTCACCTAGCATACAGGCAGGTCTTCAACACTTGCTTTTATGAACTATTATTTCAAAGGACACTGATACCTAAGAGGAACAGGACACACTACTAGTAAAAGAGAAACACGTCTCAAGATACATCGTGTAAAGGCTGTTTCCACAGGCAGGCAAGGAGAGTCAAAACAGAGCACAAAGGCCATGATTTGCAGAGGTGTAGCAATAGATGTGAGAAAGGAAGAAAAACATAAAGCAAAATCAGAGTAGTCTGAAAAACAATTGGTTTTTAATCCCCTTAACTTAAAAATTACCCAGGAAACTAATGGGAATGTCTAAAGATAAGTCATTCTGTAGGCATATATTTGAGTTTGTAGAGGACAATGGTTATGCAGCCATCTCATGTTACACTAATGCAATTTAATATATTTATTTAGTGCCTTGCATAATCTATGCATCCCCAAATGCATCCTGTATTCAGTTCATGTGGCAAAGTTTTGTTAGCAGGGGGGCTACTGGGGTGGCTTCTTTGAGGAGACACTAGAAGTTGCCCCTGTGTTGGACACAGCCTGTTCCAGCTGGTTCTAAGACGGACCCGCCACTGGCCAAGGCCGAGCCCATCAGCGACGGTGGTAGCACCTCTGGGATAACAGATAGACGAAGGGGAAAAACTGCTGCAGAACAGCAGCCAGAGAGAGGAGTGAGAACACGTGAGAGCAACAACTCCACAGACCCCCCCCGGTCAGTGCAGCAGGAGGGGCAGGAGGTGCTCCAGGCGCCGGAGCAGAGATCCCCCCGCAGCCCCTGGGGAAGACCCCGGTGAGGCAGGCTGTGCCCCTGCAGCCCGGGGAGGACCCCACGCCGGAGCAGGTGCCTGTGCCCCAAAGGAAGTCGTCAACCCATGGGAGAGCCCATGCTGGAGCAGGCTCCTGGCAAGACCTATGGCCCCACGTGGAGAAGCCCACACTGGAGCAGGTCTTCTGGCAGGACCTGTGACCCCATGGGGTGTCCATGCTACACTGGAGCAGTCTGTTCCTGAAGGACGGCCCCCCATGGAAAAAAAACATGCTGGAGCAGTTCATAAAGAAATGCAGCCTGTGGTAAGGACCCACACTTAGAAGTTTGGGAAGGACCGTATCCTGTGAGTGGGACCCCATGCTGGAGCAGGGGAAGAGAGTGAGGAGGAAGGAGCAGCAGAGACAACGCGTAATGAATTGACCACAACTTCCATACCTTGTCCTCCTGCACTGCTCGGGGTGGGGGGAGGTGGAGAAGTTGGGAGGAAGTTGAGCCTGGGAAGGAGGGATAGGTAGGGGGAAGGCGTTTTTAGATTTGTTCTTTTTTCTCATTATCCTAGTCTGTTTGAATGGCAATAAATTAAATTAATTTCCCTAAGCCAAGGCTGTTTTGCCCATGACAGTAACTGGTAAGCGATCTCCCTGTCCTGATCTCAATAGACGAGCTTTTCGTCATATTTTTCTCCCCGTCTTGCTGATGGAGGTGGAGTGATAGACCCTCTTGGTGGGCACCTGGTGGCCAGCCAAGGTCAACCCCCACAAGATCCAAACAAATTCCCATTCTGCTTTCATGAAAACTTCTCAGTAACATTGAGCTGAGTCCAGACACAGATGAAGCATGGGAAGCATGCTATTCTTTTAGCAGTGACCTAACAAGTTGAATACTTGGGAGGGAGTGTTATCAAAAGCTGGGCTTGAAGAAGTGGTAATGGCCATAGGGAGAAAAGGGAAATCCTGGAACAGGATTTTGGAAAGACAAGCACTGGTTCTTCTGGCTAAGGAAAGCTGGACAGAGAGACTTCAGACATAAGAGCTGGGAAGTAAGCATTGCCATCAGCAAAGATAAACAAAAATAACAAAACATGGGAAGAAATAAGACGATATAACTAAAAGAGAAGCACTTTGCTGCTTGGGCCAGAATAATTTTTGGAAAGTCTATGGGTTTAGTCTCTTAAAACTAACAGGGAACTTTGGTTCAAATTCTTAAAATACAGAAAAGACAGAATACAATTTCTTTAGTGAAGTAATATATTTTATCTGTCATGGATGACTGTTCGCACTTGTAGTGAAGAGGCTGAGGGCACTTCAAGGGCGGACTGCGACTTCAGATCTAATCAAAGGGGTGAGATCTGCAAGAAAAGAAAAAAAAAGTAAATAATTTAATACATGGAGTATATAGTACAATTCTATTGTGTATTTTGGGATGACTTTCAGGCTGATTCCAGGGTCAAGAAACAAAGCAACAATAATTCCTCCGAATATCTCGAGGCTGCAGCAGTAGCCAGCGAAGGAGGTGGGAGGGGAAGCTGGAAGGGCAGAGAGCTGCAGGCATGCATGGTGCTCCAGTCTGTGTCGTTCTCAACCCTAGCAGGGGATCCTGGGATTACTGAGCTGGAGGGAGACTGGGGCAAGAGAGTAGAGGGCTTGGGTCAAGGTGGTCTCAAACAAGGCTGGGAGGTGAAGAGAGAGGGTGGAAAGGCTTGTGGAGAAGTGGGAAGCACGGGCTAGACCCTCAGCGGTTATACAGAGACAACCTCCAACTTTCATCAAAGGGCAATGTAACACTGCTCCTGAGTTTTTAGGCGCCCTGGTATCAAAATGAATATTCAAATGCAGAGACTGGAACCTTATAAATGTGACCATATTAGATTTAATAGCTAGAAATTAAGGTGAACCCATTTACAACTGGAGAGTAAATGCAGTCTCCTAACAAGTCTTTCAATTTCTTAACCACAATTTCACCTAGCAGCTGCAAATGTTTCTGGGACCACTGGCACCCATATGACACAGCAGGACTGAATTTCCTCCGGTGAATTACTCCCAGTACAAAGCACTGTCAGGGAAAGCACAAAGAGGCCTCAGCTGCTTTTCTTATTGCTAAAAGGGACTTGGAAGCATTGCCCTACATAACCTGCAGAAAAGCTGGGCCATTCTCTACGCCAGAAATGTGGACTCCTCTTTGCATTTTTATTAGGCAGCACACGTTCCTGGTTAAGCATTCATGGGAAGCAGCTTTCCCACCTTGCAAAAGTTCTTGCCGTTTCAAAAGTTTCTCTGTTCTCTGCTGGAATGAAAGCAAGAACTTTGCACTGTTTGTTTCATGAACAGCAAGGGAGAAATCCTCCTGCCAGGAGAGTTCACAGTCTGGTATTCACAGCCCTCAGTCGTGCAGAGCGAGTCTGGATTATTGTAGTGTACTCTCAACTCTCCTCTCTGAGACAAGTGCTCTGACCTCTGTACTAGGGTCAGGTTTGGTTTAATGATTATTAACTTATACAAAGTGTTTCCCCTTTCCAGGCACTGACATTTTCCAAAGGAAATTCACTTCAGAAGGGTGATAGGATTCATCTCACCCACCATTAGTCATCAGTGATGGATTCCTTTGCAGGCGGTGGAGATCAGCACATCAGCAGAGCAGTTCATCACAACTATAATGGAATGGGATGAACTGCTTCCCAGAGGTACCTGTTGCTCTCAAATGACCCACCAGGGAGTCTAGAAAGTTCATTTTTGGACACCTAACATGAGGAAAGATGAACACAGCCATCTGAAACGTGGCTGTCACAGAGGATGGGCATGCCCAGTCCCTTTGGCCTGCTCAGAGGGATACCTGCCTGCCACGCTGCCCTCTGCACCAGATAGAATTTTTTCTTCTTCTTCCCCTTCCCTGCCTCCTTTGGCAGAGCAGAGCGGCTGCACACAGTCCTGACAAAAATTGCAACGTCAGGAGAGAAGCTTTGGATCAAAAACTCCTTCTGCCAGTTTTTCAACGTCCAAAAAGCACCCCTTCATTTTCAAACCACAATTTTCTTAAGTTGGAATTGATATAGGGGTGGTGGCAAATAGGAAGACCATTAAGTAGACTGATCTTCAAGACATGGAAGTATATTCTGTTCTGAAAATCTGCTTTTCAGGGACCAGAAAATCAAGGTCATCCACAGAGTTTCATACCGGATATTCAAAAATCCAGGCACCTGAAATCACTAGGCACTTAAAATCCTTGTTCCTGAAATAGATTACTCTCTAGATGTTTGCTAATCACCCTCATCTTCTGTGCTTTCCTTACAAACAGAAGAGTATGTACCTGCTCTGTTCCAGTGGGATTCTGATATTATAATACTCTACCTTCAAAATCAGCAAAGATGAAAAGACTGTCATTTTTAAGGAATTTTTTCCAGTGCAGCTCCCTGTGGGTCAGGAATGTGTTCCAGCCAACACCTGGTCCCATGTAGCAGTTGCAGAAAGAAGAAAAATTTCCAGTGATAGATGGCCTGTCCCACTGCAGGGTGTCATTTCTGCCTGTTGTTCAAAGATACAGAAGCAATTAAAGCTGATCTCCAGTCAGCCCGGTAGTGTTATGTGCAGAGCAAATCTAGCCTGGTCTCTTGGCTTTCAACAGTTTTCTCCAGCTTATGCAAACCTCTGTGTTTCTGTATTTCTCCCTGGTGCACTCTGACTTACCATACACTAGCTGGTTTGGGTCTGTAGTAAAGCTCAGGCTGAGGGACATCCTGTGGGTTACATCAGGGTCTTGATCCAAAACAGACAAGACAACTTGTCTGTGTCCGGCTGGCCATTCAAGAAGGCCATCGTTTGGACTGCTGCAGAGGTGGAAAGTAATCCCCATGTAATTCATGTAGGTTGATGAACTTCTTCCGTGAGGATACAGCTGTAAAGCAAAGGCATAGCCTTCCGAGCTGTAAAATACAGGGCTCATGATATAATCGCCTTTTGAAGTACTGTTAAAAAGGGAAGTGAAGTTTCTGATGTGCCAGACGTTGGTGGGGCAGTTTGTCTCTGTCAGGCTGGTGTCATCGATGGCAATCCCCCCCGCAGACTTGGCTGGATCTCCTCTGATGCCCTGAAACCCATACCGGAATTTGGTTTGGACACCGAAGGGAATGCTGGCCAATTTCCAGTGATGTTCTCCATCAGCTGAAGGGGGAAATAAATATATGTGAGAATGGAAAGCCTAGGACAAAATCTCAAATCAAGCTGTGTCTTCCTCAAGCGTCCTGTGACCTGTTCGTTTGGATGGTGATTGTGTGATGCCCTGCACCCTAGCTAATCTGGGAACGGTCTTAAGGAAGCTGCCTCTGAGCCAAATTCTGTTCTCATGGGCACTAACTCTAGAGTTACTCAACTGAAGCAAATGAAGGTTAGATTTACACTGGACACTTGAGCAAACTTTCATACGATAAACCACACCAGTGCTGTCACGCATCAAAGTTTGCCAGCGCTTCGGATATGAAATCACACTGTCACTTACCTGTAATAGTGTGCAGCTTTTCCATCCGTCTAACATTTCCAGTTCCGTCATCTTTCTTAACCCAGATAACTAGCTTATCCTGTGGACTTCCATTTAACCTGTAGAAAAACTGAAGGCATTTTTCCTTTCTCCTTGGATACAGGATGCGGGATTCCAGAAGAGCCGACTGACCAGCATGTCCAGTTTTTGTGTCTAAGTGCATGAAATAGCCTCCATCTGCGAAGCACAAAACACAGTCGTGTGAAAAACGTTTTTGATCCATTCACTAATGAAATGCCAGTGCTAAATAAGCTTTAGTGCAGTTTCCACTTGGCTGAACTAGGAAGTTATTTTCAAAGTAGAAAAAAAAAATTTCAATAGGAAAGAATTCTCCCTAAATTGCAAATCAGTATTAAAATGAAAATGCACTTAAATACAGCTTGCAAACTAGTGTTTAATTGATTAAATAAGGTACACATTTGGTTCCATTCTTTAGAAATGAAGTACAAACTGTACATGTGCCAATGCTATCAACATGTGCAAATGTAAGTGGATGCACTTGGGCAGGGATTTTTTTTTTTAAGACAAACTAGGAAGGTATTGGAAAGGTCCTGTTAGGTCAAGGCCTTCAGTCTTCTGCTTTGCCTGGAAACCATGCCCTTTAAGACTTTTATCAATAGATCGGACTTCCCTATTGTCGTGGTTTAACCCCAGCCAGCAACTCAGCACCACGCAGCCGCTCACTCAATTCCCCCCAACCCAGTGGGATGGGGAGAGAATCAGAAAAAAGGTAAAGCTCGTGGGTTGAGATAAGAACAGTTTAATAGAACAGAAAGGAAGAAAATAATAATGATAATGATAATGTTATAATGATAATTATGATTATGATGATGATAGTAATAATATGACATTAATAATAAAAGAATTTGAATACACAAAACAAGGGATGCACAATGCAATTGCTCACCACTTGCTGACCGATGCCTGAGCAGCGCTCCTCCCCCAGCCAACTCCCCCAGTTTATATACTGGGCATGACGTCCCATGGTATGGAATACCCCTCTGGCCAGTTTGGGTCAGCTG
>JAVKLA010000017.1:23537662-23554667 GCA_034782735.1 Sagittarius serpentarius
TCCTTGCTGGCTGGGCAGGAGAAGCTGAAAAGTCCTTGACTTAGTCTAAACACGACTGAGCAACAACTGAAAACATCGGGGTGTTATCGACATTCTTCTTATCCTAAACCCAAAACACAGCGCTGTACCAGCTACTAGGAAGGCAATTAACTCTGTCCCAGCCGAAACCAGGACACCTGTAAAAGTAGCTGAAGACATTTTTGCTTTACTTTTGCTATGGGTAACTTCCAGTCCAATTACTTTGTATCAGCTCATGTCTTCTCACGCTAATGTGTTTGAAATAACTATTTCCTTTCTTTCCTAGTTAGTCTGCAATTCTATCTGTGGGCTGGAGTGATACTTACTCTTTGATCTTCCTGGTTACAAAGGCTGACCACTTGCACCCTCATCATCCGCATCAGCCCCATTCTGTATATTCCAGTTTTAAATCAGTTTTTGAAGACAACAGAGCAAGTGCATCAGCTTCACCTAACAGCCTCAATACATCCTCTCTCTGTAGGAAGTGTCTCTCCTGACAGCAAGGACATTTTCAAGCTGCATCATACTGGGGGTTACCCAATACCCTGTGGCTGCATCTACGGGTTTGCACTTTTCTGCCTGTCTGGGAGCCAACTGATGCAAATAGCAGAGACCGTGTAGAGAACGACGACTCTGAATTGCCACCTGATGCTGCTCTGAGCTCCACCGCTTCCCCCAGCTACACGCCTGTGCTTGGATGTGCTCCCACAAGCATGGCTGGCCTTTTGCAATAAGTTCCCCTACAAATACGCAACAAAGCTGCTTATTTTCCAGTAACTGCCGACGCGTTTGCTCTCAGGAAACTTCAGAAGGCTGGCTACTTAAGTTTTAAATGTTTTTTCTTCCCCATCCTTGAAGCTGAGCAGTTAGTTATCTGTCAGTAGCCACGAGAGGCAGGAAGCTGCTGTCAGCCACATGCTCTGTCACACATCCAGAGCCTTTACAGCGTCAGCAAACCACACACCCTGCAAACTGCAAGGAAACAGCCCGTCAAACAACAGCCAAACAGACTTGTTCCTCTAAAAACAAGAAATTGTTAACGGTGGGATTTAAACAACCCTCCTGTTTGTTTTCCTGCCGCTTTGGAGGGTCTTCCAAGTGCTGGTTTCTGCACTGCGCCTTTCACCGGGCGCACATCTGCTCTCTCGAACGCCACGCGTGATGAGAACAGGCGCATCCCTGCGCCCTGCCTGCTGTGCACCTGCTCTCCTTCTCACTGACTGCAGATTTGGTATAACCGCAGGATCTCCAAACTGTAACCAAACGCAGCGTTAGGCAGCAAACATGATCTGTCACTGCCCAAAGCCATCTGTTGCTCTCTCCTCCCTGGGAGCAGGTTCCACAGAAATGGCTTTCTTTTCTATTCAGTATTTTTTTCCTCTCCTGCACCATGAGACACTTCTGTGACTAACCACCACTTGTGTTTTGCGAAGCAGATGTGCCTAACTGTGACCACTTGTACACAGACCAGCAAGGCTCATGCCTGTGACTTTCAAAAGAAGCTTTTTTGCTGGAGGATTTTTGGACTGTCTATGTGACTTTCCTCTGCAGTGTTTAATTTTTCTCCCCACTGCCTCTGAAAAAAACGGACCCTACTCAATTCCTGTGTCCTGGCAGCAATCAAATTACTGCAGACCTCAATACAATCGTATTTGCTCAATATATGTTTAAATCAGAGCAGCTGAAGCCAAAGCCTCGATCAAAAGGACCCCATGCAACATCCCTCCTCGGAAGAGGGGAAATCACTGCAGGTTTGCTTCTCAGATAATCCTTCTGTCTCCCTATGTGGTGCGGCTCGAACAAACTTTGAATTACCAGCAGCTACACCCTCCTGATACAGCTCTGGAACACACAGTAACCCCTCCCTCAAAGAAGTCTTCTGAGGGTGGTTTCCTCCTGCTCCGTGACACATTGCTGAAGCTCAGCTTCCTATTTTGATGATCCTGGTTTGGTTTCAATGTCAGAATTTCTCTACAAACAAGATTTGTGTATTGTGATATTTGCTTATGCATGTCCTTCTGTGGGGATGCCTCAAGTGAACTCCTGTGCAAAGGGAAAGTGTCTTTCAGCTTGAAACAAAAACTAGAAAATTACTAAAAATCCTGTAACATATACATAAAAGGAGGAGAGTCTCACCTGACTAGATGCTATGGAGTTTCACTAGAGTCAGTTGTGGCAATCTGGTGGAGCTCCCTTTATTTTAATGGAGCTACCACCAATTTACAGCAGCTAAGTCTCAAAATGAGATATTACAGTGTAGGGAGAATATTTAAAGAAGGGTTAAACATTTCAAATTAAAATTATTAGCTTTTCTATCTGAAAATTCAAGAATCATGTTTAGCATCAGGTATACAGCAATTAACATTAATAGAAGGGTATTTCTAATGTCTTATTTATGTCTATATATCTTCATTCTCACATCTCATAAAAGCATGGTAAAGTCTAATGACCATCTAAAACTACACCTGTTACCTGCACAGCTTCCCACCAAAGTATGGTCTTCATCTCCTGGCTTTCCCAATGTGTGGTCCCAGCTAGCACCATCTTGTCCACTCTGCACCATCCCACAGATATTGATGTATTCAAAGGAGCACTGGTCCAAGAAGGTGAGGCTCGAAGCTGCCGGGAATAGAGTAACATATTTTACCATGTCCATTAATATCTAATAAGGCTCCCACTGTTAACCCCATTCCAGAGTGTTTACATACAGCACTTGACATCAGCAAATATGTTCTTAATACAACTGAAGATCACACAGACTTCCACATCTATGTCTCTGTTACCACACATAAATGATGTTTCCTCCTGAAAGAAACATCTTACCTCTTTCTCCCGTTCTCAGCTCAATATTTCCTTGTGGGAACCAGCTTGGCCCCTACATGCTAGTTTTTCCTTTCAGACATCCATCATTTTCTCTAAGCCTGCCTGGAATAGGCTCTGTGGCCCATTTCTCTCTTCAGGGTGTAAATCAGAAGTAGTTCTGCTAAAGCTAGTGGAAATACTCAGGTGTACGTTAACACAGTATGTCAGTACTGTACAGCAAGTTGAGTATTGGCTTTCATAGCTTTGCCAGTGGAGCTGGAAAGCATGATTATCCCCATTTGTGCTCCTGTCCCCAATTGTCTTATCAAACATCACATAAGCAAAAAAACCCAGAACCTGAAATACTCTGATTTCGGAGAACCCAATTCCAGATTACTGTTCCTTGAAGATTTTATCTTCATCAACAGCATGATGATCATCATCCATGAAGGAAACAGTAACTATTACAAGTAATATTACGGGAAAGTCCATGTGAATGAAAGGTGTTAGACCCTTGATTCACTTCAGTGGCATTTGATAAAGAAATAGGGATGTGGCCACCATGGAGCTTGCTGCTGCATAAGAACTATAGTTTCTATTAGCATTGCGAGAGGATTCCAGGGGTGGACTGTTCCTGCTCCTTTCATGTGGCTCCATCCATGTTATCATGAAGTTTGAGCAAGGATGTTCAAACACATGTGTGAGAAGAAGGACTTACTGCAGTTGTACATGCGATTCAGCCTCAGTAAGTCAATCCTGCTGAAATCCAACCTCTGCCCAATGATCTCATTAAATTCAGGAATTTTTGTTGTAATGGAAGGAACGCTGCTATTGATGTTGAAAGAATATGGTCCATAGTGCAGGACTGACTCGTAATCATATGGGGTATTGAGGTCATCAAGGAAACTGTCATTGTGTTTGTCAAAGGCATATGCAAAACCTAGACAAAGCCATACACAAATGATTAGGTAAGACCAGAAATAAAACTTAGCACATAACATCTTTTCAAAATGTTTTACCTGTGACTAAATAATGATCCAGTTGTCAATGTGTAGGCAGCCATGCTCAACCAGAGACATTTTAGCATAGTAAAAAAAGGGACATGCATCTACAGACGATTCTCAGTCATTTCAGACCTGAATCATACCTTCAATAATTTCATCCCACCATATCTGAACATAGTCATCGCGATCCGTCCTGGATTGTTCATGGTAAAATCCCAGGGCATGCAGGAGCTCATGTTCCACTATGGCTTTATAGTCACATCTCTCTCCTATAGACACTGTCTGGCCACTCTGAAGGTCCCCCACATGAGACCAGCACCTGTAAAGCAAAGACTCAGATATTGCACCCATTTTGCATAATTCCTTCTATGACTCGTATCTACATACTAACTCAACTGCAAGATCAAGGTAAAAGTAAAAAAAATAATATTTTTTAGAATTTCCCAGCTGAGTTTTCCAGTCTTGCCCAGGCTGGATTTGCAATGCCAGAATAGAGAGCAACGTGTACCTTCAGCATCCTGCCACAGCCTGGCAATGGGTCCCTGTCCCAGATGTGATTGGCCTTCTTGTTTCGTTTTGCCCTCCCTGGAGGGCAGTGCATGCATGTTCTTCAACTGGCTGCAGTACTTGTAAAGGAGGTGGTGATGGCAAATGCTATTGCTCTTCAACTCTGGGTAGCCCCAGCTCAACCAATATAGGAAGGGGGGGGAGGTGAGCAGCGCAGGAAAGTACAGCAGGTGCCTTATAACCTCATACACTGCAATGGCTGTTGTTTATGAATATGTTTACAAAAGTACCGAAATAAGTGGCCCAATTTTCAAAGGTACTGAGCAGCCTCCAGTGAACCTAGGTTGCATTGGCTTCCCCAGTTTGGTTCCTAAATACTGATTTAAATCCTAACTTTTCATGTCCATTCAGATATACTTCATCACCGTGTGTTTAAAAAAAACCCACAAAACTGCCCCAAAATGCTGTGCACCAGTCTCCCCGCACCCGAGAGCAGATCTACACTGGATTCCTAGACACAGACACTAGCTGGTGTCACCAGCTTCCTGATGGTCCTTCCCAGCAAGCGGGGAAAATCCCATAACTTCAGATAGTCACAGTGTTGGCATCTGCCACTGAGTTAGCTTCCCTGGCACTTCTACAGTCCCTGGACAGTACCAGGCATTTGGGATGTGAGTCACCAGACCTATTTTAGACTTCTATTTGAGGCGAGATGGTTTGTGGCCTGGAAGAGGCACCTCCTCCCCACTGAGCACAAAGGCAACCCACGGTGACCTGCACAGCGGTAGAGGTTGTTGGCTTCAACATTTGGTCAGGTAAACCCAACCCTGCGTCTGAAAGCAAGGAGGAAGCTATATGCTAATGCCAGCACACTAGTAGCATACGCGGCCCCTAACCAACCAACACCAGGAGGAAGTTAATCTGCTTGTCTTCCCTGAAAGAGTGCCAAGAAAGGATTAACTTCAGAAGCTAGGATGCGAATGGAAATAAAATAGTCTTTTCTTATATTAAGAGAACATCAAATGCGGATAATACCTTTGGTTAGTCTGTTTGCGTTGGTTTTATGTCCAGTGTGATACAAATAAGCTCTGGGACAGAAATGTGGCTCAGGTGTTTGTCCTTTGTACAAGCAAGAATGAAAATTAATGTCTCCTGAGGTGGAAAAACTATCATATTAAACAAGGTGGTACAAACCAGATTGTTAATACAAAATTACCCGTCCAGCTTCTCAAATTTCAAGTAAGTCTGTTCCCCTTCATAGGGCTTGAAATCAACACAAGACTTCAGCCTGAACATTTCAAACGCCTGCAGGATAACACCTTTAGCATTCAGATCTGAAACACATGGCAGAGGGTAACAATAGCAGTTGTTCTGCTTTTATAATATTATAAGTATCTATAATTCTAGATAGAAAGTATGAACAAGCATGCATTAAAAATATGAACATGTATAAAAAATATCTACTTGGAAGAAAGAGCAGGAGGCTGTTAGCAGAATTCCCTGACTGGAGTAATTTTGGCAGAGGCCATAATGTTATCTGGTAATATGTATGATAAGATTGAAATAACCAGGGAGTTGCTGTGTACAGCCCCCATCAGTTAATATTTAAAATAGGGAAACAATAACTAGACATGATTTAGGGTTTAAGAACTAACTACTACACAATGGGGTTTTATGTTTATGTCAGAAAAGGTAATGGATTGTGGTCTGGTCAATAAACCTTGAAGAACCTCTTGGAATAGCCAAGATTGGGGAAGAAGTAGGTAAAACGTAATTCCTACGGTGGGAGATCATGACCACTGACTCATTGACCGCCTACTCAGATGATACTACCTATTCAAAAGAAGACAATGAAGGAACAGGACAGAGTCTGCACACCAATTTACACAAGGGGCGAAGAAGAAAGAACCAATCATTAAGGAAAATAACAATGAATATGTATTAGTTAAGTGTATAATTATGAGGATTTTTGAGCCGAGGGTCTGCTGTCTTGAGACAGGCACCCATTCATGTACATCAATGAAATCAGTTTGAAAATACCTCAACTCTGTGTGTTATTGGCTTGTACATCGGGTAAATGAACCCTGTTTGTGGGACAACAATAGGGAGAGATAATATCCTTTATTAGATAAACTGACAGTGCTGAAACAAACAAGCAGGCTTCTGGACATCCAGGGCATTGCTCAGGTTTTGCTGGGTAATTTTATTGCATGTTATTATATAATTTCAAGTATTGTAAACTTTGAGCTAGGGGGTAGTAAACACAGGAGAGATCCATAGGATTTTGACTCTGATTAACTATTAGGTTTTACTTCTAAATTGTTCAAAATTTAAAATGGTGCCTAAAATTAGATGAAAACAAGAAGGGAGAATGCTCTGAACTTTTTTACTTATAAAATACCTGCATTTCCTTTCCGCTTGTACTGAGCTGGGACTGTTAAGAAGAGATAAGGCATGAAGGGTGCAAGTAGATCAACATGCATGTTCTTGAGATTAGGATTTCCTGACTTTGTTATCTAGAGATCTCAGCCAAACACACTGCGGCTGGTTAAATGGGCAGCTCATCTGGCTGGTCACTGGGGCCGTTACACTGAAAACAACCTGTGCTGGGGCAGCGTTGCATTGCTCTGTCTGGCCGGCGGTAACAAGAGTAACAGTGCGGCATAACTCAATAGCAAATGAAACAAGAGCAGTCCGGAGAGCTGGACAAAAACAGAGTAAATCTAATGCAAGTATTACAGTGCTACCATAATAGAAAGTCTTATTACCCAGGCTGTCAGCTAGGATATAGGGGATGGGAAATTTCCATCTGTAGGAGCTGTTTCTCAGAGCATTCCTCTCCAGCTGTTAACGAGATCAACATGCTTGTGTTAACATTTTAAGCCCAGTCTACGCTCTTGCTGATGTTGGTTTAGATCAGCAGTACATACCGGTAAGATAATATCACCTTCAAAAAGCTTCCTTCCCATTTCTGAAATGAGATAAACAATCGTTTAGGCCAGAGCAACATATCAAGAACTACAGTATGTTTTTTTTCAAAGACCACACAATCTATCAGGCTGCCTTATCAACCAACCCATCTCTCTTTAAACACCAGCTGCCTAGAAACAAGCAAGCAAATAACCATTGTCACACTATAACATGCCAGTCCTCTGTCTGAAGCTAAGGAGGATTTGGGATTGAATTAAGCTTTCCATAACAATTTCATAACAGCTGCCCAGAGGAGATTTTACTATTTTTCCCAGACTTGTATCCTGAAACAACTGTGGACTTCTGAACATTGTAGTTCAGATATAGGTGGAATGGCTTTCTCCAGAAGTCAGGCATCTAATAGCCTAACTAGTTAGCTATTCTAGGCTACTCATGTGGGTTTCCCCACATGATCAAAGGTGACAGACAAAGATTCTGGAGAGTGGAGAGGTCCCGTCCACCTTTTCAACCACCTAAGCCTGAACCAAGCTCAGACTGAAGCAATTAAATCTATGCGCTAAGTGTCTCAGATCCCATTACATCTGTGTGTCCATCCAGTTGCCTAAACATAGGTGTCTGGTGCCATTTGAGATGCACAAGGGTACCCAAAATATCCACGTGGACTGGTAGATAACAAAGTCTGGGAGACTCCTTTCCCTTCTAGAGTGGTGCTGGAGGGGATGGATTTGAACTGGCAACAGACACCTATGTTTTAAGCAGCTGATCCATATCTTCCATGCTTTAAAAACACAGCATTTGAGACTCTTATTTTATACCTTTATTTTTTTAAGGTGCCAAATTCCCTACGCAGAGCTGAGCCCAAACCCCAGCCGCTGTATAGTCCTCCTAGTGTAACATTTTCATTTAATGCCCTCGTATAAGCACAATCCCGGCACAGACAGTTCATCTTCAGACCTTTTGTTATAGAAATAACTTATATTCTCCTCACATACACATGGAGAGAAGAAAAAAAAAACAAAAAAGAAACCAAACCAAACAAAAAAACCACCAACCCCACACCATGTTCTCTGTTCTGCCAGCAAAACCAGAGGAAACCTACAGTGGAGCATGAAGAAGTTAGCAGGCAACGTCAGGAAACGAAAACTCGCTCAAGGCAATACCATTGAAACCCTGGGGTGGAGATGAAGGTACTTAAGTTTCATATGTTGGTCACTGGTCATGTGAAACCAACCGACTCACTTAAGATAAATGCACATCAACGAAGCAGAAGTTGAATTAGAGCCACTGCCAAGGTTTCTCCGGGAGCCATGTTGCAGAAGAGTGCAGTGGGGAGGGATGCAGGTTCAGTCCAGGGGTTGCTGAGCCTTCCCCAGGAGCAGTTGAGTGTGGTTCCAACTTCAAGATTAAGATCCTGGGCTTCTTACAAAATTATCCTTGTGGAAATTTCCTGGCCTTTCCATCTTCCCTTTCCAACACCAACCTTTTATGGACCTTTCTGTCCTCTGCCCCATGTGCTGCTCCTGCCCTACCATCTTCTCTGACCGCTACAGGATTCCAAAGCGGAGGTCTTCTTCCTTCTCTCCAGAAGTACCTGGGGTTCATCCCACACATTTTTAACTGCCCTACAATACTCGCTGTATCCATGATACATTTGGGATTTTTCTCACATAGGAGGGAGCTTTCAGTCCTCTCTGGTGCCATCACATCTGCCAGACTTGTGGCCCCCAAAGGCTGGCTCAGATCTCTGTGATAATTCAACACTCTGCTTGCTTTACTGTCCTGACTTACCTGAGTTTATTTCTGGAATGTCCTTTCTAAGCTGCCCTCCATCAACATCACCAACTATCAAAAGAAATAATACGCCTAAGTTAGTGACTAAATGACATGAGTTCATATAATTCACCATTTGATGACTGATAGGCTTCCACTAACATAAAAATATTGCATCCTTACCTCTGTCTTCAGCAGAGTTGTAGATCTGAAACATAGAAAATACAGTTTCAAAATTGCAAATGAAGTGAAATCTCACCCCGATCCCAAGACAGAAAATGGAGGAGCAGGTGGGAATACCATAAAGGCAGAAGAGCAGGTAACCAGTGCTGTGAAACAACATATCCTCCAGGAATCCATTTCAGAAGATCATCTGGTGCTGCCTGGCAGTGTAGAAATAATGTCCTGCAGGTGAATAGCCTTCAGAAGTACTGATAAGCATAAGCCATAAAAAAAGTTGAACTTTAAAAGGAAGAGCAGATTTTAACCTTATTAAATGTTGCTGTAAGCCAACCCGATAAGCAATCTGCCTCCTCATTTTATAACTATTCTTAGCATATTAACCCTGGTAGCAATCAGAAGCTATTGAACTATTTAAAATGTCTATGTCTTCTTCAGAGATAATGCTACTCTTTTCTTCTGCTTTACAAACGAACCCAGGCCCCATCCTGACATGAGACCACCAAAGCTGCCGAGTATGGAAGTAACAACCTCTTCAAAAGAAGAGGCTTATTGTCTGCAACCTGAACAAATCACTTTAAGAGAAGTTTTGCTTGGTGCTTTTTTTTGTTCCTGGAAACACCTCGGTAGATGCAAACAAATTTTTGTTTTCATCTGATTCTATGGGTAAAGCATCATCTTTAATTTAAAAACAGTGTCATTTTTGTAATCAACAGAATGTCAGCCATCAAGTTCCAGCAAAATGTGTTGGCTTGGGTTTCCTCAGGAGATCTCAAAGACTTTGTCTCTCAGAGTAGGAGTACAGGAAGGGGTCCTGGTTTGCTCCCACTCACGTGCCTATGAAGCCATGTGCTCCCGTGTTGTGCATGGGAATCCCACCCAGGTCTTTCCTTGTGAACACAAATCATGCGGGCCAGGGTGAAGCAGGGCAGGAGAAAGGCCTCTTGGTGAGAAGGCAAGAGCAGGGCTGAGCTTTGCCGCCGAGTGTTCGGAGGGTTTCTCCTCCTGGCAGCCAGGCAGCCACATGAAGGGGTTTTGCACGCTCCCGCAACTCTCTTGCTCCCACACACTTCCTGCACCTCCTCCTCCTCCCATCTTCACACCACTGCTGTTACTTTTGCCTCCCCTTTGCTCACTCGCCCAGCATCACGCTGCACCCCCTTCCTTCAGGGGAAGGACTGCCCCGATCTGGCCGTGGAGGGAGGGGGGCAAACAGGAGGTATTCAGCAGGGACCTCTCTGTCCATGCTTTGCAGCCTGCCAGCACTCTTTCCTCCCGGCCGGTGAGACCCCAGGTGTCAGGCGCTGCAAGAAGTAGGAGGGTGGTTATGGGACAGGAAGGGGGCAGTTGCACCAGACTGCGGTGGGGGGGGTGCAGGACTGGCCACCTTGAGAGTCCAGGGTCTCTACAGGTTGCACGCTTAGTGCTGCTACCTGCATGGGACGTCCGCCTGGCCAATCCCATCAGTCCAGTGGGACTGGAGAGGGGAGTGAGGTACCAGCGAGCGCAAAGAAGGAGTTAATCCACATGCTTCATCAGCTTCTTTCCCCCAGAGGCATGATCACAAACCAACCCATAAAACTATCCTGTAAAACCGGGGCCACAAGAGAGGAAACAAACTGAATTCACCAAAACACATCCATCAGTTCCCAGCCCGCCTGTCACAGAAGCAGCAGAATGGCAGTTACAGGGAGAGAAATTGCTAAATCAGCCTCCTGAAACACAACTTGCAGAAGAAGAAAATCCACTAATGGCCAGCTGGCACAAGCCAGCCCTGACTCCTGGACTCAAGGGCATAGACCGAAAAAAGGAATGGATTTGCCTCCTTGTGACACGGTCTGTAAAACTTCCACCCTCTTTAGACATGAAGGCAATGACAAATGAGATACAGAGAAGCGGGTGATTCATTAAATGCTGCTTCTTACTGATATCCGCTGCAGGCCAGCGGCGTCGTGTCCAGCACCCATAAGGCTGCTTTTCACATGCACACAAGAGGAGTCTGATCACCATCACAGTTCGAAAACTTCATTCCTGACTTTTTGCAGGTCTGAAGGACCTGGAGATCATCTGGCTTGACATTAATTCTTGCATTGGTAGCCTCAGAAAAGTGGGTTGTTTTCCTTAAGTGATTCTCTTTTGAACTTCCAGACAATATCCATAGACAATATCCATCCATAAGTCCAGTGACTATCTCTAACATCATCCCAGTCAAGCATGACTGGTTTTAAATGGTCCGTAATATTTTTGAATGACTGCACCCAAACCTAGCTATGACATTAATGTTTTCTAGCCAACATGAAAAATAAAGGGTGGTGAAGATCTCACTAGAACATCTGTTAAAAGCCACAAGACTATCTGAATGGATTTCATGGGAACGTGTGGTAGGTACCATGTGTTGTTGTTGAGACGAACTCCAGGCTTTCTGTAAAAGCATTTCATTGTGTTAATGCTGTAGCAAGGTCCTTAGCAAAAAAAAACGCAAATAGGAGCATGTGATAATAATATTCAAAGAGTAGTGCTCATTTTAAGGGTTGCCCTTTCCATGGGCAAAAAAGCACTCCCTTCCCTTTTCCTCTCCCTCCCCACAAAAATGAAAGGGGAAGAGGTTAATAAGAGAGTATAAGAAAGTGTTTTCAAACCATTAGCTTTCACTCTTTTCTGGCTTTTCCTGAAGTAGTAAAGGAAAAAAAATTACGTACATGTTGTTCTGCTAAAAAGAAAGGGTTTGAGTCATCTGATCAAAATTAGACGCTCAGAGCACATTGCCTTTAGCTGTTTGGCTTTAGCTGCAATTCAGATCAGATGCTAAACTCCACTAAGTCTCACTCTGAGACTCTTCGCTACTCACATTTCCCAAGAGAAGCAGATCTTAAACATCTCATCTGGACATATGTCCACAGCTGAAAGGCCTTTAAAGGACAGGCACCACCACACCTCCCTTCTTCCCCTGCTTTTGCTCAACGCAGTTGATCCTTTAGCATGACAGTCCCAATCGCTTTCACAAGAAGACCATGGAAAATCCTTCTTACTCCCTACGTCCCATGCAACATCATCCCTCAAAAGCTCACATACCGTAAGACTCAGCAGGCAAAACCCAACATCTTGCAGATGTTCTCACACAGAAGATTTCAGCACCAGCAAACCACGCTGAAGACACCTTTTTCCACCTCCATGAAAGCCCTGTGAACATGGTGTCCAACACAGCATCACCCTCCCAGACCCCAGCCCCATCCAAATGGCACTGGAGGAGACAGGTTATAAAACACCGCGGCCACAGTGCACAGCCCATATGCTGAAGTGGCTCTCTGGGGAGACGCGGTGGTGTGCCTAGCCCTGAGGAAATTGTTCCTCAGCTACAGGACACTCCACCAGCTGGCCTCAGGCCTAGAAACAGGCCTGTTTAGTTTATCAGCATGTCAATAGGAACTCTGTCCCAGCTATGTCTCCACTTGCACTGTCACTAATTCAACAGCCAGGCCAACTGTCAAAGCGGTTGATATTTCATATGGCTTGGAAAGTGCAAATGACAAAAGACAAAGCTGGAGCTTGACTCGTTTGCCCAAACGTAGGTACCTCGAGTCACCTGAGAAGTCCTAGGGCATCTGAGACATCTGCACGGGGCTGGGAGCTACAGCACAGGATCTTCTGGAGACCTGCAGGGTCAGCCCGGGTACTCAAGAGCATCTCAAGTGGCGTTAGACACCTCTGTGTAGACGGCTGAATTAGTCCTTGGAAGTCTAGAAGAGGGAGATTCTAGAAAGAGATTGTAGAAAAGGGAAATCTAGAAGAGACAGCAGAGTTGTTGGCTGTGATTGCGATGCCCGAGTGTTGTGGCTGGGTGCGAAGGACACCGGTAACCAAGGCACTCCAGAAGGACCAGGTTTGGGTAATGGAGGGGAAGCAGATGGGAAGAGAGGCAGACACATGAGGGGAGGGGAAGCAGACACCTAGAAGATGTCAGAAGTCAATATGAATGGCTGCCCAGTGCTGGCATGGTATGGAAAACTGCTTTGGGTCGAATTCACATTTTTTATAACTGAGAAGTGAAATGGATAAAAACACTTTTGCCATGCAAAGCGTTGATAAGCAGAGGGATAGCTCAGGAGTGGTTCCACAGCATTCCTACGAGCATAGACATGGCTGGGGGCACTGCTAAAAATAAGGCAGCGTCCTAACTGTTTTGGCAGTGACAGCTGTCTGAAAGCAGTAAGGAGGGAGCATGTTTTCCCTTCTGCTGGGCCAGCAATGGTAGATACAGGCTGTTAGAGCCATGTGTCCAGTAAAAGGTCAGCATCAAAAAGGTCTCCCCTTCAGCCAGAATAAGCAACTACACCCCACTCCCAAAGAGAAGAAAGGCAACACCAGAGGCTGCAAGCCCCTACAGAGCCTCCTGGTTGACTCAGGACCAGAACCGAACAAGCAAAAGCCACAGAAATCACCAGAGTCCCAGATGCTTTCATGAACCAATTAGGAGCAAAACCAATTCCCTCTCAGACAATATGGGTAATTGCTGTCATTTCTGTAAATCTATACATTTCAGTGACTTAGAGTATTAGTATATTTAAACACCTTCAGCAATTTTCTGATATTTGAGATCTGATACATATAGACACACAGACAGAAGCACTTCTATCCTATTAATGACAGTATTTACAGTACATCACAAAGCTGTATTCTTGTGGCCATCTGCTTCTCCTGTTCATCCATATTTCACCCTGCAAATGTATCTGAGGTCTGCCAGTGTCCTTGCTCTGCATTGCGAGTTGTCAGCGGCCCCAACTAGGCAGGGCACACTCCTGCTTCCCCCCTTTTTTTTTTATTTTTCTTTGGAGCGGAGGATGCATAGTTCTCCCAAGAACATGGTGGGTTTCTCTCAAGCTCTTCTTTCTTGAGTTCCCAGTCTTCATCTCTCTGGTCTAAGGGGATTCCTTTCATTGCAGCTGTCCTGCGATAGTTTCTGCTCTCCACCTCCGCTCTGGGGAAGAAAGCAAGAGTGCATCTTCAGATACTGAGCGCGGCACAGTCACAGCACCGTTCATGAGTGGCCCGTCTACAGGATCAGGGGATCACGTATTGGTATGGTAAAAACACTGTTGCCAGCAATACATGAGAAAACATTGAGGTCCAGCCCAAATCTAGCAGCATTCGTCACCCCAAGCAACCAGGTACTCACTGAGAGCTGGGCTGAAGTGGGAAACCTTTGGCAAGGATCTATAGTGAGATTGGACTTTTACCACTGGAATCATGATTTTAACCATAAAAATCTCTCAAAGACTGATGCTGAGAATTTGTGTGCTATTAAACAGACTTAAGAACATTTAATGCAATTGTGCATGGTATATTAACTCACTGCAACTGCAACATTTCTATTTTCTTTTATTTTTTGTACTGCTCATTCATAAGTACTAGAAATTCTTAATGCCAAAACATCAGATCTGAAGATGACTGGAATTTGGGAGGATTTGTACATAGTTACTCTTTACAGATGACCTTTTAACCTCAGAAATTGTCTAATCCTAATCCAATTCAGCCCTTAAATTTTGCTAAACTTTGCATTCAAATCCAGAACTAAACTTGACAATTCATCCCCATTTCTGTTTTTTAAAATAATAACTTGAATTAAGCAATGTCATAGAAATAAGGCTGTGCTGTGGTGGGTCAAATCTTGCATGGGAAAACATTATCCAGAAGATACCATTTTCTCCAGCCCAATATCTCCACGTGCAAATCATCCGCAACTCTCCTTTGGTTGCTGGGGTTTTTAGTTGTGTTTTTCAAGTTGTCTCTATGATTTCAAGTGTGTGAAACCTGTTGGATGTCAGACACTGAACCATCATCTACCCAGACCCTGGGATTTCCAAGTCAGCAGTGAATTTGCTCTTGGCATCTATGATTTACCAAAGTCCTCATTTTTCTTGTGATATTCATATTTTTTCTATTAAACAAGCACAGACCCAGATCTTCAGTGAAGGACACTGTACAAGCTGGTAACCTGAAAATAAACATAATTCACTGTAATTTTCCTTATAGTCTTGAAATATCAATGGTTTTCATTACACTTCCCATTGCAACCAACCAAAGCAAATTAAAAAACACTTTCATCAAGACCAAAATGAATATACTCCTTTGAGCAGTAGAATTTATATTTTTTTTAATCATCTCAGTTACAGTTTTGTTACTCATAGCTCTTAAATATTTTTCCTATTAAGTGTTGCTAACTTTCTCTTCACAATCTTTACACATGCCTGGCACACACACAGTCAATTATTTTGGAAAAAAGTGACCTCAGACTAAAACATAGATAGCTACTTTATGCATTTTGTAGGCACTGAGGAGTTTTAAAAGGACGAGTACATCTATCCTTCACTTCCAATTCATACAACATAGAATCATGGAATGGTTTGGGTTGGAAGGGACCTTTGAAGATCATCTAGTCTAACCACCAAGTCTAGTCACTGAAAGACAAACTGGTTCTCTTTCAAAAAATTGCAAAAGCGAAAAAATAAGATCTCCTTTTCTTTCTCACACCAGCAGTAAGCAGGGGAAAGTGCTGAAAAAACAGGATCCACTGCGGTGGGTGAACCTTGGCCGGCTGCCAGACACCCACCCAGCCACTCTCTCACTGCCCCTCCTCAACAGGTTGAGGGGATAAAGACAGAAAAGCTTGTGGGTCGAGGTGAAGACAGGGAGGTCACTTACCAATTACCGTCACAGGCAAAACAGACCTGGGGAAAATCAATTTAATTTATTGCCAGTTGAAAATAGAGTAGGATGGTGAGAAACAAAGACAAAACCGAAACACCTTACCTCCACCCCCACTTCTTCCCAGGTTCAACTTCACTCCTTCATTCCTAGCTCCTCTACCTCCTGCCCCCAAGCAGCACAGCGAGATGGGGAAGTGGAGTTGCCGTCAGTCCATAACACTTTGTGTCTGCTACTCCCTCCTCCTCACGCTCTTCCCCTGCTCCAGCGTCACTCCCTCCCATGGGCTGCAGTCCTGCAGGACAAGCCTGCTCCAGTATGGGCTCTCCATGGGCTTCAGTCCTTCAGGGCACACCCACCTACTCCAGCATGGGGTCCTCCACAGGCTGCAGGGTGGGTATCTCCTCCACCATGAGGTTCCATGGGCTGCAGAGGGACAACCTGCGTCACCATGGTCTTCTAGATGGTCTATGGGGGAAATCTTCATTTATCCTGATGTTGCATGACTGTTTCTCACACTTTTTTCCTCATTCCTCACTGCCAGGCAGTGTTTTCTCCCTTTCTTAAATATTTTTCCCAGAGGCACCACCAGCGTTGCTGATGAGCTGAGCTGTGTCCTGCTGTGTATCTGGCTGCCAGACACCCACCCAGCCTCTCCTCACAGAGACCCCTCTGGACCCCACCACTGCCAGGATCTGGACATGGACACTTCAAATGTAAATCTTGTCCAAGAGAAGACAAACCCTTTCCTCCTGCTGCAGAGATCTGATCTTGTAGGTACTCAGTATTTACGGAGCTCTGTCAAAAATACCACCAAATATCAGGAAAACTCCTTTTTTCTGTAGTACAGGAGCTCAGTCACATCAGTGCAATCCTGTCCCAGCTGAGAGCACGGAGAAAAGCCAGTGGCTCCACACAGATGTGCTGCATAGCATGGGCATACATCTATCTATCTATCTATCTATCTATCTATCTATCTATCTATCTATCTACACACACACAAACATATGTTTGAGAGAGGTGGTCGATGCCCCAAGCCTGTCAGTGTTTAAGAGGCATTTGGACAATGCCCTTAATAACATGCTTTAACT
>JAVKLA010000017.1:23554683-23568517 GCA_034782735.1 Sagittarius serpentarius
CCAACTGAAATAGCCTATTCTATTCGATTAAGTATCTGCTACCAAGGGCAAGAAACCTCTTTCTGTGCACCTTTTAATATATATAAATATATACACACACATGTATATATAGTCACCCTGGGCTTAGATAGCAGGAGCCTTTGGTGCAGTTTCAATGCTCGGCACTTTGCAGAGAGGCTGGTGGCAGAGACAGGCTGCGGGTCTCTGTGCTGGCTCAGCACCATCCTTGGCAGCTCTCACAGCATCCAGGGTAAAGCCCTTCTCGTGCAAAAAAAAATCTGATGCAAATTATGTGTTTCTTATTCAGACGCAGCTGTGCTTTGAAGGCTGTTTCCTATTCTTTGCATGTCCATGCAAACCTCGGTGAGTGGTACGGATACCCTGTAGCAGAATATTCCTAATATTTACATGTTAATAATATTTACATGTTGACACATGTAGTATTTCCACGTTGATGCAAACAATCCCGAGCACAGAGCAGTGGGGTATGTTCATGCAGCCAGCAGCACCTGGGATCAGACACACACAGTGTGCAAGGATCATGGTGGTGCTAGAGAGGGCTGAACTGGGATTTAGGAAGGATCTGGATGCTCATAGCCCTCTTTTGATATGCATATCAGCCCTGCATTTGGCAATGCCGTTATTTTAAAAATTGTCTTTTCTTTTTCTGAGTGTGGCAGGCAAATACCCAAAACTGACGGTGATGCTCTGTAACACAATATCCCTCATATTTACACACCAATACCACAGACATGGCGAGCAGAGGGCAGACCTACTCTGTGCTGCACAGCGTTGGTGTGCAGACGTGCACTTCATTTTCTGTCTGCAGCACACATCGGTACTGCCCAGCTCCCGCCGGTGCCGCAGAGCACTGCCTGACCATGGGCACCACCTCTGGACCTTCTGCACACCTGAAGGAGTAGAAGGTAGTGGTGATTATACTACAAATGCCAGTAATTCCTTCTAGTTAACTCCAAGTTTGCTGACATGAGGAGGCGAAACTGTTGCATGAGGGTGAAGGCATCCACTGTGGTTGTAAATTATAGTGGTTGAGCTTAAGAAAAGGGTTCCTGAGCCCCGGTGATAAACTCTTGGCTGCCCACAAGCTACGTTATGGCTGTGAGGTGATCACAGAGGCTTTGTGTGTCTTATAAAATGTCCTAGGCACGGGCATTCAAAGCGTCTTCCCAGTTATTCAGTTCTCCCAGCCATGCTCCTAGCTAAGCCATGCAGCCACAGGGCGAGTCAGGCCAGCACATGGCTCTGAAAGACAAGTTTTCCACCTTAAATTAGTCATTCACATCAGAAAACCCTCCATCAGCTACATGAGTTGCCTCAGGCCTTTGCCTAGGTGGCTCAGACCAGGATGTCAATCATCCTGTCAATCATTCTCCCAGCCGCCTCCACCAGTGCAGGCACCTCTGCCCACCGCAGCCATTGGCATCACCCAGGCAATTCCCCCACCCTTGCTGTCACCTCACCGCCACAGCGCTGGTGCACAGCCAAGTGCACGGCAAATGCTACAGACTCGGCAGGACTCGATAAGCGGGATTTAACGGTGAGATCAGTGCAAAAATGACAGCATTGAATAGGTAAGCAATTGCTATCAATGATTAATCGAGGGGAACAAGCCTGCAGACCTTTCACTCTCTAGGACAGACAATATTTACCTATTCTGATATAGAAAGTAAGCAAGCTAAGAACTGAGAACAGTCTAAAGAGAAAATTCTCCTCTGGAAGGAAGTGCCCCATTCTCAAAGGACTGGCAGACCTGAGCTTATCCCAGCTAGGTAGTAAAAAAACCTAATTAGCTAAGCTTACGTATCAGCTGCTAGTTGTTTAAATTTCTTTAAACTGAAGGTCTAAGGGTAATAGGAGCTGATTCTTCTGGGTGGAAGGAAGGTGGTGAACAGTGAGGGTCTGCAGCATGTCAGCTCCATAAACGGCGAGGCTTTAGCTGTAAAGTCTCCTGGATGTGGGGTGGGCAAGTAAAACACAAAGGTCCCAGCAGCTTCCGTAAGAGCCGGAGCTTAGAAACAGGAACACGTGGCTCCCCTAGAAAGTTTTCTGGGCTCTCTACAGGGGGATTTTGCACAGTGTGGAAGGACACTGATGCTGTGTCAAGATTAAAGGTGAGCATGGAGCATTTCAGCAGGAACCAACAAGCTGTAGAAGTACGGCAAAAGGACCCCAGTACCTACAGAAAGGTTTACATGGATTAATAGAAAGGCGGTATTTGGTAGGCATTGGCCGTCTCGGACATCTGCATAGCCACCATGCTTGATTTTGAACTTGGCAGCTCTTGTGCTGCACTCCTCAGTGAAGGCAAGTTGGAGGCTTTGACTTGGATATGTGTCTATATAAAAATCCATGATTTACATGATGCCAAAGCAGTCTTGAGAATGTGGCAGTGGTAAAGACGATGCCAGTTAAGGACTATGGCGGGACTGTAAAACCAGAGAAAAACCCAGGACAGGAAAAGCCTTTGGGTGCTCTCAGTATCTCAGGGTCCGGCATGCACAGGTTTCACAAGCAGTGTATTTTAATACCAGGTAACACGTGGGACTACGATTTGCACTGAACAAGCTGGTTAGCCTCTGGAGGTCTGTCCCACCACTTTAGAGAGATGCAGGTTTGGGGAACAGCTCAGACATCCCTCTGGGGGATGGCAGCCTGATCCAGGGAAGCAGTTTCGCAGGGATGAAAACAATCTGTGAGCCAAATCAGTGGCTGAAAAACAGGAATGGTAATTGGGAACCCTTTAAAAGCATATTACTAGTTGCATATGGTGCCTCAGTGATAACTGTAAGAGTCAAGACAATACGGAGTTTTCCAAAATTTGGAAGTAATATGTGGCCATCCTATTAACAGATCAAATGGTATAATTTAAAATAATTATGTAAAAAAAAAGAATGGCTCTGTTCTCTACTACAAGAAAAGCCAAATGATACATATACGCTAACATTACCTCCTGAAGGGCTATTCATAAACAATTCAACCTGTGTATTCAGCATTCACCACCCTAAGGGGTTAATATGTGTGTGTTCTTGCTCTCATTTCCATTGCTCAATAATCGCTCTGTAACATCCTTATAAAAACAATGATGTCATGAGGTGGCAACAATTTTGAAAACGTACCAAGGCAAACTATAGAAGGCAGTGGAATAAATGAATGTCTTCCCAACGCCTTCCTCATGACAAAGACCCGTATTTGCTTATCAAGCACTACTTGTGCTTGATGACTTTGACAGGCTTTAGGTGGAAAGATAAGTAACACACTTGTATTCTTTCTGGTCCTCTATCTAGCAGTCAATTTAATTTTCACTGCTGGAGCCCCGTCAGCTGCCGCAGTGGGACCGGCCGTCGCTACTCACGTTTCTAAGAACCTGGAGCAGTCTTGATGACCGTAGATTTCCGCAAGTCTCTTGGGAGTGTCGCCAAAGAGGTCGGCCGCATCCATGGCAGCGTGCAGGGAATGAAGGGTGCGAAGCACCCCCAGTCTCCCCGACTCAGCAGCAAAGTGAGCCGGGGTCCAGCCCACGTCGCTCCGCAGGCAATGCCGGGCGCCGTGATCCACGAGGAGCTTGACCAGCTCCGATTGCCCTTGCGTTGGGCAGCAAAACAGGGAGAGAAGATGCACCTGCATTAGACTTTATACCTTCAGGATGCAGAAGATGGTCATGCACAGTTGATCATAATTCCCTCAGTCATGTAACGATGGATATTACCCACGACCTGGCCATTTGATTTATCAAATAAATGGTACTCATTAGAAAATGCTGATTTTTTTCCTCCAAACTAGACTGCTTCCAGAAGCATTTTACAACAAAAACAACAATAAAATCAAAAAGCTTTCTACTTTTCTGAACAGCACATCTCAATTAGTCATTGAGTAATTGGCTAGTGACTATTTAGTTGTTTCATTCTGGTTTTTAGTTCAATGCAAGATAAAACTTAAACATTAAAAAAATGGAAAACCTGTGAACAGCTTTACTAAAACAAAGGTTTGTTTTACATGAGAGAGAGAAATTATTTGTTTTCATTCACCTTCATATTTTTCTAACTTGTGGAATTGCTTAAAGAAGCAAAAAAAGGTCATTTCTACCCCACTTCACACTGCCTTGACTGAGCTAGATTGTTCCCAATGGCACTTAGGCCCCGCCAGTCTCTCATCATCATTTTCTCAAATAGCTCAGTTCCCTTTGCTGCTGAGTAATAATCCATCAGAGCAAAAGTAAAACATGGTGTCAAGTGTAAACCAGCAATCACACACGATTTCTGAGCAAAGACAGATGCCATGATTTGAGATCTCAACATGTAACAAACACCCTAACACGGAGAAGTACAGGTCCAGCTTCCCATTCTACACTGTGCACAATTATACATTATATATTGTTGCATTCACCATTTTTCTGGGCTGTAAAGGGATATTTGGCTTTAACAGACACTTCTGATGGTGAAGGACAAAGTGGGAGCTACAAACAACTCTGGTCCTGTGTTGTTCATTCGACCAGGTGGGATGAAGGGAGGGCAACGTAAACCACGCTGTAATTATTTTGCTCTATTGGGTTTGATAAATACCTGGTATAAATGCAGTGGGTTTGTCTTTCTGCTTATTTGTGCAGGTGTACATGAGAAATAACTCCTCTGGCCTGTATGAAGTCACCTCTTAGAAAAGTATTGTGGGGGACAAGTAGACATGCTATATGTACATATAATTGTAAATGTTCACGTGACGGAAAAAAAAAAAAGCTAAAAAAATTCTTTGATGGTAATCCCATGAGTTATTTTGGAGGCAAAGTTCCCGTTTAAATTGGTATTTTTCTCTTTTTTGCTCATTATCGACAAAATGATCAGGTACAAGCTGTGACTGTCACCAGCATTAATTGCCATCATAGCAAGATGTAATTACAATCAGCATCACCTTTTATGACGCCGGTTTGCAGAGGTAACAGCGGAGGGGGTGCCCTTACCTTTCGCAGCAGCCCAGTGCAGCGGGGTCCTGTCATGCCAGTCGACATCCTTGTGATTTGGGTCGCAGCGCCCTGTCCTCAAAATCTCATCCACCAGGTCGTAGTCCCCCAAAGCCACAGCTTCGTGGAGTTCTGTCATGTTGCACACTTCAGAAAGGTGCCTGGTAAAAGAGCGATGGTTGTTTAGTGGGTGTTCATTGATTTATCAGCTCCTCTCAAGAGCGATTGTAACAGATCAAGCAGCATCTGAATTAAAAATGAGACATGCGCTGTGAGAAAGCAGCATTTATGCAAAAACAAGGAAAAAGGAATGAGAGGAAAAAAAATTTATAAATTGTCTTCAATCCAGCGATCACAGAGTGATGGTGATGTTTGGTTTGCAGTCACGGAAATCTGGAGCACAGTGCAGCCCTTTGTATAAAGGACTCCTAGATAAAACCACACTGCATTTCTCAAGGATGTTGCTAACAAACAGCCAGCTCAGGCCAAACGTTTGCCACGGGTCTGTTGGTACTCACTTACCATGGAAACTGGCTCCTCCCTTGCCAATGCTGCAGATCCGTTATTGGTAGAGTTTCATTGCAATGAAAGAAATGCCTGTGCAAGTATCTTCTGATGTTCTTTGGTGCAAATAATCCAGCTACGGCACGTTGCTTAAAAATCTCATCTCCACAGCCGTGCTTTGCACTTTCCAGTCTCATACAACAGACCCCCATCAAGAAACGCAAGCAGATCTTCAGCCCCTGCAAGGCTGTGGATTTCAATAATTATACCTGTGCTAGGGGATATTTCCTAGCTGCTTTGCTGGCAGGGAATTTAAGCAGCTTGCAAGGACCCCTACGCTACCCCGTCATCCTGAGAATGGAAACATTGCAATATTTTCTCCAGTCTGGACAAATCAGTGGGGAGAAAACTTTAATATTTCCCCTATAGACAGCTGGTGTTGAGCTAATTAGTCCAGTCCCCCTCGTAAACTAGAAGCTTTTTAGGATTTGCTCCAGCTTTTGCATTGCATTTACTTCATGGAGTAATTTTCACAGACTGAAAAAAGTGTGATTTCCTTGTTCAGCATGTTGGAAAGGACCAACATTGGAACTAGTAGAGGCTGATATGAGGGAAGGTTTGCAATCCTAGGGGCTACATCCTGGGAGCCAGAGGTGGATGGGGCCATTTCCTTGCTCCCAACTCCCATAAACCTCCCAGCCACATCCCACATCCAGGCCAGAAGGACACACCACCATCTCTACCCTGCTTTCTTGTAAGAAAAAGGTGAGAATCAAAGGTCAGAGGGAATCACAGCCTGCTTCAGTAGGTCCCCTGACTTAGGTGGTTGGACTGTGTTGACCAGATCCAAGAGAAGGACCCATACATGACTTCTACCGAGTCTGACTGCTGTGTATCTGGGAATATCTAAATATGTTAAAAAAATACAATAAATTTTGGAGCTCCTCAGTGGGCCACAAAAGTACCATTGGCTTTGGCATGTCTCTGTTACTTTAACCACTCATGCACTGCATCCTCCTCCTCCTTATTATCTCTCACTAACCTTGAAGAACCTGTCCTTTAGATTAAACAAAGGTCTTCAGAGCTGTCCGCTAAAACCTTTCATTAGCGTTAGATCTATCCTGAAAATGTTACACTTTAGTGCATCCAGCCTGTCACTGAAATGAGTGCTGGACAAAAGTACAGAAAAAAAAATAATCTTGGACCTTTTCATACAACTTTCTTATTCTTTTCCAAGGAAGTGCCAACAAAATTCAAAGTTTATAAATATAACTTAAATTTCAAGCGCCTTTCTGCTCTGCTAGCTTCTAGATTATACCCACACACATACACGCAAGGGGAGAGGAAGAGAAGCCAATGATCCCACCCCAGGAGCTCACCAGCCCTCCAAGGAGACAGACCATGGGTGCAGCTTCATAAGCAATTTCGGCCAAGCCAGATTTTACCTTCCCCCCCTCCCCTGCTGCCCCCCTTTGCTAGCCTTGAAGCTCATATGGCTGTTTCATCAGCTGGATCAACCCGCTGATCTCTCAGAAAACGAATCTTTTTTTACTGGTTTTAGGGTTAATTCCCTAAACAGCGTTATCGAGGGGGCAAACGCCAGGGCTGTGCAAAGGGGAGGGGGGGGTGTGCAGGGCGCAGATCTCCCCCATCACTAGGGACCTGCGCTTGATCCACCTTAAACTGCTCCAGAAGTTGCACCCAAAAGTCGGATCAGCTTCCTTAGAGTGTTGTCATCCCCTTCTCACGAGGTCAGAGGAAAAGATCTGGCTTTTTATGGAGGGACCCTGAACCAAAGTGCAGTGCTCCCCTGCTGCAGGTCCCCCCTTCTCGCCCAGCCGTAAGCATCGCAGCTTTTCCATGGGATGTTGCAGCCTGGCTGGGGGGATCCTCTCACGGCTATCCCGGTGTTTGATCCAGCCCTACACCACCACGCTTGGGCAGCGCTGCGAGGAAAGCCAGAAATTCACAGCCACGTGCAAACAAGCCTTTATCTAAACCCGTCCCTGCCCTGCAAAGGCACAGCCCGGCATCTAAACAGCCGCGGGGCACTCTGGGGCACGCCGTGTTTTTTTGGGGGATGGCTCCATGCCCAAAACTTGTTTTCCAGGCCCGGGGAAGATGTCTCCCAGAAAGACTGTCTCATCTGAAAACGAAGCCAAAGTTTGGTCCCTCCCCTTCGGGGAGAGCCCGGCAGTCGGTCTGGCTGCCAGAGAGACGTCTTCCTGCGGGAGCAGCCGCCTCTTGCCTGGCTCTGAAGGGCCGTGGGTGGCCGAAGGGCCCATCCTGCTCCTCCGGCCAGCGGGACGGGCGCGGAGGGCGGCCAGGACACCACGCACCAGGTACGTGGAGCGCCGGGAGCTGCTACAGCGGGGAAAAAGGGTCTGGGGAGAGCACGGGGAGGAGCGGCGGTGGCACGAGAGGGATTATAACGAGCTGGGTGGTTTCTGCGCAGCCCCTTGCGCGGCTTGCCAGTGCTCCCGCTCCCTGGCTTCAGCCTCCTCTTCCCAAAGCCTGTCCGCAAGACTGGAGGGCTCATGCTCCTCCGCTTCCAGCCCCGTATCTGCCTGTCCCTGCGGAGGGGTGGGATTCGCGCCGGGTGAGCTGCAGCAGGGTATACAGTGGATGTGTCCCTTCCCCGCTGCGTGTACGCCCAGCGTTCAGGGAAAAGGTGGATGGAGGTCTCCCGCAGGGAAAAGTAACCCCCCTCCTGACACAGATGTGCCCAGCCTGGGGACGGGAAGCAGCAGTCCCAGGCTGCAGCAGGGGAAACTCAGACTAGATGGAAGGGGAAAAAAATAATTCATAGTGAGGCTGACTAAACTCTGCTTCAGGCATCCAGCGTTGAGACATGCAAAACTGAGGCAGCCCCATGCGTGCCCTGCTTGGAGCAGGGGTTCGGACTAGGTGACCTCCAGCAGTCCTTTCTGACCTACGTTCTTTTGGGAGGCTAAGAGGGACACAGAGCAGGTTTTGGGTGCTCTGCCAGCACAGCATTCATCTCCCCCAAACCCAGCACCTGCGAGGCGGACGCCTGCACGGGACACTGCGTCTGGTGGGGAGAGAGACGGCGGTTTTAGCATGTGGTTCCCCCCGGTGTGTTTTAACCCCGATGAGCTCAGATATAGGTGACAAGGTGGTGGACTGTAACGTTAGTCAGGTGAACCTGCCGGGAGAGCCTGCCTGTACTTTCCCCTGTGACACAGCCATCTGAGCCTCTCCAGGAGCAGGAGGTGGTGGCTCTTCAGGGTGGGAACCGAGGGCAGCAATGCCTTCCGGACGTGCGCTCACCAACCCCGCTGACATGATTTACAGCAGCCGAGAAGCTGTGGTGACTTACTGCTGGGGACACGTGGGATCCTCTAACGGCCAGGGCAGCACTGGGAGGAAACTGGAGATGCTCAAATCTCCATCTCTGGCTGTCGTTAGTGGTTGGCCTCCCCTTTTTCTCTGCCTGCTGGAAGTGAAACACTTTATCTCTTCAAAATCCGCTAATATTAGGGGGGAGGGACCTTTCTACGGTGGAGTCATGCTTGCAGAGAAGTGAGAGGGGACGTTCCCACTGGGGGAGGTACACTTGGATTTAGACCTCGGATCCAGAAGCTCCACAGCGTATGGGAAGACTGAACCCAAGTGCCTCCTCCTGCTGACTCCAAAGCTGCTGCCTGCTGCTTCCACCCGGCGTCCCCATGTCCCGACCGCACAGCAGACAGGTTTTCCACCACCCACGTCCTGCCTCAGGCCCAAACCAGCAAGCAAAGGGTGAGAAGAGTGGCTTCAATGCCTGTAACAGGGCACTTAAGAGCAGGGACCAGAACTGGGGCTCTCGGGTAAATGCTGTCGTAACACTTAGGGTTGCTTTTTCCCCAGACCTAGTGAATGCTGAAATGTTTTGGTATCTGGGGTAGGGACTAAGGTGTTCGATGCCTCGGTGATGAGAAATGGCTCTTTGGTTCAATCTCCAGTGCCAGATCAGGCAGGGGATATACTTGGATTACTCAGAGCTCAAGAAGGGGACAGCGAGACCTCCATCCGCTGGGAAATGTCTCACTGGGGAGTGCTACCAAAGATGAGCACATGGAAGTGCCCTGAGATGTGGCTGGGAGGCCCTGGCCTAACCCAGGATGCAGGAGCATCACCCAAAAGGCTGGGAATCACCCCGCTCCACGGTTGCTTCTCTCAGTCTCTGTACCACATCTTGGCAAGGGGGATGTATGTCCTTTCCCAGTCCCGTGTGCCATCCATGCTCGCAGTGATGTGTTATCACCAAATTACTGAGGTTGCCATCACCTCTGCACTAAGCCACGCCAAGATGTCAGATGGAAGCAGCCTTTAAAACACGCAGCATTCTTTTTTACTGGAAAAAAAGTGGCTCAGATCAGTGGAAAAATACACACTTGCATTTTGGTGACAGCTTCAGTCATTTACACCCTGCAATGCAAAAGGCGTCAGTGTGAAGGACTCTTTCCTTCAGCTCCCCCACATTCCCCAGGCTCAGCTCTCCTGCTTTGGCAGCCTTCAAATAAAGGACAAGCCAAGGTCAGGGGGGAAAAAAAGAAAAAAGAGAAAAAAAAAAAAACCCCAAGGGAAAAAAACCCCAAAACTAAAACTGTAGGCCCTGGTAAAACCTCCCTTGCCGCTGCCCACTATCCAAGTGAGAGCTCCTGCGTGGGAACTGCTCACCGTTCACTCTGATGAGCAAATGCTTGCTCTTGCACTGCCCAGACCCCCCTGCAGCCCCTTCCTCCCTCGCTGGAGAAGGTGTCACCCCTCCAGCCCCCAGCTGCTGGGACGGACACTCGTGGAGGTGGCAGAGATCAGCTTTTGTCAGGCACGGGGAGAACTCGCCCCGACACCAGCACCACCATCCTCTGTCCTCCACCAGTAACTTCCCACAAGCTTCATGGAGATGCTGAGCTGCCTGAGGAACAGCAAACCCACTTCAGGAGGCGCTGGGAAAAAGCACAGTGACACCCACGACCCCGTCCTGCCGCTCTCATGTGCACAAGCTCTCCCGCTGCAAGCCCCCGGAGGGCTGGAGGGGAGAGTTTGCAGCACCAGGCCCAAAAAAACGCAATGCCAGATTGCCGCCTCGTGCCAGCTTGCACGGACCCACGGAAGCCGGTGGCTATTTATACTGACGTTGGAACCAGCCCTGGAATTTAAAAAAAGTCTCTGCGTTTATCTAAGTGCCGGGAAAGGCTGTCAGAGCTGCTTCCTGCGCCCTTTCAATCCCCGGCTCCAGAGCCACTGTGGGAACTGCCCGGCAGCAGCCGCAGCACGTCGGCTCTGGCAAACAAACTCAAACTCGCAAACTAAAGGTGAAAACACTGTTAAACGCGAGGAAGCCACCATCTGCCTGACTGCATTCACGAGCAAGGACGTGGGCGTGCTGTTGTCAGATCTAACTTCCATTTTCAGACTGAGATAAAACCCTTGAAGCGGGCCCAGCTCTTGTCCAAGGCAGGCATGGACTCCAGCTGTTAAAAATTTAGGAACAGGACACTCATCCCAGGTCTCAGCTACTGTATAACCAGCAGGGCTGCAGAATTCCAGACTTAAAAGACACACAGACACACATAAATGCACAGCCTGACACACTTCTTAAAAAGAACGTAAGAGTGATGGATGCTGCTATCCCGCAGTATCTGGAGGGAAATCAGTTCCCACCACTTAACAGCCTACGGGGTTGGGCTTGTTTCTCTCCTGCTACAGATGCTGGAAGGGCACAGATGAATGATGAAAAGCTGGTTTAGGACAAAAAGAACAGGCTGATAATGTAAACTACAGAGACTAACAGGCTGGAGGTTTGGTATTTCCTTTTCTGCTGTTCCTTCAAGGGCTGGGCAAACTGGGCAGAGCAGCAGTTTAGCATCTGAGTAGTAAAATGCCCCGCACAGGGCATGTCGCTGTACTATCACTTAAATTCCCCCCAAAGAGTAAAGCAGAGTGAACACAGCATTTTTAGCTGCACCTGACTTAGGCACCCTCTGAATTTCCCAAAGAATGATGATGTTTTTCTGGATGAAAGCTGGAAAGGTGTTTAAGAAAAGCCACGCTTCAGGTGTGAAACATCTTTTCAACTTGTATTTCTTACTATAAAGCAAGGTGCATGCCCTGAGAAAAAGGTTTTTAAGGTGTTACAGGTGATGTTTTACAGGTGATGTTTTACTTAAATTAATTCAAGTACAAACAGGAGTAGTTCATAGGATAAGCAAAGGGGTTTCCTCACCTCTTCTGTGTCCTTTTCTTGATATCTATTACTGCTTTAAAAGTTAATGCTCTGCTTAATACATTTGGCTTATGAGACTGGTAGGAATTTTAACATTTAGTTTGCATTTTAAAAAACAGCCATAATACCTGATGACAGTTCCTGGTCCCGATTTGATAATCCCAAAACACCCCTCACCTAAACACCTTTCCCATTCAGGAAAGCCACACTAAAGCATCCAGGCCCAGAGCAGTGGCTGCAGCTGAACTCCAGCCCTTGGGATGGGCAGTCACAGCTCCACTCCTAAACCTACTGCCAAATCCTTTTGTATCCCTGAGTAAGGAAAACAAAGCATTTCTAGCAAAAACCCACTTTATAACTTAGTAATAGCCTTGTAAAAAAGTTACATAAAAAAGTGACATAAAAGACATTACTTAAAAAACAAACAGACAAACAAAAAAACAGTTCTGCAAGATGACAAACAGGGCTTACTGGAATATTTAAAAATGAGAAGAAACCCTCACAGAAACTACATCATAAAATAGCACACGTTTCTTCAGGAACTTAAAACAACTGTTTTATTTTTGCTTTTCTGCTCTTTGTATCAAAGGGGAATAAAGTTTTCAACAGCTCCAGAAGGCCTGAGGCTCCCCTCAGGCACCAATTTTTGTTTGGCTTATATGCTAAATGCAAAAGCTCCCCCCAGATTTGCAGTTATGGTTAGGACAGCTTTCGTTCCAACGCCTCCCCAGTTAGATCCTGCTCCATAAGTGATGCCTAATTGTCAGCTGGAACCCCACACAGCACAGATACTGAACTCAGAGCATGAAACTTCCCTTTATGACTTCACGTGAAAGTGATGCACTTTTCTGAAATTTCATTTTTCGCTAAAACTTTTACAGTTCCAGAAATGCAGTACTCGGCCTCTTTGTTTACCGATGACCCCAAACCACCACCCTGTTTCCCCCATACACACGTTCCTCGGTATCACGAGGAAACCCTTCCAGAAGCAGCTCCTCCAGTTACTGCGCGCCTGCCAGCTGAAGGGGGAACCGGCTTTTTCGGGGCAACCTCTTAGAAAAGCAGCCGCGAAGCTGCCAAGCTGGGTCCTAAAACAGCTGCTCGGCCAGGCTTAAAACCCCTTCCAGCGGCTATTGTCAGCAGCCGAGCGCTTAAACCCGAGCGCGTCCTCTCCTGTGACCAGGCAGAGACCTGTCCCAGCATTTTCGCTTCACGGGATGCAAGCACGGTGGAGGTGGGCTCTCGGATGCTTTCTCGCGGCGATGGCTGTGGAAAGGACGTTTCTCCACGTGGATGGACGGAGCCGTGAGCCGCGCAGGGGAGCGAGGAGCAGAGCAATACGTTACTAGAAGCGAGCGCGTTTCCTCGTTGCTCCCCTTTCAGGTGTGTTTGGGGGGGGTGGTGGTGCGGGGGGTGTGTGTGTGTGTGTGTGTGGGTTTCACTGTCCGATGGTGGCATCGCCGTGGTGCTACCGGTGGGTCCTTACTGCCCACGCGTGTGCTGAGGGGCAGAGCAGGAGAGCGCGGGCAGGCGAGGCAGGGCAGGCCGCGCATCCCTAGGCGGCCAGGTCGAAGTCGTCGCGCTCCTGGTTGTAGTCCAGCACCTTCTGCCGGAGGCGAGAGGCGTCCACCCAGGTGATGAAGTCCTCCACGGCGCGGGGGATGAGGAGAGCGGGGTCGGTCACCACCTCGGGCCCCACCCGGACGTGTCCCTGCTCCACGAAGGTGACGGCGTGGCGCAGGTTCTGGGCCATCCGCAGCTTCACCAGCAGGCAGGGCAGGCGCCGGCGGCAGAAGGCGGCGGCCGAGAGGCTCTCGCAGACGGCCAGCGACCGCCGGCAGCTCACCAGCCCCAGGCCGTACAGCTTCTCCAGCAGCGCGGCGGCGCAGCGGGCGCGGAAGGCGGCGCTGGCCGGGCCCAGGTCGCGGAGGCGGCGGGCTAAGGCGCGGACGGTGCGGGCCAGCGCCTTGTACTGCACGTAGTCCTCCCGCCGACCCAGCCGGTAACGCCGCAGCGCCTTCACCTCGGCCAGGCTCCCCGCCGCCGCCTCCCAGCTCACCAGCTCCAGCCGCCGCAGCAGCTGCTGCTCGGGGTACTGCAGCTTCCGCAGCAGCTGGGCGGGGAGG
>JAVKLA010000017.1:23573708-23591750 GCA_034782735.1 Sagittarius serpentarius
TCTTCTTCCGCCCTGCCCACCCCCCCCCCCCCCATTTCTCTAGCTCATCTCTTATCTAAGCAAAGGGAATTTGCTCTAAATAAGCCCTTGAATCGACAGTCCCATGGTAGATATTGTTCGTCATTCTTCAGGCATGCTATTTTTCTCTGTCGTTGTTAGAACCTGGAGAATATAAAGGAGGTGGGAGTTTTGGTGGGTTATTGCATTATTTAGAAAGTCTGTCTACTCTCAGTTGTGACTGCAGCAGCACTGGTTGGTAGCTTGGATCTCTTGAGATAAGTGAAATCTAAAACTTCTGCTGACTTCATCCCAAACCAAATGGAAAACATCCCCAGAAATAACCTTTTGTTGATATTACAGAGACGAATCTGCTTCAGCAACATATTACTGTAAAAAAAAGTCTGTTTCTGAACCACAGGAAGAGTCTACATCAAACACAGAGAAGGAGTGGATCTACTACAGGAAACTAAAAGCTGGAGAGGAAGAGCGTTGTTTGCGCCATAAGCAGGTACTCGCCCTAGGTCTGTGCTCCAGAAAGTGAGGCGGGAGTGGTGTGTTTAGGCCTAACGAGCAGACTCTTTCCCTTTGGCCATGTCTGCAGTCTTCTGCCATGACTCAGGGGATATATAAAAATCCTGAAGATGGGAAAGCCAACAACAGCTTTCTTCAGAGCATAAACTACTTCCTCAACAAAGCTTTCTCATGAAGTTGCACTGTTGAGCTTAGTCAGCTGTTTCTCCTCTGGTTCCACTCAACTTTCTGTTTCTTCTCCGTCTTCACACTTTTGCTGCCGAGCCCAGTCTTTAAGTGACGCAGAGTTGAGTTCAGATATTTGTGCGGCCTTAGGCTTGCTTCAGCTTTTGTTTACTGTTGGATAGCAAGATGAATCATGGCTGCTGTAAGGGGGATGTTTGCTTCATCATCTTCAACACACTTTAACGTGGTTTATAGCAATGTAGACAATGCAAACTTCCTGATTATAAGCAGCATCCGTGTTTAAATGTGATATGGTCATACTGACAAGCTCCTCCAAGCATAGACTTGACCTTTAAAATATGGGAGTGTTTTCTTCCAGCTAAGGCAAACTGAGCCAGGGAGGTGTTTCTCTTTATCTCCCTGGGCCATACAGACAGCAGTAAAAGTGTCATTTCCTGTGTGCATACAACATCCTACTTGTAAGTCTAAATGTGTAATGTCTGAGCTTGCAAATAACCTCCAGAAGCTGTTGCCTGCAAATTTTCCTAGTAGAGAAGTCAGGAGATGGAGATTTATTTGAAATTCAGTGATGCACAGACATCTTGATGGCTGCCTACACACTGCGGTTCCCGAGGACGCTACTGTTCTTTGTTTTTCTTTGAAGCTTTTCTTTTACTGACGTATGAAAGTCAAAAACACTTCTTACAGTGAACAATGAAAACATTTCTTTGCAACAGCTTTACTACAGTTTTCAAGAATGTGTATGTGTATAAAATGGGAAGGGCTTCTTGGCTTTTTCTTATTTTGGGTTTATCCAGTGTAAAGACCATTTCAAAGCTATTGTGCAGATGGGGCAAGTGATGTAATGACATTTGCTCATCAAAGTGAGCATGAGGAGGAGCAGCGAGTCAGCCTTCCTTGTAGCTGTGTAACGTAAGCCTTTGCACATCCCAACAACTCCTTCTCAGTGTAGGGACAGGACAAAGGAGTTGAAGGTCTTTGGCGTGCGCTACAGGGGTAAATTCCTCTGCGTGCAGAGGATCTACTCAAGAGCTTCAATACTTTGGACCTCCAAAAGTTAGTTTTGTTGTTGGTCAGACCTTGTCAGAGTTCCATTTTACAGCGCCAATCTGCAGTTCAGAATAGTCGTTACCTTATCAGACACTTGGGGGAAAAAACAAATCAGACTAAGTCTTGTGTCCAGAGGGCCGGCAAGCCTAGCAGTTGTCTGAGAATTCCTTCCACTGCTCTGCCCCAACTTGTCTTTCTCCCCAGGTGCAGCAAAGAGCGCAGGAGTGTATCAAAGCTCTCGATCTCATTCTTGACATCAATTCAGGAGAGAAAGTAATGAATGTACTCAATTCAAACTTTGACTGGAATAGCCTAAAGGTGAGTGAAAGGTGGTGACTGCGTTTTGTTAAATGCCTAATAATGCTTCTGGTTTCCCTCTTCCATTTCTAAACTAGTTCCTGTAAACTGTCCTGAAGATCACACCATAGATCTATGAACATATTCTCAGGTCATCCGAAGCTGGATAGATAGTAATGGAGCTGAAACGATGCTCTTCCTACTTCAGTAGGATGTATTGCCTGAAAAATTATTCCCTTTAAAAAAAAAAAAAGTTGGGAAAGAAAGTCTCTTACAGCACCTGGATTTTTTTGACAGGATTCTGTTGATACTAGCAGAATAGCTGTGATGGGACACTCTTTTGGTGGTGCTACAGTTATTGAGAGTCTCAGCAAAGAAATAAGATTCAGGTAAGTATGCAAAACAAAGCGAGAGACATTTGGCACTTGAGAGGTCTGGAGCAGGGGACCTTGCCTAAGCTCCCCCGACTACTAATTAGCTCTCGAAAAAAAGTTTTGTTCGGCATGCCTTGCTTTCTCAAGTCATGCTTCTTTCGACTGTGGGGATGTGGTGGAACGTAATAGCTGTATCATATTGTATCATCATAACGTGGGACCCTGCAGAAGCTCCTGTGCCCAGCTGCACCTGGCAATGGAGACCAACAAATGCAATAATGGCTTAATTCTCTTCCCCCAGAGTAGAAATCATTTTGAAACAAAATGATTCATTAACATGTTTACCTGTTCAGTGTCATAGTTTCTCTTTCCTGTGTCTCCTGCAAATCAAAGCATGCTGAGAACTTCCATACGAAGCTTTCTGCTTCTGTGACAATATCCAGTTGTTTTTGACAGGTGTGGCATTGCCCTCGATGCATGGATGCTTCCAGTAGGTGACGACATTTACGAAAACAGTGTCCAGCAACCACTGCTTTTTATCAACTCTGAGAAATTCCAGTGGGCTGATAATATCTTAAAGATGAAGAAGCTTGGCTCCAATGACACAAACAAGAAAATGATCACTATCAAGTAAGTGTCCAGGATCCATCATTTCTGTGGCTGAAGATGAATCTTTACTCCCTTATTAGAGCTGTTCAGTTACATGTAACTGCAGACAGACAGACAGTCACTACTTCCTCATGGCCCAGGTTTTCACTGCATGTTTAAATTAGACAGCAGTATGTCCCCCACAGTGGAGACAGAGGCCTCTCTCAGAGCAGCCCATAACCCTAAGTTTAAGATGCTCCAAGGTGTGCATTCCTGCCCTGGGGCCCAAGTTTTCCTCTGGGCCTCGGGCATCATCAGTGTTTGAACCCTTTAAATAGCCTTCTGGGTGCAGTTATGCACTCACCTAGTGAAAGCACTGCGTAGAGGGGAGCGCATGGCTCTATAATCCACCTTATATTCAGAGCAGAGAGCCAACTTGGAAGTTTTGCCAAGCCTGCTCTTTATTGCTGTTGCAATTATAGTGACTTACAGTAAGCACGTACAAAACTTCCTCCCTTCTGTGGTTAGGGCAGAATTTACTGCTGATCTTGCATGCTCATGAGATTAACCTGTTTCATCTTCTTCTGCTTGAAAAGACAGCATAAGATGTGTGACACTCTTTGAAGTCTGTGCAACCCATGGCATCTTTTAATCAGATGACTGCATTCTTTTGATCATTGTTCTACTTGCAGGGGGTCAGTACATCAGAGCTTTCCTGACTTTACCTTTGTGAGCGGAGAAATCATTGGAAGATTTTTCAAATTAAAAGGAGAAATAGATCCACATGAAGCTATTGATATAAGCAATCACGCTTCATTAGCCTTCCTGCAGAAACATTTGAGTAAGTATCTGTTTACATCAATGTATGAAGTTAAATTAATACTTAATTCCCATGCAGCTTTTTCTATAACCATTCTGTTCAGAGCAAGATCAAAAGTGCATGCGTCAGAAAAGTTTAAGTAGAAAAAGCAACAAACTCATTTTCTGGAGGTTTGTTAGTTACTTCTGTAATCTAAGCAATTTGGAGGAGGAACATTGCAGTTTTGTTCTAAAACATAAAAACCTGGAGTGTCAGTTTTACCTTCTTAAAACATCATGCCTCCCCTACTTTGCCAAGTTGATTCATCTGTCCTATAATTTAGTTTTTCAGTGTAGCTTTGCAAAAAGCTGACTACTTAATTCATTACAACTTGCTTTTTCTTTCCCCCATTTCACAGGTCTTAAGAATGATTTTGATAAGTGGGATTCTCTTGTGGATGGCATAGGACCCAATGTTATTCCTGGTACCAATATTGACTTATCCCCAGCTGAACCTGAATAAGGAATACAAAGAAGTACTGAAAATGCCACGGACATCAGGACACTAATGTTGGCCAGACATTGCTGAGACATGTGATACCATTGGCCGCCTACACAGTTTTTGGGATGTGCAACAACAAAAAAAAAAAGATAAGGCATTAGGTCACCTTATCATGAAAACATAGAGAGGCTTTAGTTCAAATGAGTTAGTGAGGTTCTCTGAAATACTGCAACAGGGTAACTTTATAGGCAGCAAATCACTCAGTGGTAATTTAAACACTCTTTCTGGTTTTGACTTAAAATAAGTTTGCACAGAGAGATTAGGCTCCAAGGAATTCAACTAAAGTTCTGCTTACCAAGTTTTAAGTCAGTCTGCATCCAGCAAGCCTTTTTTGCAGTACAATGAAAAAAAAAAAAGTCTGTGGTATTAAACTACTTAGTACTTCTGCTGTGCTCTGACAACAGTTGAGAGTTGGAACAGGTTTTGCTTCTTCTAGTCAGAGAGGTACCAGTAGAAGGTGATCTTCAAAACTGTCTTATTTTAGTAAAAGTCACAGTAAAACATACAGGAAATAGCAGCAGAGAAAGGTGTTTGTTCAGACACAGGACTTCTCATATGAACTTAATCCACATACATTTAAGGTCTGTGTTTACTGCCATACTCAAAGGATGTTTCCATTCCAAAAGCTGCTGAAGTGCTCACTGTTGCTGTAGCAACTGTAATTTCCCTTAGGCAAAGCTCCCAGCTCTTGTTAATCTCTGTACTACCACTATCAGTCATACTGTTGTAGGTGAAATTACAGAAGGGATGTGTCACTTCTACCACTCCCTTTTAAGAGGGGTATGTAAGCATTGCTTGATCATCTTGATGTCTCTCATGGTTGTAATACTCAGCAGACACTCATCTTTGTCCAGATACTAGCATTGCTGTCTGTATCAGTCAGTAGGAGCAGTTGACTATGTGGCTGACTGAAGAAGGCTCTGATTTTTAAAACAAAACCCGCTGAAGCTGCCGCATGGAAGAGTGACTTCTAAATGAAGAAGTCCCCCCCTTGCAAAAGGGGGACTGCTTCTAACTGTAGCCTGTTTGTTTCAAAATCAGGTTACAAGCAAAACAGTTGAAGCAAGTGGAACAAGCAAAGCAGTTAAGTGTAATAAATATTTATATAATGTGTGACCTTAAAATGAGATTGCAACAACATCTAAGACCTCTTTTTAGAATTTAATTAAATTCTCTCCAGCCTACCACCATGTATTGTCTCTATTAAGGGAACAAACATGCAAGTGTTGCCCTTGCTGAATAAGCACTAACACTTGAGATCTGCTGTGATACTTACCCAGACTATTACATCGTCAGAGATCCTGGGGTTTGTAAGTCATTATGGCAGCATGAAAAAGCCACAGCCTCTGAAGAGGAAGCAGCAGCTATGGTATACAGGAGCATGGAACAGGACTATAAAATGGAAACCCCTTTTCAACACGAGGAGAACAAAAGGTGAGATAAAACAGCTGCAGCTGAAGGAGAAGTCCTTACCATACTGTACACATGCAGCAGCAAAATCATTCTACTAGGTCTGCTTCATAGTTACAGGAAAAGCTTCATCCTTCATTAGTGCAGTTAAGGCCATGTTATAAATACAAATTCTGTTTTGTACATGACTGATGTTTCAAAGCATTCACAATAGCTCACAGTGCCCTAGAGGTGTTTAGGGTCAAAACAGAACCTGTAACTGCAAAATGTGCGTATCTACATCTAACTGCAGTAGTTGAAGGAAGATACTTGGTATGCACACAGCATAGGGAAAGAACACACATCATTAACAAAACACTGATCAGTATGCCAGCCAAAGCTTTATTCCAGCTTCTTCCACTGCTTTATAACAGCACCAAATGCAAGACTTCAACCCAAACCAATTATGTTCCCCTACAGAGAAAAAAACCTCCTCTCCCCACAAAAAAAATACTCTCAACTTTTATTAGAGAGGAAAGGAAAAGCAAGAAAAAACATTTAACAATGCAACTTTTCAAAAAGCAAACATCAGAAAGCAGTATTGTGCAACGTAGTGGCCTATATGGCAACTCAGAAGAAATCTTTGCTCAAGAACCACCTACCAACAGCTACATAAAAGTTAATGCACACACACATTCAGTGAGGAATGCCAGTCAAGAGGCAAGTTCTTCTTTACTTAAAGAAAGCACAGCTATAAGAAGCCAAGCTGACAATAACAGTCTACCAACAAGTATTGTTCCTTGTCAGGGAAGTATGGTAGTGACAGGCATTAGCTCAGTTAGGTAGAAGAAACACTCAGTGCTTTGCTTGTATTTGTGTTCCCACGAAAACACATTTTCATGGGAATGTTTGTGTACGCCGGTACTTGTTCAGCTTCATGTGGTGAACATGCCACTTGGTTTCAGGAATGTTGGAGGACCTGAGGATCATCAGCTAAATCTGAACTGCAGCCAGTTTGCTTTTCTACAGGGAATAAAAACAGGTTAGATCCATCAAGGTGTTTCTATAAACATACATAAATGCATTAGTATCTAAAGTCACAGCTCTACAAGGCTTCAGACTAAATGTCGTCAACATACTGGACCATATTAAAAGACTAAACTTATGCAGAGTTATCACATACAGGTAAGACAGTTAGAACTGCCCAAGAAGATGAAGCAAGCAGTGCTCCCAGATTTCAGTTACAAGTTCAAGCCACTCCCTCCCTCTTTGGGCTTAGCATAAGCCACTGCAGGAGTTTTTGCATCGTGTGGATCGGGTGCCTTCTACTCATACTGCCTTTCAGGCAGTGGCCCATGTGTACAGCAAGATCCAGTTCTGTCCCACATGGTCGCATGACCTTAGCTCATGTTTTCTGCACTGTTGCTGAGAGGGTACGTATGCCCATACCGTGCATAGTATTCAAGAACACAGACAGTGAGCAAATTTGGATAATAATAATTAGCTACCAAAGAGTGGTAAAAACTGTAAAAGTATTATCAAAACCAGAAACAGCAAGATAAAGAGTAATCCTGCATGTGAATGATGCAATTGAGGGAGGACCAAGTTTAACATTTTAATCAAGTTATTTTAACTACTTTTTTGCCCAACAAGTAACTATATCTGTGGCAGGCTTCATTATTTGTAAGCTGTAAACCAGTCAGCTTTCAGTGCAGTTGTACTGAAATACAATTACCAATTCAATCAGTGAAAACACAAATGCTGTCTCTACTTAAGCTTAGTTCAGTCTCTATCAGGCAACCACTGGTCAAACACAGGAACGAGTTACCCAGAGAGGTTCTGGAATCTCCATCCTTGGATAGGTTCCAGACATGAAAGGAAGGACCTAAGCAACCTGGTCTAGTTGACCCTGCTTTGAGCACCTCCAAAGGTTCCTTTCAACCAGAACTACTCTATGATTCCATAGATTATAGAAATAGTATCTAATCAGAAAGAACCTGTACTATTTTCTTTGGTACACAGAATACGTGTTCTCCAGTAACATTTCAAAATTTTTAAGTAACAATAAAGATGTACATGCATTATTCGCAAACTATCCTTACAACAACTAAGATGCATTATTATGGGTTTAGATTCACAAAGCAAGATCTGTTAAGGGGCTGGGGCATTCAAATCCCAAACTACAATGCTTAAGTCTGCCTAGCAGTCGTTCACCTTGCCTCAGAAATGTGAGCATGCTGGCAGCTGATGCTCAAAATCCTACCAAGATCTGTAACTCAGGTGTACCACCCCAGCTTGTCCAAGAGGCTCAGTCCACTAGGCTGACTACATAAATGCTAAACTGGTTTCTAATCAAGACAGAGTAGCAGCTTTCATTGCACATATTCACCATTAAACTGACAGTACCTAAACTAATACTACCAAGAAAGTTACAACAGTATTAGAATAAATACAGAAGTTCAAAAAAAAGAGTTTCAGCTGTATTTTCTAAAATAAAGCGTTTTCTAGAAAATCAGAAAGCATCCAAACACTGAGTGCACAAGCTCTGTGGGAGCTTTAAGGTAGTCAATACCTTGAAGTAAGAACTCCTCTGGTAAGGACTGCAAGTTTCCCGTTGCAGGGGTTATTGCCTAAACAAAAGGAGATTCTGTTACGAAGCTGGCACTACAGCAAAGTTAGTTTTCCATTGAGGTGCTTCCTTTAATACTAGACTAACTCTTTACATCAGCACTACTGGACTCTTATTTACCACTGTTTTCCCCCCCACTTATAACTCACTACAGAAGCCTTCTGCCCACTTTTTGCTTTGACACAAAAACTGCATGTGAAGAATGAACTGGAAATTCATCCTGTTACTGTGGTCAGTAGCATGCCTGATGACATGAGTTTTGGGTTCCAGGCATGAGTTTTTCATTTGTTGGTACTTCATGAAGAACACCAGTGAAAAACCTTACTATCATTTCCTAATTACTTCGTAATAGAAGTATTTTTCATGATTTACCAGTTAGTTACATGCTCTACTAGCATGATCTGTCAAAAGCCACATATCAGCATTGTTCTGCAGTTCTTGGTTAATAGTAGTCTTCCAGTAACGTTTCTTCCTTCAAGCTGTTTTCATTAGTCTATTCCCAGACTGAATTCACAGTCCTCAAGCCAAAAAGCTGACAGTTTATATAAACCTATATAAATAGTTTACATAAATTATATCAGTTATATATTTATACAAATTTCTATAGTCTCCATAGAGATCTATTGAAGAAGGACAATATGATGTCTTAAAGAAAAATACCGCGCTTCTAGTGGTTGGCATGAATGCACAGATTTAGATTAATGCTACTTTGCCTTTCTGTTTTCATGGTGACACAGGAAGAATCACAACTAAACTCAGAGCACCTTTTATAAATATCAGTACTGTCCTATGCAGTCTGCTACCACACCACCATACCTCAGATGATCTGCAAGCCCAGTCAGGAATACCATTCCAGACGTTCTCAGGATCCACAATCTCCTCATTGCCACTGGAGAGATTCAAGACCTGTACAGACAGAGCCAAACTGTATCTAGCACAGCAATGGATCCTGAGAATACACTCAGCAAATAAGACATAGCAGTAGGAAAACACAGTTGAGGACTCCTTGCCCTTGAGAAGGCTTTCAGTCTGTATCTTGCAAGGAAGAGCAAGTTAGCCTCTAATAAAGCTGAATATTGTTACCGAATCTGCTCAAGGCTCTCCTGGGCTTCTAACCCAAGTATGGTGAGAAAGGAAGGCTGGAAAACACCTACTAGATCAGAACCAGTAGGAAACTGATGAATAAGGGTATCACTACATACCTGACACTTCATACTCATCTGAATACAGCTGAGGTTAGCTTTAGGTACCCAAGCAATCTACTAGCAAAAGAGCCGGCTTCCATGATCTCAGGCATTCAATCTTCCAAAAAGTTACTTTTAGGAAATGATCTTTTGGATTTGCAACCTTAAATTACAACTGCCCTTTTTTGTAAGTACAATGTCTGCGCATATGTGTACATACACACACACGCCCCCTGAACTGGAGGAAGACTTCTCATTTATCCCATAGCTTAAAAGCAGAACAAGGCAGCCCATTAGATTATAATCTACTGCTAAAGTTAACTCCCACCAACCACTAATTCAATACACATTTCACTGAATTAAGAACAGTTATGTATTCATTATTAATTACAGTATAATTCAAGTTTCTTCCCAAGTTCTAGCACTAATTCCTCAAAACATCAGTAAAACAATGCCAAGTTTCATGAGCATTTAATGGTAACACAGCTCCATAGCAAAACATTACCTTGCAGGCCACACAGAACCACACACATATGAGTATGTATCTCAAACTGGAGCCAGATCCTTCAGTCTTCCCAGTCTATGCAGGGGAATAAAGTGTGAAGGGAACAGCAAGTGTTGACACATACCATCTGCTTGGTTTGACATGCTGCTGTTTCTATGTAGCCTGTAAGTCCAGAATCAGCTTTTGCAATACTAAGTCTTAAATTCTGTAATACGCTTCTGTAAAATATTCAAAGTCTGGAGGAAGACCAGAGAAAGACCAGATCTTAAGAACTCAGAAAGAATATTCAAACCATACTTACCCTGGTACCTTTTTCAGATACCTCCAAAATGCAAGCCTCGCACCATTTTAGAGAGGTCCACACCACACATTTGGAACCAACAGCAAAGCCCTTCAGGTTACAAGTATACTCACTGCATTCTACAAAAATGATGACATATCAATGAAGGAAAAAAAAAAAAAAAAGGAAGCCACACACACCACAAAAACAACCCCTCCAAAAAATTCAAATTCCTCACAACCCTGCTCCCATACTCCCCTTCCCCCTCCAAACTACTTTTGCATAATAAATATTTGAGAGTTAGAAATTTGTCATCCTGAACAGTCTTGAAAATGCATTTCATGTTCAGAAATAGATTTCCAATCATAAAATCATTAACCTCTCAAAGTAATGCTAGTTGCTGCTAGACTGTCACATTATCCATAAGATACACTTAGTCTGATGTCCTTAACCCATCAAAGCATACCGACATTAACACTAATACAGTAACTTACTAGGGAATAAAAATTAGGTTTCTACAAGAAAGCTATTCTCATGTTTGAACATGCACAACATTTTGATTATTTAACTCCTTAAAATCAGACACTTTACCTGCACTGCAGTCAGCCAAGTTCTCATTTTGCTTTTTTTCTACTTCTTCATCCCCAGGCTTACAGTCTGAAGACAGCACACGTGTATTTCCACAGTCTTTAAATGAGTCAGTCAAGTCTTGTTTCATCCATTCTTCCACATAACAGTCATCTTTCTTCTTCTGCCACCCCTTACGTTTCTCAACTTTGCAGTCACATGATTTTACAGTGCAAACAGGCATCTGATTTGTTAAGCCTTTTGTAAGAAATGAAAACTGACTTCCACAATCTGCAGAACTTTGCAGTGCAGTGTGTTCCAACCCTAATGAGTCCTCCTCCCCATCTTCCCGAGATGGCTGCACGTCAGGCAGCACCAGTTCCAGAAGCTGCTCTATTTCAGCACCTAGCATAGACAGCATGTCATGGGTCTTCAGGTCCAGTTGTTTCTCAGGTCTACCACCAGATGAAGACAGCCTTAGGGGAGAAGGCTTTACTCCCATCCAATCTTCTTGTGCAGCTTCTGCTTTATGAATTCCAGACAAATTCAATTCCAGTTTCTCTGCCTGCTCTCCCAAAGGAAGCTGAACATCAGAAAAAGTCAGCTCTACTGTCTTCTCTCCATCACTAACTGAAGGCACCAAGTTCTCTCTCTCAGTAAGCGATGGCAAGATTTCAAGACATTTCAGAGCTGCCAACTCCCCCATCTCCTCACTCACAACTGGCAGCTCAAACAATTCCCGTTCCAACACTTTCTCTCTCGCTTTGCTGCCCAAAGCTGCCTGCATTTCAAGTGACTCTGTTTCCAGAGCTTCCTTTGTTTCTTCACCAAAGGAGGACTGCACTGAAAGTGCCTCTAGCTCCAGTATGAGCTCTTTTAGATCATCATATGAAGAATGCATTTGTAATTGATCCAGTTCTACTAACGTCCCCGTTTCATCACTTGAACATGACTGTACCTGGAGCACTGGCAATCTTTGCAGTTCTTCTTGTTTAATTCCTAGGAAAAGACTGGCTGCTGAAGCACTGCCTGTCAGTTCTGGTTTCAGCTCAGCATCCTCTTGAAAGAGGACTTCAGATAATTCTTGTTCTGCAGCTTCCATTTCACTCCCCAAAATATGAAGACTGCAGCTTCTTGTTGGTCCTAGTAATACAATGTTATCACTCTCTCCTTCAGATAGAGGTATCTCTTTATCAAAGTTGCTTTGATGGTCAGCTGTTTCACATCCATCATCAGCCTTCCCAGACATAAACTCAACAGCTCCCACTGACACATTTGCTTCTCCAGTATTTAACCACTCAGAAGTTACACCCAGGAAAGGTTCAGAAGAAAGTAAAGCACTTTCACTTTCTTCTTGAGCTAATCCACAAACAGTGGTAGTTTCTCTTTCGAGACAAAGACCCGTATCATTGTTTGAACATCTGTTTTCCTTCAAGGGCTTCTCAAGGTTTGAGAAAGCATTGTCACCAGCTCCTTTATTAGCCTTCCAAAAAGACTTCATCTCTTCATTAATACTCTTGCCAGAAGCTTCCAGCTTGACAACAGACAGAGGGACTTGAGAAGCTTGATCTCCCCGAGTTTCTATTACTTCAGCATCTAATAAGAGGTCTTCGGTCATATCATAAAACTTCTCTTTTGCTTCACTAAGCCATGAGCCCTCTGAGGAATTGAAACCGAACAGACAGCAAGCAAATGCTTGATTAGGTACTTCAAGCAATTCACATGGAATCTGTCTGACCACCTCCATGCTAACAGCTTCCTCACTTCCATAGTCCACATGTCTAACAACTACATTGTCACCTTTTACGCTGCTGACTTTAGCTCTGTAGAACCTTCCATCTTTACTATATTTTGCTAGACAAACATCACCTCTTTTAATACAAGATCTGCAATCACTCCAAGACTTTAGTCCAAGGTTTTCAGCTTCCTCTATTTTTTTCTCTATGTAGTTCATGTCTTCTGTATCAGCACTGTGACTCCAAAAGTATTCTGGACCATTGACCATTGTGACATAAATTTTTACAGTCTGACCTGCCTCTGGAAACTTCCAGATAAATGATTTACAATCACTTACACAGCAAATTTCATTTTGCACCTGAGGAGGCAAAGGCTCACACACCGTTATTATGTCACTGTTCTCTCTTCTATCAAGTATTTCTGTTGAACAAGACCTTTCCCTACTTGCAAAATTTTCATCAGCTAAATCCACTGTTATTATACTTTGATGGTCACTGAGAATAACTTCCCATTTATCCTCAATCTTCTCCACAAATTCACACATTAGCAGAACTTCACTTGTTCTCTGGGTGAAGTAAAGCACCGCTTTCTCTGCCCAGTTTGTATTTTTTTTGCATTTAAGTCCACCTAGGAAGCAGTGAATGCTTATTGCTGGAATAGATGACAAGTCTTCAGGGAGTCTGTGCGCTTGATCAACATTAATTACTGAAGTATTACCATAATCAATATATTGTATACTTATTAAATTGTCAGAAGTCTTCTCTCTTACTACAGCTCTATACCACAGGCTGTCTTCTGAATAAACAGCACTGATTAAGTCTCCTTCTTCAAAAAGTTGTCCACAAGGGTTCTTTGCTTGTGTCCTATTGTTTAAGCTTTCTGAAATGCTGTTAAGCTGAGCCTCATCACTTTCAAGTTGAACATAAAAATCCAATGGATCATTTACATGAGATACATACACTAACACTTTAAGAGCGGGCACTATCTTCTGTTGCAGTAGATCAGACACATTTTCAAGCGTTATACACCCGCCTTCAGCATCAGATTTAATATCCGACTGTGTATCCATCTGGGCAGAGAGCAGTGACTCCTCCCCCACTTTATTTAACAAAAAAGCATCCTTCTTATTGCTAAGCATTTCATCAGATTCTAGCAATCCAGCTGCCAGATCTCTCTGCATAGCAGACTGGGCAAGGTTTACATCCTCTTTGAAGTGCCTTTTGCTACTCCCCCCTCCTCCCTGGGATTCAGATCTGAATTTTTTTCTTTCAAGAAGCCTACCTGCATTTAAAGGGGACTCTGCAGTCTCATTCCCATCTGTATTTCTACAGCACAAAGTTTCTTTTTCTACTTGCCTACACAATCCTGTATTGTTTATTAAGCTTAATTCCTCCTTCAGTTTTGCATTAATTTGAGTATTACCATCAAACAACTCAAGCAACAGTTTACCATCAGATTCCTTTGCTACTACTATCGCTTTTAATTGCCTTTCTAGGACAGCTTGCTTAAACCATGTTGTAGCTTCTTTGGGAACATTAGGTGTATTAGATATATCAGATAAGGAACACTTTATAGCCTGCATTGGCAAAAGCAAGATATCACAAGCATCACTGGGTAAAGGAAGCAGATCATCTTTCTCTATTGTCTCTGTGTTCCCAAAATCCACAAAGAAGACTTCCATATTAGGTTTTGTTTTCATAATTACTCCCCTGTACCAGTGATTGTCAGTATACTTTGCTAGACACAAGCTCCCAGACTTTTGCAAAGTTTTTAAGCTGGTCATTTTTTCACTTAGGTGACCGATGTTATCGGTAAGCTGTGCTAAGATACCTGCACATCTTTCAAGTTGGCAGTAAAATGTCCATGGATCCTCAACGTGCGTAATATAAACATCTTCCTCACTCCCAATTTTGATACCGTGCATAGAATAATAGTAAGAATGAAGCTGAACTGAGGATGCCAGAGGCTTTTGAGGAGACAGAGGTCTGGCCACGCCTCTCTTGGTCAGAAACTGGCAAACACTCTGAAAAGGTGTCATTAAATCTACAATGTTAAATAGCTCATTGTTTATCGAAGCCAAGGCAAATACTGTACACTTAAGTTCAAAGTGAGATGATGAAGTATCAACAAACTCTTGAAAAGCCCGAATTGCTTCTTCATCCCATGCAAAAGGATCCTGACCATTTGGTTGGATTAAGTTGTAAAGGCTGCACCTGAAAGCCTGAGCCTCTAACCTAAGAAAGCACTCATTAGTTGAGCGGAGGTTTGTTAGAGAGACCAGCTCTCTGTTGCCATAGTCAACATATATGACTTCTACTTTTTCTGCAGAAGGAACTTCACTAATAATTAAAGCCCTGTACCATTTTTCATCCTCTGAGTCCTGGGCTAAACACACAGAATTTGGCCAGGCATGTGGGTGGGATGAATTTTTACAATACTCCTGAATTTCAGCCATTAATACCTTAAGGTCATGACAATTTCTACTTAACTGACACCAAAAATTACTAGGGTTTTCAACACACGACACAACAACATTAACTGTACTTCCCACTTCTAATTGACCTCCATAAGAGGAACCTGGCTTCATTTCCACGTAATTCTGTCTCCAAGAGATGCGTAGGTTTTCCTTGCCCTTATGCTTCTGAGCAGGAAGAGATTCACTACTTTTAGAATTGTGAATGGCTGCAACAGGGCGCTCTCTGACCATCGCAGCCCCGTATGGATTGGGTGCTCTATCACTTCTCCTTAGATCAGATTCTTCTCTGAGCCTCTTGTCTGCATTTATTTGGTTTTCCTCCCCAGCACATTCTAGGGAGGAGGCCTGGCTCACAGCATTATCAGATGATTTCTGGAGAGTCTCAGGTATTTCACCCCTCTGGTACTCAGCATACCCTCCTTGGACCATGAGTTTACTTACACTTTTCTCTCCTAACTGGGACTGGTCAAAAATTTCAACCATGTATTTGTCACCCTGCGCGCTCAAAAAATGAACCTTTAGTCTCTTGTTCAATACAATCTCTCTAAATGCAGACACAGATGCTTCACTCCAACTCCCTCTCAGAGGGGAGACACCTGCCAAACAACACTTCAGAGCTAAAGCAGGTAGTTCCCTGAACCGAGGGAGCAGCTCCTTTACCGCACACCGATCTACAGTTTCGGTATTGCCTCTGTCTACCAGGTGTATTTGTACCCCACTGTCCAGTACGCTAGTGATCAACGCTCGATAAAAGACACCCTCTTTCCCACTGGCACAACAAAGGGATCCAGGCTGTAGGACCCACCCAGCACCATCCAGCTTTGTAGCATGGGAGTAAAAATTCCACATACTCTGCCTCAGCTGCCTGAAGAGCCGGCGATGCTCATGGAGCTGCAGCCAGAACTCAGATGGGTCTCGGAGGTGGGAGACCTGTGTGTCGTGGAATGCACCCAACTTCAGATGCACACCAACTACAGGAGCAGAGGCCAAATCTCTGTCCATTAAAGCAACAGGAGGTGCTCCTGGTGGCAATTCCAGTTCTTCAGCTGTGGATTCTTCTACTTCCAGCTGCTCCTGAGCCTCAGTCTGGTTGATGTGCATACGGCTGCTCACCAGGCAGCAAGTCTGCACCCCAAAAAGATGGTTCAAGTTGACTCCGTTTTCCCCATACAGGCTCACATAATAGAGATGCTCAAAGGAGTTAAAGGCTCTGATGCGAGCACTCACTCCCTTGCCTAGCACCAACGCTTTCAGTTCATCAATCTGTGATGGGGACCAGCCACAACCCCCATCTGAGATACCCTGAAGAGCACACGGGTAAGTCACCACAGGCATACGAAAACACTCAACAGGCAAATGACGCAAGTTAGCTCTGGTCACAGTCTCCTTCCTGCCATAGTCCACAAAGATCACTAGAGCCACTTGCTGGTCCTGCTCCCCAGCAATAAGCTCCAGCAGGAGTGCACGGTACCACTGGCCATCTATGCCACGGGCAGCACAGGGTGAGCCCACTCTGGGTAAGAAATCCTGCTCCCACCGGTCACAACTGTGGCGCATGGTATTGGAAAGACAATGGATCTCCTGGGACAGGCTCTGCAACTGGCAGTAGATGTGGTGCGGGTCAGCGACATGAGTGACTAGGACAGGCTCTGTCACACCCAACTGAAGCTGCGGGTAGAAGTAATCCGAGGCAGGTGACACAGGCTGATATGAAAGCAAAACACGGAGAAGCTGTGGCGCTGGAGAAGTTACAAGGGAACATGCTGGAGGCTGCAGCTTGAGCTGGTTCCTTAAGTGGCCATAAGTTAGGCAGCGCCTAAGCACCTGGCAGAACCAACTGGGAGAGACCTGCCGGGCCAGGCCCAGGTGATGCATCTGGGCCACGAGCTGGGGCAGCTCAAGCACTATGAGCTGCGGCGTCATCACCTCCTGCACCAGACCAGACACCTCCTTGCCATGCAGGTAGCTGAGGAACTCCATAGCCTCCACTGTCCAGGTGGAGGCTGGTGCATCCCCACAGGCTGCCACCCTAGGGCCTCCAGAGGGCATGACATCAGCCACAATACAGCCCAGCACCTCCGGGGGCAAGCGGAAAAGCTCCTTGCAGCCCCGCGCCAGGTAATACGCAGATGTGACCACCGTGCAGCCCTCATCAAGCAGGAACACACGGTAGTCCTGGCCACGACGACTCACCACGCAGCAGCGGTACCAGAGCCCGACGACCTCCACCAGGCCTAGGTCTCCAATGCACAGCTCAGTCCCACCAGCCACCAGCCCACCAGGACCCGGGGCAGCTGCCAGGCGCGGCCCCACTGCCACCTGGATCTCACGGCGAAGGCGGACATAGTCAACACTGCGCTCACCCAGCAGCCCCCACAGCCGCACGATGGGCACCTCAGGGCGCAGGCCCACTGCGCAGACCCGCAGGGTCACGGTGGCACCGGGGCTGACCATCCCCAGGACGCAGCTCACGCCTCAGCCTCAGTCTTCACCGCCCACACGAGGCCAAATGGCCGCCCCCCCCCGGCCTCATAAGGGACGCGCCGCCCACGTGACCCGCGGGGAACCGTTACGCGGCTGCCCAAGTGGTCGAGTCCATTTTGACCCCCGCGGGGGGGGGGGGGGAGGGAGGACCCGAAGGCGCGCTCCGCCCCGAGCCACCTGGATCTGCCCTCGCCCAGGGTGGAGCACTCCGCGCCGGCTGGATGGTAGCGGAACGGCCCAGGGCCGGGGTGAGGGGAAGAGCCCTCCGAGCCCGCTTAGCCCCCATTGGCCACGTGGGCCCCCTGGGCGGGGCGTGAGTGCAGGGCTTGGCGGCTATTGGCCAGCGGGGGGCGGCAGCATGAGGGCGGGGTGGGGCGCTCGGCGCGGCGGCGGTCCGTGAGGGGC
>JAVKLA010000017.1:23600460-23617470 GCA_034782735.1 Sagittarius serpentarius
TTCCAATCCTTTTATTATTATTGTCACTTCATTGTTGTTATTAGTGTCATTGCTAGTTTCTTCCTTTCTGTTCTATTCAACTGTTCTTATCTCAGCCCACGAGCTTTATTTTTTCCCCAATTCTCTCCCCCATCCCACTGGGTGGCGGGAAGTAAGCGAGCGGCCGCGTGGTGCTGAGTTGCTGGCTGGGGTTAAACCACGACAATGGAATAAGAAGGAAGTCTCAGATCCCCCACCCTCTCCGCTGCCCAGAGCCATTGCCTGCCTCCCAGGCACCGCTCGACCCCAGAAGGGGCTCCTGGCAGCTGGGGAGAGGGAGCGGCAGAAAACAGAGAACACCACACCCTGGGCCAAAGAGTGATCATTCGCAGGAAAAAAACACCAGCTTCAAGAGGAACCAACCGTAACGGCTTTCCTTCCAACTTCCTTTTTCCTTCCATCTGCATCTGCACCTTCACCAGATCAGTTGGGCTGGCGAAAAACTGTCCGATGGCACCTGCAGACATGCCTCCAACTACAGCTTTCCTGCCAAACAGGGAGAAAAAACGTGCTCCAGAGTGCGCTGAAAATCTTCACAAATTGCAGTGCCTGAGCTGAATAGTTCAGCAGCACAATCCAGGTGAAACAAGTATAAGCGATTATTCCTTATACTAACAGCCAAAGTTAAGGTAGTAATTGTGGCAACTGCAGGTAATTAAGGTAGTCAGTAATACTTCTGTCAAGTTAAGGTTAAAACTTATCTGGGGAAAAAAATCAAGTTATTATATGTCACCAAGATGCTCTGCTTCCTCTCCAGGTTACATTATGCTCCTTGCTTAAGGTTTAAATGAAGGATGGCAAGGTACACAAGTAGGGGATGGTGCTCCATATATTGTAATAACTGAATGCCAGTCTGAAATTCTAAACTGCTTGCTGATATATAAAACTTTTCTTTATCTCCCATTGCTACTAGATGAGCTGCATTATTTTTTTGGTTCTACTTATTTTAGTAGAACCAGAAATTTCAGTATTATCCATAGTTCCCCCTTCCCTTAGCACCGGGCATGACAAGTATTTTGTATTAGCTTTTATAAATCCCATCCTAAAAACAGTTACGTTTGGGACCCAAGATTTGATTTTGGAGTAAATACCTGATTGGATATGATAATGTGTATGATTATAAAGATACATGACTGCAATTTTAACAATAAGGATTTGACAATTAGAAATAACCAATTTTTGCAAAACTTCTATAAAAATCTGCTCATTCCCCACAGGCAAAGAGTTAATTCTGTGGCTGTATGCCACTTGCATTGTCAAAAAAGGGACTTAGTGAATTTTAACTGTTGCTGAATTAAACTTGCAAAACAAAGACTTTGGTTTTGCTTTTTATAGGGATCACTTGTCTCCTCAGGAAGGATGCACAGGTTTAACTTAGGCTGACATCTGTCATTCATACACACATGAACAAAATAGCTTTTTTCCCATCATGATCTGCCTCTTCAGTAGCCAGGAAATTTCCATCTCTCAGGCTAAGATACAACACCAGAATCAGCAAACCTTCCTATTCCCCTTGCTTATAATCCAGTGGCATAATAATTTCTTACCCGGGCAGTACCACAAGCAGCAAACCAGCGAAGCGTTGCCATACTGCTGCTGCACACCTAGCGGGACCCATCCCTTCAGCACCTGCAAATCTGAAATGTACCACCCCTCACTTCTTTTCTGCAAAGCTCCAGAGGATATTTGAGATGTCCGTCATAACCTTTGGAAGTGTATCCTCACCCCGTGAGGAGATAATCAAGCTCTCAGGTGACTTCGTAGCTGAGCAGGGCAGAAGCTGCAAGTCCAGCCTGGCTCAGCTGAACCTCTGGTTTGCGTTACCCGGGCGGCTTAGTCCGGGTAGGATTAGTCACGGTTACTCATGCTGGTGTCAGGTTTGTGCAATAGCCGACGGCTTGTCCAGCAGCCCTTGCATACAGCTGTCTGGTCAGCCATGACTCACCTGCACTTCCCAACATCCCCTGGCCCACGTGGAAATAAAAGAGCTGCCACTACTTCACAGACCTTGAGTGACGGCAAAGCTGCCCTGCCTCCACTCTCATCCAGGCTAATTCCTGCCAGCCCAGGACAGCTGCTCCTATCGATGTGGTTTATCATGTTTCTCCATCTCTTTAGTAGACTATCCTTATTAGAGTAATCACGGTCCTAGTTAAGCCTCTGAGAAACTTATTTCAATATTTCTTAGTCCTCTTCCCAGCTGAATGAAAAGATACTGCCCTGAAACTAAAATCATGAAGTCCATGTCAGTGCTTAAACCCCTACTTTATATTTACCTTCTTTAGGATAGGCGAGCCATGAGGAAAAGACAGCTTTTAGGGCTGCAGGACTCCTACAGTAAGGACAATCCCTAAATGGGCAAAAGCATGAATATGCAACATTACCAGAAAGGAAAGCTTTCATCCTCAGACCTGCCAAGCACTGAGTCACGGAGATGTTCGTACGCAACCATCCGAACGCCGGAGTACACTGTGGAAAACAAAAGCAGGACGTGATTCTTGGGTCAGCCATTTCTGGAGGTCACGCTGTGACAGAGATTGGTTGTAAAATGCTCCGGAGCTTGCCTGGGTCAGCTGGTCACTGCTCTCACATTCATGATCAAAATGGGGAAAGCGAGGGGGCTGCCTGCTAGAGCCAGAGCTTTTTAGCACCAGAGAATCTCCCTGGCTGAGCCGTACGTCTGCCAGGAGGCAGCGTGGCTTGTGCCCTCCCGCTAAAGAGAGACGACCGCATTGCTTCTCTCTCAGTTGCTGCCAAGCACAAAACCTCCCACAAGTGCTTTTGAGGTTTTTTTGCTGTGACCATGTTTCCAAATAAAACATAGAAAGCTGTTACCTGTGGCGAAACCGCTAATGCATTTCTTCATCCTAGAGCTTGCAACCTTATCTTTTTTCCCCAGCCCTTTCCCACTTCCCTCAAATAAAAGATATTTATTGTTCTGAGGACTCTGAGCGCCTGCTTGCACTGAAGACCTCCCTGCAAAGACGGCAGGGAAATTATATTTTGTTTTCCCAGAAGCCACAATAAGGCTGTGAAGGAATGGGCAAGAGAGGGAAGAGACGATACTGAGCCAGAATCCCATATATTTTGAAGTGGGGTTGCAGGGTAGACTGAAGAAGTCCTCGCAGATGTAGTTAAAGTACAAGAAGATAAGGCAAGCTCACTCCAACAGGCTGTTGGCCACAGAAGGCAGGACCCAAACTTGTCCCATCATGAGCAGATAATCACCTATGTGGCGGTAGACGGCTGGCGTGGCTCCTTGCCAGAGCTTTCGTAAGCCCTCCTCTTGCACGATGCCAGCCGCGGTGCGCAGCATGCCGCGGTAAGCGACCGCCTGGCCGGCGGCAGCTCCATTGCGATGAACGGCAGCTTCACCTTGGACCTGCAGTCGAGTCTTCGTGAGATCCAGGGGAAATGTCACTGAAGAGAAAGAGCAGGGAACAAACGTGAATACAAGTGCAGCTGCGGGGAAACCTACCGCGCTGCAAACGTTTGTGCCACAGTCCTGGCTGCCAGACGGCCAAGGGGGCTGTGTAAGCACCAGCAGGCAGCAGGGACCGTACCCAGCGGGCATGCAGGCAATTTGTGGAGAACAGGAGGTTCACATCCAGATCTGTTAAAAGCGGCTCTGGGCATTAGTAACCAAAATACATTCCCGTCAAACACCAAGTCTTTCTCCCTTATTTCTTTTTGCAGATTTGTTAGGCAATACGCGTACTTTCCAAGAGACTCTGGATTAAAGATCCTGTTCCATTCACTCCCCCTGAATAAAGCATCACTCATCTCTTATCAAGCGTGTGGCCTCTCCAATTCTGCCTAGCACACGTTACAGTCAGGAACAACCCCGCAGTGGCCGTTGTAATGCAGACACACATGCAGGTGAGCATCTATCCTACGAACCACCCTAAAACATGCTGCTTTTCTGATGCAGACACAAAAATCATGTTTAGCCTGTTACTTCTCTCACTGAAATAACTGGTGGCTAGGGAAGGTGGTCCAACTCGATCTCAGCTTCCCAGGGCTGCGCCTGAAACAGTCTGGCTATATATTCGCTGCCCCTAATTTCAGTTCCAGGCCAGGAGTGTCTCACTGGGCGACGGACCTTCCCAGCCTGTCTCAGGCAGCAAGTGCCCAGGAGCAGGGGTTGTCTTTGGTTTGATACCTCCACGACATGCCGTGCTACACGGTCATTCCAGAGCAGGACTCCAAGGTACTAGGGGAATGCAGTCACCGCTCAGAGCCTCAGCAGATTTACAGTCTATTTGTGCATTAAGTTTCATATTCATGTTTAAAGATCGGCAAAGATTGAGAAGTTGCAAATCATTAGAGCAATGCAACATATTTGCCTGTAAGAGCTTGTAGGAATTATATAGAACACGCTAAGAAATATTCCAAATTAGTTACTGATCACAAAGCAGTGCTACACAGACACCAGGGTGCTTCTTTCCTCGTGTTTCAGCAAGCAGTTTACTGTACTCCATTTTTACAGACATCTCCACTGTAACCATTAATGTAAGATTCGATTTTTCTTTGATTAATCTGCATTAATGTTGAAAAGCAAATTCCTGAAGAAGTCAGCCCCTTGCTGCTAACTTAGGCAACAGATCATCCTGCCTCTTTAGTCTTCTTCCAGAAACCCAGCAAGCGCAAAGCTTAAACTAGTCGCAACTGCTCTGCATTAATAACTGCAGCCCTTTCGTCTCAGAGGCAAAGATTTCAACCTGCAACACCCTTCCCTCCAGCCACAGTCAGGCGGCATAAAACACTTACAAGCCTTGAATTATTGAAAAGTCACAGGAAGCAGAGTGGAACGAACAGATTTGCTGGAGCGGAAAAGCCGGAGCAAACACTGAGGAACGCAGCGTCCGGTGACTGAAGTTCCCCCTGCCCCCCCGTAAGTAAATTTTTACCCCCTTCCCTCTTGGAAAATCACGGTGAGGTGTACCTAGTTCTGCCACAGCCGCTGCACAGGCTGACAGAGCGAATCTGCTGGCTCGGGGCCATCTCTGTGGAAGAGGTAAGCTCTTCTCTTCTTCCGCAGGTGACATCTAGCATCTAACATGAAAGAAGGCTAACCAGCCACCCTGCGAGGAGGGTCTGGAGCAAAAACAGACCCTAGCTCAGCTCTGTTCTGGGTCGTTTAGGAGACAAATTGCTGAAGGTCATGTTTCTCCAGCGCCAGCACCAGGATCCGCAGCAGCGCAAGTGCCTCCTGCAGAGCTGCGAGGTCCTTGTGCAGTGACACAAGAGACTCCTGCGCAACAGGCTCCTGGGAAATGTAGTCTGTCACCAACGCTACCCTCTGCCGGGAAACCGTCAGTGCAGGTACAGTTGCACACGCAATTTTACCCATTATCTACATTTTAAAAATATATCATTAGTCAGACTTCAAGATTATGAGAAGACGTGTGGGGTCTCTTTGCTTGATGGGGTGCTGTGATTGACAGCAGTGCCTCGGGAGCCCCAATCTGCGTCCCCAACTCAAACAGCTGCACAGGCATCCGAGATGGATGAATTGATCCAGACTGGTTTAACAAAAGCTGCGTTAGCAACAGCTACATGCTGAGCTGGAGTGCTAGAGTAATGGAGTGCTCGTAGCAATTCACGTCTCCTGGGGATTAGGCACAGGGCAGTGCAGTTTGAGCAAGGGGCACGGAAACCTGGGAAAACAGAAGCCGGTCTCTGCCCAAAGCCCCATATGTGAAAAGTTTAAAGCTTTTCCTGGCTGATTGCTGAAGTGCTGTTAATTGTGTGCCAGTCCTAATTTTTCTGAAATTAATGTAGGCATATTTAGGTTCTCATCATGAAAAAAGGTTAAGGCGTGCGCTGTTGAAGAGAAGCTTTTCATTATCATTAAGGCTCAGCTGAATCACTAAGTTAATTATTAGCCATTAATCACTAATCCTCATGCTGAGGATTTGAGGATTTTTTAGGTCACAGAAACTTATCCCAGAACACCTCCCCACACCCCTGTCTGACTGCCTAATATTTTGGTGTGCAGTCCCTGTCACAACGATTCAGACAAATGAAGGGAGCATTGCAGGTGAAATATTGAGCTAAAGTCAGATGAATTTATTTCATCAGTCACCAGTAATCGGTATTAAATTGGATCCTTCTTGAGTTAGAATTCATTTAGATTTCATGCAGCGATAAAACCTACTGACAAAACCCTGATTAAAACGGGAAGAAGGCATATTGCAATTTAATGCAAACATGCCTGGCTGCACTGAGGGTATGAGTGGTTCAGAGCCTTATTCTAGACGGTTTAGGCAATCTGCTGTTGGCACTTTTGTGCCTCCCTCCGTGACTGTTCTCTGGGCTTGGGTCAGCTTGTGCCACTGTGTCAGTCTGGATATCATCGATTCGTAACTGAGGTTGGAGAGGGCCTCTGGAGGTCATCTAGTACAATCCTCTGCTCAGAGCAGGGGTAGCTTCAGAGTTACATCAGGTCGCCCAGGGTCTTGTTTGGTCACCTTCTGAAAAACCCCAAGGATGGGGATTTCACAACCACAGCCTGCTCTGGCGCTTAACCACTTTGTGAACATTTTTTCCATATATTCAGTCAGAATTCCCCACATTGCATCTTATGTCCATTGCCTCTCATCCCTTAGATGTACACCTCTGGGGACAGTCTCACTCTGTCTTCTCTATAACCATGCTTTAGGGGGTGGAAAACAACAACTAGATCCCTCCTTAAAATAAACCCCATAACATTGCAGCATCCTGTGGACAGAGCAGCTCTCCATGGTCATTGTTAGTCTGGGGAAATAAGTTCTTTTTTAAACCAGACTGATTTGGGGATGGCAGTGTGGAAGAATTTTCTCTTCCCACAGGACCTTTGAAATGAGCCTGACCTGGAGACGGACGCTTGTGTGGACAGCTCTGTGATTTCTGGAGCAGAGAAGGGCCAGTGCTCATGGAGGTCCATCAAACAGCTGGAGTTGATAGATCCCCAAATCCTAAGGGAGACAGCTCCAGCAGAGAGGGGACCCTTCCTATTTTATTTATTTCAGTTTTCAGTGAGGCAGCATTTTCTAGTTTCTGTCCAAAGCCAGTTTGATCAAAGGCTGCATACGCAGGGAGGGAACGTGGATTTCAGATGCGGTGGAAACCCAGCCGCAGGGTCTGGGAGGGCTGTGCGCTGCCAGAGAAAGGCAGCCAAACTGCCCCGGTCCTCTCACCTGCTGTCAGTGGTGACTCTGTTAGTTTACATCGGAAAGATCATTAACTATTATTTGCCCATGACTAGGAGCTAGTCTGAGGAAAGCTTGTTAGTGACTATCACACCATCGTACTGGTTGTGTCCTGCTCACAATAGTGCCTTTCAGTAGCCTCTTGTGTCCTTCACCAAATCGTGCCCCAGAAGCAGAAGCTAAACAAACAAAAAAAAAACCCCCACATCCAAAACAAATACAAAAGCTTTTAATGAATGTCTTTCTTCACAGAGGGCTGAGGGCTTGTCTTACCTGTATACATAGATCACTTTAAACTCACTACTCAGGCTGTGTGTATAATGAAAATATACTCCAATATTACAAGGCCTTTAGCTCTCATCCCTTTGTAGGAAAACAAAGAATTTGATGGTCAGAGTAAAACCAGGAAATAAACATACAAAGAGCTGTGATAGCTAAACACAGAAATGTAGTAATATCACAGTTAAAAGTGATTTATCTGTTTCTTCCAGACAGTTTGCAAAATGGAGATCTACATCCTACTTGTCACAGTTCACATATTTGGGCTTGTTCTTCTGCACCTATGACCAACATAGGTAACATCCCAATGTATTTCAGCATGACTGTTTAATGAAGGCCATACATCTGTTTTTCACAGCTCTTAACCTCCTACTATCAGGTGTATTTCTGCTGTGCTACTTTACTGTGCTGCCTGTCTGCACAGGTACAAAGGTTCCTGCCAGTGCAGCTATTCCTGTACAGGAAGGCAGGCACTTTTAATGGAATATTCATGCTCATACAGACTGACCTTCAAATTGTGCACCATACAAACGGTGTGGTGTTCCTATGGTACAGTGTTACAAAATACAGCAGCAAAGAACTATGTACTTCTCCTAGTAAAATACATAAAGCTGGTGAGTGGGTAAGGCCTCTGGGTTAGTAACTATTGACATTTTATAAAAATATACATGAGGACAAGTTCAAGCACAGTTCAGGTCTATCTCTTACTCATACACCAGTGTGGTTTTATTCTGGTGAGATCTGGGAGCACAGATACGAAGAGAACGGGACAGAACTAAGTAGGGTTCAGGAGGAAGGACATGGGGAAACAGTTTTGGGGGCAGAGCCAGAAAGGCTGAGACTGATTAAAAAGGAAATGCATGTGTGAAGGTAGTATTTGTGTAAAGGGAAAAGTGTACGATGTGATGTACAGCTGGATGCTTGTCTATGGAACAAACAGATGAAGAGCTAGAAAGGCTGAGCAGGGCTTGTTCAAGCAAGGAGTCTGGGCCTGAGGATCAGGTCCAGGGACTGAGCAGAAGAAGACATTTGGACAAAGAGCCAGAGCAAAAGACAATAAAATCACAAAAAAAACCCCAGCTGAGGCTGGAAGGGACCTGGAGACTGGCTAGTCCAACACCCTGATCAAAGCAGGGTCGCCTAGAGCAGGCTCTCAGGACGGTGCCCGGCTGGGTTTTGAATGCCTCCCAGGACTCCCCAGCCTCTCTGGGCAACCTGTTCCAGTGTCTGACCACCATCACGATAAAAAAAAAAAAAGTTTAAGTGGAATTTCCTGTATTTGTTTGTGCCCACTGCCTCTTGCCCTGTCACTGGGCACCACTGAAAAGATCCTGGCTCCATCCTCTTTGCACCCTGCCTTCAGGTGTTTGTACACACGGATAAGATGCCCCTGAGCCTTCTCTTCTCCAGACTGAACAGTCCCAGCTCTCCCAGCCTTTCTTCATAGGAGACATGCTCCAGCCCCTTTGTGAACTTCTTGGCACTTCACTGGCTCACTCCAGTCTGTCCATGTCTCTGTTGCACTGGGGAGCCTAGAACTGGACCCAGTACTCCGGACAGATATCTCCAGCACTAAGCAGATGGGGAGGATCACCTCCCTTGTCCTGCTGGCCATGCTCTTCCTAATGCAGCCCAGGGTACTATTGAGTGCAAAGGCACATTTTTGACTCCTGTTCAACATGGTGTCCACCAGGACCCCCAGATCTGCAACGCTGCTTTCCACCCAGGTGGCCCCCAGCCTGTACAGGTACATGGGGTTGTTCCTACCCAGGGGCAGGACTTGGCATTTCTCTTTGCTGAACTTCACAAAGTCACTTTTTTGCCAAGAAAGATTCAACTAGATGATCCTTGAGGTCCCTTCCAAGCTGGTATTCTACGATTCTATGGTAGGTCCCTGTTTGCCCACTTCTCCAGGCGGCTGAGGTTCCTCTGAATGGCAGCACACTCATCTGGTCTATCAGCTGCTCCTCCTGGTTTTGTATTGTCTTCAGACTCGCTGAGGGTGTGCAGGGGTAGGCTGTGGGAGCACTTCCTAGGGTTTTTTTGTACTTCATGAATTCTGTACGCAATTTTGGTGTGCCACTTCACACATGCAAAGAAACCAATCTGACCTCTCTGAAATCTTGTCTTCTGACATTGCAGTGATATTATAGGGGCCTCCAGCAGTTTTTTAATTGTCAGTTCAACCTCCAAAGCCTTTCTCTGCTCCTCAGACACTGGATACACATCTAGCCTTTAATGAGGTGATGCCAGACAGGTGAGAGATACCTTTCATAAGGCTTACTGCTTCAGGTGAAGCCTTGCTGAAAGCTGTATGTCTGCAAATCACAGCCTGTTTTATAATCTTGATACTGCCAAAAAATAATCTTTTTAACTGACGAAAGCGACGCGCTGCTTTGCCACAGTGTTCCTAGCTGTGTCCCTGGCTGCTTGGGTAGCCTTCCAGCAACTGGTGCAAAGTTCAAGAATTTGTCACAGTAACATCTAAATTTTGCAAGCGGTGGAGTTGGTCCTCATCCCAGAGCAGAGAATTGGCTCTGCCTTTTCCAAAACAAGGGCTTGTCCCCTGGACTGCTTGGTGTTTTGACATCTTGTCTCCATGGCAGTGATCAGCTGGCAAGACTGATAATAGAGGCCCTGTTCATTGACTCGGGTAATCCCGGCCAGCGCGGCTGTGCCGGGTGCCGCGGCGGGCAGAGCAGCTGCTGCAGCAAGCGGCAAAGAGGCAAAATGGCTCCTGCTCTCCTCTTGGCAGCAATCCTGGGACTTCTTATTGTCAAGGCCGTTTTGTTTCAGCTGAGAAACCCGAGCTCGCCTCCTTGTATCAGGAGCTGGATCCCTTGGTTTGGAGCTGCGTTTCAGTTCGGGAAGGCTCCTCTGGAGTTTATAGAGCAAGCTAGAAGCAAGGTAACGGCTGTGGTGGCGTGCGTGCTCGTGGGTGAGTGCTCAGGGTGGCTGCCTGCAAGGGGAAAGGCTAGGAGAAACTTCTGCATTACGTTTGCCCCTTTTCTGACACATTTTATAACGTCAGGAGCATTTAGCTGGTGAAGGATTGGCTTTGTACCAGTAACGCTGCTAAGTTGTGGATCCGATCCAGGCATGATCTCTGTGCTGTGACCATCCTGTTTGGACCCAGCACCTCTGCTGTTTTGCTTTTGCAGTCTGGCTACGTGTTAATCTTGGTTTCAGATAATGTGGAAAGCACCGTGCCAGGCATCGGGACCAGGAGACAAATTATTTGCGTGCCTAAAGTTAGGTGAGATTTCTGAGTACCAGCTGGTGTCCCTCAGCATTCGAGAGAGACACAGGCATGCTTGGCAGGCAACTTTTTCCATCCTAAAAAACTTACCAAAGACGTGTGTGAAGATTTACCCCCTGGACATGACTTTCTTTCTCTATATCTGTCTGATAGAGAGCACCTAAATGATTAATTTAGATTAGAGGCTTAATTTCTAGGGAGCTAATACTAACTGAAATAAACCCCATCTTCCTGTTTTCATTCAGTGATGATATCACCTGCTACTGATGCAATATAGTCAGCCTCAAGTGTTCAGTACTGAAGGATCTACTACTTGCAAAAACTAGCTAAAAATGAAACCACTGTAACATCCTGAAATTTGAAAAAAACCCCAAACAACTAAGAAATACTGGGTGTTTAAAATTTTCTTTCTCATTTTGAACTATTAGATTTCATATTTGTAAGTACTTCTTTGAAGCCATGATTGTTATAAACTTGTGGTGTTAAATGAAAGCAGAGGTTCAAGTATAATCAGCTGCCCTATGAGGTGTAAGAACATCGAGCTGTAAATTCTGTATTAAAGCACATTAGGTGCACCATAGAGTAAGCTCATGTGTATGATCTGGAGTTCCTTGGCTTCTTTGAGCTTAACAGGCTGGTTTTAACCTTATATTACTATGTCTTCTCTGTATCTTTCATCTATGCATACCATGATCAGTTATTTGTTCATTCATCTTAGGGCAGAAATGTAGGACTGGAAGAAAACTCATTCCAGTCCATTCTCCTACTATTTCAGAAACCATGCCATATAATCCTTTAAATAAACTGATCAAGCCTCACTTACAGACCCAATCATGATATTTCTTTGACTTTTCTGATACGAGGGTGTTGGAGAACCTCCTTGTTGTATTGAAAACACATCCTTGGTGGCAACCAGATTAAAGCAGCCTGCCAAATTGTCCTTTCTAGTGCAATCCCTTTTGGGGACAGATGTTTCACCATGACTTAAGCTTGCTTTAGTTGCCTTTTTTCCCAGGAAGCAAAATCTCTTAGACAAAATTTTAAAACAAACCCGAAAGAAGTGTCCTTTATGGGGGTTCATTCACAGGTTGAATGAGCAAAACTTTTACATACTAAAGCATTTATTGAAGTACAAATGCAAACTTAGTGGCTCTGGGTCCATTAAATTTGATGTTCGTTTGCCTGGAGACCCTTTAGGCTGCTGATGGTGCTATGGCAGCTACTGCCACATCTGAACACACCAGAAGCACCTGAAGGACTTTATAAACCCCAGGTTTTGTTGGGACAGAAACTAGAACAAGAAACATTTTCAATGGGAGAAAACTCAAAATAAGGCAAAGCAGAAAGAGAAGGCTCTCTTACGTATCTCCCCTTTCCCGTGTGTTTGCAGACAGGACCTTTCCTTTGACTTCTTTCTTAGTCCAGCATCTCGGTGTCCTTGTGACTTGTGACCTCTCCCTGGGATCTCCCCTGGGCCAAGAGGGACCTTCCCAACCGTCCCCCCAGGCGGGCGGCCTGCCTGCAGCGTGGCCATCCAGCAGTCTGCCTGTCCCTGGGGAGGGCTCCCCTCTTGCTCTCCCCTTCCTCTCCTTAACCACCCCCGGCATGTCTCCCTCCCTCCCTTCCCACCTCCCACGCTGGCACGATGTGCTGAGGCCAGGAAAGATAAGCCTTTTCCTGCCTGCTCCCTTTTAAAGGAGTAAGTGCTGTAGCATTGTGCAGCCAAAGAAAACACGCACTGCTGCCAAAGGGGTCATTAACAGGCATTACAAAGGTTGCAAAATACTTCTGCAATAATTCCGAGCTCCTTAATGTTGCCAGAACAGGGTTAAGTGTCCTTAGTACGGGCAAGCTGCCCTCTTAAAAGTTAGTGCAGAAACAGGCTGTAGGCAGTGTGAAACCTCTTCAGCTCCATAGGGTCAATACCTTCGCAATTAGAAAATTCCTCCCCTGGATTAATCCTTCAGTCTGTCAAAGTGACAATCATTAATTTTTCTTTCTTAAAGAGTTAGCTTTCTTATTATTTTTCCTTTTGTGTATATCCCTCACTGCTTTTTCTCTCAAGCCCTGGAGTAACACACCAGACTTCCACTGCTTCCAACCTGCACTTTGCTTGCAGTTCGCTGCTTCTGTTTCCCTCTTACAGAAGAAGATGTGGGCTGGAAGAATTGTCTGGTTTTCCCCTTGTGTCATCAATGGATCTAAGGAAAGAAAGATCCCCTGCTCTAATAAAATATTTAATCTCTGGTCTAATAAAAGATACCACCTTTTCCTCCTAAAGCTGCCTGGCTAGTTAAAGCAGTTTTTGCAGGCGGTCTGGGCTGGGCAGGGTGGGTAACCAGAGCCACCATGCAACATAAAATACAGGTAGAGCTGCTTAATGAGAGGTTCAAAGGATGGGGCTCCCCACTTTGCCTGGCAAACATGATAAGAGTTAGTAAGGAATTTCAAATGCTTCTCAACAGTTTGCTAATTAAGCTAACCAGAAAAGTTCAGTTAAACCCATGGGATTGTTCTGCACTGTTGTATGGACCTGTGGATCCATACGTCACTCTCAGTGTGTTGACTGCATTTGGGACATGGTGCCATGTCTCAGGACTCAACTGGATGCCTCAGCCTTATTCTCTGCATGTGGTTGCATGAGGGATGGCTTGCTGGGTTACATGGCAAGGGACATATGTCCTGCATGAGGTTTGGTGGAGGGGAAACAGGCTGGAAAAGAGGACAAGGCTTCTAGTGGAGCATTTCTGAAGATGGTGTCCACAGCTGAGTCGCTAATGGTCTGTGACCCTGGTCCCATGCACAGAAGACCAAAATGCTAATGTTCCTGAGACAGAGAGGGGACATGGCATTGAACTCGTGTGCGTGCGTGCCAAGGGAGAGAAAATCAGCCCAGTGCACCAAGCTCCCAACAAGTCTTGACACAACTGCAGCTGTCTCAGCCGAGAGTGGTTCCTCCCTGCCTGGCAGTGCCCCTGGGAAAAATGGCTGTTTCCCTGATTTCCTTCCTTTGGGATCTTGGAGAACATCCTTCTGAAGTTTTTATTTCTCTGCAGTGTTACTTTCATGTAAGCTCAGATCTGCCTGTCATCATAGCGCTGCTGTTTTGTGTGGTGTTTCCCAGACTTTGGGAAAGAAAGAGCTTTCATAAGCAAAAGCAGCTTCATAGGCCCTAAATCCTAACAAATTTTTATTTTGCTTTCTCTGTCTCTACATGTCATCCGGTCTCCTCAAACACTGTTTCAGACAGAGCAGTAAACTGGGAGGCAGTGTTGGCAGGCAATGCCCATGCTGCATTAGTACCCACCCATAACACAATGGTGGTAAATGCAGAACTGCCTGACAGCTTGTTCCAGTAGCTAATACCATGACATTAGAACATCAGCATAATTATACCTGCACAGATGAAGAGTCTGTTTATTCAGGTGTCTGTCTCGAATAGTGGCTAAGAGTAGATGCTCAGTAGCAGGGAGTAAGGAGCACACCCAGATGAGAGCATGCAGCCTTCTGCTTTTCCTTCCCAGCTTCTGGCCGTCAACAGTTTAGGGACTTCCTAGGCTGGAATTTGCATCCAGATGATCTGACTATGATAGCCTAATCCCTTTTTTTTTCACCCTGTGTGTGTGATTTTGCCTTCCACAGCATCCCACGGCAATTAATCCGTAATTTAACCATGAACCATATGAAGAAACCTAGCTTCTAATAGGTGCCCATTACCTTTTACATTATGAGAAACTGGGAGTAATTACTCTCTTTTCACCTTTCCTGGGATCTAATTCCACTTAGTCTCCTTGTATTGAAACTTCCATTAATGCTTGCTGACCATCCCTTTGCCTTTTCTAGCTCAGTATATCCTGCTGAGATGGAATGGGCAGAGACACACATTAAACTGAAGGTGTGAGCACAGGATGGGTTTAGACATTTGCTGTCCTTTCTCTGCTCCTTTCCTAGCAAGATGAGAGCTCTAAATTAATTATTAGCACTTGTACAATAGATCTTGGGGTCATTTCAGAATGTGATTCTTCTAGGCCACCTTCTTCTGTGATGTTTCTAGGTCCCCTCATAGTTTAGACTCCCAAATGACTCCAGATTCCGTACAAAATTTTAATTCCTTCTTCTAAGGAATGAATTAGGAATATGTTTAAGGCCACAGATCCTTATGTCTTCCTAAAACCTGTATTGGGCTTTTCTTCAGTACATCCTATTTATCCACTACTAATCCTGGTCTTTGATAACGCTTGTAAAAATTCGCTGAGTACTGGAATGACTCTTAGGCTTCCCAGGTCCTCCTTCAGCAGCGCTTTAGAAAGGCACCATGTGTGCCTGTCCATCCTCCTGTTGCCGAGCAGGATTTAACAGATCATGGTAAATAGTTCTGTGACTTCATATTTTAATCCCTCTAGAGTTTTGAATTGAAATATTTATCACTGATTTACGTTGCACTTGTTTAAGTCTATTCTACTTAATACTTTCTTTGAAACAAGGTCTTAGTCCATCACTCTCAGTGAAAGGCTCCAGGATGGGACTTAAACCAACATAATCACTAACTCAGATTGCTTCCCCACTTGGTTTCTTTACACCTTGAGCATTTGTCAGGCTCAGCAACACACTGGGAGATTTCCTGCATCTGGTATGTTTGGAAAAGTCTTTATTATTGGGGATGGGGATTGCCATTAGTAGTTTGAGCCTCAAACCCTTTTTAGTATTTTAATTTTGCATTTACTTTATCAGGTATATTTATTTGTAATTTCATGTTTGGACACAAAATTCTGGTTTCTGAAAGATGTGTCTTTGAATATCCACCATCGCTGTGCTGTTCAATGAAGCTGACTTGTTTTGGATGTCCTTTGTGGAGCTTTTTTAATTTCAATTTTCTTTAATATTGGTTTAATTATAATTATTCTAAATAGATTGCAGGAAATTGGATGAGATTCAAACCCAGATTGTTTGTGTAGGTGTTTACAGGTAAGAAAGACATCCAAGCATTACTGATTGTCAGTGGACACGTAGTCAGTCTTATCAGTGGAGTCTAAGGGCAGTTCAGCTCAGTTTCAAAACTAGAGGTGTGCAGTAGCTGGTCAGATGAATCGGTTTTTAGTCTCCCCTGACTGCATAGACTCGATCTCTATTGTCTATAATGGGAACTTAGGCATCTTGCTCACATGTAATCATCTAAAATAAAGCATTCCAATCTTTAATTGAATGTGGCCTTAATTGAAAAATTGTTATTGCAGGTTGCTATTAGTTCAAATTTTATTTTATTTCAAAATCAGTTTAAGCACACTGTAATGTTAATTTAAAATTTAAAAAATCTAATTTAAAAACAAACACAGTACAAATTTACTGACTTTTATCCAGCCTGATGATGAGGACATGCTGTTACCCATTAAAAAGCAACCTTAGCAATTTAGCTATTATTAAAACAGTATTTTATTTATTATCACCCAGAAAGTTTAAACAGTCTTTCTTTCTTTAATAATTTACAGTTGGAGGACACAATCAAAATTCATTTGATGCCAAGAGGAATCTTTTCCTTGGCTTCAAAGAGGTTTTGATGAAGCAGGCTTCACAATACAGACTCAGACAACAAAAAAATGGTTAAAGTCAGTGGCATAAACCATGTGAGCAAGGTGGATTCAAGGGTTTTCAGTACTCCAAACAGATCAACAGAAAACTTTTTCTCACCCTTGTCAACAGTGTAACCTGGAAAAGAAAATCAAGTTCCTTGATATGTCTAGAGACTTTATGAAAGCCCTAAACATTTCCATATGTACAGTAACTTTGCCAAAACAAGGTGGTTTGCGTATAAATCTAAATGCTGGGCTTTTGGTTTCCAAGACTTTGTGCCCGTGAGCAGAAATTGCCTTGAATAAGAAAAAGATGCTAAAGGTGCTTCATTCCTAATTTTGATTTTTTTATGCCTCCATCTGACAGCCAGTAGATGTTGCACATTTGTTTGTTAGTTTAGAGTATCTACAAATATCAGTGATCTTTTTCATAATGTAGTGTCCTGGTTTCAGCTGGGACAGAGTTAATTTTCTTCCTAGTAGCTGATTGTCGTGGTTTAACCCCAGCCAGCAACTCAGCACCACGCAGCCGCTCGCTCACTTCCCCCCCCACCCAGTGGGATGGGGGAGAGAATCAGAAAATAAAGCCCGTGGGTTAAGAACAGTTGAATAGAACAGAAAGGAAGAAACTAACAATGACACTAATAACAACAATAAAGTGACAATAATAATA
>JAVKLA010000017.1:23617570-23630249 GCA_034782735.1 Sagittarius serpentarius
CTGAAACCATCAGGGTGTTATCAACGTTCTTCTCATCCTAAACCCAAAACACAGCGCTGTACCAGCTACTGGGAAGACAGTTAACTCTATCCCAGCCAAAACCAGGACACTGATACAGTGCTGTATTTTGGATTTAGTAGTTAAGGATTTTCAGTTTCCCATGCCAGTGAGCAAGTGCACAAGAAGCTGGGGGGGAGCGTGGCCAGGACAGCTGACCCAGACTAGCCAAAGGGATATTCCATACCATCGGATGCCATGGATGTCCCTGCTGCTCACCGGGTGGTGAGCAATTGCATTGTGCATCATTTGTCTTTTCTTGGGTTTGTTTCTCTCTCTTTTTGTTATCTTTATTATCTTTATTATTATTATTATTATTATTATTATTATTATTATTATTATTATTATTATTATTACTATTATTAAACAACTGTTCTTATTTCCTATTCTCCTCCCCATCCCACTGTGGGGTGGAGGAGTGAGCGAGCGGCTGCGTGGTACTTAGTTGCCGGCTGGGGTTAAACCATAACATGTAGGAATTCAGAAGTGAATACTTATTGCTGAAAGTTTTGAGAGGGCTCTAGGATATTAGATTAAGGGAAAATGAAATAATGATTTATGCATCAAAAACCTTCCCTGAATATAAGCCTCAACAAACTCCATCTATTCTGCTCAAAGCTTGTCAGCTATTTTGATACTAATCTTTAAAAACCTGTACAAGAAAGAAATCATTGGTATTAGCAGAACCTTTAAACTAGAAAAGAAAAAAAACCATTAAAAAGATGCAGGAGAGGGGAGTTTTTGTTAAAAAAATGTAGATTGAAATAGGTAGGATTATAGATTTTTACAATGTGGGTACTGTGCTATGGCAGCCAATGGACATAGTAGATAATCCATCACTTGGGTTCTTTAAATCCAGGTGGCTTATATTGTTTGAAATGGAATGATGTAATTCAAATATACAATGTTTATCTCAGAGAAGGAATCTCTTCTACACTCCAAGAGGTCAGGCAGGCCCCTGTGATGTTCCCTTCTGCTCTGTAAGTCTACAAATTCTGGTCTGATTCACGTTCGTCCTTGTGCAGTTCTGAGCCAAGATGTACAGAGAGGAGGAAGGACCAGGTCCTCCCTCCCCCGACCTCTCAGCAGCACTGAAGTCCTGCTGGGGCTCCCCTCAAACATGTTAACAACACAGTAATCTGAAATCTTTGTCTGTTCCAGCATGGGCCTGTATTCACGATATTTGCTCTGGGAAAACGGTTTACTTTTGTGACTGAGGAAGAAGGAACTGAAGCATTTTTTAAATCCAAAGACTTAAATTTTGAACAGGCAGTACAGCAAGCTGTCAAGAATGCAGGTAAATGAGACCTAGCTCTTTTTTAATGGAAATCAAATCTAGTCACCCAGGAATATTAAAGCCCAATCCATGCCTTAAATGCTTATCTTAACCCATGACCATGCTACGAAATGAAGGCGAAATGAAATTCCTTCATGTGGATCCAGCACTGCAAGCCTGCAAAGTGATTTGGATTCAGTCTCAAGGGATCAAAGGTTTCTGAACCAGGGGCTGTTATTACTTTTATCATTTATTATGTATGTTATTACTCAGTTTGAGATCAGGTCCTTTTCTGCAGCTAGACACCACCTATGTGGACCAGGTTTGGAGCAATAGTATGTTGTCCTATCACTTAATTTGAAAATCAGCTTGTAGCAATAATTAGTTGTTACCCTGTAGCACAATAGTCATTAGAAAGGGATGAGGTGTATATCCCACCCACAGTGGCATGCTCCGTCAGCTCATGTGCTTATATCCACATGGAATCGTACAGACAAGAATTCTCTGAGTAGTTTCGCAATTTTGGACTGTGAAATTACAGAGAAGCAAGTTGGCAGAAAGACTAAATCACAGACTCACGGAAACCCTGTGGCTGGAAGGCACTGCTGGAGATCGCCTAGTCCAAGCCCCTGCTCGGAGCAATGTCAGCAACCGCAGGTTGCTCAGGGCTGTGTCCAGTTGGGTTTTGAGTATCTCCAAGGATGGAGACTCCTCAACCTCTCTGGGCAACCTGTTCCTGTGTTTGACCATCCTCACAGTAAAAACTTTCCTGTGTCTCAGTGGAATCTCCTGTATTCCCATTTGTTCCCATTGCCTCCTGTCCTGAGGAAAAACTGGCCTCATCTTCTTTACTCCCACCCCCAGATATTTATCCACACTGATAAGATCCCCCTGAGCCATCTCTTCTCCAGGCTGAACAGTCCCAGCTCTCTCAGCCTCTCCTGGTGTGACTGAGAGGATGTACTACTATAGCATGAAGACCCAAACTGTTTTTCTTGGATTAATTTATTTTTCATTTCAGTCAGTTTTGTGGAGTGCATGCACATCTCTGTACATCCACACTGAAGCTGGGGGAAAATCTCTGGATTTTTGATTCTGGCACTGAAGATTCGTGAGGCAGGAAGATGTTACATAGACTGGTAGAAGCAGAGAGCTCACCGAAATCTTTACAGGGTTAGAAGGAAGCTTTCTGGGAATTTCACACTAGGAAAATGAGGGTTAAGGCATTTAAATTAGAGTCACGAGTTATGTGTAAAAAATTTCACTCTATCTTTCAGTGAAAATGTGCTTCAGCTACTTTCCAAAACACTTCTGTTTCTTTTTATATTTAGTTTCTGTCCCTGCAGAAGCATTTTACCAGAACCATGGTAACCTCTACAGCATGATGAAAGCAAAAATGGGTCCTTCTAATCTGCACATGTTCACGGGCACTTTGTGTAAGGAACTACACGAGCACATGGCACAACTGGGCACGGAGGGCACAGGCGACCTCAATGAGCTGGTAAGGTAAGGGAGTTTTGCAGCACATCTGTAATGCATGGGTATCCTATATGGGAGCAGAGATGTTGCTGTAAAGCAGGTGGAGCTCAGGCTCTCAAGTCTTAGAAAATCTGTGTCAGGACATTCATCACTGCTTCACAGTTTCAGGTGACTCACAGAGTGGACAGGGTTTCATCTAAAAGTGTTTCTCCCAGCTAGGAGAAACATCTAAATTACCTATCTGGAAGAAGAAAGAAGACACAGCATCTTCTAACAAACCGTGTTTCCCAAAAGATGGCATAAAAGCTTCACATGTTTATAAAGACTTATGAACAGACAAAATGCTTGATCTTCAGCAGGATGAAAACTTTTTCTGCATGTTTTGGGCCAAGCCTAGCCTGAAACTTAAATAAGACCTCTGCAACTGACTTTGCTGCCAGAACTTCATCCTTCATGTAAAAAGAAATCCTTTTACTAACAGTTTCACGTGACAACAACAGAGCTTTTAACTCCTCCTTCATCCTGATCATTTGGGATGACACCTACATCTTGCCTGTCCATCCAGACTACAAGTTGAATATTGCCTTTGGCTCGGACCTGTTTCTAAGACCTCACATCCAGGTTGTCTTTTGCTGACTTTTTCTGCATAATACATCTAGGATACAGCTTTTTACTGCAGCTAAACCACTGAGCACCTGTCACTTCAACTACTGTAATTTGGATTAACTGGGGAAAAATGTGGGGGAAAGGGTCTTTGAAATCTCCCAGCCCTCGGTCCCACTGGTCTCAATAATGGGGTGCAAACCCCCACATCCCATGGTGTTCCCCCACCTGTCTTCTGAGATCAAAGTTACAGCTGCTTCTTGTGAAAAAACAGTCATTGAATCGGTAGCGTGCTACGCCACTGTCTGGTATGCTAATATTAGCTCACGTTTTCCTGTTATTCCCCTATCTGAATCCATCCGTGGTCTTTTACCTGGGCTCAAGTTTCTGCGGGCAGGGATGGACCTGTTTTTCTGTGCTGTACTGGCACCAGCACAGACCGTGGTCCACAACATAGAGTGGGCGCCCATGGTGGCATGGGTGTACAAGTCATACATGAAGGGTGCATGGCTCCCTACTGCATCCCTGATGCAGCCTTGGGGAACAGGGCATTCTTCCCACTGCCATGGCTGTCATGGACACTGGTCATCAAATCCGAATCAGCTGCTACTTGTCTAAAATTCAAAAAAAGAAGCTGTAGGCTAGATGATAAACTACAGAATCCGTAAGAGTCAACCACAGTAAATCTGTGCTGAGCGTGATCTGTTCTTACGGTTTTGCCAGACAACACAGGGTAGAAGAATTGGAATGTAACACCCTGGATAATTGTTATTTAGCTGCCTCAAAATTAAAGCCCCCGGGGCCAGCAGGTGGCTCCATCTCCCTTACGAGCTGTAGAAACTCACGAAAGCGAAAGAGCTATTGCCCGAAATAGGTGTTTAGTAGGGGCTGGAACCCAGCGAAGGCTGCATAAGGGTTTCTCAGAGCTCAAGAGTACAGGTGAAGGGGCCTGGGAAATGAGCTCAGAGTTTGCAGGATAACAGAGGAGCAAATAGGGAAGGAGTGAGATAAAAAGAAAACAAAAAACCCCATTGTTCAGTCCAGCAAAGCTGCAGCCAGAGGAAGGATTTCTTGGGGTGTCTGGTTGCAGAAGGGGTTGTGCTATGTCCAGAAGGGCTACACAGACTAACCTGAAATAAGAGGGGTGGTTAATGGGGAGAAAGGGATTTCAGCTCCCAGAGCCTTTCTGCCACTGCTCAAGTGACCAAACGCTAACTGATGAAGTTCAGCCACGTGCAGAGGACTAGCCTGAGGTCCGTATCCTCCCAGCCTCTGCTTAAAATCTACAACAAGGGTGTGAGTGAGGTATGAGCCTTGGGCCAGCCCTTCCATACTGGCATGACACTTGTCCGCACTTCTAGTGTTGGTAAGTCAATGATGTGCTGCATTCTGACGTAACACTGCTGCAACAGCTGTATAGCCTGTAAGTCATGGGGGTCTTGTCCTTGCAGGCATGTCATGTACCCAGCAGTGGTGAACACTTTGTTTGGGAAAGGCATCTGCCCAACAAGTCAGAGTGAAATCAAGGAGTTTGAAGAACATTTCCAGAAGTACGATGAGGACTTCGAATACGCTTCTCAGATTCCCGAGTGCTTCCTGAGGTAACGGAGCAGAGATGATGCACGTGGTGTACCCATTGCAGGCATTTTGCTTGCTGGGATATCAACAGAGAGACATTTCCTCCGGAGGAGGATGTGCTGTCTTTATCAGTGGTGCACCCTCAGGTCAGGCAGGCTTTCAGCTAGGTGCTTCAGAAAAGTTCTGACCTTGTTTCATGCGTTTTCCTGGCATAAAGCAGAAACAACTTTGCTTAGGTGGGCAGAGTCCAGCTTGGGCCTGTCAGGGAGCAGCAGAACTGGGCAAAGAGCAAACGACTGAGCCTAAATGCAAGTCCCGAGCTGAGGGGGTCCCCAGCGAGGCATCTCTCTGCTCCTTCCCACTCTTCAGCTGTTTTCCCAGCAGACTGATCCCAGATTACATGACTGCACTGTCGAAGAGCTGACCTTGAGTAGAGGCAACCAAATCCCAAGGAAGGGAGCCCGTCAGTGCCCTCAGGGCCATGACAGCACCTTGAGCACCTCAAAATAGCCTTCAGAAAGAATGAAGGATGCTCTAAAAATGTGGCCTTTATTTTCTCAGGGGAGGTCATTCTTGAAAAGATTGACCTAAGCAATTGTCCAAAGACACAATGAAAACCTGTAGTGGAACAGATGTGAAAATCTAGGAGTCTTGCAGTCACAGGTCCTGGCTGCAAGATGAAGTCTGACCAAGGTGAAGGTCCCAAATGTGCTGTTCCTCATGTCAGTCAACACTACTGTCAGTCAGATTGACACTTGACTATTCTTCAACTGACTGCTGCCCAGCAGCTTTTGGAAAGAAACCGAGGAGTCCTTCTCATGGAAAGGGAAATGTTGGTTTGTGCTGCCTCAGTTAAGTGCTTCTTGTTTGTTGCTTTTCTTTACAGTAACTGGTCTAAATCCAAAAAATGGCTTCTAAAATTATTTGAGAAAGTAGTGTCAGATGCTGAAAGGACCAACCCTTCAGAGACCACATCCAAGGTAAACATCCGAGGCTATGAAGTAAGATGACTTTGTTGTATATTCTGACTGAAGGAATGGAGGGCAGGAATTATTTCAGTACTGGAAGAAATAAGCCAAATATGTCAGCTTTGATAGCTGTACCTTAATTGTCTAGTATTGCTATCACCTACATTAGGACAGACTCATAATTTTGAGTCTCCACAATTTAGTTTATTTCCTACAATTCTGAGAACTGACATCTTCCTCTGGGGAATTTTAAGCCAAGGGTTCAGAGCTATGACCCATTGCCAGCCTCCAGTATCGCAGTTGCAGTGAGCAGTTGAAAGAAGTGAAAGACCTCTTCAGTTGTTTCTCTGAGGGCACCGTGCTGTGAAATTTCAAAACCTTACATGTACTATTTTTAAACCCTGGTGTAGAGTGAGTAGATCCTCCAGCAGCCAGACTAGTAGAAAATAGCAGATTACTGGATTGGAAGCCAAGTACCCTAAATATTGATTGTGTCAAAGCTGTGATAAGTTGTCCCCCTGGTTATTCTCCTTAGCTATGGCAGGAATTCTGTCTATACGGCTGACAAACACGAGGGCAGACTGGCCTGGGAATTCTGATCTACCAAATTATTATAGAGCAGATCATTAAACAAACCAGGTTTTATTTAGCCTTTAAAAGCTTTACATACCACAATTTCTTTCATAAAATAAACCAGAATAATGAAAAGAAAGAGGGGGCTGGAGGGGGGATGGTGGGAGGTTAGAAGGTGCAGGAAGTAAGAGGCATGAACTGAGTGTCTTAGATGGGGTGGAAATTTGGAAAAAAAAGCGGTCATTTTTTCTTCAAGGTCAGCCTTTTCCCCTCTGAAAAGTAGACAGGAAACTTTGCCTTGAATGCATGGTTGCCCTGTATTTAAGGAAATACTATAAACAAAAGCTGATCCTAGAACATTACACAGTTGCTATAGTTTCAAAGAATATCAAGCCATTGAAGTCACTGTTTAGGTCACTAAAAAGGCACCTGGAACTAGGGAGTTCGCTAATATGTCAGACCATCTCTTCATAATAAGCACCTTTTTGGCAGGAACAGAGAGAACATTTTCTTCATTTCCATTCATCCAACTTGTTCAGTCCCATTTTCAGGTTCTTTAAAGTAGAGAAGTAGAGCAGGAATTAGAAGAGAGATTTCTTTTTTCTTTCTGCCACATACAGGCAATAATAGGGAGTGAGGGAACCAAATCCTATAAAAACTTTAAGAAAATGGAGGGCAGTGTGAGTATTCAGTAGGGATTCACATGGTGCATTGACTTCTTCCAGCCCTCTGCCTATGAGTGAGTCTCACTTTCTCTTAACAGCTGTCATCTCTACTTTGTGACTGCAAAACCCCCATAACTAACATTACTTCTCTTTGATAAACTAGTCTTATGTTATATCCTTGAATTCTAGTAAGCCCTACCCTAAACTAGATTTTAATATATTTTTGGAAATACACATTATTATCTTTTATTTATAACAGACACTACTGCAACATCTCCTGGATAACTTGCAAGGAAAACATCTAGCTCCCAATTATGGTCTCCTAATGCTCTGGGCTTCCCAAGCAAATGCTGTCCCTGTAAGTACATCAGCTAGAGAAACATCTTCTCTCTATCCTGTTCAAAAGCCTGTATTTGGGAAGCAAAGACTTTGAACCAGAGGTCACGCACGCTGCATGTATTCCAAAGAAGGGATTATCACGCCCACATGCATTACTACAAATATACCCAGGCTGCGATGTCACAGAAGCAATGACAAGAAAAGCTCTTCTTGTATTTTTCCTAAATTATGATGTCCCCTATCATAACATTTTGGGAACGTATGTCTCACAGCTATTAAGGTCACAGTCTTAAGCTGTGAAGAGCATTTAACTCTATTTTGAAGCACTGTGGCTGTATTATAGTAGAGACTCTATTTTAAATAGCCTGGTGTTACCAATTGTAAAGAATATCAAAAGCATAATATAGAGTAACTTCATCTGTGTGTAGATCCTTGAGTGAATTTGGCTCTTTCACTTCGGGGGATCTGCTGTACAAATGCCACTGTTGCTTCAGGGGAAGAAAAGCAATAGTTTGATTCTACTGCCACTTAACTTTTGCCTATGTTAGAAATGGATTTGACGGATTAATGATACAGATATATGTAAGCTAACAGGCCCGATATATCTAACACAGCTCAGGCTGACCAAAGACATTCATAGGAATTTCTCAGATGAAAAGTCCATAGCAACAAAAACATCCTTTATTTACCATGACTATTAAGCTCTTTCTAGCACAGTTATGTCCGTTTCAGATGTGATTTATTAAAAAATGATAGTTATTTTTGTATGTACTGCTAGTGGATATATCTATGATTTTTGTAGATTGGATATCACTACAATTTACCCTAAAGGAATTTCATCCATTTCAGTGACGTTTCTGTGGATTCATATGTTGGTATAAGTGAGAGGCATAGCCTGCTGTCTGTTATCAGGATAACTGACATTCCTTCCACAACACTATCATTACTTACTTCTGTAATATTCAGCTGTAAATAGACATACAGATATTTCGTTGTTTCTCAGAATAGTTACAACCACTGTTCTGATGACTGGAAGGATGAAAAAAGGTCTTTCACCTTCCAAGGGGATTTTTAACAAGTGTGTTAAATCCTTTTATCTGAAACAATTCAGTTATCCCTCCTCAGCCCATGGAGTGAAGCCACAGTGCCCAAGTGCTGTACAAGAAAACTAAGCTACCAGATTTGTTGTGCAGGAGGGCTGCATCCACATGGGGCTATTTGGGAAATAACAGTAAGAGTTCTCATCCCTCACCAGAACAGATGGCCCACGACCAGATCTGCGTGCAGACTGCATCTCCCACTAGCTCAGCAAGAGAAGAGAGACTCCTGGCAATGCTGCGAGTCCTTCTGGTTTCATCCTACTTAAGAGGATTTTCTTCTTTCCTAAATTTCTTATTTTCAACTTCATTGCATAATCAGTTAGCAAATTATTTCTAAAGGGGATATACTACTGCTTGTTTTGCTGTTAATTAAAACTTTTCCTGTCATTTTAGTGTGACTCACTGTGACAATGCCCTGCAAATTATTTAACCTCATTTCTGCTAATATTAGTAGGAATTTACTATTTAATTTTTTTCCATTCATGCAGCTAAATCTAGTCACACGCAATGACTTACTAATTCATTTTAACACTTAGTTATTTGAAATTAAAGAAAGGATTCTGTGTTTCAAAGCTCAAAGCCAAAGCTATATAATGTTCACTGAAGATAAGTACACAGCAGATGACTAGACATAATCTCCCAGGATCCGAGCCCTCAGATGTGGATTTACCCGGGAAGCACAGTTCCCTGTGCATCCCAACTACAACAGGCACATACAAAAAAGTGCAAATGTTTTTACCTGCCTCTGTGATTTGCTAGAAAGATACTGTAATTCTGTTCCGTATTCCTGAGTTAAAGTACTTTCATCTCTGTTTAGATTGCATTTTGGACCCTTGTTTTCATACTCTCTTATCCTTCCATTTACAAGAAAATCATGGAAGACCTGGCTTCTGTTTTTGGCAAAGCAGGTAATAAATCCAATTGTGTCCTTCTGGAACCTACTGGAACCTAGAAATGATTTGTTCTGTGTTGGCCCAGCACACGACACACTTGATCAATGGCTGAGAATAATGACTGTTGCTGCTAAGGGTACTACTGATAACATGGAGTCCAGCTCTGAGTTCTTTACTCAGCATACGGTCAAGATATATTTTTAAGCAAAAACACCTTTGATGTTAGCAAAAGAAGGTAGAAAAAGAACCATATGTATCTGTCTCTTCATTCCACACCTATCATTCAGACCTAGATTTGTATTAACCAGTCTTGTGCTTTCTTCATGCATCTATGATCGGGTCAGATGAGGTCTTTCAATTCAGCTGCTTTTCATTGTGTGATGTTCACCAGAATTGCAGCTATTCTTTGGAAAAACAGGCCAGGAACTGTTCTCTTTTCTCTCATCTGAGGCCAATTCGTTCAGCATGATTCACCCCCCCCGACTAATCTCTTTCCTTCGAAAAACAGTCACCTACTGGGAGCAGTCATTCACATATGCAGCCCCCCTAAACCATACTTAGACTTTCATGGAAGACTCTTAGTTGACATGGGTCAAAACCATGTCAAGGAATATGTCAATAATTAACCAATAAGGAAAAACACAAACCAATGCTTAAGCCTTTCTCCTGGCCTTGTTTTATTTACTAGTGTTAACATAGCCCAAGAGCTCAGCCATGGCTTCTTGTCTTGGTGCCTACAGTCCCTGAGATTTCCATGCAGTGTCCTACCAAAGTACTGAAAAAGTTCAGGACTCTTAACTTCCAAGATGACCTTTGTTTGGCCTCTTCTGGCCAATGCCATACCTATACCTACTTTAGAGTTATTAAATTATCTTCAGTGGCTTTTCTTAAATTATACTGATTTTGGCCCATTTATTTACTTTGAAGTATAATGAAAATTTCTGGGTGTAAACAAGGTCTTGAAGTCTTGAGTTATTCTATCAAAAGTTCTAAAGCAAGACATGTCAGCATGTAACAAAATCAGTATGAAATCTAATTTTTACAGAGTCTTCTTTCTCATGCCACAACAGGTAAAGATAAAATAGAAGTCTCTGAAGAGGACCTTAAGAAGCTCCCTTTTATTAAATGGTGCACTTTGGAAGCCATACGGCTGAGGTCTCCAGGTGCAATCACCAAGAAAGTAGTAAACCCAATAAGAATTCAGGTGAGGTTTGGGTTTTTTTTTGTCCTCCCAAATGATGCTGTATGATTTGTCTGGAAAGGGGTCTCCCAATAGATCTGGATAAAATCAAATTAGTAGAGATATTTGACAGTCTCACAGATATCTTCCATTTAACATTTATTCATCATCATTAATTTAAGAGTGGTTTTTCTTCTCCTGCTCACAGTCTTACCTTAAATTTTGAACTGATTTCAGATTGGATTGGATTGAATTGAATTGAGCTGGAAATACTGTGCTGGTGGTATATGAAACAGTAATCAGACACGACAAACATAGTAGAAGGGGCCACAATTTAGTAACTGATAATACTCCTTTTCTGTTTGTCCTCTTCACTGCCATTCAGAAGGGAAGTGTCAGCGTTCAAGAGTCTAACAAATAAATGTTTGGGAGAAAAACACTCTCTTACGGAATCAGCACTCATGCTTATTTAAGAAATTGCTAAAGTCCCATAAAGGTCTACTGCATTATAAGACTTTTTATGAATTTCTTCACATTGAAGGAAGTGCTTAACAAAAGATTTAGAAAAAAATACCGGCTCACATGGTACATCAAGAAGCAGGAAAGACAGAAATAGTGTTTCTATTATGTCAATACCTGGAAAAACAAATTAGAACAAAAATAGTCTTTCCATGTTCTCCACTGTTTAGGTCATTCTTATGGAAAAAACCAGTAACAGCAAGAAGCAGCTTCAAAAGTGATATGCCCACTGTGGCTTTACCACCTTCATCTGTCCTCTGTTAGGACCTTCTGCTGATGGAAGAGTACTAAGGAGGGACTGTTTTGTGAGTTGAACCCATAATTTTCTCTTTTCTGGTTTTTTTCTCCTTTTCAGAATTTCACGGTCCCTGCAGGTGACATGCTGATGTTGTCGCCGTATTGGTTGCACAGGAATCCAAAATATTTTCCTGACCCAGACGTGTTCAAACCTGTAAGTTGTCACTCTTAGTGTGGGTATTTTGCTGTCTTTTCTCCTCTTCACTTATTTCACAACAAAAGCACATGGATAAATTGGCTTGAATTTGGGTATTCCCCATCATCTGGAGGAAGGCCTTGTATACAGAGAAGACGTGCACAAAAAGGAGGAGCCTGTAGGAATAAGAAAGACTCTAAAGTTCAGTTGTATGTTCCAAATAATATAGTACTACTTTACATCACTTTGATCTTGATTCAAACCTCATTGTGGAAAGACCCCACTGATTGAACCCAACTTGACTGACTAAACTGATCTCCTTCTGTGACAAGGTGACCCATTTAGTGGATGAGGGAAAGGCTGTGGATGTTGTCTACCTGGATTTCAGTAAAGCCTTTAATACTGTTTCCCACAGCATTCTCCTGGAGAAACTGGCTGCTTATGGCTTGGATGGGTGTACTCTTCACTGGGTAAAAAAATGGCTGGATGGCCAGGCCCAAAGAGTTTAATCCAGTCAGCAGCCAGTTACAAGTGGTGTTCCCCAGGGCTCACTACTGGGGCCAGTTCTGTTCAATATCTTTATCAATGGTCTGGATGAGGGGATCCAGTTGCACCCTTGGGAATTTTGCAGATGACACCAAGTTGGGTGGGAGTGTTGATGTGCTGGAGGGTAGGAAGGCTCTACAGAGGGATCTGGACAGGCTGGATCAATGAGCTGAGGCCAACTGTATGAGGTTCAACAAGGCTCAGTGCCGGGTCCTGCACTTGGGTCTCAACAACCCCATGCAATGCTACAGGCTTGAGGAACCAAGTGGCTGGAAAGCTGCCCAGTGGAAAAAGTAGGGGTGCTGGTCAACAGGCAGCTGAACATGAGCCAGCAGTGTGCCCAGGTGGCCAAGAACGCCAATAGCATCCTGGCTTGTACCAGAAATAGTGTGGCCAGCAGGACTAGGGATGTGATCGTCCCCCTGTACTCAGCACTGGTGAGGCCGCACTTTGAACACTGTGTTCAGTTT
>JAVKLA010000017.1:23630349-23662197 GCA_034782735.1 Sagittarius serpentarius
GGAGGTCCCAGTTGACTGGAGGTGAGCAAATGTGATGCCCATCTACAAGAAGGGCCAGAAGGAGGATTCGGGGAACTACAGGCCAGTCAGTCTGACCTTGGTGCTGGGGAAGGTTATAGAGCGGATCATCTTGAGTGCCATCACACGGCACGTACAGGACAACCAGGTGATCAGGTCCAGTCATCATGCGTTTCTGAAAGGCAGGACCTGCTTGACTAACCTGATCTCCTTCTATGACAAGGTGGCCCGCTTAGTCGATGAGGGAAAGGCTGTGGATGTTGTCTGCCTAGACTTTAGTGAAGCCTTTGTCACCATTTCCATTAAAAAAAAAACTGGGTAAAAAAACTGGCTGAATGGCTGGGCCTGAAGAGTGGTGGTGAATGGAGGTAAATCCAGTTGGCAGCTGGTCACAAGTGGTGTTCCCCAGGGCTCGGTATTGGGGCCGGTCCTGTTTAACATCTTTATCAATGATCTGGACAAGCGGATCGAGTGCACCCTCGGTAAGTTTGCAGATGACAAGCTGAGTGGGACTGCTGATCTACTTGAGGGTAGGGATCTGAACAGGCTGGATCGATAGGCCAAGAGGCCAGTTGTATGAGGTTCAACAAGGCTAAATGCTGGGTGCCGCACTTGGGTCACAACAACCCCATGTAGCACTCTACAGGCTTGGGGAGGAGTGGCTGGAAAGCTGCCCAGTGGAAAAGGACCTGGGTGGGTTGGTTGACATATGAGCCAGCAGTGTGCCCAGATGGCCAAGAAGGCCAACAGCATCCTGGCTTGTATTAGAAAGTGTGGCCAGCAGGACTAGGGAAGTGATTGTCCCCCCCGTACTCGGCACTGGTGAGGCCGCACCTCAAGTGTTGCATTCAGTTTTGGGCCCCTCACTACAAGAAAGACACTGAGGTGCTGGAGCGTGTCCAAAGAAGAGCAACGAAGCTGGTGAAGGGTCTAGAGCACAAGTCTTCTGAGGAGCAGCTGAGGGAACTGGGGTTGTTTAGCCTGGAGAAAAGGAGGCTGAGGGGAGACCTTATCACTCTACAACTACCCAAAATGAGGTTGTAGTGAGGTGGGGGCTGGTCCCTTCTCCCAAGTAACAAGCAATAGGACGAGAGGAAATGGCCTCAAGTTGTGCCAGGGGAGGTTTAGATTGGATATCAGGGAAAATTTCTTCACCGAAAGGGTTGTCAAGCACTGGAGCAGGCTGCCCAGGGAAGTAGTTGAGTTGCCATCCCTGGAGGTATTTAAAAGACATGTAGACATGGCGCTCAGGGACATGGTTTAGTGGTGGATTTGGCAGTGTTAGGTTTACAGTTGGACTTGATGATCTTAACGGTCTTTTCCAACCTAAATGATTCTGTGATTCTATGATTCCAAGTATTGCCCTCTCCCTGTCATTTGTTTCTATAGCTCATCTCCACATATTTACCCAGGTTCATTGGTCTTTCCAGTCAGATGATTTCTGGTAGATATTAGCTCTACTAATTCAGTAGTTCATCTAGAGTTTCTTGATTATTATTCCACTCCAGGTGGCTGTGTGGGCAGGCTTGTAACTGCTCTTTTTAGCACCATCCAATATAGAATAATTTGTCTTTTTAATAGAAATACATCAAAGAGTAATTTAAACAAAACTTCCCTTCTAGCAAACTCTTCACCAATTTGAAATCTCTCATAACAATTCCTGCCTGTTTGAACTCCAAAGCAGAAATTCTGATGCAGCAGCTTATTTCTTTAGTAACTTCATTCCTAAAAAGCAAGCTAGCTTGTTTTTTTAGAAAGTCACCCTTTTTCCATGAGGAATAGGTGACTACCCCTTGGACATTGCCATTCCAAATGTATCGTCTTGCTTCATCACCGCTGAGATTTTTTTCTTGCTTTTGTTGGATTTTGATGCTAACAGGTTTCCTCTTCAGAAAGGTCTAAACAGCTCTAGCTGAAAAAAAAAAGCAAAATAAACAAACACAAAATTACCTCTTCTCTAAGACAGCTTCATCAGAGGAGTTAGCCACCATAAACTTGACAGCATGTTAATTGAAGGCCTTGGTAGAGTTGCACTGAGTTTCTGGAGTCTGGTATAGTTTATCCCCCAGCATTCAAGAGATTTACTCCTGTCAGTGTCACCCACCTAAACTAGCCCATATTGCCTTGTTCCTTGTGTTGTTCCTTTTCTCTTAAAGCAACTCAGCATGAAGCAAGGAGCTTCTGGGTACAGACAGGCTGTTTTTGTTGAGAATATTTCATTTTTTCGCACACTGGCTTGCACCTGAGAATGGGGCTGTGCAATCCTTGCTTTTCCCTTGTGTAACAGCTCATACACCTCGCATTTATCTGTGCACAGCGTCTTAGAAATGGTTTGTGTGCAAGATATGCATGAGCTGTTTCTGTGCCGTGGTACAATTTTGTGGCTGAGGGAAGGTACTGGTTGAACATTTGCTTTGAATGTGCATATATTTAAAAGGAGAAGGTTGCATTTTTATAGGCATTTCAATAGCTCAAGATACAGGATTTGGAAGAATGGAGAGGTATAGGAAGAATGCTTTAGGGGTGATTTTGAAAACCTCTCCAGCACTTTGAGGCACCTACATATCTTTCAAACGGGACCCTCATTTCTTTCCCTGAGTCGGCACTGACTTTTGAATCCAGACTCTAACATTAACAGGTTGAATGCAAAAAAATGGCATTAGTGCAACTTTGTATTGAGGATTAGCTGTCCAAGGTCATTTTTAGCCTGGAGAAATAAAGTTAAGCTTTATTTATATAAGGCTGATTTGGAAAAAAAAGTTTCTTCCCACAGGATCGTTGGAAAGAGGCAAATTTAGAGAAGAATGCTTTCTTGGACAGCTTTGTGGCATTCGGAGGAGGGAAGCATCAGTGTCCAGGAAGGTCAGTGAAACAGCTGGGGTTTATTTATTCCCAAACCCTGCAGAGAACAACTCTCTTGAACTGGGCTCCTCTTACACTTGGAGATAAAGTGTTTTCATTGCTTAGCTCTCTGTCAGTCCCCTAATGTTCAGTATTATCTGGACGTTGTTTAAACTGATCTGAAAGTGGTTTCATTCCTGGAAAAGACAGGTTAAATCACATTGTAAAAGCAGAATGTGAGACTAGTGTATCAAGGGATGTCCCCCAGGGAGGAAAGTAAGCCTAGCTCTGCTGCTGCTGAGGCATCTTTTCATTAAGGGAGAGTTGTTCCACTTACAAACATGCCAGTTACAGACACAGGCATTTAGGTTGCCATAAACCAGTTTTAAACTAACCTAAAGAACATTTCTGTGGTCTAAGACTCTCTTTCCATCCTGTATGATGCCATTGACATCTTTGCTAATCTTCAAATGTCTTAACTGGCTCCCCTCTGTTTGAATCTTGTCTTTGCATTAAGGCCCACGCAATTGTATGATGGCTTAAATTGCAGATCCTGTCTCACTTCACTCCTCCAGCAATGCCAGCCTCGATGCTTCCTGCATTCCTTCTGCTGTTTTCTCTGCTGTCCCTCTTCCTGGAACAAGTCCCAGTTAGCCAGCTGCTCCTTGTTTCTGTGTTCAAACATCTCTGTGCTCAATTCTCTGCCTTCAAAACCTGGTCTCCTCTAAGAAGCAAGGAACCAAGAATCCTTAAAACTAGCCAATCTAATTCAAGACTCCCATGTGGAGCAAGGAATCTAGATGGTGTGCAGAGGATCTGCATTCTTGAATCTGAACCCTATAGCAGTCTGGACATGAGTGTCAGATAAATTTTGTGAAGGCATTAAAGGCATAACCAAAATGAATAAAACTGCATTCACCATTTAGGCTTGCCAGAGCTCACTCACTGCTGTACCTCCATGGCTTGTAACATATTCCTGAGCTAAATATGAGCACAGCCTCATTCCCAGCAAGGACAACAGCAGAATTCACAAGAGGCATCCGCAGGTACAGGACAAGCTGCAAAACAATGTTTCTGAAAGCTGCTTGTTTATATATACAGACCTATTTCTTTGTTCAGGCTGTTCTCTGCACTCTGATAATATCTTTAAAATAAGTCTGTGGTTAGAAAGAAAATGATAATATTTCTACATAGGCAACGGATGGAGAATCTATTTCTTGCTGACAGACAAAAAGTCCTTTCAAACCCTTTGGGAGTCCAGATGGTAACACACACCTTCATGCTTTTCAGCAATAATTCTAAAAGAATAATGTGGTGGTCTTGGAAGAAAGGAAATTAAATCAAGGGATGTATCTAGATCCCAGGTTGCAGATTTCCTTGGTATGACTGAATGAAAGAATGATATTTTAAGTTTAAGATGCATTTTCATTTAATTCAGTACTTGGATTTATAAATGAAATGTATTAAACATTTAATTTCTCCCTTGCAAAAGTTCATAATGAAATCAAAAGCTAATTTAGTGAAACTGAAAGCTAGAAAATTACTTACTTATCAGATATTCTAGCAAACTGACATGGGAATAGCTCCCACAAAGCCATGTCTGTGCCATCTTTTTTAACTAAAGGAAAAAATTTGATGGCACTGAAGCTACTTTTGTCTAACCAGGTGACTATTGCCTGTGCGACTGTGCTTATCTTGCATAGCTCCATCTGTTGTCTCCTATCTTAGGCTGCCATTGTAAACCCCTCACCACAATGGTCATGATTTCATTCTCAGACTCCATTTACTGCAGGACCTCAATCCACAGCTGGGCTCCTGGGTTCCAGCACAACACAAATACTTAGCAGTGCATTGGGGGCAAGATTTCAGAAAGCATATCTTTGTCAAACTCCCTTGTCACTAAACAAAACAGGAAGGCATCAGTAACTCAGAGTTTTTAGAGGAAAACTGCTCTAGGACTCAGTCATGAATACGAAAGACAGGTGGGAACTAAGGGGCATTTAGCTGCAAGAAAGCTCATGGTTTCTGCTCAGTACAATGTGCCATGGGAGAGAGGGACACACTGGGACTCTGCAGTCCTGCCTTTCACTCGTGGACTGTCCCTCTGGCCACTCTCAGACATGTGTGTTGCTTATCATCCTTGTGTCTCAGCATCTCTGTTTGCAGAGCAGAGTAACAACAGCAGCCTGTTGGGAAAAGCACTTTGAGATTTAATGGTGGGAAGTGCTGCAGTCTGTTATTGGTTATATCCATTGCTGCACGGACAGATTACAGATGAGCCCCACCGCAGGTACAGAGGTGTCAGAGCTTGTCAGCCCACACCTGGTTGTTCTTGTGTTTGAAGGACAGCCCTCTGTAAATGCCATATTTCCACTTTCAGGGCAACCTAGAGGCATTTTGGCATTTGGTTGCATCATGGTATATCTGTGCCAAACCAGTGAGGATGGCTCAGAGGCAGGACCTCAAGCACCAGGGGTCCAGGGCTGCACTGTGCAAACAGTGCAGTGACTGTAAGGAGCTCACCTTGGTACAGTGCTGCCAGCATGGAGTTTGGGCTAGTAAGTCCTGCCTGACCTGAGCTAATTTCCACTGTAATATCTCTGCACTGCATTCCCTCGAGGTCAAGCTCACCAAAAGTTCCTTATCTCAAGGTAATTCCAATGCGAAATCACAGAGATAATTTGGGTCTCAAGCTATGCCAAAACAAACAAGCATCCTCCCACTTCAGAGCACAGGGCAGCTCAGTGCGCAGATCTGGATGGCTCTGCAGGAGTTAGCTTGGGTCTCGTGGGGCTTATTTGCTTCCTCTTCACACCTGCCAGGCCAAATCCAGGCTGACACCATGTACAATCACGTGGCCTTCCCCCCAGTGAACTCCCCAATAGCTGTTTTATCCAAGTTTTCCAGCATCTCTCAGATAATGGAAAATAAACTGTATAGAAGAGCAAGGTAGTATTACTATTTCAACTAGGTATTTAAGACTTACGTCTAAATTCTGCAAGTAATCCCATGACCTGGCATAGGTGCATACCGATGCATGAATGCAGAAAGCTCTTGTACATATCGACATTAAAAAAATAATAGCCTAGAGGAGTTCACCTGCAGTTACCTGAAATCTTCTCTGGACTGACTAAGAAAGACCTTTCTTGAGATTGTTACAGAAAAAAAAATCCATGCCCTCAGGTATCATACTGCATTCTAATGCTGACGCATTAAATAATAACTCCCGCTGTCACAGCTACTCTGATGTCATCAGGCTCCCAGCTGTATTATATAACTTTATATAGCACAATTAGTCATACAGCCTTTTCTATATTTGACTGTCTTCTTACTCCTATTAAGTTATTTCAAGTCAGCAAGTGTTAGGAGAACATAAATGTTTATACAGTGGAAAAAATCATAATGATAAGGGGCTGTTTTAAAATAGGGTGTCAGAGGGATACTGTCAGTCTAACGTTTCACCGGAAAGAAGGGGCAGCCGCTACATTCATGTTCTTTGCTGAGTAATGAAGCTGAACAAAGCCACAGCATATTTTCCTACTGAAGATAAACTTTCAGGCAGAACTAAAGCATGGAATGTAAAATGTGTCAAAGACACCCTGTTTCTTCTCTGATGATAACACACGTGTGATGGTCAGGCCAATGTTTTCCTCCCTATTCTTGCAGGTGGTTTGCCATCATGGAAATCCAGTTGTTTGTTGTGCTATTCCTATACAAATATGAACTTATGCTTTTGGATGCAGTACCAAAGGAGGTAAAAGATCCATGTATTTATATAGCATTCCACACCTTTATATCCTTCATTCATCATGCTCAGCTGAACAACCATGCTCAAGTGTGGTTATGTATAATGAAGCAAAATTTTGAGAGGAGTGTTAATAAAACATGTAATGAATAACTCGATCTTCCTTTTAATTCAGAAAACCCAGCGTAACTCCAGCAATGTTAGTGGGGCTGCACTGTCTATACAAGAAAGTGCCTACAAGAGTATTTTCTCATCATTGCTTAAACATTGCAAGAGATTTTATATTGCTTTCTGCCACTCACAAAAACAATGAATATGGAACTGGATTATTAATACTTTAAAGATATGAAATCAGATGCAGCACTCGTAGTGCTCTTCCACCACATATTCAGTGGTGGAAGATAAACGATTATGGTAAGACTGACAGAGCAGCTGTGACACACAAAGGTTTTACCATTGAGGGAGAGTGGCGCAGTCTCCACTCCCAGCAGTAATTTCCTTCTCCATTTGCACTGAGTCCTTTCCACTTTCCAATAATCATTGCCCTTCTCAGACATGGACTGCTGCTAAATGAGCACGTCAACCTTTCACAACCTAAACATGACACGCACGGCCTATAGCTAAACTGCCAAGGAGCAGAGGGAGAAGTTGAGGGTGGCATGGGCTTTGTATGATTGCCCTTTAGCCTGAAAGCTGGAAGCTCGGAGAACTTAATTCCTCTGCTCTCCTTGAAGAACGTGAGATGTTGATCTCAAGTAGTGGTAGAAAGTCCACCCAGAATATGGAGGAAGGTTGCCTTTTCCTGACTGATAGAGTGTTGCCATGCCAGCTCTCACTGGAGTGGCCTGTAACTTGGGTCTGCACCCACAGGCAATTATGCTGGTGAAGATATTCAAAACTATTAGAGTTTCTTAAGATCTCATGTGTCATCCTCTGTCAGAGTGAGTGGAATGAAAAGTAACCTTAAAGGCCCTACTCAATGGCTTTGGCAAAGCCAAGAAATACTCTCAGTATTTGGTCTTGGTTCTCTTAAGACCAAAGCTCCAAGAATAGGTTTATATCTTACTATTAAAGCATGATGATAATTCCATTGACTGAACTAACTTAAATGTTTCTATGGATTTTCTTCTTTTTGCAGAGCCCTTTACATTTGGTGGGGACACAGCAACCCATGGCACCATGCCGGGTCCAGTATAAATGCCGGGAATGAAAGCTGCCCAGCACTAACTTACCTTCCTTTGCCAGCCACCCCTGGACGGATGGACCACTGAGCTGCTTCCCTATCCTACATCTTCAGATAGGTTCTCTGCCTTAACAATTCTTAATTTCAACTTTAAATGCTGTACATACTCTGCGTTGTGGTATGCCATACCAGTAGTTGTATCTGTGCTCCTCACCTGATTGCCTACCTCCTACTATTTAAAAATCAAGCTCTCCTGCTGCACTGATAAATTGTGGGCCAAATTATTCACAGATTTTGCAAATAACTGATATACTAAACTCACCACCCAGAGATTCAGGACAAAAAGCTGCTACATTTGGAAATCCTGCATGGAAGTTGTGCTAGAACCAGTGGAAAAGCAGGTCCCTTGGGCCAGGTCATTGCTTCCCTCAGGTCTCTGAACCAAGGCCAAAGTGGTGCCTCGTGCTAAGAAATCAGACTGGTAACTCCGTACAGCTCCCTGATGCTAGCGTGCACAAAATATAGGACCGTGCTGAGCAGAGACCTCCGGATCAGATCCTCAGCCACGATAAACTAGCATGACTTATGTAGCACAGCCTGTGTAGGTAAGTGAAGATCTGGCCTGCTCTGCCTACAGTCGGCGCCAACTTTTTGCAAGTAAAATGCATTTGTAATGGAAAAATTGCAAGCATGGGAAACACTGGGGTCTTGTTCCACCAGAACACCTAAAATGTCTACTGAGCTTTATTTGCTCCACAGGATTTGGAATCAATCTTTGCATGAATATGCAATGAAAGTTTGATCGTTATGCTTGGCTTCTAATGAAAAATGATTGCAAGAAAAGCTATTGCTATTCATTAGACTGGTTGTCTAATACCTAGAACATTTTTGCTTTCCCTTTAACATGACTGACTTACAGAACAAATTGCACAAATCTAAAAATATTTAATCCTATAAAGAATACCTAGTAAAAGTTGTTCAAAGAAGCTGTCAAATAAGTTCAGATACCAACACTTTAACTGCTGTCAGATTTCATATACGATAATAGCTGGCGTGTATTTTTAGTCTTTTAAGTAAAGGTTATTCATCATTTTAGAAGTATTTGAAAAAAAAAACCACAAACGGACTTTCAACAACAGTAAAAACTATGGGAATAACACCCATAGGAAAATAACACATTGTATAATTCATTAAATGGTTGGCTTACCTCAGTTACGGATACAACAATTTAACAAACTTTAATGATTTATATGGCTGGAAAATGCTTTGTCCAACCTCTAATTTAGCTCATAATGGTTAAGTCAGCAAGAGCTGCACTCTTAACTGCTGCTTCAGAATCTCTTCCATAACTGAAAACTATTCCCTTGGCTTTCATATGTGGTCATTACCCAAAAGTGTATATTTTAATTTTAAAATTTGGAAATGTCCACAATTATCTGTTCAGGTATCTTGTAGTTTTGCATAGGTAATTTTTTTTCCCAATGTGCATTTCTTTTCATTTTTCTGTTTAATTACTTTTGGGGTTTGGGTCATTTTTTGTGTGTGTGTGGTTTTGTTTCGGTTCTTTTTTTCCCAAAAGAGGTAACTCAAAAAAGCAAAATACTGTAATGGCAAACTTGACTTTACACTAAAAAGGTCCCTAAAGGAAAGTATAACCCGAAGGTCAGCATCAATTTGGTTAGAATGAATAAAAGGCACCTGAAGCCAAATAAAACTGTGAATATTTAATAACACACCATTTGGCTACTGATCTGCCCTAAACATGAGCACAGTTCTGGTGTAGTTTCTGCATATTGCTGAGTTTTTCAGACTTGGTGTGATGTTGTGTCTGGTGAGAACTACATTGTGCCTCCGTCCACATCCTGCAAGAACAGCCTGTGGGCAATGTTAGGCTTTGTGATAAAAACCACATTTCCCTCCTAAACAGAGGAGCAGAGGAGCAAAAGCAGGTGGGAACTCTGAATGGTGCCCTGCCCAGCACCTCCCAGGGCTGGCCATGTCCAGGGGTGACACCCAGCAGTGACAATGGGAGCAGCTCCCACCTTTTGGGCTGAGGGGGGAACACTGCCTGTGGGATGCAGGGGAGGAGCAGCTTGTGGTTGCACAAGACTTCTTACGGGATATTTAGGGGAGGAAGCAAAGGTGGGGAAAGGGAGGGATCAAGGTGGGTTGGGGACGAACAAATGTGGAAAAAAAGAGGGATAAGGGGATAAAAGAGGTTAGCTGCCTGTAAACAGGCTGCTGACTGGTATGCTTGTCTGACTATGCCCTTTGCCTGACCTGTGCAGTCTGTCCTGTCTTCTTCTTACTCTCCATTTTCAAATCTTTTCCTGTGTGATGGTTCCTCTTGTGTGTGCACATGTGGGTATGGGGGTGTGAGCGTAGCAACTGGAGTGGGACCATGGGTCAGAGGGCCCGTGGGTCCATGGTGCCAGCAGCTGGAGGGAGCGTGGGTGTTCATACTGTATGGGTGCGTTATGTCAGCGTGTGATTGCTAGTGAAAACCCAGCCAGGCTGGCCAGTGAGTAGGTGAAGCGTGTGTCTCCCAGGGTGAAGGACATGGAAGAGCTGGCTGCCAGAGGGACCAGGGGGTTCAGGCCAGCTACCAGACAGCCCGTGGAGTCTGGGGGTTGACTAAGACCCACTTGTACCTGTGTGTGCGCATGTGCATGTCTGGGCTGGAGGCAGCTGGGGAGAGTGAGGATTCAGGACCAGCTACTGGAGGGATCTGTATTGTACTTGTGTATTTTTACATACATTTCATGCTCACAGACCTTCACCCTGATACGCCAGAGAGGGGAGCAGGACGAGGCTGTAGATGCTGCTCGTGTGATACTCAGTGTTTCTGTCTGTGTCGGCCAGTGGGGCCATCAGTGCAGACAGACATTGTACATATGTGTTTGTGCATGTGCCTGCTGGGAATCTGTGCTCAGCCTTGCTGCAGGCTGGACCCAGGGGTGAGGGGCTGCAGCAGCCTCGCCTCTCTTGGGCTACCAGATTTAGCAACTCCCTAACAGTATAGAATCAGTTGTGAAAATGTTTGTCCTGAAAGGCAGGACATATTTTTATTAAACTGCAGGCTTCGGCAGGAAAGAAGTACCTGTTCTTGACAGCCAGAGACATACCAAATAAGCAGGTGAAGGAAGTGGGCTTGACTCTGGGATCCCATCACTGTGCAACTGCCCTGTAGTGGATGACAGGTCCATGTACTTGCCATACTTTCCTAGGTGGAAAAAAACAGGGGAGGTGGATTAGTAAAGCAATGTGGTGGTCAAGTGATAGAGCTAAATGGGTTCTTCTACCTGGAAATAATTCAGAAGCTTCTGGGAGAGGGAAAGACAGCACTTTCCCACTGGGACAGGGTTAAACTGGTATTAAAATGTCATCACAATACCCTACTCAGGAGTGGATTAACAGTATCTAAATTATTCTTCTTCAAGTGTTTGTCCAGTCTGCTTTTAAATATGGCAGTGCTGAGTTTCCATGGGGGATTTTTAAATCAAATTTCCTTTAATAATTTTTGGATTTTATTGTATAGTAGAGTTTCAGAAAAAAAAATGCAGAAACTATCACACTGCAGCCAAACATTTTTTGATACTTTTGAGGAAAGTATAAACCTTTTCCCTGAAATCCTACCTTTCCTGTGGAAATGTAATATTTGACAGAAAACTCATCAAAACATTTTGAGTTAAAATTGCTGACCTACTACAAATGAATCTTCTCCAGTCAGCACAGTGAAAAGATCACCCGTTGTATCAGCAGCCACCTCCCAGAATAATCACAAATTCTTTTATGTCTTCCCTCTAATAAGCCTCACTGAAGGCCCCTCTCATCTGTACTTAGCAGTCAAGTATTTCAAGTGGTCTCTTTCTTTACACTAGTAACAGCATTCGATATCTTTTCTGTGCCACTGATTGTCACAGAAACCAGAAGTTTAGGCTTAGCACGTATACCTCCTGAAAATAGCTATCTGGGGACTAAAAGATATGGCTGTAGCCATTGAGAGGTAGGCTAAAAATAATGACTTCCTTCCAAAAAGAAATTAATTCTAAGGCCCTAGCTCTGTGCTGTGCCTAAGCGCTGTGCCTAAGCACTCTGCCAAGCAAAACTCGACTTAAGCATGTGTTTTCCTTTAAGCAAACACTTAAAATGGATTTGCAGAATAAGAATGGATTTCAATTTAAGCACATGCTTAAGTGCTTTGCTGAACCAGAGTCCAAATGCCTCAGTTGCTAACCCATTGTTTACAGTTAGTCTTGGCATCTGTGTTGTAATTTTAAAGATATACAAGGGTTAGTGGAAATACTGAGGTAGCTTTGCTCATTTTAGGTGAAACTGGCAAACATTAAGGGCTTTTAGGAAAAATATTTTTTTTAAATGGTCACATTTATAGCATAAACCAGTAGGCTTTATTGGCAGCAAGCATGTTTCCCAGTTATTTGGTACATTCTAAATGTGTGGCTCATCACACGGCAAAAAATATTTCCTCTCCACTGGTATGCAGTAGAAGGGGAGTTAGACACAAGAAAGGCATTCAAAAGATAGCCAGCGTTTAATTGAAACAACCAAGGAGAAGCTTTCACCATGTAGCCATTCTGAATGACACTGGACATGCGACTGATTGGCACAGTATTATTTTTTTTTTTCACTTTGATCATAAAATTACTAGGAAAGGCTTAATGGCGTTATAAATATCTTGTTTCCATGAGAGTCCTGGGAAGATAATTATAGCACTGAAGTCTTTACAAAGATAGAGCATTTATAAAATGATATTATCTGAGGACTCCAATGGATAACGCAGGGAATTCTGCACTCTATTCCCAGCTCTCCTGTTGACTCACTGTGCTCTTTGGGTGAATCACTTCATACCTCAGTGACTCAGTTTCCTCATCTATACCTTCATCTATACCTTGGGGTAATAATGATAATTATCCACTGCTGCACAGTCTATATGGATTAAAAGTTGTAAGTATTGTTCATACTCATTAGAGCAGTAAAGCCTGTTTATTGATAGTATGTCTGTAAGACTTTGGATAAGCTATGTGCTTTCCTGAATTGGAACTGTCATATTTGTGTTACTGGCAAACTACGTTACTTCTAGAGTTACAGTCAAAATACTCAGAAGAAATATTTAAAATCTTTTAGTTCACACTTAAGATGCTGATGAACCAGCTGTACCCCAGACTCTTCAGAAATACTTTGGGTTTAATGCAAACCTTGGAATTTAAAGACTACGGGCAAATTTCTTGTTGAGTAAAAATACAATGTCCTTTCATAAAACCAACCACTATGGAGAGACATTACCTACAAGGTTGTCTAGCATCTACCTGTGAGACAGGAACTACATCTATACTCTAACTTTCCTAAGTTGTATCAGACTTTTTCACTCATGTACTGCTTTTACTGCATTAGAAATTGGATACATCATCTTTCCCAAGTACCAAGCAGAGTATTGGAGTAATAAGCATCAAAAGAGCTTAATGTACAAGTACAGTGCAACTATTACCGTTAAATCTTTGCAGCTTTGAAAAAGACAAGTAAGGAAGGAGTCATGGCAAATGAGCAAACAACTGGGCCCAAGCTCCAGTGGGATACTATGCCTGAAGGGGTTAACATGGATTCTGGATATGAAAACGAGAACTTCTGTGCTGGAGCGGAGATACTACATCTCCCATTGATAGCACGGTAACCGCCCTGGCTGTGATTCCAAAAGGCTGCTGATAAATTTGAGAGAGATCAGAGCTAAACCAGAAAGTTGATGAAAATGTTGCTAAGCCTGCCAAGCCTTGGAGTCAATCTGGTTAGCTTAGGAAAGGGAATGCTAGAAGTGACTTGAGCACAGGCTGAGGATACTAAAGTTCAATAGCGGATGGGTCTTTGGAGCTTGCTGTACCTTTCTGCAGCAGACTGAAGTGAAAACAAGCAGATTCGCACCTGAAATAAGGTAAAAATGAAGATCAGGAAATGAAATTGTTTTATCAAGGACTGAAATTGCATTCTATATTAATAGTCCTGAAAACAAAATCGCACATTTTATCTGAAACAGAAGCTTTTGATCTGGTGTGTGTGCATTCCCTGGGTGGAGAGAGGGGGGAAAGGCAACCTGATTTCTTTTCAGGAATCTACAAAACATAAATCAGAAAAGTCTGAAGACCTAAATTCTCTATACAGACATTCCAGTTCCATAAAGCAACTTTTAGGTAGTCTATAAGGGCAGAAAACATCTTTTCTGAGGGTATAATACCCTACAAAAGGCAGACATCAGATTAGGTAATCACAGATGGCCAGAGAAGCCTAAAGCTAATTGTTCGCGTTCTTTACAAATCATAGAATCATAGAATCATAGAATTGCTTAGATTGGAAAAGACCTGTAAGATCATCTAGTCCAATCATTTAACTTAGCACTGACAAGTCCCCCACTAAACCATGTCCCTAAGCACTACATCTACACGACTTTTAAAAACATCCAGGGATGGGGCCTCCACCACTGCCCTGGGCAACCCGTTCCAATGCCTAATGACCCTTTCAGTAAAGAAACTCTTCCTAATATCCAATCTGAATCTCCTCTGGATCAACTTAAGGCCTTTCCTCTTGTCCTATCACTTGTTACTTGGGAGAAGAGACTGACCCCCACCTCTCTGCAGCCTCCTTTCAGGTAGTTGTAGAGAGCAATAAGGTCTTCCCTCAGCCTCCTTTTCTCCAGGCTAAACAACCTCAGCTCCCTCAGCCGCTCCTCAAGTGTAATTAGGGAATATTTGGCATTCACTTTTTCCTGGGTCCTTATTCAGAGACAATTACCAGTGATTTCCGTGAACATCTGACCCAAAGAAGAGCCAAATGAGGCTCTATGGATGTAGTCCTTCAGCACTGGATTTCCAGACTCCTCTAGCTCTGGGGTCTTGCACTGGTAAAGTGTGCTCCAAGCTGCAGATAGGGCTCTGTCACTCTTTCTCATGTCAAAGGTCTCAATCGTAGGTGGACTTGATTCTTTCAAGTTAAACACAAAAATTTCAGTGGGTTCATAGTGTTGGTCTTTGTTACTTCTGACACGGATCCAGAGGCAATTTTAATGCATCAGCCTTTTATTTGGCTTTTATTCTGAAAACCATCATTGCTCAGAAGAGCATTAAGTGTGTCCTTCTGTTTGCTTGATACTGAAAGAAAATCAAGTGCTTTCCAGTATCGTGACATGGCTGCCCAAGTGCAATTCCCACGTTAAAATGAATAGATGAGCAGTGCAAGATACTTGGAGTTCTACACTAAGTAATTCATTACAGCTGAAGCTACTGCCTTTGATGCTCTTCCTCTGTCCAAATCTTGGTATTATAATTTACTATTTTAAGCTTGTTTATAGAACTGGAATAATACATACATAAAAAAGATGATTACAAGGGTGTTTTCAGGCATTAAACCTGAGGTTTGAAGTTCCTTTTTCAGAAAAAATAAAGCAAAGAATGTTTTACTATCTGAAAACCTGGCAACTGGTCTTTGCTTACCATGAACGGAAATCAAGCACCACTTTGTTAAAAGCCAGTCTCATCACAATGATCTGGTTGTTCCTTAAAGTAATAAAAAGACCTGAATCAGCAGGAGATGGTTATATTCTGTCCTCTGGGTATTAATCAACATATTCAGGCTTGCTAAATTTTTCTTACAGACTCTGGCCTTGCAGTCTGGTTCAGAGGTTTTGTGGACATGCACAGTTTGCACATGTTGGCATATGGGTCTGTAGGAAGAAACTGGGTAATGAGTTCTCTGCGTACCCACAAGCCAGGACAAATCCAAGTGACAGAACATAGTAAAAGTTGCAATCACTAAAGCATCTGCCCTGAGCTACCACACCTGCCAGCACTGATCTGCACATGACAAGATACATTTATCCCTTCACACGGAGACATGCCAGCACTGTCATCTTTGTACAGGGGTCGAAGGTAGAAGCTGGGCAAAGGGTGGGAGCTGGGGCTGTCCTACCTTCTGGACTCTGAGCATTTCACAACCCAGGAGCACGCCGTGCCACTGGATGTCCTAACGGGCTGGTTGTCTGAATGGTCCATCTCTAGCATAGGCTCTTTCTGCAAACAGATTTACATAATGAATTCACAGAACACTGGGCTTCTTCCAGAGGTGGCACTGGAGGAGCCCAAGGGCAGAATCTAGACCAGAGGCCCTGTTTCTTCTCTCCCTTCCCTTTTAACTTCTCTTTACTGTTTCTATCCTTCCTGAGAACTTCACTAGTGCCCTTTTTCCCCCCCTTCCCAGCTCAGCTGTAAGCCCAGCTTACTCTTTCCTTCAGGATTTTCAGATATCCAGGCTGACAAATATCTGAAAAGCTTAAAGCTGGAGTGCAACTCTGCAAGGGTAGGACTGGCAGATCAGTGCCCCGGTAAGAAATAACATGTGGATGGACTGGCTGTCTCTTTTGAAACTCTGTCACACTGCTGGGAGAGCAGGAGCAAGGGGTAGAGACTTCCCTCTGGCTGATGTGGAAGAAGGACACTCTTCAGAGGTTGCTCTGCCACAATGACTCGGTGTCGTGGAAGCTATGACTGCCCAAGACTATCTGTGTCACAAAGACCATTTCCATTTTGCCATATCCAGTGTTCACCTTGCACAAGGGCTGGCAGTAGTAGGCACTGGCACCATCTAGGGGCCAACTGTCAATCATTGATGTATTTCTAGAAGACCAGTGCCATAATCTATAAAAATAAGAATATATATATGCATACACTAACATAATGTGTCTAAACAAAACATGTCTTAGTAGAAGTGTTGAAAAAGGCTGTGTGTGTAAGTTTTTACTTCTAGGCACAATTCAAGCACAAAAATAGTCTCAGTTGTTACTTACCTGCTTGAGCTACCTGTTTTCTATTAGCTGAATGTGTATGTGGTGTTATGTGCTAACTAAAAACTCACCATTCACACTCTTCTGCTTCCAATGATAGTCCAATTATGCCTGCAACCGTCACCTAAAAGCGTCAGAATAATGAATGAAGATTTCAGAAAGAAAAGAAAAACACAAAAAGCCTGAAGACTACGGATCACACTTTAAGAGAATGAAACATACATAATTTTTTATGATCTCTCAATATTACAAAACTCCTTAAGCTGACATTTTTGAGCCTTTCTGTGTCAATCTCTATAATTATGGATAAAGATTAATATAAGGCAAATAAAACTAGTACAATGGACTTCTCCACCAAACCTGTCTAGCACTGCTTCAGAACTAGAGCTCCTAAATTCTACTTCTCAACATTTAATAAACAATAATTACCACACTATTCGCTTTATAGAAGTAAATTGTGTCTTGCTGTTGATTACACTCTGTGGCCTTCTAATTAGCACATGTAAAAATAGTATTTGTAGTACCTTTGTTTTCTTAGTTGTTTACATTCTGAAGCAGATTAAATAATATATTCAGAAGCTCAGTCTGTATTTAGATACCTAGATAAGCATCTTGAGTTTGCAGAGCACCTACAACTCTCAGAGTTGCAGAGTGCTTCTGAAAATCAGGCCATTTATTTAGGTGTCTATATTTAGGTACATGAGTTTGAAGCGTTTGGCTTGAGGTCACATAGCTATGGCTCATTGCATTTTTTTATTTCCATTTGGGTCACAATGGGCAAGTCACTTCTAATAATTCTCATCACAAATCTAAGAAATAGAAGGAGAGGTGGTAAGAATTACTTACTAAATACCATCATGATGCTTAGCACTTCCTCAAATACATGAAGTTTCCTTCCGGAGAATTGCAATCTAAAAAAAGATAGAAATCAGTGCATCAGAAAGTTAAGACAGTATGTTTAGAGACTGAACTTATGTTCTGGTTAAACTGTGCTCATTTCCTGGATTTTATTTGTCTGGCATCTTTGTCATTCCCTCTATAACCTTATGATCATTTTGACAAGCCAGATGTTTTAGCTTCCTGTATTTTGATTCAGTAAATCCTAGAAACCAAGTGCTTCTATTTGTTAACACATGGCAGCAAACCACAGTTTATTCTTGAGGTATTTGAGCTGACATTATCAGTCACGCTACTGAATTGTAACTATACCTCTAAGACTGCTTTTGAATTTACGTGGTAGCTTGCACAGGCCTCGACCTTAGTACACCAGTTACAAAATAAAATCTAAGACTCTGCAGAGAGAAGACCACTAGGAAAACGACATCAAGAAGAAATTACAATCTTTTAAAGAAACAAGGAAATCAGTTTCCTTAACATCGTACCTCTGCAGTTTGTCATCCTTCTACTTCACAATGCGAGGTGCCTGTAGCTTTGGTAGCAGGTATTCACACAATCAACAATTTACACGCCGCTGCCTTCATTTTGCGTAGCGATGGTAGCTGAGAAGAAACAGGCAGCCCATAGGTGAAAACAATAATTTTAAATACCTCATGTATTTCAATAAAATGAAAACCTCATTGTCTTTCAGCATCCTCGTTCAAATGGGAGAATTTACATCTGTCCATAATATTTCATATTTGAGAGAACTGTACTTGTACTTCAAGGATGTTATTTGTTACAGAACAAAAGGCTATTTTTTTTCTTTCCTGAAATGGAGATTGTTTTAAAAGTCAATGAAACCTATTTTTCCCCTTGATCTATCATGCATTTAGGCTAAAAAAACATTTCTTGATTAAAAATATTCCTTAACCAGAAATTGGGGCATGGCATTGTTGTTGTCTTCAAAACTGAGGGTTAGCTGTAAGATAATAAAGCTCTGTTTTGTGGAACTTTATGTTAGATATGGAATTTTTGCAATGTCAAATGAAAAAGATTTTTTTTCAGGCAACTCTCACTCTCAGAAGTGGATGGAAAATGTGAAGACTCTTTGTTCCTGTTCTCATTGCCTTAAAAGACACGAGCCTCCTCTCTGACCTCTGTCTGACCCTGAGGATGCTCAGAAACAACAGGCATGTACCAGAGAGAGAGTTTAGGGAAGAACAGAGCCAAAGTCAGGGGCTGTCCCACTATAAGACTGGGAGCTTAGGGGTTCCCAGAGCGGTGCCACAGGTTCTCCGCACTTGCCTGACCCCCATATAACAGATTTGGAAAGAACCGGCATCCCTGTGCACAGCTGAAGTGCGTGTTTCTCTGCATCTCCAAGTCCCCAAAGAAGGAAACAGCCCTGCTCCATGATCAACCTGCTCATGGAATATCATGTGCAAGGGTGTTACAGGCACTGAAATTTTACAGCAAGTGAAGGATAGTCTCCTTCTCTGCAACAATTTTTCATTGGTATAATTTTAATCTTGCAGCCAGAACTGTGCAAAATGCTCTGTAGATAAAAAAAAAAAAAAAAAAAGAGAGAGAGAGACGGTCTTTCCTTTGTACATTTTTATTTAAACATCTGCAATACGTTGTATCTGAGCTGCTTTGCAGTTGCTATACACATAAAGGATGGAACTGAAGAGGTGTTGTCTCACTGCACTGAGTGACTGGGTGATAAAATAGCAGATTAAATTCAGCAGTGATAAGTGCAAAGTAACGTACATGGGAAAAAATAACTCTATACATACATAGACACTGGTTAGAGCTATTCACTTTTGCTGCAGGAGATCTGGAGGTTGAAGTGGAAAGCTCTCTGAAAATGCTAGCATGGGGCTAGGAAGTGGTCAAAAAGGGGAACTGAATGTTAAGAATTAGTAGCTCCCCTCTTATATCACGAGGGGACACACAAAGTCATAGGACTATCACTTATATGCTCAGAGTTCTTCTGAGTCCCTCAGCCATACAGCTCTTGCCTATTTGAGATCCAGCAAAATTCAACAGTCATTTTAGTAGAATCAAAGTTTTAAAGAAAGGAGTGTTTTCTAGTGAAATGAGAAAAGATAGAGAGGACAGTGGTAAAGTTTCACACTGGAAATAGGGAAAACCACATCAGATTGAAAGAGGGATAGCTGAATGGAAATCCAGTTAAAATATGGAAAATAATGATGGTGAGAAGGTCAAAAAAGAAATTTCATTTATTGCCTCTATAACAAAGGAGCACTTAATAAAACAACCAGGAAGACTTGAAATTGTTTTTACACAGTGAAGAATTATCATGGCACAGCACACTGTAGAAAGCAAAACCACAAATGGGCTCAAAAAGAGTTAAGACAAACTCTAAGAGAACAGGACCACTGGTAGCTACTAAGCATAGTAGCTTGGATACAACCCTGAGTTCCAGAAGTCCCTACCTCACTAGTTGCTGGAAAATTATAAGGTAAATAGGAGAAGAATACATAGTCTATTTTTCCACTGTTTTACTAAGCATCCAGTCTTGGCTGCTGGAGACAAGACGCAGAGCTAGATGAATCCAACTCTGTTTTTATATTCTAAAAAAGTAACAGAAACAATCAAGAGTATGCTAGTGCTGATAGAGTCAACATTAATTTTACTTGCTTTATCCACTCTAACTTGCAGACTCAGCCATTTGCAAGAAATCATAATCCATACGTGGCCAAAGAATTTGGGATTATCCCAGTCAGCAGAAATGTAAAAGAAGCAGCACTCACTTCTTGAGAATCTACAGATTTCGAGACATCACTTACTCATTTCTTCTGAAAAGAGAAAACTTTGTCACCAAAGCTCCTGCAAAGGCTGCAGGAGTGAGTCCGTGTTTGTATTTTGACGATCAGAAATCAGCCTACCATAGAGGGCAAAAGTCTTTTGGTTACAGCACTTTAGTTGTGCTGAAATTCACCATCATTGCTTTCGTACATTTGAGAGGCTGCTTTTGCTTACAGATTAAATCCGTAGATAAGAAGCAGGTGTAGACTGAAGATAACGAGCAGCTCAGGATTTGGATGAGATAGGCTAAGCCTGTGCTCTGAGATATCAGTAACAGAACTCCCACTCAGTCCTGTAGGAGCAGGACTACAGCACTGCTTGCAAATCTTGCAAGTAGCAGCTGTTTTATCATCTCGTTTCGTATCCTTTCCAGAACTCCAGCTTCCTCCAGATTTTGGCACTCTACAACTGCTTGGGTTGTGGGAAGATGCCCACAGCATTTAGGAAGCACAGGGTGCCTACTCAGGCTGCATGGCCTGAATAGCACCGGGGCCTAAGTGGGTAAATGGTGTGACTCCAAGAAGGATGTTTTCTCAGCTACTCTTACTCTCTTTTTTTCGTAGTGCCACTTTTCCATGTCTAAACAATATATTATTTTGTGACCTTTCCTAATAGAAATATTTAATGCTTACAACAGGGGATATTAAAACCCCCGCAGTTGTTGCCATTCTTGTTATTATCTAATTTGAAGGGCATTTTTACTGCAAACAATGGAATTTGTTTTTTTTTTCCCTTCATCTTAGCAATAATGTCTGGATGCATATAAAAGCCAAAGTGCTGACTTAGGCATTTCTGATTTTTTCCTGAACATGTATTAGCTTGCTTTCACAACTGTAAAGATTCCCATTTTACTACAAGGAAAGCATATGCTAGGGCAAAATCATCACAATGAAAATATTCTTCCCAATATGAAAATATGAAAAAGAATAAAACTTGAGACTGGCTACTGTGAACAAGACACAGTTAAGAGGTATGGGGATAAGAAGACACAAAGCAATTTTATAACATAAAATGTGGGACAGAAAAAGCACAGTGGATGCTTTTCCTACTCAGAATATTAAAAGAAGACATCATGCAAAGGGAACACATGTATACAGAGACAAAGGAAGATATCCTACCAGGTTTAATTCTTAAAACGAAAACCAAAACAAGCATATAATTTGCTTTAAAACCTGATTAGTTTATATTGTGACATCTTTGGTTCATAGCTTGCTTGCTCTTCTGCATAGTGCCTAAAGCAGTAAGATAGTGGTCAGGGATTCATGTTTTAGGCACAAGGATAAACCAACAAGAAATAATAATTACTACTATCAGTTACCTATTATATATTAAAAAATAAAAGTAGAACGAAAGAAGAAAGCCTGGAAGGTGTCTAAGCCAGATATGCATCAAGGTATAAGTCAGTCCTTAAGTTAATGGGACCAGGAAGAAACTCCTCTGTTCCAAATAAAACAATCAACAATGCATTGTTCTTAGGTATTTGCAGAGATGAGGTGGGATACACTATTGATCTCATTCGTTACAACAGTTTTTCCTGCTGTTATTGAAAAGTGCTGCTATAAATGGCATATATCTTTTTACATATTTTTAACTAATGGAGAATTATTCCTTCCATGGATTTTTACAGGGTATTTAATAATTATATGGGAGTCTTCTAGTACTCCATTATATTCTATAGATTTTCAAAGCCATCTTTACAGAAACCTATTTACATTTCTGCATCACCCTATTGATTAAATCCCTCTGTGTTACATTCCAAAGCAAGGAAACCGCAGAAAATCAGCATTACCCTCTGACGCTTAGCAGTCTCAGATGTACAGCTGGAAGAGAGCAAATAGCCCTTCCTTTAATAAAGCATGCCTTGGGGGCATATGAATGCTTTCTCTTCTTTTTAAAATCATGACCACGATCAGCCTTTTTCTACTGTAACCCTGACATTCCTTAAGAGTCCTACAAATGCACCTTCTGGCCTCATCTGTAATGGCAAGATACACCTTATTCACCTGTTAGTCTGAAGAAGAGATGAATGATAACTGGATCCATTCCAGACGGAGCTCACTTCAAGGGCCAGTTTGCTTATTGGTGGTCAGAAGTGGGAATGGCAGTTGAGAGCTCCATTCCCCAGAGACATTTAGGCCCCCTGCAAAATCACCGCGGGGGCATTAGGAAGTTTGTCACTAAAACCATGGCAAAGTGCGCTGGCACTGTGTAGGCATCCATCCATCCATCCATTCATCCCATCTCTTCTCTCTCCATCCCATCCCACCTCTCCCCCCACCTCACTCCCATCCCATCCCACATCTCCCTACTCCATCCCATCCCATCCCACCTCTCCTCACCGCACCCCACCCCACCTCTCCTGACTTCACGCCATCCCTCCTCACCTCAGGACAGGAGGGCCGACACCCTGAGGGAGGGAAATTTTGCCACGCACTAGTAACGAGGACACAAACCTCTGCCTGGTTCCTACCGCTCCCTGGGTACCGGGGCCGACGTAAGACCCTCCCCCGGCTCACCTGTCCCCACACAGAACGGGAAACGCCACTGCCCCCCACTACCGCCCACCCGGGGAAACGAAATCCGCTCAGCGGTGGGAGGTGAGGGGCGTGGCCAGAGGATGGAGGAGGCGGGGCCAACTTGCTCCTCACACGCTTATGGGTGGTCCCCGCCTGCTTGTTTGGGTGGAGAGGTTCGCTGATTGGGTTGCGGTGTTTTCTTACCCTCCCGCCTTGTCCTCCACCTTCGCCTCAGCGGCGCGGGCAGCGGAGAGGTGCGGGGCGCTCGCTGAGGAGCCGGCGGCGCGGTCCTCGGGGCTCGGCGGCGGCGACCACCACCACCGGGGAGGCGAAGGACGAGCGAGCCGCAGCAGGTAAGGGCAGGGCCGCTGCCTCGAGGGGCTCCTTCCCCGGCGGGGCCGCCCTGTTGCAGCCCTGCCCCGCCGACCTGGCGCCGTGCGCCCGCCGTGGCGGGGTTATGTAACCGTCCCGCCGGCTCTCCCTGCGGCGCCCGCGGTCCTGCTCCCTCCCCGGGCCCCGCTCTTACCTCGGGGCTCCTTTCACCGGTGGCTTCTCGGGGGCGGGGGGCTCCGGGGCGAGCCCGGGGCTTCCCCGCGGGTGCCCGCCCTCCGGTTGGTGTCAGTTCCCGCCGTGCAGCCCCGGGCGGGCGGTTGGAAGCGGCCGGTGGGCGGAGGTGGAGGCGTGCGGTGAGGGAGAACGTTGTGGCGGCTCGTCCTCCGGAGCAGGTGGTTCGTCCGCAGGGGATGGAGAGGAGCTCGGTGAGAGGAGGGAGCATGCCCGCGTGTGGGGCAGGCGGAGGGGAGGCGGGTGGAGGAGGTGGAAGGGGAGGTGTTGCAGCCGTGCGGGAAGAGCTGGGTATCGGCTCAAGGCAGGTGGGCGTTTGCAGACCTGTCCCAGCTACTTGTACAACTTCAGGCTGGTGTGCAGGAATGCGGTGAAGCCGGTATCCCTGGGAGAGACTCTTCTTGGGCTGCCTTAAGGTTAGCTGCAGCAACCCGCACAGATGTTACTTGATGCTTATGTAACAGGTAGCTCTCCAAAGTTGTTGGTTTGTTTTTTCCTCACCTCTCCGAGATTCTTTTGTATCTCTTTAAAATATTTTCGTCCCTGTACTTGCTTGAGTTTGGAGTTTAATCTAGTTTCCTAAGAGTAAAATGTGTGGTAGGTTTCTACAGCTGAAAGAAATCATGCAAACGAGAATGCTTTACTTGAGCTTCTGTGTTAGGCTTTCGAGTCCTGCACTTACAAATGGGTTTGCTCTTTGTTGTTTACCTAGTTCGAATGGTTGCTCTGTAGAAAAGGAAAACTCTTTTTCTGTGAAAATACATAATTACCATAAAGAAACTCTGCTGCATTTATTCTTGCAGTAAAACTAAATTACATGCTTACGCATCATTCCTGAACAGAGGGAAGTCTGAATACAGTGAGAATATAAAACAATCATAAAAACTACAAACTCATTACAGTAAATGAGGACAGAAGAAAATTTTCTGTAGATTATCAACTTTAACTAGTAACTGGTACTTTACTTTTTTTTAACAGTCGGAGCTGTCCCGTTCTCCTTAAACCAAGAAGTTGTCGGTAGCTATGTGATCTAGTTTGTCCTCTTCCAAATACTGTTGTGTGTATTCAGATTCAGTGGCTTGGTTTGTCATTGTTTGTATTGAAAATGTTTGTCATTGCATCGGTGTCCTTAATGTCTTTTTTAAGTTACAAATTACTTATGTGTACCAGCAGAAAAACCCTTTTTGAGGAAACTTTGAAATTTTATTCCAAGTCATTGTGGTGTCTTGAGTATCTTCTAGGAGTTAAACACTGTGAACAGCTCCTTTTGCATGTAGCTCTGACATACGTGATTTCTTCTTTTTTTCCTCCAGAAAGGGAAAGTAGGTCTTGGTAAGAATTGGGGTATAGTTACGAATTTTATGTTGCGAGCTAGAGGGCTATTAAACGAGTGTTCCACTGACCCCTGTGTGAGGCGACAGATCTGGGTGAAGGCCAGCAACGTTATAATACTGTGTGCCCCTTATAAAACTGGCTCACTTTAAATAGAGTAGCATAGAGGCCAAGTGAAGGTAACCAGAAATCTTGTTCTGGTTTCTTTGGGTTTGGGGAGGGTTTTCTGTTCTTTAAATACCTTAATGTTACTATGGTAACTTTAGTGGTTGATTAATCATAGCTGAGCTTCTTAACCTTAAGAATAGCATGTAAAATCTTCACCCTTGGCATTGGTTGCTCAAAGTATCACCTTCTTATTGTGGAACAGGGCTGGAGTCTTGGCTTAGTAGGGTGGAGCACCAGTGCCTGCAGGCTTGTTTTCTCCGGGGCTGGAGATAGTTTGCTTAGCAAGCCAATGCCAACTGTGTTTCTTTACTGGTCATAGGATATGTCCCTGGCATGGGAGGCACAGCTGAGCCTTCTGAGCAGTATGCAAGCCTTGAACTACTTGAGCTGGCCAGCCCTGCTTTAGATGAATAAAAGTGAATAATAGTCCCTTTGGATCTTAAAAGCTTCCAAAAATAGTTACAAAGTCTCAGCTAAATTTAATACGGCTAGAATGTCAATGGAAAGGATTAGAACACTTGGGATTTGCACCAGTTAGCATTTAAAAACAAAACAAAACAACCCTCTTCCTCATATATGCCACTTCTGTAAGAGGAATAGTGGAGACTGACACTAGTTTTGTGTGGTACTAACCAAATTGGAGTTAACATGTGAGTGGACATTACTGTACCAGTAACAATAGTCATTGTCCAGGTGGAAGATGCAGAGGTGAAGGTTGAAGAAAGAGGGGACTATAGTCTATATTGCTTTTGAGACTGCAACAGTTCATTAATCCTGTCACACAAAGTCCTGTTGTCCTTTTTCTAGTTAAAGAAAATATCTCCATTTAAGTCCATGGGAGCTTTCCGTAGTGAAGAATTAATATAAAAATAATACTAATCTCCAGTGTTCATTTTGCAGAATGGAGTGAAATTTCAGCAGACTACTACTGTCTGAACTTCCCTGTTATACTCGTGCCTTCTGCCAAAGTCTTCAGTGTGGGTCCAGTTGACTTCAGCAGCAGTTGTATCCTTAGGCTAACACTACAGAAATTGGTGACTCTGCTTTCACTAAGTCAGTGACTATTTTAAAAAAAACCTGAGTATTTCAGTAAAATCTTATTCAGTGCGTTTGATTCCTCCCCTTCCTTCCCCCCCGGTTTGAATTATGGTAAAACTTGCTGTTTGGGGGTTTGGGTTTTTTTTTCAGTAGCAGCAGAGGTGGAATCCTTAGTTTTTCTGGACCCTTCTAGAAAAACAGCTGTAACTTTTCTTGCTTTGTTTTTTCCCAAATTTTCTTAATTCCTGTAGATTGTTTTCTAGGTTTGCACTCGGGACTCAATAATACTTTTAGTTTATAGTGATTATATTTAAAGCTTCTATTTGTAACATTTTGTTTGCTTTATTCTATTTTTAGTCACGTTGTTTGTCATGGCAAGCAGTGTTTAATAAAAAAAGTAAAGTTTCCTAGCAATTACAAGAGATATGTGCCTGTTTCTTGATGTCTCTGAGGGGCTCTTTTTTAAAACTCTTTAAGACAGGAAAATGGTCACCAGGGAAATGTTGTCTTACTTTACATAAAAACAGTGGATAAATCTATATGTGCTTGGTGATATATAAGGCATTGGTCCATTGAAATACTTGTGCTCAAGTTGTCTTCGTTCAGCAAAATTTCAGCTGAAGCTCTTTGCTCTGTAGAGGTCTAATTTCATAACAAGATGTACATCTTTGCCCTTTCATTTTTACACTAAAAAGTAATACTTTTTGATAATTTTTCAAATAGGAACTTCGGTAAGCTGTTATTATTTGCCAGTGAATGTAACTTTCTGCTGGTCTCTGTTAATTTTAATTAAACGTGTACCATGTCTAAAATTAGCAAGATAACAGAATGACTATGTAGCTTCCACCTGGAATCTCTACAGAGCTTTCAGTTACAGTATCTACAGGGTTGAACACTGATGTGACCTAATTTGTTACAGTGGGAAGGGTGTTTGCTTCATGTTTTGAACTATGACAAATTACAAGCACAGAAGGAGAAATTTGAAATAACATACGTCAGTGCAAAGTGATGCAAATTGTGCGTATGAATTGCACAAAAGTGACAAGGAGATTCCACATGGGGTTTGGAAGGGTAGTGGCTGCTACGGTTTTCCAAGGGTTAATAGTACTACACTGTTGGAGTACTCTATTCTGTGTAATGTATTTTCTGACTTGGAAGTTTAGGGTCAAAACCCTACACCAAATTCAGAAATAACTTAGGACCACAGATTACATATGGGTGAACTTCATTTAAAGGGGATAAATGTATGTGGAAAGCAATCAGCATTAGTTGGAGGTTACATGAACTTGAGCTCAGGTTTGTTTATGTCTTAGTATCTCAGCCTTCTAAAGGGAACAATCCTGCTACGGAGTTTACTAGTGTGGTCCCAGTTAAGATCCTGGTGAATGAATTTAGCATCAGTATTGGTGCTGGATGATGCCTTAGTGTTACTGTATGATTTATTTTTTTTTTATAGTGTTATGATAATTTCTAGTATCTTAAGTATTTCAAAAATTTCCTTATTTGGGAAGGGAGAAGCAAATGCACAGCTCAGTTTGAACTCATTACATTTTAAAAGCAAGATGAGTATGGTTTACTCTTATGTGGATGTCTTTCTGTTTTTTGATAATATAAAAGGGACTGTACAAGGGGAGAAGTTAACTTATTTTGTCAGAAGCTATGGGAAGGAGCTTTAATATAAATGGGGATGTGATCCACTGATTGTATTATAGTTACATAAAAGATAACTTTTAATTGGGTTTATTTTATATGGCAATCAGTTCATGGATTATACATGAATTAGAATTAATTGTTTTAAGGGATTTGAAGTGTAAATCCTTTTGTTCTAAATTAGCAGAATAATTAGAGAATATTTTTTGACTGAGTACTACCTGAAGTGGCTAATTCAAAGAAGCCACCAAATGCTGCCAACAACAAAACACCTGAGCATTAAGGTTTGTCAGACATAACAAAGGATATGTAGTTATGATTTGTTTTCTATATGTATGTAACATAAATAAATGCAGAAAAAGGTAAGACTTTAGATGAAGGTAACTTCTGATATTGTGACTTAACTATGAAATTCTTGCAGAGCTATGAAAACTCAGATTATAATTTCATGAATGCTTTAAGCAGGTTAGTTGCTGAAAAGTACAATCCTAACCTTTGCTATTGCCTGTGCTTTCCCAGACTTGGCCCTCTTTTTTTTTTTTCTCTGGTTGCTACCAATATTTATGTAGCCATGAAGTGAATCAGGTCAGTTACCTACCTAATGGAGTTAAACCCAAACTTTTTTCCTTAGGCCTGTTCTTTTCTTTTAACTGAATCAGTTTGTGGAGTTGTGCCATGAATCGGAGCAGGAGATGCTCTCTCCACTACAAAAGGTAGTGTGGGGCCTGTCTCTGTAGGGAAGTGACTGGTGTTGGAAGTGAGAAGCCTGAGGTGCATGACAGATGATGATGCATCTTTTGGCAGAAGTACTAGTTTGTCCAGTCAGAGTCTGAACTTACAGCCCAAGGGTTTGAAGTGTGCTAACAAATGTTAATTCAGGTATGTTTGTCCTCTCCGATTATGATTGAGCTTAGGCTCATAGGCAGTTTATTTCTCTTGGGAAACACATGGTTTTTTTATTAGTGAGGTTTCCATTTTAATTGTGGTGCTGTTCTTAATATTGTGCAGTATATGGCCCTTGTATAGCAAAGTAAAACTTGTGAAACAATAGTTATTCCATGCAGATGTTCTTAAATTGGGCAGAAGATTTAATAATCAGGGTATTGTAAGTTGACTTGCTAGCGGAGGGAACACTTATCAGAATTCTGGGTGTGTCTTAAGTGTAGAATAGCCATTTGCATGTATACACAACTATCCACAAGTTTTGAAAAAGAGATGGTCAAAAGGCATGTGAGACAGTGGCTTTCTTAAGAAGACTGGCCAATACTGAAGTCCTGCTGAAAAAATCTGTCAAGAATTGGCTGAAAAAAGGAGCAAGCTTTTCTTGTGAAAGAGCTCTAGCAGAGCAAAACTACTGTCACATAATGTAAGATTATTTATTAATTCCTAATTTCAGGTGCAACTTTGACGTCCATACATTGTAGAATCACCTGCTATAGTGTATGCTCATTTCCTTATTGTCAACTAAGATGGTTAAAAACCTGAACTAAGTGGTTTTAACTTAAAATCCTGTTCTGTTTTGTTGCTTGTCACAGGGCCTTTGCTTAATTCTTAACTTAAAAGCTTCCTTTCATATCTACTACCTTACAATATGGCTCGCCCAGGAAAAAAAATAAGCAATGGTTTAGTGAAGAAACCTGTAGCCTTCTCTGACTTCTGTCAATATATTGAGATTCTTTTCTTCTCTGCGTACTCTAACAGCTTTGTTATGCGTTGGGGAACAGGATGTGTGAAATTTATTAGCTGCCATGAAGTGATCCTTAACATTACTATCACACTCTACGGTGAAAGTGAAGCTTATTTATTAGACTAAAAAGTACAGCTTAAGAAATCAGCTAATATAGATAGAGATGTATATGGAAAACAAGTCGATGCACTGTACTGCCTCTCTTGCTCTACTCTGGCTCCAAGTTCCATTCAGCCAGCAGATTCCTGTTTTGTTATATCCTAGGATGTTCTTGTAGAACTTAAACTTCCAGTTCCGTTTAATCTCCCCTCTTCTCGCTAGGATGGTTGAGTGTTAATTCATACTCAAAAGTTGTAGGAATTTGGACTATCAACTTATGTCATCTATCCTCTTGAGTCTATTATGTGAAGTTGGCTTTGAAACATCCATCTCTGCTGAGTGAACTCTTCCAGCTTAATGCTTGTGGGGGAAGAAAGGTTTTACCTAGTGTGACTATAAAATAGTACCTTCACTGACTGCAAGTAGTTTGCCTGTTGTGAATGAAATACTTCATACTCACTGGCAAAAGTCTGCTCTGCCATGTAAATTATATTTTGTAACATGCTAGGCTTGGGGTTTATTTTCATAAGCCTAAAAGCAATGACATCTTGACATGTGTCATCTTGACACAGGCTAGGCATGATGGCAGACACATTTAGAGATGATTATATCTGGAACAGATGATCTACTAATATTTTCCTGCTAGAGTGGTGATACGTTCTAAATTTAATTTTCTTCCCCAGCAGTGGCTGATGTGAGGATTTCTTTATAGTACTTACCTGGGTATGTTTACACTGACATGTGTGGTAATACTAGGCTTAAGTGAGCTGGCTCAAATACCAGAGGCAATATTGCTGTGATACTGAGTTCCTACTACACTAGTGTATACTACTGAAGTTGTAGCCATCTCCTCTGTCATTTTTCAGGCTCTTTTTTCAGTTAGAATTAAATTCCTAAACCAAAATTAGTTTGAGATAGTTCTGCTAATATCAGACTGAGTTGGTTAAAATACTAGTTGTATTAGTTGAAAAACCTGTCCTGAGGTTGACACAGTAAAAAGAGGTAATTGGCCTGAGGCTTTCATACTACGCTTCCTTACAGCACTGCATTCTTGTTTGTTTTAACCCCCTCCCTCATAAATTACATGCATAGAATACAGGACTAGGAAACTATTCTGGTTTTAGCTGTGTAATATATTTTATTACCAAGAAAAGGAGGACAGCTAAGATCCTGTGACCTAGCAGCTCTCTGCAGATCACTATATGCACTGAGTGGTACTGCTTGTACATTTTACCTTTGGACAAGGTCCTGAATTATCCTGGTCTGACCTTGTGGTTTGGACTAGATGACCTCTGCAGGCCCCTTCCAACCTTAGGTGTTCTGACTAATACTGGCTAATAAATCTGTCTCTATCACGTGATTTGAGAGTGGGGTAAGCATGGACTCAGTGTGCCAAACTGATACTTTTGAGCATGACTTTAGCTTGTTTTTTTGAGGACTTCAGTTGTTAGCCCTGAGACTTCAGCAATAACAATTACTGACATTTCCGTAACATAAGGTTACAGAACGATGTGCTCTGTCATCAGCCAAATGTCATTTCAGAGCAGCAGCAGGATTGAGGTTATATGAAAGGCATAGGCATGGCAAATTAGCTCCATCATTTAGCTTTGCTTTACTGAGATTAAGTGTAATAAGCCCATAGGGTTTAATTTTGGACACCAGTCCTAAATAGTGTATTTGAACTAATATTTACAGCTATTTATAGAGAATAGCAAGTGCGCAATAGAGCAAGGGCAAATCTGAAATGGATGAGCACACTGTGTTTATGTAACCCTCTAACTCCTTATGTTACGAGGAGAAAAAGCAGCCAGTGATTGCATATTGTTACTGAAAGAAACAAACATACAAGGGAATTAATTATTTCTCTGCATAGCTTCTGGTCAGCTTACTGGAGCTCTATAGAGGTTATAGGTTGATGTCTAATACACCTGTACTAAGGACTGATAAATACCTGAATTTATACTAATTAACACACTGATAATTAATTGGACCTTTACTTACTCCCCTTGGCTGGTATGAAGTTTACTTTTGTATCAGCAGTAAGGGTGCTGTTTGAAGTATGGGCTTGTTATTTCTGTGTGTATTAAAATTATCTTTCTATTCTGATGGATTTGGGGTAAAGGCTGCAAAGTCAAGAGGATTTTCGCAAAAGGTGGTGAGGATGATCTCTTGAGTTCACTCTTCTCTTAGCTTTTTTAATTTGCTCCCTAATGTGAGTTAAGATGCAAACAAAGAAATTGCTGATGGGCATGGAAAAACAGGGTATGTTCTGTCCTTAAACTGCAGAAAAAATTGGCTTCATTCTTTGTAATAGTGATGTGTTGTACTGTTTTCGATAATTCTGTGTTCATGCTACTTTCCGACAGGGTCTTTTTTCTTTTTTTTTTTTTTTTTTTTTTTGTTTGAGTTGATTCCCGGTATAATTTTCATTTATTTTCATTTTCTTGTTAACAA
>JAVKLA010000017.1:23662297-23759900 GCA_034782735.1 Sagittarius serpentarius
GCAAGATAAATGTAAGCTATTGTGTAACTAACTACCCAAGTTTTATCTATGTTTCTGTGCGCTTAGCCCTTGAATCACCCAAATACAAAATAATACTTTATTTTAGGGTAAGGGGCACTTAAGTAATGCCTTTCTTCTGGCTGTGTTCAGCAGCTTGTGCTGATGTGTTTAGGTCTCTTCTGGGCTAATAAATGGAACTAAAGCAAAGTCCCTATATGAATCTTGGTGAAACTAGTCTTAGTGCTCTGTTTCAGAGGTCAATTGTTGCCTTAAAGTAGTGTGAAATATACTTTCTACAAACTAAGAATTTCTGGGTTAACTTGTATATGTGATATTTTTTTAAACTGTAGTGTAACTGTGTCTCTCTTCTCCATGCTGCCAGGGATGAGGGGAGACTCGTACTTCTTTGGAATGCGAGGCCTCGGTCACTATGGCTGCATCCCGGAGGATGGAGGACAGTTCTTACTGTACTCTATAAATGGAGACAACGATTTAAAGAGATGTTTTGCAGAGGAAGATTTTCATGAAATGATTGACTTCAACGATCTCCCGAATTCCCTCTTTGCTTGCAATGTTCACCAGTCCGTGTTTGAAGATGAAGACAGTAAGGTACAGTGTCAGTTTCCATATTTACAATGTAAAAGAAACATATGCCTTATGTTTGTGTTTATTGCAGTTTCAATGAAACAGATTGATAGTTTAATCTGTCTTGTACAAAGGAACTGGATCAAAAATATGACTTCTTTCTAAGGTGACAACAATACTCTGCCATGATGTTTATTTCAGGAGCTTAAAAGCCTTTTTGTCAGCTACGGTGGAAAAAAGGTGTTTTTTTTTGTTCACATTTGCAGAATACTGAAATAAGGTATATGTCTTCATAGCAACCATAGTTGCTGTCATGATGGAGGTGGCAAAGTTAAACACATGAAAATTTCTCCCACTTGCTGATCATGTACCACTGTGATCACGTACCACTGCCATTCTTCTATTTTCTCATAGAATCATTTATGTTGGAAAAGACCTTTAAGATCATCAAGTCCAACTGTTAATCTGGCACTGCCAAGTCCACCACTAAACCATGTCCCTGAGCATCACATCTACACGTCTTTTAAACATCTTCAGGGATGGTGACTTAGTCACTTCCCTGGGCAGCCTGGTCTAATGCTTGACAACTCTTTTGGTGAAGAAATTTTTCCTAGTAGCCCATCTAAACCTCCCTGGTGTAACTTGAGGCCGTTTCCACTCATCCTGTCACTTCTTAACTTGGTAAGAGACCAACACCCACCTTGCTACAACCTCCTTTGAGGTAGTTGTAGAGAGTGATAATGTCTCAAATGTTTTAAGATAACTGAAATGCTATTTTGTCTGGAAAATCTAAAATGAATGATAGTGAGAACAAAGACAAGAGGTATTGGGTGAGAATATTTTGTAACTCTGGAATTAGTCTAAAACAATGTTGAAAACAATATCCTCTTAAAATAAAAAAAAAAAAATCAACTTTTGCAGGAAGTGTTCAGTTCCTGTTTCTTAGCCTAGTATTCTTCCTGATGAAGATGTTCGGAATATAAAACTGGTAACTTGGTGCTTTATTGTCTGATGAAATTAGTCTAGGCTAACTGTTACAGGCACATCCGAGGCTACTTTAGTGTCTTGTCCAGAATTTTCAATTTGGAAACAAGCTGGCAAGTGGTAAAGTGGGTTTTTGCTGGAACTGGCTGATGACATATCCAGATAAGACTACAAATTCACTGGGACCAAAGCAACCTGGATGGACAAAGGGTCTTTAATGGGGAAATTAGCAGGTGAAAGGGAAATAAGACTAAGGATACGTGCTTCCTGTTAAAGGTACTGAAGGTGGTATCTGTTGAGGCTGCACAGGAGGAATTATTTGGGTTTAATTTTTTTAGACATCTTTGTCTTCTATAATGATGTCTTGTGTACGTTTAAGTAATACAGATTAAAAGAAAAGTTCATACCACAGCATTAAACAAAATGGTCATGTTTATATATAAATAAATTCTATGCTGTAAACTGCAGTCTTGGAAAACAGTGCACCATTTTATTATATTTAAGTCCTGTTGCTAATAAGCATCTTGCACTTATGTTGTTCCATTTTTTGGAATTTTGTAACCATCTGGTACTGAACTTCACTAAAGTTGAATGGGTCTGAAAGTCCAGATTTAAAGGAAGAAGAGGGAAGCTTGCCTAGAACTAGAGAATCTCTCTTCATCCTGCAGAGATTCTATCCTCACTTGCTCCTGAGCTTTTCCTTTTGAGAGCTGTATTCCTGGATTTAGCTGATGGCTTAGAAAATGGAATGGGTGATAATGTAAGTATGTGGGATAGCAATTCCCAAAGACTTGCAGAACTTACGGATGTCTTAAGAATAGAAGCTGGGTTGTGGAGGTGGATATTCTGTTCCATGTGCATGTCTGTAAACTGTATGTCAATGACATGGATTGAACAGCTCTGTTTGCAGGGAAGTAGTTACTCCTGTAAATCTGTATTTAACTAGATGGGATTACCTTCAGATTTCTCATTAAATCCAAGGACCTGGGGAGCTGATTATGATTATTATTCCTGTAGAACATGTACTTGTGCTCCCAGTTGATTAATACCTGTAATCCTTTCTATTATTAACTGTTGCTGCAGAGTAAGAGCACACATGAATTCAATGTAAAATATTGTCCAGTTACTAAGATAAAATTAAAAATCTCACATGATCACAATAAATGCTGCTGACAATCATATCTTCAATTATATATTGTTCCAATGTATACATAGTGGTACACTAAACTTTTTAAAGAACATACTACAGTAATGTTTATATCTACAGTAGTTTCATTGCGTTATCTGTTCTACAGAAAGTAAAGTTTTTGCAATGTATCTTTGACTTTTACTCCTGACCTACACTTTTAGGAAGAAAATGGAGGTATGACTGGTTTGGAAGTTACAAGTTAGCTAGTAACAAAAGTCAAAGAAACCAGTCATTGGAAATGGTTGTTTTGATTTGGTGTGTGAACTTGCTGCATAAATAATGTTTAAATATATAAACTTCTGAGTGGCTCTGGCATGCAATGGTATTAATGTAAAGAATTCATGCTGACAGCTTTAACATTGCGTTACCTGAAGTGTCTATGAGGCTGAACTGTCAAGTTCAAACTTTTAACACAAATATCTAAGCGATATACTCACTAAAGGTAGGCATTTAAAAGCAAATGCATTAAATATTTTTGTTTTAATTTGAAGGTGTTTAACTGCTTTGTATCAGATATAGGGTAAATCCCAGTTTGTGCTTGAGTACAGGCTTGCACCAACCCTGAGGGAACACTTAGCTGCACATACAGCTGCACTGTGCATAAGCTGATTTGCTTTGTCTGTTCCTACTGTGTCCTGTATCCGATATACTCTTTCACCAATATCATGCGGCTGTACAGCACTTGGTAGGCAACACAGAATCCTAAGAGTGATGATGGCATCTGTAGGGAGCCTGAGTTTGGACCTTCATTTTCTGAAGGTGAGGAATTCTAGCAGCTTAAGGCCATATCCTTTACAGAAGAAGAAACTGTATCAGGCCAGGCTTGAGTTTCCTCCTGGCTGGCACCTAAGGTCTCAACATAGAGTGAGTCTGAAGAGTTGTGGGCCCTAGGATCTGAAGACGAGTGTTGCCATCTGGCTTGAAGGATGCTGCTCTGGAGTTACTGCCTGATCTTAAACACTGGTGGAAGAAAGGGGAAATATAGATTAGTACTAGCGGCATGTATCTGATTTTGCTACAGGAACAAAGCATCTGGACAAAAAATATTTCCCTACCTTTCAGACCTGTGTTCTTGGAAAGAAATCTCTGCTTTGGCCAGGAGAATGACCTGTATAGCCAGGTCGATAATGCGGGCATTTAAGGATTTGCAAAGGATGGCTTAGCAGCTTCAGTGCGCTAACAGCTTGCTACAACTGAAGGGAGGTGGTTTTGCTTATCTTCACTCCCATCATGGACAGCCTTCTCCTTCGTACAGAAAATGAAACTGTACCTTCTTTACAATGTGACTGTGTCCTGGTTTTGGCTGGGATGGAGTTAATTGTCTTCCTAGTAGCTGGTACAGCGCTGTGCTTTGGGTTTAGGAAGAGAAGAATGTTGATAATACCCTGATGTTTCCAGTTGTTGCTCAGTCGTGTTTAGACTAAGTCAAGGACTTTTCAGCTTCTCATGCCCAGCCAGCAAGAAGGCTGGAGGGGCACCAGAAAGTTGGGAGGGGGCACAGCCATGACAGCTGACCCAAACTGGCCAAAGGTGTATTCCATACCATGAGACATCATGCCCAGTATATAAACTGGGGGAGCTGGCTGGGGGAGGAGCGCTGCTTGGGAACTAACTGGGCATTCACAAGTGTTGAACAATTTCATTGTGTATCATTTGTTTTGTGTATTCCAATCCTTTTGTTATTATTGTCACTTTGTTAGTATAATTGTTAGTTTCTTCCTTTTTGTTCTATTCAACTGTTCTTATCTCAACCCAGGATCTTTACCTTTTTTCCTGATTCTTTTCTCCCCCATCCCCCTGGGGGGTGGGGTGGGCAGGAAGTGAGTGAGTGGCTGCATGGTGCTTAGTTAAACCATGACAGACTAGAAAATACTGAGGTTTTTTTAGTTTTTAAGGAAGATCAAAGGTGTGGAGAAGTAGATTATCTAACAGGCCTGTTGTAAAGCTGGGGTCACATTCAGCTATGTCCCCATCACTGTCCTGTGTTCGGATCATTTGTTTTGGCATATGAGCTGTTAATGGTAGGGGCAGATTCTTTGGTGTTTTTGACTGTACAGCACTGACTTAGTTGGGTAATAGAATTCTCATTGTATAGAAGCTAAAAATAATTATTCCCAAACCCTCGGATTTGCCACGTCTCTTGGAAAAACTGATGGGACTACTTATGTGAGCAAGATATGGTAAAATTGAGACCGTTATTTTTGGCTGATAGTGTGACTGAATGGGACATGCTACTCCTTTTATCTTTCTTGATAAAGCAACTGTGGTGGTGAGCCAAAGGGCATGACTCTAATTACTCCTAAGGGTGGATATGTCTGTGTTTTAACAGTTAATTGCCACACATAGCCCTCAGGCTTTCTGGATAGTAACCCTTTTGTTGTGCTTTTGTTATGTCTGTATCACTGTTTTGTAAAACCATCCTTTCTGTAACATGACTGTGTAATTTCCTTCAGGCTGAAACTGGTAAGCACACTGTCAAAGTGAAGCTTCTTTGTCTCTTAAGATGGTTTCTTCAGATGCTGTAATGCCTCAGGAGATGCTTACACAAAACTGTCACTATTAGAATATGCTTACGTGAGGGAAGGATGTGTTTCCTCAAGCTGTTTAGAGGCTGCATGCTCTTTTTTTCCTAGTATTTTGGCTCAAATTGGAAGGAGCACCTATTAAATTTGATAGTTATGCTTCAGATAAATAATGAGTAATCAGTTTCTGAGCATTTTAGTTATGTTGGAGCTGCCTAGGAAATGATAGCCAAAGTCTATTAAGTGCTTTTTCTTGCCAATGTAATTCAAACCAGTAGGAGATGATGTTATTTCTGCATGACAAAATACATTGACCAAACATGTGTCCAGTTCTGGACTTCCCAATAAAGGAAGACATGAACATACTGGAGAGAATCCAGCGAAGGGCCACTAAAATGATGAAGGGACTGGAGCATGTCTCCTATGAAGAAAGGCTGAGAGAGCTGGGACTGTTCAGCCTGGAGAAGAGAAGGCTCAGGGGTATCTTATCAGTGTGTATTAACACCTGAAGGGAGGGTACAAAGAGGACCGAGCCAGGCTCTTGTCAGTGGTACCTAGTGACAGGACCAGAGGCTATGGGCACAAACTGAAACACAGGAGGTTTCTTTTGAACATCAGGAAACACATTTTTGCTGTGAGAGTGACAGAGCACTGGCTCAGGTTGCCCAGGGAGGTGGTGCAGCCTACCTCCACCGAGGTATTCAAAAGCTGTCTGGACATGGTCCTGGGCAGTTGGTTCTAGGTGGCCCTGCTGGAGCACAGGAGGTGGGGAGGGGGTGTTGGACAAGATGACCTCCAGAGGTCCATTCCAGCCTCAACTATTCTGTGGTTCTGTGAACACATGTTGAAGCGTATCCTAGTTCTTCTGATGAGGAGGGTCAGTGTGTGAATGTAAGACTGAGGAATGAAGGTGATTAAAAATGCATTTCCTGAACCGTGAGCTTAATGGAGGTGAAGTGGGGAAAGGAGGAGAAAAGAAGTCGAACTAGAAAGTCAATGGAAAAGATAATCCTACTTTAATGGGAGGACTTCATTATGAAAACAGTTACTATTTTCATGAGGGATTCTTTCACAGTACAACTTTATTTACATATTGGATGACTACTTGCTTTTACTACAAAAGCCTGTTAGACTTCCTTTGACTTTTTTTTTTTTAAGATTATTGAGCATAGGCCTTAATATTTAAGACTACCTCAAGTGAGTGCTGGAATATTTGTTCAAGAATGATGCTTTAAGAAAATTCTGCAGCCTTACTTGGAAAGGCTTTTTTCCTTTGTAACTTGCTTTCAGCTTTGTCAACAAAGCACATCTTCATGCTGCTATTTTTATTTTTAAGGTGCAGTAAAAGTCACCGGACTGTTCGGTGGTCTACTGTGTTGTCTTTAACTTCTATATGTTAGTTCTGGAATTGAAACTTCCTACTGATGCTTTGACTCTGAAGCATATAATTGAAATGTGTCTGTTCAGTGCTCCTTTTAAACAAAGTGGAGCTGGCGTGTCTGCTGCCATGTGTGAAATGTTTCTCTGGTTCCCTTTTCCCACAGGCTAATTCAAGAAGACGCTCTAGGAGGCAAGCTTTGTTTCTGCAGGGGAAGATCCTTCTTTTGACTTCATTTTTAAAAATCTAGATTGTGAAGTCAGAACCTCTTTGGACATATTACATCACTAAAGCCTCTAGGTGTTGAGTCATCATTATATTTAGAGGGTGGCACACTTCTTTTTAGTCTAATATTAGTATTTAAGCCGGGACTCAGTGGAAGGTCACCCTAGCAAAGATGAAGTCACTGCTCCAAGGCTGGAAAGGAATGCAGGCTTCATTCTGCCTTCCTGGTACACTTGCTGTTGCTTTCTTTTACTTTCAGTTTTTCTACCTTTTAAGGTTGTTGTCCGTTGATATGATGACATTATCAGAAACTGCCACTTGAAGTAGACTGTGCCTTGTGCTGTGGAATCTCTATCTACTTTGTTTTGTTCTGCTTTATAAATGGGATGAATGTTAGTCCCTGCCATTCTGTAAAAATTTAAGTGTTTCTTTACTGTGCACTGTATATGTATTTTTATTTTATTAGATGCAGAGAGCTTGCAAAGAGGCTGCAGCAGCAGTGTCCTTCAGCACTTCATGAATCACAGCTGCCCTCTGGGAATCCTATCTTGCACTTTTCCCTGGGTGGTGATTTACAGACATCCAAGAAATACTTTTTTTGTATGATTGTGGAAGCACTAAAATATAGCTATAGGAGGCTGTTCTTGCTCTGAGAAGCATGCAGTCTAAAAAAATTCATTTTCCATGGTATTTATTCTGGAACTCATTTCAAATAGTTTCTCTGTGAAATGTACCAGTGCAACACAGTATTTCAGCTGACACCAGCTGAACTTTCAAGCTCTGCATGTGAGAGCCCATCTGACTGCTGGGGTGATAATCCCAATTTTTTCAGCCTCATCACATAAGTGCTCTCTACAACCTAAAAGAGCTGTTGATATCTGTCATTCATAAACCTACCTTAGTTCACTTTCTGTGGTACAGCTGCTGGACCTCTTTAGTCAACTATGTACTGACGCATGGAATGGGATGCTGGCGTAACAGCTCCTCTGTATAGCTGTTGTTTCTGTGCTTTACTCACAGGTCAGTTGTGAGTTATGTTAAGGAGCTCAGGTAACAAACAGTTACTTTGTGAAGTTGAACATACTGTATCATATGAACTATCTAAACATGACTGGCACTATGTTGTGGTTTAACTCCAGCTGGCAACTCAGCCCCACACAGCCGCTTGCTCGCTCCCCTGTGGTGGGATGGAGGAGGAGAATCAAAAGAGTAAAAGTGAGAAAACTCATGGGTTGAGATAAATACAGTTTAATCAGTAAAGCAAAAGCCACTCATGCAGGTAAAGCAAAACAAGGAATTAATCTACTACATCCCAGGGGCAGGCAGGTGTTCAGCCATCTCCAGGAAAGCAGGGCTCCATCACATGTCCCCCCTTCCTTCTTCCCACAGCTTTGTGCTGACCATCATAGGGGATGGGATATCCCTTTGGTCAGTTGAGGTCAGCTGTCCCAGCTGTGTCCCCTCCCCATTTCTTGTGCACCCCCACCCTATTTGCTGGTGGGGTGGTGTGAGAAGCAGAAAAGTCCTTGGTGCTGCGTAAGCACTGCTCAGCAGTAAATGAAAACATCCCTAAATTATCAACACTGTTTCCCGCACAAATCCAGAGTATAGCCTCATACTAGCTGCTGTGAAGAAAATTAACTCTCTCCCAGCCAAACCTAGCACACGCTAAGATGCACAAAGCATACGCGTGTCTGGAATTCCCTTGGGCTGTAGAACCACAGTAACAGTAAGGTCCTGGGGTTTTACTGGAGAAAGGACAGTAGTAAAGTTAACCTTCATTGACATTTGGGATCGATTGAGCGTTCATTCTGGTTGGGGAGAAGAAACTGAGTTAGTTTTGGTTGGTGTGGTTTGTGTATTCAGAATTTTAATTTTTTTTTATTTATTACAATATAAGGAGGTTATTTAAGGTTGCTCTTGTCGCTGTTAAGACAACTTGCTGAGGGTACTAAAGGCAGCTCATGTATTTATGTATGTATATAGGGTCTGACACTAGTTTTCTCTGAGGTGATCTGCAGAATTTCTAATGGAACTGTAAGGAATCATTAGTCTGGTTTAGGCATTCCTTTCTTTCCTCTTAGGCGGTTCTGGCTGTTACTGAAAGGATTCAGCGTTTCTGCTGTCTTTCTGGAAAAACACATAAGCTTTATGACTTGATAGCCTTTGAAGAACCACAAAGGGCATACTGAGATTGTGCAGTTGTAACAGTATGGTCAAGATAAATCTGTGCGTATGCCCACTTCATCCCGTGCAAGTAGAAGGTATACTTGGCCACGCTTATCCTGTTGGCATCCAGGAATTATCAAGCTCCAAGTGTTCCTCAATTCAATCAGTGTTCAATTCCCACCTGGAAAATGTGTTTTTTTTTTTTTTTTTTTTTTAAAACAAGTAAACAAACCCCAACCAACCAAAAAAAGTAACAAGTATTTCTGGGCCTGAAACTGTCTGTAATGTGGGTGCTGTCTAATAATTTATGCAGTACTTGGGCTTATTTTCCCATATGTGCACAGGGTGCTTGGTAGCACAAATGCCCTTGTTTAAATGGGAGAATGTGCCTGGCAAAAGACTAGCTGGGTTAAAGGTAGGCCTGTATCTGTTGCAGCTGAAATTTGGAGTAGTGCTTCAAAGCATCTAAATACCAGTTGCTTGTAAATTACAGAAATAAACTGATTAATGTTCTTTCCAGAACACACAGACCAGCAGTTACTGTCTGCTTTTTAAATTTGGAAATGTACTTTTCTCCTGAAGAGCAACTATGGAAAAATTCTTCTAGTATTGGCTCTCTGTGGTCATGCCCTACTCTGCACTCTAGAGGGAACGTGTTACCTCAAGGCACCACGGTGGGTGGGAAATCTTTCCTGGGAAAGGACCATTCAGGGCAAGTACTTCAATTTTTTTTTTGTACAGGAGTATCATTTTCTTATCAGTTCTGCTAAAATACACAGAGTTTTGAATAATGAGACATTTTAACAAAGGTATTGGTAAATCCACGCCAAAATTTATGAGGACCTTCTGTTGTGGCATGAGAAAACATAGTCTCTGGGAGCTAGAGGGAATTGCAAGGTCTCATCTGTAAGTCGGGGAAGAATTGTTCTCTTAATTACTCCGTTCTCTAACACAGTGGACACTGTAGGATAAACTGTGGGTAGGTCTGACTTAGATATCCCTAAACACTCTAGAGATTTAGATTAAGATTCCACTTTGCAGTTGTCTTCTGTAATAGGGTGAACTAAATTCCTGGACTCAAATGCCTTTTGATCTTTGAGGAAGTCGAGATCTGGCCGGGAACACTGAGGCTAAGTATGCCTTTCCTCTGAACTCCCTACCAGTGTTAGCTGGGTCAGTGAGTTCAACCAAGGACTTCTACTGACAGAGAAGTTTTGGTTTTTTCATTCTGATTATCCTGCTTGAAAATATTTGTGTTTGACTGCGTGTACATGGAATAGTGGGCCTTTTCTTCCAGGATGATAGAAGGATATGTTGCTTTCTGGGATGATAAGCAAGAGAACCTAGCAGCAATCTCTCCATGCAATTTTATGCTATTTCATATTTACCAAGTTTGAGAGTGTTAGATTTATTGTAACTGGTGATACTTGCTATTCTTGACCAGTGTTACTCCTGTTGGTTTTTTTTTTTTCTTGTCTGGCAATCTAAGGTGTAGCATGTTTTTTGTAAAGCAATATAAAGCCAAGAAGATAGACACCAGGTCACACTTGAAATAAACCACAGCAATGTTTTCTACAGGAACTTCCTTGCATCTAATTGAAACTTCTTTTTGCACAGTGCATGTTAAAGCAAGAAGTCAGTCCTTCTGGTATCTGCTGACACAAGCAAGAGCTACATCTTTCAAAGGGAAAAGCTGACTCTATGTAGTTTATAGAAAAGTCTTTGGTTTGTTCCACTAAGTAGTTCTCACCGGCTAATATCTGCTAATAATCAGACATGTTTTTTACCTTCTCTCTCCAGCAAACTGTCATTCTGGAGTCAACAAAAATACTGTTTTCTAGCTGATAGTAATCAAAAAGTGCAGTAAAGCCATTCTAATGTGGTTAAGGCAGCAGCTGTTCCTTATTTTAATACCATCAGAGGTCCTAATCCATCCACAAGTTCTGATATCAGTTTTCTGGCCCAAGGAAAAGGCTTCTAAATGAAGGTCAGCCTTCATTACCAATGCATAAAGACATTTGCATTTACAGAAGCTACATTCTGGCTTAATCACATTCAAAATGGTAAATTTACAACTCTAATTACCAGTTATTTAAGGGGATTTCTCAAATGTTTCATACAAAATATATGTTAAGAACTCTGCACCAGAGTTTAATGTAATTAATAAATAATACTTGATAGAGGTAGGAAAATAGTAACACTTGAAAAAGAATGTAGTCTTAGAAGGTGAGGGATACTGGAAGGTGATTTGATGTAATACAGAGTGGAGAAGAGAAAGACGGCAGCTTTAAAATTGTGGCATCGGTTAAGACAAATTCCACAATAGATTTGAGCACAAAGGTGAGAGATCATATTCAGAGTTGAATCAAGGTGAAATGAATTATCAGTTACTTCTGTGCATTTGAAAACATGTTTTCTTCTGTGCCAGATAAATTCATGCTTCTTTGTGGTTGATGGATGTTTAGGCATTGGCTGCAATAGTGCAAGTGTTTCTCTATGGCTGTGTTCTCAGATTCAATCCTCAGGCAACATATCTGCTGATAAACTGTATAATTTTGTCAGCTGAGGAGTTTGTACTACACAGGAAACCAAGAATTTGAACAAGTGTGTGAATGGTTTTAAAGAATAATGTCTTGTACTTTTATTGTCTTGCTTTAATGTGATTACTTTTAACTGTAAGTTCCTTTGCTCTAAATTGACTGGATTTTGTAGAAACTTCACCCTGCTTAAATTACATGCCTTTTGTACTGGGCTTTGAAATTTAATACAGAATTAGAGGTACTGCAAATGTGGTAGATGTAACGTGTATGTCTCGGAGGGATAAGAGAAACTTCTTCCATGTGATAGAGACTAATGAGCTGGAAGTTAAGATGACAGTAGGATGAGAAAAAGAAATTATAGTGTTCTTGGCAAGAGAGTAATGAAGGCATCTATTACACTGCAGCAGTGTGGATTCAAATCAGTATGTTTTTTATATTTAGTCTAAAATGTGTTAAGACATTGTAAGACTGCTGCATGCAGTCATTTAGAAATGTTGCATTTAATGTTACTGGAACAAGTTCTAGGGAGAAATCTGATAATTTCATCCCTGTGTTTCCAGTGTGTGGCTAGCTTACAAGGGAAGATCAAAACTGGAAACTTCAGAAGATGCTAAGGAAATGAGGTACCAGCCCCTGACTGAGCAGGAGTTTTCCCCCATTTTAAGGTATCAATAACAGGCTGGTGTACACCATGGGGCTGACTTCTAAAAGCCATGATAAAGTCAAGCAATGCGTGTGTCTTTGTTTTATCCTTCATGACTCTTCTGAATGGTGGTTGTTTATCTGTTTCTCAAGGTATTTCTTCTTGAAAGCTTTGGATTTGTTTGGGTTTTTTTGTTTAACAGCTGAGTCCATGGTGTCCATGACTGAAAATATAGTCAGTTCATTCAGGCTTAAATACCACCAAGTGTAGAAGTGAAGGGAATGGGTATTCCACATGGCCAAGATTGTGTTGCATCAAGCCACATGGCTATCTAGATCAGCCTTCTACCAGTTTGGAAACTGGAGTTTTATTTTTATGTGGCTTTCCTTCAGTTCCTGGGACAGAGCCACGTACAGACTGAGGGCACTGACACAGCGCAGGCCCTGATCCAGAGGCTAGCTCCTATGCAACATCAAACATTTTTAATATACGTTAGCAAGTTTACTTTCTTTTGGCACTGGTTGCTTTCACGTTCTTGCCTTTGCAAAGCTTTTGGGTGGATTCTCCCAAGAATGTCTCTTTAACAAGCAAAGAGAAAATTCAGGTTATATAATGATATATACTTTTTAGATCCATTCTGTTCTTATCTGCTAGTGATCCTAGTCCTCTGAATAAATGTGCGTGGTTGCTGTTCACTGTCTGACTCAAAGATTTTGGCCATGGACAGTTCCAGATTCCTTTAAAGTCTGCTGCTGTCAACAGGAACTGTAGAAATATATCGCAGGATGGCATTATGCTGTCCTTCCTTCTTGTGTCCTTCTGTAAATCCCCTTGTCTTTTGTATCTGTAACTACAAATCTTCCTTGTTACTATGACCAGTTCATTTCAGGTGTTTCTCTAAACATAGTGTCCATTATATCTGCTGTGTGCTCTGTAGTACAGCTTCTTCTGATATGAGCATTCTAATTGTTCCTGTTTGTCTTGTAGAGGGAGAAACACATAGCACAAATGGTACAGGAGTGTCTCCTAAGAAGATAATCTGTCTTTTTTTATATTCTAGTTTCAAACTATTATTTAAGTTTATTCCTTTTAGTTCAGATTATCTATTCAAAACCCTATTGTGCTATAGTCTTTCTGTTGATCTAAAATGTATGATTAGATTGGCATTGTGTAGTGACAATGAAAACAGCCATTTAAAATAGCTTGCCCAAACTATATATCTGCATTTCATGTATTTACTTCAAGTCTAAGAATTTAATCCTTATCTGATCATTGTCAGTCTTAAACCAGAAAGAGATCGATGTATGCCTTATCAATACCTTTACTGAATACATTGCAAAATAAGATGAGATTTTTATGAAACTCATCTTCCAATCCCAGTACAATCCTGTACTTTTCCAGACCATTCTTTCTCTTCCCATCCTGCTTCGTCTGTGCCCCCCCACCCCCCGTTATTAGGTCTTGCACAGATCTGCACTTTTAGAATTATTCCAATGTAAAAAAACAGACACCAACGACTTTCTGGTAGTATATCTGAAGGGCGGGGGGTGGAGTCTGAATGCAAACATTAACATACACTGGATTCTCAGAAAATTCTTTGTAAGCTGAAAGCCATGTGAGGACAGTGACTGTTTAAGGATTTTGTTTTGTTTATATGTATAACAAATATGCAGTATGCAGTTTCTGGATAGACTGATGTTGTTGAAATATTTGGTACCTACCTTGCTTTTTCTTCTAATTCTGCATGAGCAGTTAATGGCCTCCCTACCTTACTTTGCTTTTGAAGGACCTTCAGCTATCCTTTATCAATGTTCTTGTAGTATATGGACTGCTATTAGCCCCAGACCTATAAAACATAGGTTGTGTCAGTATTCTGTGACACTGATTTTTAGGAAAACTTCAGATTCTTGTTAATACCTTCTGTGTGTTTGAGCTTTATGGTACACCTGAATCTCCATCTGTATGTGTGTGGTGTTTTGTTTTTGGTGTTTTTTTTTTTCTTTTTTCCCAAGGGCATATCTTAGGTGTCTGTAGGGTGGGTTGAAGGAGGGTATTTGAAATTGGGGTTCTCACACAGATGCATCACTTCTGAAAACAGGGTAAAAACACCAATATTGTGGAATTTAAAATTATGAAAGTGAAACGCACTGATCCACTTCTTTCTGATCTCTCCTTGCACCTAATAATCATGCAGCAAGTCACCTTGATAGTGAAGATAAACTTAATTTATACCCATTTAGACTATTTACACTATATAAAGGAAAATCCAGACTGGTGCAGAAACAAACCACACTTTCGGCAAATGATTCACTGTGTGTGAACTAAAGGACATCAGAATGTGTGCTCTGGTTCTATGAAGTGCCATGGGTGCCATCTGCTGACTCCTTCGTGTACCACATAGCTCTTCAGCTGTGGGAAGACGGAAGGATAACGTGTGTTAAGGAATGTAGTTTTAAGTACCCCGCTGCTCAAATATTAAATACAAAATATAAGTTTTACTCCTTGCTGGTTTTGTGCAATATGAACAATAGTGTTCGCCCTGAATGTATTTTAGCTTCATTTCAGCCCTGCAAAATAGTTTTACAGAGTAATTATTATTACTGTTAGTAATAATTTGCAATGTTTTTGCTTACAGTGAACCTAGATTGTAATTTTTGCAGTGTATCATGGCTTATTGTCTGAACTCAGCTTCGAGCCATGTACTTTATCTTTTCAACTTCTTTTTCTGAACTCTTTCCTCATTTCACTTGTTATATTCCATCTGTGGTATCCTGTATATAGCTAGGAAGTGAGACAGAAATAATTTCTTTATTGTGATTGCTTGCAAGCCTGGTAAAATAGATTCTGTTGTCCTCAGTGAACGTACCAGCAGTGCTGCTAGGTGAGATGGTATAAATAGTTGGCTACACCTGATTTAATAACAAAGCTGAGAGAAGGGGCAAACTGGAAGAGTACAATTTAGCTAGACCCTAGAGTAGTTTATAGCCCATTTATTAAATTGGTTTTAAAGGGAAACTTCTGCTTTGTCTTGCTTGTCATAGTTTTCTTTAAAACCTAAATTGATGTATTGCCTTGGCTCACTCAGCTGAATGTCAGTGAGTATCTGCTGAGAAGAAATTCAATCCTAATAAGCATGAAAGCATAATATCTAATGCTATAGTCCTAGGCTGTGTTGCTGCTGTAAATCAAATAATGTTCTGGCAAGGGTTCCAGCACTATAATGTGAGATAATGTTTTCAACTGAATTGTTAAAACGGTCCGTGACATGCTTTTGGCTGAGGACAAATGGTACTTTCCCTAACAACTTCCATATGTATTCTGAGAGTCTGCATGGTCCCAGCGATCATTCCTAATAGCCATTTCAGAAGCTAAGAGTGAACAGTTTCCTTGAAGTAATTTAATTATCACTTAAGAGCATAGATGTGGCCAGAACATGGCGGTTTGTGTCAGGGCCCCAGGTGTACCAACAGGCTTCAGTTACTGTGACCAGTCTCACCTTTAGGTTATTGGTCCAGGAGCTCCATTTAAGCTCAGGATGGAGCCTTCATTCCTGGCCTAACAATTACATAGATCTACTTGTCTCAAGTCCTGTCATTGGACACACATTGTAGCCTTGGACTTACATTGCAGCCTTTCTAGTTTTGGCTCTGGTCCCGGCTCTTTTTTTCTCCTGACTCCCTGGATAGACCTGGGCGTGTTTCCATTGCTTTCTGTGGCCAGGGCTGTCTGGTTGCTGTGACCAGCACCCTGCTCTGCCCACTCTGTTCAGATTCTGCAGACATGCCCTGGTCTTTGAGGGCACTGCCTGCACTGTGGTCACCCTCAGCTCCCAGCTAATCCTCATTCATGGTGCAGCTTTGCTCTTGCTACTCCTTGACAGCTGGCCTCAGGACTTGGGAATGGGCCTTGACTCCACTTAACTTTTGTTGTGTAGAAGTAGCTCCAGTGTCCTGATACCAGTCTAAGCCTACTGGATTAACTGCAGATTTCTCATGTGATCTCTTGGGATCACATGAGTGAACATATGGTCAGGTTTAGACTGGTTACTCATGGAAGTACTGCATATGAAATAGGGACAATAATTCTAGAAATATCTAGTGGGGGACAAAGAACAGATTTTAGAGTTCTGCAAAATCAAAGCTTGGGTGCACCTTCTTTATGAGACCCTAGTATAAATCAAGCAATGCTCCAGAGACTCTCAGCATAGCTGAAAGCAGAATGCAAAGGCAGATCCTGATAGAACTTCAGTCTTGATGAACATCAGTGCCAGAGATGATGTGCTGAAGGTGCTTTGCTGGTATCTGAACCCACATGTGGCTAGCAGTAATGGGTTGAACTTTAAAGTGCAGGTAAATCAGAAATGGGTGTTGAGAGAAGTTTGTAAACACTCTTTCCTCCTATTACCTGATCTTCCAAACCACAGTAGAAAATACAGTATCTACACAGAAGAATAATAGTTGAAAACCTTGGAATGATACCCTCAAGACTCCTGTATTTCCTACCCAGCTTTATTTGCATCTAGCAAAACATTTAATATTCCAGAGTTGTTTTTTTTCCCAAAACATTCGGAAGCCTTTAACCTGAAAATGGTGTCACTGAAAATCTAATATAGAAGTGCTGTGAAGGCATGTGCTAGGAAAACAAGAAGAATCATTTTCCAGCTTTTTTGATTCTTTCACAGAACTTGAGGCTGGTTTTCCTGCTTTGACTTCAGTTCGAAGAAGCATGCAGTCTGTCTTTAAAATTCCATTTGACTCTTCCATGGCTGAATGAGAATGAAACTAGTATTTTTTTTCCACAAAGAATTTGGTTCTTGATTACTTGAGGTTTTCTACTGAAACCCATTTTGACTGAACAAAAAAACCCTATGGAGTTTTCATCATGGCCTACTTCTAAACACTTGAGATAGATGCGTGCCTGCTTCATCAGAAAGACTGGAAAAAACATCTAAAATGTGAATTCATACAGTTCCTTTACCTTTGCTGTTTTCATCTTGCTGTTTTCTTTCTTCTGGATCACAGTCTTTCTTCCTGCAGATTATAAAATCGAAGTGTGCTGCTGTGTGCATATTCTGTCTGTCATTTCATGTTGTAGGTTCTAATTTTCAAATTACTTTCTCTTTAACTAGAACATACTTCTAGAAGATAATCTATTTTCTGAAAGCTTGTTTGTATTATTCGTGTGCATTACCATGATATGTTTGATGGATACGTGAAACTTGAGTTATGTAAAATTTCAGACAGTTTATACAGTCACTTAAAACACTGAATTAAAATACTGCCAACTTGTACATTGCAGTTGAACTGAAGCAAGTAGGAATTATCTATAAGGTTTGAACAGAACATTCTATGCAACTGAAATTTAAGTGCTCTGCAGTGCTGAAGGCAGTCTTCCAAAAAGCTAGTATTGATATAAGCACCACAGGAAACCAATGGCTTCTCAGTGCTTTACATTAATAAATTACTTTTAATACTTCTTAATTGTCTGCTGAGCTCAGAATCCTAATGTGTTTTTAAATAACCAGTGTTTCATCTCTGGGTGTATATATACACCTTGTATTTTTGTATTTGTTCAAGATTTTATGGGTGTCCTAGTGTGCTAGCTAACTTTGGATGAAATAACTTCACTGCTGTACTGGTAACAGGAAACTGAATCTAGAAGCGTGAGAGTTTAAGACAAGGAGTTAATACTGGGTTACGTAGTTGAACTTTATGAAGCTTACAAACTTTCAGTGCTTAGAAAAGATCTTGTTCTCCTAACTCAAGATGAATGGCTGATATTTTGTAGCTGATACCTTTTAAACAGGTGGGACAATGCCTGGAAAAAGATGTCTAGAATGTGTTGGAAGGGTTTAGAATCTGGCTCATGGGGAGTAATGGTGGAAATCAGTGCCTGAAAACTTGAACTACGAAAAAAGAGGCCTGAGGCACAAAAAAATACTTGGAACAAATGCATATTCAGTTCCTGGAGGTTTAGTTTTGTGGTCTTCATGTACTTATAAAAGTGTCACTGATGGGTGTGTTATTTACAACAAAAAATGTCAACCCTTCACCCCCCACCTTGAAACTGGAAGCTTAAATTTCTTTTGCTTTCTTGCCCCATGAACATGGTTACACTGCTGTGTTTAAAGTAGTTTCAGTCTACTGCTTACGTTATGTACTTAGGTAAGCAGTAGGTTCTGTGCAGCCTAAAAAAAAGATAGTAGCTTATTTTTTGTGGGGGAAGCTATTGATACTGTAAAGGTGAGCTTTTATTTAATTTTTAGGATGTTTTCCTTTTCACGGATGGAATCTCTCATCTGTCTAAATAGACTCACCAGAAGGTGGGGATAAGGACCTTTTTAAAGGCTTGGAAAGGAAACATGGGAACTTTTTCTTTACACTTCTGCTTCTTACTGGTACTTTAAATTCTCCTCTTCATATATGCTAGTAACTCAAATCATAATATTGTATTCGGATACGATTCCACTTACTCTCTCAGCTACCTTTACCATGATTTGGCAAACACCTCTTCCCCACCCCCCAACCTGTATATAGGTAAAATAGTCTTCAAACATCTCTTTCTATTTCTTGGTGTGTGTTTGTTTGTTTATTCTTAACCCCCATCTATTCTCTGTCAGTGTTTGCCTCCATCAACCTGTTTAGCTGTGGATTGTACAAGTTCTGTTCTTCATACCAGCTGATGCAAGGATATTTGTACCTCCACCTACAAAGGAAATGATCCAAGATACATACTAAGTGGAAGATACTTAGTGGATAGTTTGGTATCCATGCTGTGGAGAGGAAGCATAACTGAATGATTACAGACCTATTTGGGACTTGGCACTCAAACTGTGTTCACAGGTTTATCTTTCTGTCCTGACCTAGGCTGCTTAATATGTGTATTGGAGGGCTCCATTACTATCCCACCTACTATAGCAGGGATGTTGTTACGATAAATGTATCGTGAGAATTATTTAAGGCACTTAATATGCCTTGCTGTTATAGGTAGCCCTTGACCAATTTTTTTTTTTAAAGGAAAGGAGGGGAAATAATGTTGCATTAAGATGAGTAAAATCTGACCCATATTTATGCGTATTTGTTGTCTTACTTGGTAAAGCCCTACTGAAGTATGTAGGATTACTTGGAAAGCAAGGTAATGCATAAGATGGATAAAATTTCAGCCTGGCTTAGATGAATGGGATTAGCTAAAATATGCAGTAGTAAGTTATTTAAGTAAATTCACAGTATGTTTTGAACAAAATGGGAAGATTGAATACTTGTGCTGTTCATAGCCCAGCCTTGGTAAGGAGACTGTTTTTGTTAAAAAGAACTTGATAAAATACCCTAGTTTTATCTTTGTATCTTCTAATTTAAGAATATATTGCTTATGACCTCTCCACTTCACTGCTTATTAGGATGGGGAGAAATCTTTGGTATTCTGATCTTTATGGGAGAGGGGGTATGTCCTCCAGATATACATGGAAATACTTAGCAGAGTTAATTGGTAACTAATGGATACAGTCACTATCTAATGCATAAAGATAGTTAAGTAAATGAATGGACTGAAGAGAATGCTTCCTGAAATACTTGAATACATCGGTAGTTTTAAATGCATTGAACTTAAAAAAAAAAAAAAAGTATATTTTTTTAAGCCTTGCAAAGAGAAGGGCTGATCTCTTTGACTGATGATGTGATTGTTGAATTTTACTTATCTGTATCAGAAGATGGTAAATTCTGCCATTTTTAATTCCTTCCATTGCATGCTCCTTTAACTCTAGTGCTGAGTGACATAAAAGACCTCTAGATGAGTGTGCAGTTTGGGATGTATTCACATTATAGATGCTGCAGAGAAATTGTTTTTATAAACTTACTCTTTTTTGTACATGGGGCTGGGAAGGAAAGAAAAAACAACTTCATCTGAGGTTATCACTAATCCCTTGTACTGATTCCTACATGAGAGCATTTTCTTAAAGGAGGATCCAAGTTCTTGATACCAAATTCTGTCTTCTGCAGTTCATTTGATATGAATTGTAGTTACTTGGGGGGGGAATTATTTTTTGCCTTTGTTATTCTCTACTGGGAGATAGATTTGATCCCCATATTCATACTGAATGACAGTTTTCCTACAGTAGCAGTAGTCTGTTGCATGAAGCTTTTAGAAGTTTATGCCCTCTTAGCATATTAAATAGAAGTTTTACCAACAGAATAACTTTCTCATAATTTATCAGCTAGAAAGTTACAAATGCTAAGCTAATGTCTTGTTTTTATTTTCTGATTATTTGTTTCACATGATGACTTACTTATCTGTGATGCTTGTTAGTACAGCACCTAAGTGAAAGTTTCAGATGTTTTTATTAGAATTTGTAAATAATGCAATAAGACAAGAAAGCACTCAAAAATGAGATCTCAAAAGTAATGTAAGAGACGAGATGAAGTGGTTAGAAAACTTTACTCTGCAAAAACAGATCTAGAGGGGACACAGGAGTCTCTCTAGTTCAGCCATTTTCAGTGGTTTCCTGCGTTGCAGCAGATTCTGTACAGTCATAAATGGGGAAGGTCTGAGAGAGCAGGGAAAAAAAGGAGCCTAGTTTTGGTTCTCTGTTATCTGCCATTTTGAAAACTGTCAGTGCCTTGAAGATTCTTTGTGGCATGGTTTTGTACTTGGTAACTACTCCCTCTTCCAGAAAAGCTTTTGTTATCTGTATGTTTTCAAAATACCACAAGGTATTTGTACCATCCCTAGAAACATTCAAGATCAGGTTGGATGGGGCTCTGAGCAACCTGATCTAGTTGAATGCTTACTGCAGGGGAGTTGGACTTCCAACCCCTCTATGATTCTATGATATTTAGTAGCTTTTGAACATTTTATTTTACAGTTTTGTAGCTAGGCCCGTGTATAAGTGGATCTTTATATAGAAACTTTTTTGTCTGTCATCCACCTTCTCTTTTTTTATCTTTACAGGAACAAGGCAGCAAGTTGGGACTATTTTTATGGATGTCAGAATATGTATCTTTCTGAATAAATGTCTTTTTAGTCCCTGTTGGTTTATGTGTGTGATCAGTGTAAGACTGTGACTGTACCTTGCCCCTATTTCATGACCACTGTGCTTCCTGGCTCATAGCCAGATGGTAGACTGATGGGAGTGTCTTTTGGTGGCTAGCAAGATGCTCTTTTAATCTTTTATGTGCAAATTTTTTATACTATGGCTGTCACGACAAGGAATGTGATGCATTAAAGACTTCAATGGCCTTCTCTTAGGACAGTCTAATATGGGGCAGACCTCTGCCCTGCAACAATCTGCAACCTGATACAGGAATTGTTTTGCTGAGGAGTTTGTTTTCCTTTTTTAAATCTGCTTACCATATATGGTCTGGTACATGTCCCTTCAGAAGTTTGGCTGCATTCTTTGCTATTTACAAAATATTTTACATACACCAATCAGACAGTACAATAATATTTTAAGATGCTAATAGAACACTGATGGAACAGGAAATATCACTCTTTTGGTTGCTCTGTCCAAAAGATAAGAAGTTATTTTTTGTTCAAGTTCTAATTTGGTTATCTTCAAGGAATGTTTGTTGGCTTGTGACTGTTTTCAGTTACTTCCTTGTGTGATAGAAACATAAATATGCCTGAGATACGTTTTGCAATTTAGAGTGGGAATAAATCTTTACTAGCTGCAGAACATATCCTTTCCATGAGAAATGGTTGCTATCGTTTGATATAATCCAATGTTGGAATACGTTTTAGCAGTCTTTTAAGAGCTAATTTAAAGACTTTTGACCTTCTTCTTTTATGCACATTTTGGAGCATGAATTTCATCTTGATCAAGTTGATGACAACGGTGCCATGAAATAAAACAACGTAGTTCCAAGTACTCCTTTGAGAGCAGGTGGTACACCCAAGATGCTTCCTGCTATGTGTTGTAATATTTGAGCCTAATTTTGTCTCTGCGGCCTGAGGAAATTGTGATATAATTGGTGATATCTCAAGTGAACTGAAGTAGAATTTTGCTTGTCCATCTTAAGTTGGAAGGGTGAGTATGAAGTTCTGACTGTAAAAACTCAGCTTATGGCTAATATTTATAGATAGTATTTTAAAGTTACATATTAAATTACAAATTAATACTTGTATTTTTTTTCTTTTCAGCAATGAGCAAACAACTGCCTCTTTACAGTAAGTCCTACTTGCTATGCTGCTAGGAAAGATTCCTTTACAGAAGAAAGCTGTGAAACAAATAGTGACCTCCAAACTAATATAATCTCAAGTTTGTATTTTATGGTAAGCGTCAGTACAGAGCGCCTCACATCAAAGGGCATAGGTGGAGAGGAGTGTTTTGGTTTTGTTTTGGTTTTCTTTTTTAGACTTCTTTTTTCCCCTCAGCTGACATCCTGTACATTAAGTGAAAATTGAAGCTGTTGGGTTAACTCTTAATGGTTCAAATTTTTTGATTTTTGAATACTTAAGTACTGGCATTCTCCCTTTTCATAGCTTCTTTGCATTGTTCTAATTTAACTAAAGAGAAAAGTGATCTATAGCTATGTGATAAACTTTAATTCCCTGTATAAGGGAAAGCTGTAGATTCTGTATCAGAGCTGTATCCGTAACTGTTCTATTACTTGATTCATATAACCAGAACAGAACATTACCTTAAGTTCTTGGTAACAGATTACAAAAATAATTAGCAGAGTAAAGTTAAATCATCAATAAATATTTTCATATAATTTGAAGATCTTACTTGTGAAGAGATATAAAAATAATATACATTGCTTCATTATGAGGTGAAGTAAGCTGTGATAAGGTTGTGAGCAAAATTCAGAGTGGAAAATAACTTGGGCACAAGTGATCATGATTAGAAACGCAGAACTGAGTAGCAGGTAAATTCATATTGTCCTAACAGATAATTTTAACTACAGTCTTGGTTAAAGAGAGACTCCTCACTTGGACGTTTAAATCTAGCTTGGACAAAATTACAGATGGACTACACTATAGAAAACAAGTCCACATCAGATTAATGGACCTGCATCTTTGTGTCTTGACATGCGGAAGTCAAAGGTAGTTGCTTTAGGATTGAAGTTACGACTTTGTGAAATTTTTACTTGGCATTTTCTGAGCTCCAGCAATTTTTTTTCCCCACCTTTGCAATTTGAATGTTTTAACATAGCTTTTTTAAAAAAAAAAAGTGATTAAACAGGTCCATTCGGCTCTGCAAACTATCTTTGACTGTTAAAGTCTGGCTGGGAGTGGGGGCAGCTAAGAAGTCTTAAAAACGGCATCTACAACAGTAAGTTCAAGCATGCTTGTCTATGTAAATGTGGCTAGTAAATTGTTAGACTGGCCTGAATCTAGCTGTGCTAAGTAGTGTTTTCTCCCAGCAGTTCCTGGGCATGGGTAGAGCTCCACAGAAGTTGAGATATTCCCTGTCGGCAGGCTGAAGACAGATTTCTTGGTTTTTAGGCCAACAGTACCAGCACAGGTGTGGACTGCTGTGTGCTAGTTGGTCTCAAAACTAAGCTTAGAGTATTCCTGGCAGACTTAGTTTACTGGTGTAACTGCAGCTACTGTTTAGGAATTAGTCCTAGGTCCAAATGTATGTAGCCACTTAATCTGAAATCTTCAAAAAATTAACCAGCACATTCCCAAAGTTGAACAAGTTCATAAGCTGCGTTTGCCTAGATGTAAAGCAACCAGAAGACCATAAGGAGCTATAAAATACATAAAAATTTGAGGCTGAGAGTGTGTCTGGTTTCCAAGAAAAAAAAAACTTCACAGAACTTCATAGAAACAGTTCTTTCTGTTTTTTTTCAAGTTTTCACAGGGATTCCTGATTAAAACCAAGTTACTTAAAGGTAAATGAAAAAAGCCAAACCAAACGAAATGCAAAAACCAAAGTAACAGCTGAACTGCTTTGCGTTCGTTGGAGCCAATATTTGGATTCTCCCCCTCCCGCCTTTGAAAAAAGCTCTTGAAAAGTCACTGTCTAGGCTTTTCTATATGATTAAGAAGGTTTACAAAGTAAGGTGGTGAGGAATAACATGTATGCCTGAGGTCTTATGACAGTCTGCATCTACCATAGACTTTGTATGGCACATGCAGAACTGCTGCCTCAACTGCAAGTATGACTGATACCACTGTTTGTAAGTGGGGAAAAATCTGCACTGGTAGATACAGAGGCTTTCTCTATACTAGGCATTTTAGTGGTAGCTCTAATTTGGCCAAAATATCCAGTGCAGACAAGACTACCCATGGATCTGGATGACACTAATCAGAAATACTTCAGTTTTTTTTTTTCTTGAAGACTATCAAAACTAGAATGACTTACAATTTTTTTATTGAAATGTTCTTCTAATAGAAAATGTTTTGTGTAACAGTATACGTTTGGGTTCACTGTTTGCAGCTCCATGTTTCAGAAGGAAGCTGATTGCTTAAATATAGACAAGTTGCTTTGAAATATGATCAATTTTCTGTCACTTATATTTTTTAATATCCCTACTATTTAATTACTCAGTTTAATATTGACAATGCATTGTAATGCCCTTTTGTTAGAGAGTGAACCAACGTATAGAATGACTAAATGATTTAGAACTGTATTAAAAATACATCTTCTGAAACACTGTACTGCTACTTCATGTGTGAGACGACTATGGGAACTAGCTCTGTTTTATTTTTTTTTTTATTTTACTTCGTTAATATCTGTTTAGAGCTGTATGACACTTTGTAAAAACTAGTGAAATACTGAGTAAACTGAGAGTGCAAAACAGAAGAATGGAAGACTGGTTCTGGTCCTTTCCTGGGCTGGGTCAGTAGAAGACTATTTCTCAAGTTCTGCCTGGGAAAATAAGTCTGTGTTCTAGGGAGAGGAAAAGGGTGAAACTAAATCTGATCTCTTCTATCCTCATGTAAGATACAGGCTCTTAAATGGCCATCATGGTCTCTTTCTTCTGTTTGTGAAATAATGAAATCAGCCTTGCAGGGAGAGACTTGGATAAAGCCATTTTATAAATACATTACAAGTTCACTAATATTTCAGCCTTCCTCGTATCTTTTTTTCTGATCATCACTTATGCTTTAGGGGACAAAAACCACAACTTCCTCAACAGATTTTGCATTTTACTTTAGAGCCACTGGGGAAGCTTTATATCTGACTTTTGGCTCCCATATTTTCTAATATCCATCTGTGCTTTGAACATAAATAAAAAAATAATAGCAGAGATTTTATCAAAATGGAAGATTCTTCTGTCTGTAATGAAGGCAAAAATGGGTATTTGTATATGGTAAATTTTAAGTATCAACACATTTTTTTTTTGTCTGCAGTTGGATCAGGGGATTATCAGAAGAGACTATCTCGTTTAAATTGTTGCAGCAAAATAAATACCTGGCCTATAATATCAGGATAAAATAGCAATTACCTAAGAAATCTATTATTCATTGCTTCATTATTTGCTGTCTGACTGCATGCTGTTTGACAGTTTACTTTTTTTTCCTTTGAACTGGACTGCTTTTGCTGGCTTGGCAGTAAGCACTGTTTTTTCTCAGCACAGCCATTAAATCTCTCACCTGTGTGTCCTGTGCAGAGCTGCAGTTGAGAGATAAGGTTGGGCTTTCTCACAGCAGTAAGCATTGGTGCTCCAGGCTCTTCTTTCAAGGGCATTTTGCTGTGTTGAAGCATCTCAAATGACAAGGAAAACATACAGGCATGTTAAATATTCTTGCTAGTCTGAGAAAAGTAAGGGTAAATGGAAATGATTTAAAAAATACATTTTGAAACTGTTAACAGAGTTCGTAGATAACTGTAAATCACACTTTTAGGCAGAAGTATTACAGGCCTAACCCAACTGGCATCATCCATTAAATAACATTTAGTAATGGAGAGTACCTGTCCTGCTTAGCTTATACTTTAAATCCAAATAAAACACAAGGGCTGAGCCCTGAATGTGTGTTCCTGCATGTTTTTCATCCAAGGTCACATAAGTAGTTCTGTCAAGAATTGAATCTGTATCTTCAGCATCTTGCTCCTGTGCCAGCCTATAAGCACCTCCATCTTCCCAGTGTGAACTGAGAAGGTGCCTGAGATCTTAGTTTCTTGCAGCTCTCAGAACATTGGCCTGGCATCCTGTGTGTGTGGCAGTTTCTTAAGGAATCCATGTATGACCTGGTTTTGATCCTGTTTTCAAGTACTGCAAGAGTAAATATATGTAAGTGCTTCACTTGGTTTGCAGTCTTTGGTCATTGTATCATTTTTATAAAACTAAAGATAACATAAAAATGTATCGATTAGAAATTTGCCTGGGAAGTCTGTTTTATGCATGCTCATTAACATTGCCATAGATCTACACAGTAGGTAAGTATTACCATTCCTTTCTTGCTGTTGAAGAAATTGAGGCATAGTGGTAACACTGTGTGTAGGATTCAGTTCAAGATCAACACTTTAAACATCAGCTTGTACATACGAACTTTGTGTTTAGGTTTCTCTTATAGTTGCTGGAAATCTAGTTCGCAATCAGTGGAGGTTAGAGAGCAATTCAGCCCATCCTAAACTACACATGTGACTGGTCAGCAAAATCCCACTCTAGCGTCCGTTGAGCGTATGGAACAAGAAGCATTCAGTTGCCCAAATACAGGTGCTTAGTGCTAATTTAAATATCTTGAAAATCTCTCTGGGCCTCTGGCTGATGGCTCTGAAGAGAAGGGTCTTCCAGAGGTCCTTTATCATGTTTGCCAACCTCTTGCATGTGTCTTGGGTACCCTAAGGCAGCTCACATTGCACTGGCTATCCGCATTGCAGCAATGAAATTAAGTCCAACATCTGTCACCTGTGATGGCAATGTATATACCAGGATGCAGAGATTTATGTTTAGTTCTCTTAAAACTGAAACCTATGCAATTCATCTATGATACTGTGTAGGTAGACCGCAAATAAATTTAGCGTTCAGTGCAGGGTTGTGATCCTCTTCTGTTATCAGGAATTCATGTGTGTGTTGTGTTCTGTGGGTGGTCATCTGTTCACCAAATGAATCAAGGACATCCTGACTTCTGAACTGCGGGAGCTCATTTTGAGAGAGAGGATTCTGTAGTCTGGAACTGTAACAGTTATCCTGCGTGGATCCAGCACAGAGAAGGATTTGTAGCCATTTCCAGTAGAGAGAAGACACATGCACTGATTTCCACCCCCTCACACCTCCCTACACGTACTTGGAAGCTAAGGAATATGAATGATACTGCCACATTAAAAGTAATTAAACAATTCTGACTCAGAGCTGAACCTTGTGTGTAGCTAAATGAGACAGCAAATGATGTTGGCTAAATGACACAGTTGTTTATTCAGTCACTGAAGTATTCTTGCATTATATGTGGGTCTTTGGGTTGCTTGATATTCTCTTCATTAAAGGAGGGAGAATCCTTCATAATGTTTGATTTGTTCTATTTTCTGACTCTTCGACCCTCAGATTCTGAGATCTATAAGCATGACTAACAGAAAGACATTACCTACAGAAGAACAAAATATAACTTACAATACAGAAAAGTTACCTTTGCAAAAATCAAGACCAGCCAAGGCATGGTTCAGCTAAGGATTTTCCAAGCTCTAGAGTTTCTGCATGTCTGAGGAACTTAGCGATTTAGGGTTATTCTAAGTTAATTGAACTTCCATTTTCTTTTTTCCTCTGGCCAAAATTCTGTGTCTTTAAAAATCTTCAAACCATAAGAATGATTATTTGTTATAAGAAGGGGTGAATCGGAGTGTGTTTTTGCCACAATTGTTGCCAGTTTAGAATTTGTAGAAACTTTAGCTTGGGGTCAAACTCATCTTGGAAAAATGAGTGATTTTTGTAGCTGTTGGATAGTTCATTGTTCCTTATTTATTGTAAATACCAGTTAAATTTTCTATCTAAAAGATATTCTATTTGATATATAATTCATCTATTTATCATCGTTGGGGGGTTCAAAGATGCTCTAGATACTCCTGTATCTTCAGTATTGCTGTGTTTCACAGCCGCTGAAATATCATGAAGTTTTGATAGTAATTTAGAACTTAGGAAAGAGTAAGTTGTTGCAGATAGACTTCCTCTGGCTTAATACACTCTTGTTTCAGCTGTTGACTCTGTTCTTGGAGAAGTTTGCTAATAGACATTAATGGAATCTCAGGCTTTTTCATTTGTTTAAAAGGGTATATGTTGAGTTAAAATCCTCTCAACATTGTTAAGAGGGGCATAATTTAAGAGTAACATTTGATGGCCGTTCTATTTGGGACTTAAGAGTGAGAATATTATTTCCAGGTAACAGTGAATTCATCTAGCATGGCGATGCTAGCTCATAGCATTGGGTAATATATTTTATCTCATTTGCTTTCACATCTCCCTTGGCTTCAGACATCTCTCTCTGAATTGTGTCCTGAAAGCACCAGCCTTTCACCCTTCAATATATACAGAGTGTAAACTGCAGCATAGCTAGAGATGAAGATAACTCCTCCCCTCAGTTCCCAGTTCTTGGCCAGGATTCCCCTGGTCTGATGTGTTGCTGGTGTGTTCCTCTGGCTGGATTATCTGTTAATTCCGTCCTTTTGGGGGTAATCTACTTTAGCACAAGTCAATGGTCACTGTCATAAGGAAAAAAAAAAGCATGTTCTTTTTCCTTCTGTGGCTGAGGTGAACCCTCCTCAGTCTTCAGTATTCTACTTTCTTTTAATGTCTTTATGGAAGACCTCTTTGAAGGAGCTAAGTTTACTCCAGAAGATTGTATCTGGCTGGCCTTTCTTTTCTCTGTCAACAGCGGAAGATACTGGCAGAACTGTCTTTTTTTTCTGGGCTTTTTTTCAGGGCTGTCTGTTGCATTACTAAATTTTTATGGGTTTTAAAAGTATCTTTCATAACTCTGTTAAAAAAATAGGATTTTATTTGTGAAAGTATGTTCCTAGCGACAAGTATACAAGGGAGCTTGGTTTAAATACTTTTGGCTTGTGTAGTAGGCTGAATGAGATCGATAAAGATGCACATCATTAAAAACATTTGAGTCAAACATAATGTGAATCTATTTATGGTATTCCATTCAAGAGACAAAGGGTCATTGATACAGGGTTTTTTAATTCTTCTGGATTCGTACAACACCTTGATACGGTTTTCGTCTGCAAACAGAGCTGCTACAGAAACTATCCCTCTATTTCTCATAATAATGAAAACAAGCTTCAGTGTGCAAAAAATGTCACACTTGCTTCTGAATTTAGGTGGTATTTTTGGTTACAATGTGGCTGATGTTAGTGTGAGGTCCAGATACAGTGAAGTTTCCCGAAGGCTAAGTCAGTAGTTGTTTGCTTGCAAAAGGAGGGTCAAGATTTTGCAGAAGTTGTTTTAATGACTTGACAGTTGAGCTTGAAAAGGCTTAAATCTGTGGTACTATTTATATGTATCAAGCTGAGATATAGCTATAACTATGGTAACACTGTAGAAAAACAAAAACTCCACACGCAGGAGTAAAGGTTGTAGACTAGCACTGTGTTATCCCAGGCACTGTACAAATCCAGAACACAAGATTGTGCCCTGGCTGGAATAACATGGCTTATTTTCCTTCCGATTTTGGAAACTTTTTGTCTTTTTAGAGGGAATTGCTGATTCAAGTATAAGACATGATCATGAAGTGTTAATCATTAGAGAGCCTAGTGATGCTACGGGATTACTTTGGTTCTTGTGGTGGAACAATACCACCCAGAGTTATGTTTAATCAGTATTATTCTGAGTTCTAGAACCTGTTCAATGGCTATACACGTAACTGTAAAAACTTGGTATTTCCATACTCAGCCTAGAGGTACAAGTAGGTCTCAATTGTTTGTAAACTCACTTCCCTGAAATATTCACACATACTGAATACTGCCCATTTATTTTCGTGCAGAATTGTTACTATGGGCAAAACCTGAAACGAACTGAGAAACTTCTGAATGACTGTTCAAAACTACTACATTCTCTCCATTCTCAGAATTTGATGGTCATTGTATTAAGCCTAATGTAAAATTGGTAGGGGATGGCAATAGTTATATACTTTTGGATGCACTTACATGGCATTCTACTTCAGGTCATTTTCTTCTGAAATGGTCTTCTACCTTCTGTGTTTTGGCTCACATTGCAGAGCACACTTGCATGTAGGTTCCCTTCAGATGAACCTAAACCAGAGGATGCCTCCAGGACTGCTTCTGCTGTGCTGCTGCTGGATACCAGTCCTCAGGCCATACTAGAGCTAGCCTAAAATAATCCCTCTTGAAATAGGTTTACTGTTGATGTCAGGTCCTCAGCACCAACTGTTATACTTGAAAAAAATACCTGCTTGTATTTGTCAGTATTAATATTCCATATGTTGTCTGACCTTTAACTTTCAGGTGAAGCTTTAAGGAATGTACGTGATCCATGAATCCTCTGGCTTAGCACCTGCCAACAAGAGAGCAGCTTTCCTGTGCACATGGTAGTATAGAAGCTGTGATTAGTAGCAGTTTGTGATCTGGAGAACCTACTGAAAGAGTAGGGTCTTCAAGTATGCTGAAGTGCATATGTGTCTATATCAATTTCTATTTATTAAATATGATATTTTAAAATATGCATGAAATATGGCTTTATTTTTTCTTGCGAGTTGGTGAATTGAATTTAGTTTCCGAGAAGAAAAAACAACTAGGTTGGCTCTGTGAAGAGCTCACTAAAATACCCTAGTGAGCTAGAGTGGTTTTTAAGGGGGAAAAAAATAGGTTATGCTTAGGAATAGGCAAGAAGAAACAAGATATGAAAGTAATTGATCTCAGTAACATTTCCTTACTCGGATGGAGTGGAAAAATTGCAACGATTCTGTTTTGAAAGGAGATGAATAGTAGAAGTGCAAGAATAAACATGAAGTGGAACAGGTCAGTTCGTACACCATGTACCAGTCTTCATAAGAAGATTAAGGAGATGGGCTATTGAAATTGATAGGTGACAGTTTTAAAAATGAAAAAAGGAAATAAATTGTTATGGAACTATCCAGTGTGGCTCTGTACTGTAAGATCTCTTTTCCGTCACTGCTATGAAACCACACTCAAGCCAGGCATCACTTTGAGTTTGGATGCCTTTCTAGACATTAATGATCAGCATCGTTTAATTCTTGATGTTTTCCTTTTTCAAATGATCGTTATGGTTTTTTATCCTGTTGGTCCATTACTGCTAAAACTTTCATTAGGCTCAGATATACATGACTCATCTTTGCTTTCAGTGTTTCGTTCCAGCTCTTTGATAACCACTTACTAACTTTTCAGTTTTCTGATGACATGATTTTTCCATTGGTGCCTGCTTAGAACTTCAATCAGGCATCTTTATGGCTTTTTTCTGTGATATCACATATACATGATATTCAAATATATGGATAAAAGTTCCTCTAAACATGCATAAAAATGTTAACTTCAAATTCTTTCTAAAAAGTGTTTTCCTGTGGTTTATGAAAAAACTTGACGGTGATCGAGTGACTGGTGTACAATACAGTTGATTATCATGATAAACCATATTGATTCATTTGAGGCCTTGTACTACCCCATCCGTTTCTGTTGATCAGTATAGTCTTGGTTTGTAAAATCTTTAGTGTTGCGATATGTTTCTGTCCTGGTTCTGGATCTTAGTTTGTGATTACTGCTGAGGGGGCTACTATAAATGTAAGTTAAAAGTGGGCAAATAATTTAGTAGAACTTGGAAAAGAATCTTCTGATACAAGATACTAGCTTTTCTGTATCAGCATCTAACCTTATTGCCAACTCACAGGGTTAAAGAGTGGATTTCTCAGCAGAGGTGGTTCTGTCATCTGCTAATCTGGAATTCCCAGTGCTTAAATTTATGGTGCTGGCGAAAGAGTAAAACAGGAAGCTGGGTGGCTTGAGTCTAATCTGAAACAGCTTCTGCTTTTTGGTGTCTGAATTGTAGAGTTTTGGTGCAAAGAACTTGATCTATTTTCTGCAGATGTCTTCATTTTGAATTTCATTAAGGGTATGGTAGTCTGCAGCCCAAACTGATTGTGGTTCAGCATATGTGTCTGAGATAGTTTTAGACAACCTGGTTTAAAAATCAGTAGCAAACTGTGTGCAGCGTCACAGAACGTGGTACAAGCTGCAATATCTGTCAATGAAGCAGAGTTAGAGCAGAACAGTCTCTTACATTGAGCTGTGTGCTGCTGCTATGGGTTTTATATCAATAGTTAAATATTTTAATTCTGCCTGTTAATCTGATTTACCCATAAATGTCATCTCTAGGCCTGCAACAATTGAAAGTAATTTATGGATCACAAGAATGAAACATCAGAGGAAAAATAATGGTGCAAGTCTGGAATAAAGATCAACTTTAGAAGTCCTAAATTCGTAGATATTTTATTTCTATCATTAAAAAACAAACTTGCAAAGAATAAACAGACCCACTGAATCAGCAGGTGTAAAACATCTTCACTTTACTTAAAAATATTTTTCAGTTGAATAGTGTTACATTTGTGAAGGATTAATCCTAAGGACAGATAGTATAAAGTTTTCCTAGTGCGAAGTCCTAATTTCAAGGGAAGTTTTCATGTTCTGCTCTTTGAAGGGGTATTGACTTCCAAATCACACACAGACATGCTTCTGATCTTTATGAAGATGAGTCATAGTGCAACTTGTATGTCTAAGTACTGGGATCAAATTTGCAGTGTGTTGATCACTCTTGATGCTAGGACTAGATGTTCTCTGATCTCATGTGTGGGGTTATATAGCATGCTTTATTAAAAAAGAAGATTTAGAGCTATTAAAAGCAGAATGCTGAGGTTTTGTTGTTTTGGGTTTTTTTATTAGTGCTCTGCTGTAGATTTTAAAGTATAATAAAGTAATGAACATTACTTTGAGCTTAGTGGCTTTAAATGCTGGGTTAATTTACACTCAGAGCGGAGCTTTCAGTGTCAGGCGATCTTTTTTGCCAACATAAGCACTCAGCTGAAACAACAGCTATGACTCAGTTGCCAGCGAACGCTGCTTGAATTGATTTAGTCTGAGTTCAGATTTAGCACATAATCATGTTCAATTTGATCCTCTGTGCTGCCTAGAGATAAAAGGGTTGAAAAAATAGATTTAGCTTATGTCAGTCTTTGTGGTGATGTCATTGCCATGAGAGATGGAATAGCGCTGTTACTATGCTGTGCCTGCTCAGTTGGTGGGTGTATGAGGGAAAGGCAAGGAGCAACTCAGTTAAGTGCAAAGAGCTTGTGTCAGAAGCTTGCAGTTATTGTCAGCATTGAAACAGAATTTTGGACTGTTCAATTGCAATACTGAATTGAAGATTTTTTTCCTTTTTTTTTTTTTTTTTTTTCTTCCAATCATTTGTTACTCTGAGGTTGTCTAACTCTGTATACAAAAAGGGGGGATGCCAGCCCGTAGCATGGACTGTGATGTTTCCACTCTGGTTGCCTGTGGGGTTGATGTGGAGATTTTTGCCAACCAAGAGGCTAAGGTATGCGCCTACAATTCTTTTGTTACAGATGCTTCTTAGAAAAGCCTTTGGGAGCAATAGGCATTTGTATGTAGCAATTCAGAACAAGGAGGCAGATGAAATTCTGCAGCAGTAGTAAAAGACATGCAGTTAAAAAAAAATCTGTTAATTAGGGGAGAGAAATACGGGAGAGAAATGTGCCTGCTTTTTACTGTGTTTTGATAAGCTGAAAGAATGGGCTGGTGTTTGCTCTTTAATGATACAAGAAATGGGTTATGTAACTGGCATCTGTGCATATGCATGTTTCACATTCATAACAAATCATTCATTCTTAATTTTGTCAAGATATTTTTAGTCCAGTGTCACTTTTTAAATCAGCCTTGCTGTAAATGTTATTTATCGATGTTGATAGTCTTCCAGTATTTTTACTCAGTTGAACAGTAGCTGTTTCTTTTCTTCAGATCTAAATCATGTATACAAGTATAAATATTCTGTGAAGGGTTAAAAGTTTGTAGCAAGTATTTTGGTGCATCTGCAGTATAACAGAATACAGAAAGTTGTGCATCTTGCATATCATACGAATATCTCAAACAATGCTTAAATCTAAGGCTTGGTATGCTGGGCTCATAGTCTCTTAATTAGACAACTGCTGTAGAAAAGTCATTGTGTGTAATTGCTTACCATTGAAATCAATTATCTTTTCCATTTATTCTCATATTACTGCAAGAAAATCACTGCAAATTAAGTTTGAAAGGAATTTTAAGTATGCTTTTCACAGATTGTCTGAAAGAGCTCATAGGCGTAGTACAGTGATGTTCAGCAGTTTATTTAAAGGACAAAGATACAGACAACATTACTTTCTAATCTGATTGTTAGTATTGAAAGAATGGAGCAAGGGAAAAAAGGACTTACAAATTGGAGGTCAAATTTTGATCCCCTGTTCTGTTTAATTTTGAGTCAAACCTTGAAGCCAGTGGAAATACCTGGAAATAAAACCACTTTCACTTGCAAGAGGTTATTAAGATTTTTATTTCCCTGTTCGTTTGTAACCAGGTGATATCATGTATACTTTGTAGCGATGCTTTTGTGTTGCCAGCAAGAGATTCTTCTTAAGAAGCTTTTTCTTAACAGTTTAATACTGGATTTAGAGATGAAATAGTGAATAATTCAGAGGAATGGTTCAGGTGAGCAGTCTTGCCTGCACTCGGACATGTTTCCTGTAGCGTTCTGAAGTAGTAGAATGTTCGTCTGCTTATTCCTTTTTTTCTTCTTTTGTACTTAAGAACATATATTTTTAAATTTAGGAATTATACCTGCATTGATATGGGCTTGTATGTGAAGCAGCTGTCTTTCAGTGTCTGTTCTGTGCTCAACGTAAGACTATGCAAGAAACTAAAGTTGTAGTGATCTTCTTGTATCCTTATTCATATGGCAGTAGCAATGAAAAAGCAAAATTTTGGCTTCCATAAAATCAGCAGAAAGCTTTCCATTGACTTTGTAAGACTTAGATTAGCCTGATTTAAGCTGCAGCATCTGGAGAAAGTGGCCTAGGAACATGGGATAAAAGAGAACAAAAGGGTTACAGAGACATGACAGGAATTGTAATCCCTTTCATGTTACTTGGACTTCCTGTACTTTATTTGCTTTGGTTAAAACTGCCTTTTTTTCTTCTTTTTTTCTGATGTCTGAATTTAAATGTTGACTGCAAAGACTTTGGGTATGTTTACAATGGAGACTGCACTGCAGACTGCACTGCAGCTTAGAAACGGTAAGTCTGCTTAGAAGTTGTCTGGCTTAGATGCTAGAAGCAGTCTGTCCTCAGTGACCCACACCTCACTGCAGGCTAATTTTCACTTAGTTCTCAACAAACTCGGTTGTCTGAGGCTGTGGGCAGCGCTGCCACAGCTAGGCTGCTTCCAGTGCTCGAGCCTAGGTAGCCTCTGTGCTGATCCCCAGTCTCTCTCTACACTGCAGGCTGCAGCGTAGGCATCTTCTCTCTGAAAGTTTCAGCGCTACTGATATTTTGAAGGTGGAGAGACCTACTGCTCTTTGCTCACACCCAGGAGAATTGCAGCAAAAAAAAAAAATAATTTTTTTTTGTCTGCAAAAGGGGTTCACTTCCAAGCATTTGTGGTTTTTTTTGTTGACAGTCATAAAATAAACATAAAAACTTTTATGTTGACTTTGATAGGATGATGGGAACATCAAGCTTTAAGGTTAAAAAGGAAGGAGGCTGTTTCTGAGAAGAGATGGGTGTGGAACTTGAAGTAAAAGAGCAAACACAAGCACAGAAATCTTGCCTTCTCCCCCACCCCTGTTCTCCTGTGTGCACCTCTGCCCAGCCCTTCTGCAGGTCAACTGGAAGGCACAAGTAGTACTGAAAACTGAAGTCTAGGCTCTTGTCGTTTCAGTTTTCTTCTGCTATAGAGCTTTTCACGTAGGGGATTTTTTTTGTAGGGAGCCTTTTGGCTGTGTGACGGGAATGTTCTTTCAGTGGTAGAACAGATACATTAAAGATTTCATGATACGTGTGGTGCTTGATGAGATTTGTTAAAATGAGCTCTTAGTCCTATAGAAGTAGTTCTCTAATGTCAGAAAGGACTGTGTTTTAGGTTTTAGGATATGCTTGCAGCATAGCTCACTCTAGTTTAGTTTAGGTTTAGGACTGAAGTGAGGATTTGGAGCAGGATGCTGGCTGTCCTGAACCATCCTTGTCCTGCTTGCAGCGGGTGGGTTGGATGCATCTGGGCGGCTGACTGCAGCCAGCTGGCTGAAGAGGGGGGTGGACAGGAGCTGCCCTGTTTGCCAGGCCTGCAGTGGAAGAGCCAGGTATGTGTTTGGGCTGTAGAGCAGGAGCTCTCGCACCAGGTGGCAATGATGCCTCCTGAAGCTGTCACTCTTCCAGGGCAATGGCTTTTCAGTGCTGGGGCATTCTTACGGAGAGGCAAAGGCTGCTGCTGGGCACAGGGCTTGGAGTGGAGTGATCTGCTTAGCTTATGTTGCTTTTCCACCTATGGAAGTGACCTTATTCTGTAGGCATTATGCTCGTAGCATCTGGCAGACAGGCTCGGAAATACTCTTTTTTTTTTTTTTTTTTCCATTTGGCCTTTGGAACAGGAGAGCTATTACTTAGTACTGAAGGCAAAGCTTTTTAGTTTCAGCATTTGGAGTGGCTCATCCTTTCGACAGAGGCTTGTATGGATGCCCTGAAACTGGCAGCTGGCCCACATCACTGACACCGTTGGTTTACCATCCATGAACCCATCCAACAGGCCTTTCAGTTTTGATCAGTTGCTGCTTTGAATTGTCTTTTATAATCCAAAAACTGGGTCACGCTAATAAAGATGCTACTAACTGTTCAATGTTTGTATATCAGGAATTGGGAAACTTGAGAACCATAGAAATCATGAAGTGCAGTTCTGCTTTGAAGTTCACCTGGATAATTAAAATTCTTCTTCTGGTGCCTCTAGATGATAATTTTATGTAATGTTTGTTACATAAGCAGTTAGTTAATTAATATCTTGTTTATTTCTAATAGAGAAATTCCAGACATCACTGAAACAGTGGAAGAGATTTAAACTCATGCTTCTTACTCTAAGCAAGATATATTATTAATTCTTCATGTTCTCTCTTCAATTATGTTCACACTCACCATTCTGCTAGGCAACAAGGTATGATTGGGACCATGAGGCACTACTGTAGCAGAGAAGAAATACTAATGATCCAGACTGATAGAATTTGTATCTGAAGACAGTAATGTGGATAAGAATGTTATCTTAATGCAAGGAAAAACCAATGTGGACATGAGCCAGGCAGCAAAGGGAAATAGTAGAAATAGTTTCACTGTTGTGACCGTATTGTTTTGGGTGATTAATCCCATTGGGGCAGGATTGCTGTCAATCCATAAACTCATTATTCAGTTCAAATACTGTGGTGAACGTACTGCTAATACTAAGTTGTTTGGGATGGATGGTTTGGAGATTGGTCCTTCCCCTGCAGTTGCCTTTGAGAGGTTTAGCAGTCTAACATCGTATCTAAGCTTCTGAGGTCTAGAGTGCGAAAGCATACTAGGTTCTTGTAGTTTTTGCTTTCCACTTCAATTCTCCATTTGTAGAAGCGGCTCATTTGCGAAGATGTTCTGAGGTTTAAAGTTTAAGTGCTCTGAGATTAGAGTCAAGCGAAGCAAGCTGTAGAAAAAGGGAGGAGTGTTGCTCCTCTGGATACTGCCAACTGCCTAGTGGCAGAAATCATGACTTGCTGGGTGGGTTTCAGGGTTTCTTTTTTCAAATTCTTCTCCTTAGCCACCTGAGCTTGATTTGTGGGAAGAGACTGTTGCACAGTCATAAGACTCCACAGACTGAGTCTATAAGGAGGAAACCAAACAACAGCATGACTGCCAAAAATACCCTGATAGCTTGAAAGGTCTGCTTTATAACTACTGCTTTATAACTTCTTCTATTGGTATTTTCTGTACCTGGTAGTTCTTTCTGTTTGCAAATAATGTTGCATCTGTGAAACTTTCAAAATGCAATAATTCTGCTTGAGAAATAGATACGTGTGTCTTTTGATCTCTGCTTACTGTCTGTCTTCATCTAGAGTAAGTAACAAAGAAGAAGAATGAAAACACTTAGCTTTCTTGCTCATTTACTCTATTAATGCTTTTAAAAGAGGACTTTGGTTTGGAGAGCAAGGTGCAACCTCTATACAGTGTTCAAAAAGCTGTAATATTGATATAACTGATGTAAAATAAGGGAGTTAGATAAAAGCTGTCACCTTTGTTTTAAGAGGCTTGTAATCTCTCTTTTTTTATATAAAGCACTGGTTGCTAAGTTGTAAATACAAAAAAATTTCAAAAGGAACAGAAATATTTAGTACCTAAATAAGCAGGTACATGTCTAGAGAGATACTTTCTGCTTTTAATTCAATGGTAGTCTTGTTCTTGCTGTTCTTCAAAAGGTCCCAGAAGCTGTAGCGCTGTTTCCAGCACATTGACCCTTCTGCATGGCTTCAGTGTCAGCGCTGAGAGCCTATGAGCCAGCAAACCTGGGGCTCACACACCCAATGCTGCTGCAGACTGAGGTACTGCCGATAACCTGTGTTACAGGAATAGTTTAGGCTTTACCTTTGTCCTTCTAACAGCCCCCGTGTGAAGGCAAACTTCCAAAGAAGGCAAGAACTTTCCAAAGAAGAAGTGGTACCATGGTAAGGCTTCTAAGGGTCACGATGTGCCCTTTAGGCTTGCCTTCAGTTATTTGTATTTGCTTTTCTTCTTGACTCAGAAGAAAGGAGTGCTGGTGTTTCACTGGAGGTCAGTGGCAGCTGCAGGTGCTTACGCACCTGTGAGTATGGTACGCTTTCTGTTTCTCATTCTTCACCTTTTTAATAGTAAAAGTGAACAGCATAACAAGTCAGAGGTTTTTGTATTCATTTTGTTTTGTATCCTTTCTGTTGGAAGTCACATGAAGATATTTCCTTTTCATAATGATAACTAGACAATGAGCAATTTGTGGTCAAATAAAAATAGATAACAGCTAGAATGTGTTGCTAGAAGGTGCAGCATTAATCCAATGCAGGTAATAATGTAAGATGGACCCTGCAATTATACTGATAAATGGCCCAGCCTATGTGAGCAGGAATGAAGAGATGATGATTTTCTTCAGCAGATTTGAAGAGTTAATCAGTAAAGCTATAGACTGAGGTACTTTTAGTAGAGATGCAAGTGCAATACTGATTTTTCGTTAAATTACTTTGGTTAGAATTCCCAGAAGAACCTAAAGAGGTGAAGTACCCAAATTCTTTCTGTTTTTCTCAAAGTTTTTCAAGGGCACGTTGTTTTCAGGTCTATAGTGATCTAGTCTCATTCTTCTCTGAAGGTACAGTATATGTGCACTGTTTTGTCTCAAGCTTTACTGTTTGCTGCTTCTTAGCATGATCTAAGCTTTGATATTGAGAGAAGTTGAAGGTTTTGAGGTAGAGGTCTGCACCAACCTTATTGTGTGTATCTCTTTTTAATAAATTTTTTTGCATGTAGACTAATCGATGTGCTTTACAGTTGAACAATTCTTCCTTTAATATTTTCTAGGGGTGATTCTACCAAAGGCATTAAATAATCTACTTAGTTTTGATCATTCATGTGCTAAACAGCATATTTGCTTTGGAAGATACTACCTAATCACATGCTAGAATGCAAACAATGATGACATTGCCATTTTGAGCAGTGAATTCTTCCTTGGCAAAGAGATGCTGAACAAGAAGAGTACCACAGTTTATCAAATGCTTGGCTATCACACAAGCTGCCAAGGTCCGGAAACTGGCCAAGCTAAGCCTCTAGTCAGTGCTCAGTTGCTGCAGGATTTTGTGTTTTCCATCCACATACTTATAGTGGTGCCAGGACTGTGTGCATGGGCTTGTCCTGAAAATTTCCCCCAATAAGCACCTTCTCCTAAATACCAACAGAATTAAAATTTTCCTCATGGGAGACTTCTAAGACTGTACTGTCTAACCCTCATTGAAGTAATTGTATTTACTGACTTCCTAGTGTTGAGTCTTGACTCTTTTGTTTGGTGTAGATCGTATAGATGAGCATCAATGGCTGCTAGTTTGAGGCATGACAGTTAGCTGCCCTCTGCATTAACTGCAGTATAGGATATTATACCATTAATTTTTTCTAGCCAAATAGTAAACTTCTCCCCTTTTTTCCTCATTGACAATGCTTCTAAAATGCACATGTAGCCATCAATTTTGGCTCCAGCCTAGGCTTTTTATCTAGAATTCAGGTTGATTTCTGATTTGTTCATGTTAATTCCTGAAAGCACAGATCACCTTCTTACAACATCAGTGTTCTTGTGATGCATTTAACTGCCCCCATTCGGAATTTCTGTTGGTGCTGAATCATGGAGAAGCCTTTGGTTGTAGCAGCTCTGATGGAGTAAACAGCCCCACTGTCCCTGCAGGATGTCTGCAGAGCAAACAGTGCAATAGGAAAGCAGCTGGATGGGCCTGTGGCAGAGCTGGGTGCTGCAGCAGCATCTCCATGGCAGCCTATCTATTCTGTACTCCTGGAGTTGCTGGAAAAACTTCGGAGTGTTGTTAGAGATAAAAAGTTCTAAGTATTCTCACTTGCAGATGGAGAACTAAGGAACTGGGAAATAAGTTTTCTGATTAGGAAACTGGATTGGAATGTATCAGAGCTGGTGTAATTAATAATCTTTATTTTTAATAATCAGGTTCTGTAGATGTTCAATCTCAAATGCTGTTTGAGCTCTAGATGTTTTCCAGAGAGCAAGGAGCTTTGCTTGGTTACTAGCTGTTTTGGGTGGTGTTTTTTTTTTTTTTTTATTACTTGCTGCCTTTCAGAATCTGCCTAAGATTCTGGCAGCATCTGGATGGAGAAATGGACTTTACCTTGCAGAATGGCTTCATATTTAGCAGGAGAAATGTACTGCAGCATGGAAGAGTCTCCAGTTTTGCAGCACCAGATAGTCCTATCTGTTGACATAAGTCAAAGAGCTGAGAAACACGATGAACTTACTGTGCTCAGAGCAGTATCAGCAGGCAGCTGTACACAGTAATTTCTTCAGCTCAGTTTGTCACTTGCGGAAGTATCTGTCTGCTTCATATATTGTAGTGAGTAATCTTGATATGTTGGCCATAAAAGATGGAGGGATTCAGACAGCTGAATAATGTAACATCGAGTTCTGCTGTGTTATACCAATGTCACGGCCAGAGAAGTGGTAACCTTGCAGAAAGCTCTTCTGTCCTTTTGTTCATGTAGGTCAGATGTGCTGCTGTGCAGGCAGATGAACAAATTACGGTAAAAATCCTCTCAAGAAATGACATTCCATTTATGGAGTAGATAAGATTATTTCATCTGCTGTATAAGACTTTAATCCAAGTTTACCAACCTGAAGTTTCACTGTCCTTTGCTGTATATTCTTTTTCTTGGTGACAAGGTTCATTCAGTTTTGGTTACTTTTCCATGTTTCTCAGAGAAAACCAGTAACTAAACCAATAAGAATACAAACTTTTTCATTGCCTATATAATTGGAACTATACTGGGAAATTTGTTTTAACCACCACTTCTCTCTAGCTGTTGGTTTGGTGTGGGTCCTTTTTAATTGTTAGGGGGTTTTTTTTGTTTGTTTTGTTTTGGGAGGGGAGTTGTTCTGTTTTGTTCGGGGGATTATTTGCTAGTGCTGTAAACAAACAAACCAACCCAAACCCAACTGACCATCAGAAATGACCTTTCTCCCTTGAAGAGGAACATTTATTAAAGAGAAGCCAGTATCTTTAAGGAGCAGGTCATAGGTGGAAGTCCTCTGAGCTGTGGTTTTAACCTGAGGGAGGAGGAAAGCAGTTGGTTATTTGGAAAAGTGACAGAAGTGAGGAAGGGGAGCACAGGGTTTCAGAGGGAAGTTCGTATGATGATAGGGTACCCCCTGCCCCATCAGTAGTGCCTCTGTGGTGCAAGACCAAGAATGGAGAAAATTCTTGTGGAGGCTGGGGCAGGGAGGTAGGTTGTGGCAGGCCTTCTGATTGAGTGGGTGACAGTGGCAGAGAGGTTAGGATGGAGGAAGAATTGAAAAGAAGAATAATCAATGGAAGACCAAGGTAAGAACAGATGACTTTGACTTCTCGTGATGTAGTGGAATGATTTAAGGACTTTGAGAGCAGAAGCTGAGACAAGATGCCAGAAGAACCTGGTGATGGTCAAAAAAAGGAGGCCTTTGTGAAAAAGGTTTCACCATGCATGTGTTAGCATGATTTAAACCTTAGGTAAAGTAATTTTGACAGCTTTCTACTTTCCTGAAAGTATCTTCCACAGGCTTCCATTCTACCTCCAGTTAACAAAACCCCTTTGTGAACTGTTACTCTGGGCTGCTGCCGCTTTCCTTTCAACTCCCTCCTGAAAACTTTTTGCTGTTAAATGTCTTACAAGGAATTAAATGATTGAATGTGGCTAGACTAAGCTACGTATGCATGCATGGGACAGAAAATATTTTGTAAACCCTACCAAAACCAAAAAATCTGTTTTCTTTTAACATATCTTATTCCTACCTTCTCTGTCTTCCTTTCTGCTTCATCCTACTGGAATGCAAGAAGGAACTGTGTGTTTTCCCTTGTTGTTTTTGTCCAGTGTGGTAGATGATACTAGAAATAAATAACTACTATTTCTAAATTCTTGAAAGTATCCAAACAGTATGTGATACAGTAAGACATGATATATAAAACGATGAAAATGTTCTGGGCATACTTCTTTTAGCAAATGGAGGTAGGTAAATTGGTTTTGATTTTTGATCTTAACAATTAAGGAAGAAATTAATAATGGCAAGTGCTTTTGGTGGAAATTATTTTGAAGTAAGCTTTTGAAATAAAGTAAGTCTGAGATCAGATGAACAAAGAAAATTATTTTTTTTAAAAAGCAATTTTCAGCAACCTTATGGAGCTGGTAAATAGTGTCTCCTAAGAAGATTATCTGAGAGATGGAGAAGTGCAGGAGAATTAGCAGTTAAGGAGGCACTTTTGAATGCATAATGGAGATTATCTGTCCCGATGCGAAGGACAGATGGGATGTACATTAACAGACTGTTATGGCTAGATCAGATACTCCTTTTGCTTTACAGCAGTTTAAGAATTTATGTATAAAGTGAAAAACAAGTGTGCAAAATCACAAAATAAATTTCAATTAGCAGAGGATTTAAATAAGAACAAGGAAAGCCTTATGATGCATAAAAAGAGGAAAAGTGTGCAAATCCATTAACAGCAAGATAAATACATAACGAACAATGTGGGGAGGGTTACGGTATGACTGATTTCATGAGTGTTCTATAAAGTGCTTGACAGATAATGAGCTAAATTAATAGAAAAAACCAACCCTAGTAGTGGCCAGAAAAGAGAAAAACTGCTAAAAATAGAGATAAAACAGTTATTCAAGTGTACAGGACCTGATAAAAACTACCAAAGAATGCTTTAGGATATAGTTGAAATAATTTTTCTACTATTTGAAATTATCTTTGAGAATTTGCAGGTTACAGAGAGACTGCTGAGGATGGGAGATGGAAAGAAATAGCATTTGTGTTTAAAAGGAGGAGGGGGGACAAAGGCCTGGATAATTACAGATGGTTTTGTCTAACTTGAATTTTGGAAATAAGTTTGTGAGTACTTTGGAAGTAATTAGGCCTGGGTTGTCTAGAGCAAATCATGTCAAATCAATATGCCTTCCTTGTTTGACAGGGCAACTGGTTAAGTGGGATAAAGGAGATGTGGAAGGTAGGTATTTTGACTAAAGCTTTCATGCTGTTCAAGTAATTTTCATAAGTGATCTATGCTCTAAATATAATTTCCATGAGGGTGGTAAATAGTTGTTTAAAAAATGTCTAAACCAGAAGTGGTTCATTCTCAAACGGTGAAGGCATTTAAGTAGATAAGCTCACATGTTTCTTCCTGGAACCAGGCTGAGATTAATGACAGTAGTCAACACTGAAAAACCTTAAAAAAATGTGTGGATGACACCGTGCTGGTGGGGCAGGGTCAAATTCTGAACAACCTTTAATTAAGCAACAGGATGAAGTTCAGTGCAAAGGAGTACACCTGAAAAGAAATCAAAATCACAACTGTATAAAGAAATCCATGTGTCTAAACAGTTGTGTGAAGCAAATCTCTTGAGTTATAGTGAATTGCAATGAGTAATAGTCAGCAGTATCGTACTTTTGTAATCAAAACAAATGTAGAATCACAGAACAGTTTGGGTTGGAAGGGACCTTCAAATATCATCTAGTTCCAGCCCCCCTACCATTTGAAGGGACATCTTTCACTAGATCAAGTTGCTCAAAGCCTCATCTAGCCTGACCTTGAACACTTCCAATGATGGGGCATCCACAGCCTCTCTGGGCAACATGTTCCAGTGTCTCACCACCCTCATCGTAATAAATTTCTTCCTTATGTCCAATCTAAACCTACCCTCTTTCAGTTTAAAACCATTATCCCTTGTCCTGTCACTACTGATAAGTCTTTCTCCATCTTTCTTATAAGCCCCCTTTAAGTATTGAAAGGCTGCAATAAGGTCTCCCTGCAGCCTTCTCTTTTCTGAGCTGAACAACCCCAACTCTCTCAGCCTTTCCTCATAGCAGAGGTGTTCCAGCTCTCTGATCATCTCCATGCCCATCCTCTGCACCTGCTCCAACAGGTCCATGACTGTCTTGTGCTGGGAACCCCGGAGCTGAACGTGGTACTTCAGGGGGATCTCACCAGACTGGAGTAGAGAAGGAAAATCACCTCTTTTGACCTGCTGGCTACCCTTCCTTTTATGCAGCCCAGGATATGATTCCCTGCATGTAATTCCTGGATGTACGGATGACAGTGCGTGTCACTTATTCTCTCTCGGGTACATTGATGCTGGGCTACTGTGGCTAGTTTTCAGTGTGCTCTAAAGCAAATGTAGACTACTGGAGAGAACGTGCCAAAGCTGCAGGAACGTTAGAAGCTTAGCAAAGAGGTCGGGACAGCAGCCCTTCTGATGATTCTGTTACAGCATTTATGCTCTTCTGTTACAGCTAGTTATTGGTGTGTGGGTGTTTTTCTGCTGCTTGAAGTTGCTACAGAGCCTGGGTTTGTGGAATAAAAAGTCTAGTCCCACTTGGTGGTTGGATAGTGGTTTGCAAGAGGCAGGTACTTTCTGATTCTGTTGTCAAGCTGACTGAAAGCTCTCAAGTTGTGGATATTGTTGTGGTATTCTTGAGCACGTTAATTCTGTTGAGTGGCAGTTTGTTGGTTTAAGTAAGCTTGCTATTGCATGTGCACCGTTTGTCTCTTCAGGCTGGTTAGACTTTTCAGATGCACATTTTTTTGTCTAAAAATGAGATTTCGTGTTGCTATCTTGTTTACAGATCCTAAGAAGAAAACTACTGAAGTGTGAAAGGTAGTACCTTTATCTTTAGAAACAGCTGATTGTATTAGAGGAATTCTGGGAGTGTGTGACCAGCCAGCTTTCTGCAGGCGACTGCTAGTCCTTGAACCATCATCTGAGAATCATTGAACTAAAAAAATATCCTTATTAATCACGACAGCTGGGAGCAAAGCCAAATGCTGGGCCATAATAGTAATAAGTATGCTGCTTATGTTAGACAGAAGTAAATTACTGGCATACTTAAAGTTTTAGAGGTTTGGGAAATTGATGCATTTTTGTCTGAATTTTTTAAATAAATTAATAAAGAGGAAAGATGTTTAGATATGTTTCTTGCTTCTGTAGCAGATAACTAGACAAACTGTTGAAAAACTGTAATGATTTAAGCTACCTGCCCACAATTGTAACTCCCACAGTAGTGATATTTCTTGCGGTAGGGCAAGGAGCTTGGTGTGTCACTAAGCATTGCTGAATAAAAACATGTGCTTGTCATACAGTAGCAGTCCCGAAACAGGAGATTACTCAATGCATACTGCATCCTAGAAAACAATACAGAGTATTTTTTAATGTTGTTGGCTCACTGTTTGCTAAAACTTCTGCTTAAGCTTTAACTATTTTATATAGCTTTATTGTTTCTGTAGTTTTATAATGAAATAGAAGTACAGGTGAACTTTTTAAGAAAAGGTTTAAAATGTCTTGAATAAGAAGAATTTACCTTGGGAATGTGGTGGGTTGACCCTGGCTGGATGCCAGGTACCCACCAAAGCCGCTCTATCACTCCCCCTCCTTGACTGGACAGGAGAGGGAAAATATAATGAAAGGCTCATGGGTCAAGATAAGGACAGGGAGATCATTCAGCAATTACCATCAAGGGCAAAACAGACTTGACTTGGGGTAAAAAATTAATTTATTACCAGTCAAATCAGAGTAGGATAATGAGAAATCAAATCTTAAAGCCACCTTCCCCCTGTGCCTCCCTCTCCCATCTCAACTCCACTCCTGTTTTTTTCTACCTCCTCCCCCAGTGTTGCAGGGGGATGGGGAATGGGGGTTACAGTCAGTTCATCACACTCTTCCCCTGCTCCAGTGTGTGGTCCCTCCCATGGGAGACAGTTCTCCACGAACTTTTCCAACGTGAGGCCTTCCCACGGGCCGTAGTTCTTCACAAACTGCCCCAGCGTGGGTCCCTCCCACAGGCTGCAGTCCTTCAGGCACAGACTGCTCCAGTGCGGGTCCCCCGTGGGGTCACAACTCCTGCCAGCAAACCTGCTCCAGCCTGGGCTCCTCTCTCCATGGGGCCACAGATCCTGCCAGAAGCCTTCTTTTGCACAGGCTTCCCATGGGGTCCCAGCCTCCTTCAGGCACCCCCCTGCTCCGGCGTGGGGTCCTCCCCGGGCTGCAGGGGGAGATCTGCTCTGGCGTGGGCCTCCCTGGGCTGCAGGGGCACAGCCTGCCTCACCGGGGTCTGCCCCAGGGGCTGCGGGGGAATCTCTGCTCCGGCGCCTGGAGCACCTCCTGCCCCTCCTGCTGCACTGACCGGGGGGGTCTGCGGAGATGTTGCTTTCACATGTTCTCACTCCTCTCTCCAGCTGCAGTTTGTTGTGCAGTGTTTTTTCCCCTTCTTCAATCTGTTATCCCAGAGGCGCTACCACTGTCGCTGATGGGCTCGGCCTTGGCCAGCGGTGGGTCTGTCTTGGAGCCGGCTGGCATTGGCTGTCGGCCATGGGGGAAGCTTCCAGCAGCTTCTCACAGAAGCCACCCTGCAGCCCCCCCTGCTACCAAAACCTTGCCACACAAACTCAATACAGAGAATAAGTCATTGGTATAGGTATGGTAAAATGATAATTAATAGGAGTGTATACGTCTGTGTAAAATAAATTATGTGGTTGATAATAGCTGCAGATTGGTGTATATTGAACTACTCTATTTTGAGATGACTTGCCTATAGGAAGGCACCCTTACTTTCAACCTCTTCTGATTTATTCTTCCCTAAATGTTTTCCATCAAATTTGAGGTTTATATGAAGCAAGTCTAGATCTGCTGTGTTTCTGATTTAAATACTCCTTAGAAGGAGTCTTTGGACTGCACTAAGGGACTTGTAGGGTGAACTTGTTCACTTTTAGTTGATAATTTGTCCTTAATTAAATATTAATATCCCATACTGATTAAACAATTGAAATTGAAAAGTGTAAATTCTGTTCTTGAGGCTACAACTGACACTGGTTCTGCAGTGTAGTGATTTGCAGCTGGATGCAGGTATAGTCCATGCATCAGGCTGAGTGGTCTGGGAGACCCTCTGATATTTTTAGATGTAACCTCAGTAGTGAACCAGCTTGCTTCCTTTTATTTTGACTAACTAGTTCCCCCAAAATTGGTAGTGCCACGCCTTCTCATGTCACTTAGAATCTATTTGCATCAAATTCTAGTGCTTTGAAAATCTCATTGACCTCAAAACCAGACTCGTCGAGTCTACACATTTGTCTCCCACTCTGCAGATACATGGATTATAGACTTACATAATGGCATTTGCAAGGCACATACCTTTCTTTGACACAGAGACAGTGTGAAACAGTGCCACAGGGCAAGAAACTGGACTCTGCGGGATGCTGATTATTTTTATATGTCCTACTTATTTTTAAAAAACTTATCCATAAAAAGAGTAAAACCTACATTTGGTTACCACTCTGCTTGCCAGTCACCGGGCTCACTGCCTTCTTACTGATTGGTCTAGATACAAGCCTCTATGAAGAGTGGCTTCAGTTTTATAATGCCAGTCCAGTATAATTTTAATATCATGCTGTTACTGTTATATTTTTCACATCAGGAAATGAAAATGATTTTGATGAAGAGCAGTGCTAGTTTTAGCTGTAAGATAGGATTAGTCTACTTTCCAATTCTTGTTTCTAAACAAAATCTGTGCCAACTGGAAATTATCCAGTTGGTTAAAAAATGACATGGGAGCAGTTTGGTCAGGAATATTTGCTTTTTCACCCTGGGGTTTCTTCCATCTGCCTAATAAAACAATTATATCACTGTAAGACTGAAATGCCCTTGTCCGTATCCTATCTAATAGTGGACAGTACTAGTGGCTGTTGGGGCAGATAGAAATCATTGCTTCTTTTTCTGCCCTTATGTACCCGATACAGAGCCCAGGTCTACCATCTCAGTAACCCCTTCTTGGGTGCTGGGAAGTTACTTACCAAGTCCACCCAAAACCTCTCTTCTGGCCTACACAAGCCCAATTTTCTGACGTGCTAAATTCTTGATTTCATTAGGTACTGTAGCACTATGAAGTTCTAGAGGCTAATTAAGCATTGTGGTATATATTGGAAATGAAAATAGGCTGTTGCAATTTTTTTAATTAGGCAGGTAGACCAATGTATGGCATTTCTTATTTCAGCATTTGTGCAGCTTGAGATCCTGGAGTCCTGTGATGGGGGAGAAAACAGCCTCTTTAATTATAAAAATATTTCAGGCACATTGTTTTTCACTGAAGCTTATTCAAACTGGAGAGCATCTTCAGTTTTTTGTAGGACAATGCTGAAATGGGTGTTACAGTGACAATATTAGAAGCAGCATGGAGGGAGGAGTGTATCATCTCTGTTTATGCAGATGCTTTCCATCCATATTCTGCCATGATCTGCAAAATCAAATTTGCAGTTAAACTCTTCGGAGTGATAACAGCATTAAGATCAATTATACCCAGCAGATTATAGCTCATCTGGGGCTCCTCTGAGGGCACCAAATCAGGGAATGTGGGAGAATGATACACTTGCAGTCTTTTATAGTTGCCTCTTTCAGTGCAATGTATCAATATAATTGTTTGAGTCTATGGAAGTTCTGCCATTTGAAGTTAGGAGGAACAGACTGTTACCTGTAGTTATGGTCTCTCTTTTTTTTTTTTTTTTTTTAATATGTATATACACCCACACCCACATTGGTGTCTTCCCATTTTTGATAGCACAGTTTCTGTTGTTAGGAAAGTCTATATCCTATGTAATAATAAAAAAAATATTTTTCTCTTCAAATACATGCATCAAGCTCAAATGTTTTCTTATAAACAGTTAGTGAAGGAAGGACTACAAAGAACAAAATAGGTTAAAAAGAAAATGTACATAAAGAATTGATGATGAAGATGGATTTTCACTGGCAAGCTACAGAAGAAGATTTTCATGAATCATAAAATCCTTTTCAGGATGGTTTTGTCTTAGTTTTCTTTTTACCTCTTCCTTATGCTTATTTCTGGTACTTTTTTTATATACAGTTAAGCTTGAAACGCTATTCACGCATAGTTTATGTAGGTTTGCTACAGACTCCATTCAGTCATTCAACTGGAGATGGCATATTACTGTCCTTGATGTATCTTTATTGTACAAAGAGTCTCCAGTCTTAGAGGCTGTAGCTTTTAGGAGCTGTTCAAATGTATACAGACAACAGATCTGCTTGAGTAATTTGCAAATTAAGTGTAAGATGGCAAATGACAGATGGTCAGGACAGACTGGCAAGAATAAGAAACAGTCAAATAGTACAACCAGAGTGTTAGACGTTGGTCACGGTACTGCAGATTTTGCCCACTTGTTGTGGGCTGCAATGGCGGGAAGAAAGGCAAGAGGGGGTAGTAAGAAGCTCTTTGTTTTATGTTTTAGTGCAGAGGTGCAAAGTAAGACTAACACCTTGACTGAAAACTGACTTCTACTTTTTTTGTCTCCAAGTAGACTGTTTTCCTTTGTATTTGAAGCTACATTGTAGCAGAGATTTTTTTACTAAACTTCTGAGGATGTGTATTGGTGAGTCAGTAGTTTTCCCTTATACATTTTTTTCGAGAGTTAAATAACATTTATGGAGGAGCATGAGATTAGTTTCTCTGCTGGGTCTTGCTGGGTTTTTTTAATAGTCACTTTCAAAACTGTCAGTGTCCTTTCTAAATCCAGACAAGTTGAAACTATTTTTAGTCATGTTAGTGCAGTTTGCAGTTGTTGGTGGAGGGGGAAGGGGAAAAAAATTCCCCATGACTGTGATGAGAAACAGCTGAACTGCTATAAATGTTGATCACTGTAGGCAAAATAGTAAATCAGGAATGGGCAAGGCAAGCACTTTATTTGTTTAAACTGTCCCATGGCTTTTTCTTGTTTATTTGTCTAGTTTAACTGGGTTGAGAGAGACAGGGAATGAATAGTATGTATTTTATGGTTGGTTTACAACATTACAGCTCCAAGAGTATAAATAAAACAAAGTTTCTCAGCTCTTAGTGTTCTCTTTATTATATTTCATTCTTTAATTTAGCATTCTGTTCAGTGAGGTCCTGATTCTGCGTCACTGACAGTGACAGACGTGTCCCCTGACACTTCAGCAGGCTCAGTAACAGATTTTTAAGAGACTGAGCTTTCTAGATGCTCTGACTGGGTTTTTATACGCGTTTAGAAGTAAGATGCTCCTGAACGAGTTATGGAGACAATGGTTCTACGGCCGTGGTTGCCTGAAAGTGGGCACTGTGACTATAAGCGAGTCTGTGCCTTTGTTACCACACAGAAGAGGAAGTGGTGTACCTCAGAAGGGTTGAGGAGATGAAACTTAAATTGTCAAAGATCAATGAAAAATAATCTAATAAGATGGATATTTATCTAGCTTTTCTTACAGTCTCTAAGTTTATACAGCTAGTATGTGTATTTTTCACACAGCTTCTCGTAATGCATTATTTTAATCCTAGTTTCCTGCACAAGTTTGACTACCAGCCCCTTGTTATTGTCCCTAACGCTTCAACTGTTTTTTTTGTTTTTGTTTTGTTGTGTTTTTTCCAGGATTGCCAGCTGACTATTCTTATGAGAAATACTTGCTTGCATCTACCTTAGCATTTTCAGTCTGAGCTGGGGATTCTCATAAGGCAACTTTCCTGTTGATCTTCATTAACTGTGCTTTTCGTTCACATCACAGAGCAGTTCATGAACTGGATACCTTTGAGATGGAATTAATATAGAAGATGCTCTCCAGTAGTGTGCCTAATCTGCTCCAACTGCTAATGAGCATTCAGTCCATGGCAGCTGATCAGAAAGTCCTCAGCACCAATCTGCTCCTTCATATAAACATAGCAGCTATTGGTAAAAACTAATTAAGGTGGTTGTTCTTCCTTGGTTTTGTTTGCTAAATTAAGATAATAGGAACTTTACGAATTATTGAAGCAGGCTAAACATATACACAGTAATTTGTTCCTTGTGCTACCAATTAATTGTTGGGCTTAATTGTTTGCAGCAAAAAGACAAAATTGATAGCCAGTATTGTGCTGTGTGTTCTTAAATCCAATGCAGACGAGCTCCTTGGAGCTCACTACATACATTGTCTACTCAGTTATTGTTTGAATTCTTAAAAAAAAAAACAACAAAAAAACCCGGCTTTTTTTTCAGGACAGTCTGAATCTTTTCTTCATGTCTGTTATTAGCATTTTTATCATTCTCAAGCCAAAATGTAAGGCTGCCATTTGGAAAACAGAAATTGCATTAAATCTTCCACAAACCTGTTCTTGCTTTTTTTTCACTGCCAAATACGATGCAAAAGAGAAAAAAAAGAAAGCATCGAGTAATGTTGCACAAAATGGTAGCCAGCACAGGAATAGAAATCAAAAGTAGCTTCTCAGAGAAGAAAGAATGATGTCTCTGCAGAGCAATCCCTAGCACTGGGGGTGAAACTAATAGATCTAGTCACATACTGTGCACTTGGCCAGCCGGTTTGAAAGAGCACTTCCAGTGTTTCAGGGAGCTAATATGGCATCTGAAACTGGAGTACCTCAAATAGGGAGTGCTCAGAAAAGCTGGTGCTGGTGATACAGTAAAATAGCAGTGCTCATATAAAGAAGAAATGTAAAGTGTGGATTTTTCTTTTAGCTCAATCGTTGGGTGTGAAATTGAATTGAGAAGTCTCCAAACTATATTAAATCACCCCCTTGGCATTGCCACAGGAACAATTTATTTCATCTTGAAGAAGCCTTTGGTTTCCAGATCAGTGGAGCTAAGCAGGAGGAATGTGCGTCACATTGAGGTAAACAGGGATGTGAGCTGGTTAAAAACAGAAAAGGCAACGCAGCAAAATGCTGTGCCCCTGACATTTGTCAGCCTCTTCTGAAATGTGAATGCGTTTCCATTAAGCTTTGGGGCAGATAGTATCTCTGTACTTTTTGTTGTGCTGATGAGTTGGAAGCCGAACATAAATTTATTTAGTTCAGCTGATTTTTCAAGAGGCAAGTCTGTCTTGCTTTGTTCACTAGGAGGTTTGCAGTGCTATTGCAGTGCTATCACGCCTTGGTGGACTGTCTTCATGCAGGAGGATATGTAGAGAGGGATGGCTCTTGCTGCCTCAGTCCCAGTATGAGGTGGAACTATCTAGCTTCTTCCAGATTCCCACCTATTTTTGTCATCACAAGTTTTTGTCAGATGATGAATTACGAATGTCTATACCACATTGTGTAATTCGTGTTATATTTCTCAAAGTCTGTCTCTGGAACGAGACACTGAATCTGTAAGCAGTAAGCACTATATCAAATATTTCTGCCATCAGAATGATTTTGGCACAAAATGAAGGCAAAACCCTGGACGCAGCCTTCAGGATCTAACGTTCTATGCAGATACCTCCAGAACAGCCCTAGTGTATAAGAGTAATATGGCAGCATGTGTGAGCCATGGACCAGGGCTGTGTGCAGACATGCTTTGTGGCCAACGTGTGTTCTGTTTAGGGTTGGTTCACTGCAAAGAGCAGAGCAACAAGGTCACTTAGCATCGTGTCTGGGATACAAAATGTGTATTCTTTACATAGTAAAACTTAAAGGTATTAGGACTCCCCTAACAGGATTGCAATAGTGCAAGCAAATCAGGCTTGATTTAACCAGAGAGAGCAAGATTTAATGCATTTTTTTTAACCTGCCCTTCTCAAAGTCCAACCTTAAAATTTATTTTGGCTTATACTGTTTCATTTTATCTTTGGCTCACAATTTACCTGACCTTCAAGCCTTAAAAACAATAGAAAGCCAAGCACAGAACAACAAACTGCATGAACTGGGGTAGCAAGCGTGGGTTGATTTGTTTATGTACAGAGACAATAGTGCTATTTTGGAAGAGGCTATTTAGTGATGTGTTTAATATGAATGAATAAACCCAAGCTCTTTTCACCTCTACCTCAATGCTCTAATCTAACTTCAGAAGTGATGAGCAGAACTTTGCACTGAGTTCCAAGGTGAGAAACACCCTTTAGACAGTATGGTAACCAGGTGGTCATTGCAGAGTATTTTGTAATTCTGGTTACCTGACAAAATACCTAGTGTTCCCTGTTTCCCCCACCACCACCATTGAAAGTTTCTCACATGTAGAAATGTTACCATCTTAAAGTGTACCCTGATGAATGACAGGTGGAAGGATACATTTTTCTATTGCATTTTTTTCATTGCTGTTTCCACCTACGGGATTGTATGAGGGATTCTCTTTGATAACAGAAGAAACTTTCTGCAAACCAGCATTCAGACAGTAGTATTCGGTCTGAATATTTTATTAAAATAATACTCTGTCACACTGGTAAGGAGGGAGTAGAAAGATCTCATGCTTTTAGCTACAGCTACCTTCAGTGAAAGGTAAAATAAAAAGCTCGGACCTGGAGATCTGTGCCTTAAGGTGATCTCTGAATGACATTTATATTTTATTCTCCTGCCATTTCTTAAAGGCATGAAGACAAAGACCATGGGAGCTCTTTATTGATCATCATCACCATAATCAGTTTAAAATATCTCCTCCCTTTTTCAGCACTCCTGGAATTTTAACTGAGAATCAATAGTGCTTTTTCATATATGCTTCCAAAGTTTCCTGGTAAGTTTTATCTTTTTAGAAGCAGAGAATTTGATCATTGATTAAAGCTGGTGTTTACACTGGGTACCTGCAGGAGTTCTTGATGTTTAAGGAATTTTCACGTTAGTTATATCAAGCTGCTTGCTTGTTTTCTGTGGCTCAGGAAATAATTGTTAAAAGCACTTGAGGTGAACCCAGTTCTTTGAAGTTCTAGTTAGACAAAACAAGCCCTCTTTCTTTTCTTTTCCTTTTTTTTTTGACTTTCAGAACTACAGAAATGCCTTCTGCTGTCCTGTAATCTTTCCTTCCTATCCTTTTCATGAAAGTAATTAGCCTTTTTGCTACTTCTGGTCCAATGGCATTTTGAAATTTTACGGGTCTAGTGCTGAATAACCTCCTCGCTTTGAGCCTAAATCTTGCAATGGGCAGTCTTTGTTCCATACCAATGCTGTTGGTTGTTTTAATTTGGATAATCCCTTTCCCTTCACATCATTTACTGATTTCCTTATACTTAGATATAGCAGGAAACACATCGTACCTTAGTTTCTCTTTCCCAAGGCGAGATCATCCACCTTTACCTCTGATAGGCTCATCACTTCTCTGATCATCCTTCCAGTCATCTTCTGTTGCTCTTCCAGCTTGCCTTCATACTCTTTAATCCTGGATGAGAAGAGCCATACACCATAGCCAGACTAGGTCATTACAATACCTTTCATGTGGCATTGACATATCCCAATCCTGAAATTACTCCCAGCTGGTATTTTCTAGGCTTCTGTATTATTATTTTTTTAAAAATGTGTGCCACTTTAGTGACTCCTTTATCCCCTCTAGAATTAACCAGTATGCCTGTCCTTTTTGCTATAAATGGAGAATTAACCTGTTGGTAGAATGTTTTTCTTACTAGACTCTTCGGTGCATGGCCTCCATATGTTCTATCAAAGTCCATCTTTCTTCTTGTGCGGCATGAGAGATGTGCAGTGTTGCAACCAGTGTGTCTACGTGGAAACAGAAAACATTCAACTCTCAGATATGAGTTTATTTCTTACAGGAAAACTTATATCTGGTACAGAACTAATTTCAGGAAAAATGTATTTCATAATTCTAAATTATGTCATAGTTTCCCTATTGTACACAGTTATAGTTGCTCGGGTTATCTTTTATATATGTGAACAAGAAAAATTAAAGTGGGAAAAATGCTTGCTTTAGTTGCTTGCAAAACTCTAGGAAAAAGGATTAGACTGAAGTTTTAAATCACAGCCGTCTCCTAAATCAGATGTGTAACAAGGGTGATAACAAGCATAAACACACTGAACAATAAAACGTAATTTGTGTTCTGAGTTCTAGGGCTGTAATCCAAAGCTCACTGATGTCTGTGGAAAGACTTCCACTGATTTGAATTAGGCCTTGGCTTTTGTCCTGAATGAACACAATACCAGTGGAGCTATTCATGAAAGAAACGTTTGGAAATAAATCACTGGAACTTGCTGTGTCAGAACCCTATTCACTTGCTAATTCAGGCAGTCATGTTTTACAATGCTTGTTGTGTCCATAGTTTGCCGTAGTCCCTCACATGAACTAACCAAACTCAATCTTAAAAAAAAATCATTTGCCACTACTGCTGTAATTGGGAGGTTGTTTCTGGATCATTACGCTGATGTTTGAAACCTTAACTTCTAGCCTAAACCGATTTATGCCAATTGTTTCCACTTGTTTCATGCCCACATAGTCTTCCAGTCTATACTTTGCCTTTACTTTATACAGTTCTGGTAAACTACTGATGGTTGTCCCGTCTCCCCTCAGGCTTTGCTTTGTTGTGCTAAATAAGCCAAGCATTTTCGTTTCTTATTCACTAAATTGTTAATTCCCTGTAGCCTTTATCTGAATCTATTCCCGTTTGGCTTAATCTACCTGGGATACAGGCAACAAAACCTGCCCCGTTTAGTAGTAGAAATAAGTTTGTAGTACAGGAGTGCATAGCTTTGCCATTGTATTCTGGGGCTTTTAGCTTGTGTCTGTTACACCAGTGCTCATTTCTTCCTTGGATGGTGCTCTGTTTGTCCTCTGCATTGGCTGTCGTAAATGATAACAATCAAGCTTGAGTAATCAGCAGCCTTAATTAGTATGTTCCTACTTTGTGCCAATTTTGTTAATTTAAAAAAAAAAAACCTCTAGAAAATGGTAGAGGTGGTGAATGATGGCTGATGGGAGCTGATGTGAGGTGACAGGAAAGAACTGGGGAAAGGTACACAGGGTTGGGCAAAGGTGAAGAAAGGCCATGGAGCCCACAAGGGAGAAGTGAGAGCTTCTGCACTATTGGTCAAATGAAGGCTACTCACATTTGCCAGAGCATTAATTGGGTCTCATGGAGACATAATTGGGATGGATGAAGACATGCCCAAATCCCAGAAATAAATGCGTTGCTCATGACTATGCATTTTGACTTTTTAAGAGTCTTTTTAACACTGCTGCTTAACTTCAGACATTTCTTCATTTTTTTTTTTCCAGGAGTTTTCAAGTATTCTGAAAGTTTGAAGACTTATTTTCTAAAAGCATCTTTAAAAACACTGAATCCTAAAAGCGCTTTAAAAGTCCTGAATTGAGGGGATTATGAGTCTTGAATAATTTATCCACAAAACTTGAAAGGGAGAGAATTTGCTTAGGTCTTTAAAATGTATATGATACATTTTCTTAGAGATTGGAATGACTCTGAAAGACTTCTATAGAGATAAGTACATTCAGCAGATATTAGAAGTCATAGGCAATAACAATTACGGCGTATGGGAATTAATATCAAGCTGGGAGGCTCAAGATGCAGCTGAGGGCCATTAACTGCAGCTGATGATTAATGACCTCTGCTGAGGTCATTACTATTATAAGCTGAAAATGTAGAAAAATTCAGATGTAAGAATCTTTTTAATGGGAGATGCAGTTTGAGTCAGTGCAGTAGATATGTCCCTACTGTGGACAGACTGCCCTGTATTAATATCAAATAGAGGGCTTCATTTCCCTCCTCCCTCCAACATTTTTAGGAGTGTTAATCAAAGCTGGATCACTAAAGCTGCTCCAGTAACAAATTGAAAAGTAAGCAGAATAAAGTCCATAGCGCTTTAATGTTCTCCCAGTATTACATTTGGCGTCCAGTACTTAATCAGCTTTATTTAGAGATGCTCCCATCTGTCCCTTTCCATGCCTATTGAGAACGTGTCTCAATATTGTCCAGAAATGTGCCCAGAACATTCCTTGTGCTTGCTGTTCTTGGGCCCACGTTTGAAATCTCATCTTCTCCTCTTCTGCATTATGCCCCTAACCAAGATCAAGGTTCCACGTTGTCTTATATGCTGAGCACAAAGAGGGCAGACACCCAGGACTGGCTGATGCAAGAAAATACTACTGTGTTGATACAGGGAGAATCTGTTTCCTAATAAATAGGCAGTTGTAATAGATATTTACTTCCCAGTGTCCAGACAAGTCCATGCATGTTTTCTTCCACTGTTGATGAAATATTTTTTTTTATATGACAAATGATTTTATTGTTGACTAGTAGAGAAACAGAGAGCTACTACAGGGGACTAGGAAATGTTCACCTTACTGCTTATTTTTAGCTTATGTGACTTCTGTTATAATACCTTGATCATCTCATATGTATATACACACACACACATATGTGTGTATATATATATAAAAATAAATATCTTGATTTCTCTCATATATTTATGTATTTAAGTTTGTTTACTTCAAGGTACTTTAAAAAAATTATTGAAGAAGTCTGAAATAGGTAATATAGGTAACATAAATACATAAACTTTAGTTAGTCACCATTATCTTTTATTTAGATTATACACACTACTGCATGTTTCTGAACACTGCGTAAGTACTCCTTTACACATACGCTGTTCCCCTGTTCCTTCTTTCCCTTCCCCCAGCCCTCTTCCCTTGGTCATTGTGAAGGTTGTAGCATCAAAATTCTGAGCAGGACAGGACTGAGATGACTGCTGCTTTTGGCTGACCTTTATACAAATGTCACTGGATGTAGACTTCTGCTCAGGAAAATGGAATTTTGCAAAATTGTAAGCAAAGCAGTTAAAAAACATCTCAGGTGTGAAATGTCAGCAATTTGAATGTTAGGTGGTATGACTAGACCAGCTTGTACAAACCTGTCAACGTCACGCTGTTTGTGGGATTACTGCGTGCCTTTATTCACCCTCAGCCAAGCTCACTGAGCTTTCTCCTCTCTTTTTTTTCTTCTTTTTTTTCCTTCCTCCAAAGTATCTCCTGTGGTGAGAGGAAGAGGTGAGTGAGGTCAGGCAAAATGAAATGAAAATCATGAAAGCTTAATAAACCACAGGGAGGTTCCTTTGAAAGGGTGCCAGAGATGGACTATCACTTATGGGGAAGAAGACCACAGAGTTGGCAGTGAATGAAAGGAGATCTGCTACATGCGCATTAGTGTTTAATACTCCTTGCCACAAAACTGGTCTGTTTTCCTAGTTAACTCTAACAAATGTATCATGCTGACAGTAGGTACTCTCACAGTGCTGTTAGTGCTCCCTAATGCAGCTTCAGGATACATTTTTTTAAGTAGTTCTGAATTATTTGTCTTGCTTGCAAGATCAACAGATGAGAGCTGAAGTATTGATGAGATTACATAAATTGCATTTTCTGTATCATCTTCTGCAGCTTCTACCAGTTATCCACTCTAAGGGATAAGAAATTGTTTTCCTGGATGAGAAGAGAAGAAGTACTTACTTGCAGATATATAAAAAACTTCAGGTTATTGTAATTATACAAATACCTTACATAATAGCCCTCAGTGTGTGAAATGGTGTGGCCAACCCTCTCAAACACTTTTTTTCAGGATAAAGAACTCTTAAAAGAAGGAGCTTTGCTCTGGCTGATTCTCCATCTTCTAAGACTTCAAGTCTCGGTTGCAGTAGTTAAGATGCTACGACTTTATGTGAGACTCACTGGATGGTAGTCTAAAATCTGAGTAAACACAAAGGCTAGACTAAATAACTGCTACCTTTCAGTCTTAACATTTTATGAATCTATGCTTGTGTGAATGAAAAGACCTGTGCAAGTGTCAGAATTGATTTCAGGACTCCGGTTTTATTTGATGATGTGGAATTAGTGCTTTTTGTGCCCATAGTTTACAGAGGAGTTGCAGAAAGAGTCTGATCTTCCAAGGCTGCTAGCATACCTTGAATTTCTGCTGATCTCTAGGTCCACAGATGCGGTACACTTCAGACCCTTCTTTTACAGTGTTAAAATATCCGTATTTGTGTCACATGCATTTGAACATGGAGTTCTGCAGCTGAACATTTTTAAGCCTGAAATTTGTCTTTGGTACAGGTCACTGTTTTCAGTTGTTTAATTTTTTCCCTGCTGCTACAGGAACTCTTAAGTAACAAGTGTGTATCTGTGCTAAGTATTTAAATGACAAAACATCCAGAAAAACATAACATGCAATACAAAATGACCCTGCAGTGTTGATGTGAATGTAACCCTCAGTTACGGCACGCCTGACTTTGTCTACTGACTCCATTGTAATTCAGCACAATGTTTGCTTTTGGACAGATGAGACCACAGTTGTCTGGTATTTTCAGTCATATGCCCTTTTCAGCTTTATTTCATAAGTCACTGTTGCAGTTTTGCTCAACTTTTACAAGTTCAGTAGCTCCTGGGTTCTCAATTTGAAGAGTCCTTCCCTCAAACATTTTGCGGAGTTCAGCACTTCCAGACCAATGCTTTCCTTAGTGTCTCTTCACAGAGTCCTTAGTAGTCTATGGACACCCACCCCCAAAGGCTCCAGGCTGAAACCTCCTAGTTAAACAGTTGTCAAGTTTCAGATTATTGTTGGACACAGATGTGACAGAACACAAAGTTAATCAGCATTGTTTCTTTTTCATTTGCAGGAAAAATTTGAAGGCTTGTTCCGTGCCTATGATGACTGTGTGACATTTCAACTGTTTAAAAGCTTCAGGCGTGTGCGGATAAATTTTAGTAGTCCCAAATCAGCTGCTCGTGCCAGAATAGAACTGCATGAAACACAGTTCAGAGGGAAGAAGTTAAAGTTGTATTTTGCACAGGTAATAAAATCTGGTATCTACTTCTATGTTAGTACATAGCTTTTATAGAAATATTGTGCAGTAACACTGAATAAAAGTAATAAAGGTTTCTCCCGTGCCCAGTCTCTATGCTGAAAGATTACTCAAACATCCTTTTGTTGCCTGAGCTGTACCTGCCCAGTGGGTCTGCAGTAAATTTAAAGGACCACTTAGGACCCAAGTTGCTTATTCAACACACAGAAGTTACATAGCTTAGAACTGATTTATAACATTGGGTATTTTCTGTGGGTAACTGTCTAACCATAAAAAAAGCGGTCATGTGAAGTACCGTAAATTCATAAAAAAAGTAGATCTGAATTATTTGACTGCAGCCCTAAGCCACAGTCCCACAGTCAGGCTTCCTTCTGCCTTTTTTTTTTTTTTTTTAATTTCTTATTGAATACGTGTGAATTTTCTGCAAGGAATTTATTAAGTTCAAGTAAGAGGGAGAAGGTAGGGGGAGAACAATACCCCCAGCCTGGGGGCCTATCCAGTCACATGGGGATTCAGTTCTCCATGGGCAAGGGAGAGAGAACCCAGATTTCTCACAGCTTGGGTGAGTACTAGGCCCCAGCCAGGATATAGAAAGGTGAGGGAGGTTGAGAACCTGACCACAACCTCTTCTGAATGTATTTTAATAAGTTGCTGTGGCCACTGTGGCTTATGGGATACTCACTGGTGCTTATGAGCAATGTAAGTGTGCTTTGAGCTGCCATATTGGTCCTTCAGAGGTCTTAGGTTAAGGGCAGGCTCATTTGGAGGTATTGGTAAAACCTAAAGAGGCAGTTACATTTTGTGCGTCTACAGCCTGGTCAGAGTAGGAGCTGTTTTGAGCCTAGGCAGAAGCAGAACCCCAGGAACACGGGAAACTACAGTTGTGAAAAAAACTATGCTTAACAGGTTAGATGAGTTCAGAAGATCTTACAGTTGGATTTAGGTGTTGACAGTCTACCTCAATTCCATTTTATATGCCTTAATTTCCTAGATCTGGCTCTGATTTTTTTCTGAAAGGTTTCAAAAACTGCTGTTAAGCAGTTCTCAGAATCATTTCACTCTTAACTGCACAATCAAGAGGTTAATAGGAAACTTAGGATAACACAAGAAAAAGAAAAACGTGCATAATAGTGGTTATTCTCCATATCTAAACTGATTTCCTGTGAAGCAATTTAGGTATCTGCGCTATGCCCTCCAGTACTTGCAGTCTTTGGAGAGCTTATTAGTTGTGTCCAGGGAATGAATATGTGGAAGCAGCACAGTGTCTGGAGCAGTGCATGTTTATATGGGCCTGAGCTAGACTGGGTAAGCACTTTCAGAACTAGAAGTTCTGCAGAACATGATGTTGAGACCCAAACTGGCTCTTTGCAAAACCCACTGTGGTATAGCAGGGTGCTGTCTCAGGCTTGCTGTCATGCAAATGCTGTTTATTGCTTCTGGGCCCGAGCTGGTTGTAAACTTGCTCAGGTATGGCTGTTAGTATAATTAATTTATGTTGAGACTTCTTTAATATACAAGAAAAAAGCAGGAATTAAACTGGGTAATTTAAGATGGAAATAAAATGAGAACAGTTAGTTGCAAATGACTAAGGAACATTATAGATTCCTTTATCGCTTCAGCTAAAGAAAACAAATCTTCAGAAACCTCTCTGAAGTTACTGATAAGGCCTTGGTGCTAATGTCTGTTTTTATTTAGGAGTTTAGGCCAGTAGATCACAACAATATCTTTCCAGCCTCAAAAATCTCTGAACTGGCAGCTGTGGATACCAAAGCTTTGCATTTATCCTCAGAGAACATATACAATACGCACAAACATTGTAGCTTTGCTCATATAACAGCCCCCCACAGTGTATTTACTGTAGAGGAACCATCTGTAAGGTTGAGATGAAATTCATCTCCAGGCTTCTCTGCTGAGACTGACACTTGAAACCCTGGGTGGCATTTGGTATTAGAAGTGTATGATTTGAGTAATCATTCCATTTACCCATCCTGTACTAAGCAATGTATTTGTTATGCTTTAAAGATTCAGACCTCTGAGACAGATGGAGACAAGCTTCATTTGGCACCACCACAGCCTGCAAAACAGTTTCTCATCTCGCCTCCAGCCTCCCCACCTGTAGGGTGGCAACCGATAGATGATGCAACACCTGTCATCAACTACGACCTCCTTTATGCAGTTTCTAAGCTAGGACCAGGTAAGCTTGTGGTCCTTGTGTGAAAATGTGTCAGAAAAAGCAGATGAGAAATAGCAGTGTAGAGAATAACTGCAGAGGAGGTTGAGGTAATGCCTGGAAGTTGCGTTAAAGCTTTAGATTTGTTGATGCATGTCAACCGGTTCTTTGCTTAAGAATGAGTTTTGCCATATGTACGTACAGAATTATATCACCTGCAGCTTGTGCTATTTGATTGAATAGCAGATCAGAGCTTGTTTACACAATTTATTGTGCTTGGGTTTGTGCTTAGATGAGACAACTGATGGTTTATGTGGGGACTGGACAAATGCTTATCCATGAACTTGGGGAGTTTTTGCTCGGTACTGCCTTCTAAGATGCAGAATACCTCATGAAATGTTTAGGCATTGCTGCATCTCCACCAGAGTGGAGAATCTTTCACGTTAACAAGTTTGTCGAGAGAGAACGACCATTCCCCAGTTCTGGCAGGATTACTCTGTTGGGACTGCCCATTTTCTGTTGAAAACTGTATGCAGAAGGAATGGGCTAAGTTGTAGCCTTTATCAAAATAGGATAGATGTCAATGGATAATGCAGACAGACTTTCTTCTGTCTTCCCAACTTCAGCTAATGCCAAGAATTGAAGCTAGCTAGGATTTTCAAAACAATGCTTTCCCTTACAAAATGCTCATCTGATGAAACCAAAACTTTTCATAAAAGAGGATTGTTTTTTAATTGTCATCTTTACAAAAAGTTTTCTTTCAAAGCTGTTGAAGCATCCTCTTTTAAAATTTTCAAATGGAACAGGTTCCACTTCCAGGTTTAAGCAGTATCATTTAGAAATTAAGTCTAACTTACATTTGTAAACCATAAGAAAAAATAGCTTGTTAAATTATTTTCATATTGAAATAAAACTTTTCATATCCAATCTAATAACAATTGGAGGTTGAGCTCATGAAAATTTATCAGAGATTATTTTTGAAATTCTTGTGGGATGAGAGAATTTTTTTCTCCTCAGCTGTACTGAAGATGCTGCTGTCTTGTTCTGAGACTAGCTTCCAGTTGCAGACATCTTATCACCGGGGCTTTTGTGTAACTGCACCAGAGTAACCCAGAGCTGAAGTGCATGGGGTGCAGGGAGAGATGTTTCATGATTCACAAGGTTTGCAGCATCACCTCATGTCTTTTTCACGTGGGATCTCTCACAGGGGAAAAATATATATCAGGAGAACGTCAGAGATTCCTGTGTTTTATTCCTCTTCAGCAGGAAAGCCCATAGAAAAGGGCTGTCAGGTGTAACACTTCGTACTGTATTGCATATTATTTCCAGAACTGATGCTTTGCTTCTGAACTGCTGAATAAAAGAAAAACAAAAAACTCTTTCCCCCCCCCCCCGACCTTTGATGCAGCAGTGTTATAAATGGAAACATGTAAACGAATTCCCTAGCTAGCTGGGTAATAAATCAATTCCTGTTCTAGAGCAGTGGAATGTGAAATATCACTCATTGTCCCACACTCTGGGACAGCTTAGCGTGAAGGTCATATTCACCCATATTTAAGGAGCCTGCAGGGAGCAATATGGAAACTCATTCTGTGCTCTCTTCTTTCTATTTTTAGCTCTTGTTAGAGAGATCAATTTTAGTTAACTGCAGAGACGGTTTTAAAATAGTGTTGCAGTTCTCAGTTGTGCACTTGCTATGTTTAGAATTTCATTGAAAAACAAATCTCACCAAAACTCATTTCTCAGTATCACATCAGTAAAACGTTCTGCTGTACATCAAGTAACACTGTTAGCCTCAGCTAAGGTAGATTTTTTTTTTTCATTCAGAAAACACAATTACAAAATGTAACTATGGCTTATCAGCTATCAAAAAATACTCAATGGCACAGTTGTTTACAAAACTCTGAATGTTAGAGCCTGACTTCTGTCTTTAACTTGTGAGGAATCTTTGCTATATTAAATACACTGATTTGATAAGATTAATATCTGAGGACCAGGAAAACTCATTTGAGGGTGTAAATAGTGAACAGTTTCTTTGTTCAGTACAAGATGAGTTTTTACTGACATAATTTGCTGGGAGTGTGAGATACACCACTTGGGCACAGACCCACGCTACTTTCCCATTCCATGAATACAGGTCATCTCCTTTCATAGAAAACTGCCATAATCATCATAGCCGCAAAATTAGAGACTAAAACTGTCCCTAAGCGCAAAGGCTGGGAGATTCACTCCAGAATAAAATGAATAGGCTGGAAGCTAGTTAACAGGTTCACTGTGTGTTGTCTTTTTCCAAGCTCAGTTTTGGGACAGGTTTGGGTTTTTTTGTTCTGTGGGTTTTTTCGTTCGGGTTTTTGGGTTTTGGTTTTTGTGTTTTTTTTTTGTTTTTTTTTTTTTTTTTTAGCCATGTTGATGCAGAATTTACTGTCTGGCATCTGAGAGGTCTAATGGAAAAGGTTTCTTTTTGCTGTGCAAAAAGGAAGCTGGCTTTTGCTCCTTTGACATTAAATTGAGATGGGTAAGGGTGTGTTTACTTCTTAGGGAAGACCATGGGATGTTTAATTAAGTTTCTGGTTGATTGATGTATATTCTCACTTTCTGCAGATGCAGACGTTGAGTTTTAAATGAGGCATGAACGGAGTGCTGTAGACCAGTCAGAGCCAGCAACTGTGACTGTGCCTGGTTCTGACCACCAGCCTACAGTTTTTTCAATATATTGCAAATAAAGAAGTGTGATCATTAATCTCTGATGAAAAACACTTCCACTGTCAAGATTAACTTCCAGTAGTGTAAAATACTGATGAAGATAGAAAGGCTTTGCACTGAACTAGGGTGGTAGTTTGGCTGTTTGCCTATCAGGCCCAGGTTGTGTTTCTGCCTGGCCTGACTTGGACCTAACTCTTTCCTACAGGAATGCTTGCAACGTACCAAGCTGTTGTCTAGTGTAGGCCCTCATGTCTTTTCCATCACATTTTAAAGGTCTTAGTGTCATCCCACTGAGGAATACAGGAAATAATTTTATATGAGAAATGCTTGTAAGGGGGAGGGGGGAATCTCCAGATCTAGGCTATGTATACACAGCAGAGCTGCGCCTCTCAAAGAAAAGGCAGCTATGTCTGCTCTGTCATTTATTAGTGCAGGAGTTTACAAACCATCACCATCTTCCTGGCACTAGAGTAAGTCCTTATATTCTGGAAAGCAGTCCTCCTCCCTGCCTGTCCACCCCGCAACCTGCATATTTCTTCCCTCCTTACCTCTTTCAAACCTGTTACCCCGATTTCTTCTCAACAGACTGCCCCGTACTCCTTCACTTTCTAAGTCCACACTCTTCAGAGTGCCTTTCCCCAGGATCCCAGGTGCCACCCTGGCCTCCCCTTGCCAATCTCAAGCCCTGCCTGCTGCCCACACAGTGGTTGCTCAGACAAATTGCTTTTCTCCCATGGCTTTGATTCACGGATCATGGCTCCCACTGACGAGATCTGCAGTATACAGTAGCAGACAATATAGGTCAGGGTCCTGAGCACTTAACTGCTCCATGTGCTCCCCAGTGCGATTTCTCTCTCTGTCAGTTAGCACTTGCCTCCCCACTTTCAGGCAGTATTTGAAAACCAGTGCAGGCTGGGTATCATCTCCAGCAGCCCATATAGACAAATTTGTACCAGTTTCAGTTCTCTCCACGTTTCCCACTCCTTCATCAGCATTCCAGCAGGCTTTGCACCTCCTAAATGCCCTCAGGCTACACTCCCGGTCATGGAAAATACATTTTTCACATTGTGAAAGCACCATTCTGAAGTGTTACACATGATGACTCTTAGGTCCACAGTGGTACCTCTTAGGACACAACAGAGACACTGCAGCAGTCTGTGCCTCTTGGCTGCTGGGTCTGTGAATGATTAGTTGTCAGAGCAGAGGATGGGTCAGGGTTTCATTTTTGTCTCTGAGCAATTAAGAGGTAGCTGTTCCTGCCATGCTCTAGCTGGGCTTCTTGAGGAGGATGCATAGCTCTTGCCCCTGCTCCGCCCTGGGTTTGCCTCACCCTTGCACAGGGAGGGGAAAACGGGGAAGAGCAGAACCCTGCCCAGTAAATGCCGCACACAGGGATTTCAAACCATGTCTTGCACAGCAAGTTTTCTATGCCGAGGTGTTTTCAAACTCTCGTATTTGTTCTCACTGATTCAAAGGAAATACTAAATACTTAAGATGACTTCCAAAGAGAATTAAAAGGGGGTGGAGGGGCAGGCAGATGGGTGACAGATAAAATTTTCCATCTCTGTCCTTCCTCTCGCTTCTGTTCGGTGCCTGCTTCTGCCCTTCCCTCCCTTTAGCAGGGGCGGGGTACAGGAGAGCTGCTGGGTGGAGAAAGCTTTCCCTCTGCCTTGTTCTGCTGGCCAGGAGAGGAGAGTGCCCTTCTCCAGCAACATCAGTAATGGACTTCCCAGAGAGCAACTCCTCCATTTTGCGTATGGCACATCCGTGCAGTAGAGGTATTATATGGGATGGGTTATATCTCTTCTGGCATAAACGTGCATCTGTACAAAGGACCACCTGTTATTTGCACCGTGTTGTTTGTAAAGCACTTGGATGAAGGGACTGTAAGGGGAAGGTATTTTTATGATGCTAATGACGTGTTTGACATGGAATGGACAGCTCTGAACCCGTTAACTTTTGACCATGAGTCAGAATCAGGGATGAGGTAGCCACACAGTATCAGTACTATTTCTTCATTATTAAAGTGTATGAACATACTCTTTGCTGGACAAAAGTGCCTCATTAGACAAGAGATGCACCACCAAAGTTCATAGTGCTGCTTCACAAAGGGATAGAAAATCACATGCCATTATTTTTAATTCTAAAATATTGTAAGTTGCTTTTGTGCTGTTCATGTGGTAGTCTTTCTTGCTGAGACTGTGGGTTTGCTTGTGGTTAATGTGGTCACAAAAGGTAGTGCCAGGTGCAATAAAAGCAGCTAGGCCCATTGTTGAATGGCGAAAGTTCAAATTCCTATTTTTTTTGTTACGCGAAGCAAATGAATAGAGGAACATTGCTGCTATTTTCAGGGGGTTGTTAGGAATGTTTTCTGACAAATCTATATGGTGGAGGTGCCACAGCTTAATTCTTCCCTGCATTATATCCTGAAGGCAGAGTTTAGATGTTCGAGCATATTTGATAAATTTTCTGATATTTTTCTGAGTAAATCTATGTGAGTTTCCATTGTTATCTCAGCTTACATGAATATTTAAACAACTTAATAATAAGGGACAGAGATAGCCCAAAGACTGCTGGAGGAGAAAGACTCCTCTCCCCAAGAATCCTTTGGCTTAGCCTGTAAGAGTTCTCCAGGTGAGTGGGAGAAGCAGGAGCGGTGTGGCACTGTAGGGCCTGAGAAAGCAAAGGAGGCAGCAGCAGAGACAGCTGAATGAGATTAACTTGACAAATGCTGGAGTGATATTAACAACAGCAGCTGGTGAGTCTTAACTATGCTAACTTGACTTGCTGCTCTTAGCTTGGGACAACCTATATGTCTTGTAAACATAACTCAATTGCAGTGATTCAGCCATTACTCCACTAGCTTAACTGCTGCAGGTTTAGCTCCATTTTTTTTATGCTGGAGGTGTTGTTTAAGAGGAAAGACAAAAACATAGAAAAAAGCAGAAGGGAAGGGGTAATCTGGATGTATCTATTGGAGTTTTATTTTGTACTTATTACCTTAGTATTTTTCCACAAACAAGGGTTATATTTAGGAACAAGATACAGCTGTATAAAAGCCCCATAGTTACTGTTACCCTCTTCCTAGCTCAGCCATAAAAAGGTTTTCTGCAGGTTGAGCCACAGTTCTGCAGGCGTGAATAACTGTGAGTACAGAACTGAGTCTGCAGCTCATTTATGCCCAGAAATAACTGTATGCCTTAAAAACCTAATTTATGAGTGCATCACATTTTGATTTGCAAAGTGACATTAATTGCTGTTGCAGTTACTTGTGCCAGAGGCATCTGAATATTTTTCCTTATGTCTGTACTTATTTCCACTGTTCTTTTTCAGCAGAAAGAGTCCTTCTGGGAAGGATTTGAACAGTAAAAGAATGTGGCATTTGAACTGGGATTATTACCTTTTAAGAGGGCAGAGAATCTGATTTACTTCATGGTGCTGGTGTACGAGGAAAGGGCCCAGCGTTGCGTGTGTGCAGCACTGCAGAGCTGCTTGTAGCTGACAGTGACCAATGTAGCCTTCGGTGCTGGCTGGCAGCATTGACGTCAGCCCATAGCTGAGAAATTAGCTGAAGCCCGGAGGGAATATAGGCAAAGAAAAACCGTATCATTTCTCAATGCAGCACAACCAAGCTATTTCTCTTTTTATATTTTAGCCTATCAGCAAGACCTGTAATGCTTTGCTCAATTTGAATTCAGAGGAAAGGTTGCTAAAAATAGAGCAGTTAAATGTCAACATTAATGGTATCACAGCAGTAAAATATTTCTCACAGCAAGATGCCTGACTTACAGCTATTATTCACTAGTTGCCTAGTATTTTTTAGGCAAAAATGCAGCAGGTCCTCTAGTTGCAAGCTACCTGGTCTTATTTGGACCAAGAATTTGTCAGCACAAATACCGTGTGATGACAGTCCCAGAACTGTGTGTGCTAATGCAAGGCCAAACCTGCAATCCCTTCCTCACCTGAATTACTCTGCCACGAAGTTGCTAGTAAATAAAAATCCAAATTAGTAACACAAGCAAACTGCAAGTGCTTTGAGGTAGGGACCGCCATTTCACTTTCATTGTACAACACCTAGCCGCTGCCAGATTCTGCCTGTGATGCAGGCGTTTAGGAGCTGTTGCACCACAAATACAGGTCAACTAGGTATATTGGGACTTCACCTTTGTCATTTCAGAATATTTTGCAGGCAATATGCAGTGGTTCTGGAGCAGTCTCATGAAAAAAAAATCCAAGCTATCAGGTGTGCGTGTGGTCACTGTAAGCCTGTTTCAGTTTAACTGTGGCTTGTGGGTCGTGGAGATGAGCGTGATGAGAAATAGTCCAAAGGGGAGCAGCGCATTATCTGGAATGGTTTCTGGTTTTCAGTGCTGCAAATGGGTCTTTGTCACTTCTGAAAGACCAAGTCATCCTGTCAGAAATGTCACCATTGGGATTTTTTTTTTCTTTACAGTCTTAAATTAATTCCTTGCAATTTAATAACCAATACCTACTTAAATCCTGTGTACAAACCAAAACACATGTAATGGCAACAGACTGAATGCAGGACTGAAAGTCCCATGCGTGGTCCTGTTTTTCCTTTGTTTGCTTGTGGACTCTTGCAGGTATTAATCTTCCTTGCAGGAGTATTGGGTGGAGACTTCAATAAGGAATGTATATAGTTAGAAAATCTAATGTACTGTTTAAGCGTTTAGCCTGCTAGTGAGCATTTATAGTCTGTACTATGTAGTCTCATCTGTAGAGACAAAATTTGTTACAGCCCCACCTAAAGAGCTTTGAATCTCAAAATCTGTCTGGAGCAGATACATGTATTTTTTTATTTCTGGAGCAGTTGGACCAAGTGTTGATGTCTGTCTGGAGGTGATAAGTTACAGAATCTAGTGGACTTTAAATGGGACTGGAGCTGTGCTAGACTGAAAGAAAACAACAAAAAAGAATAGCCCCAACCCACCAGGCGTGACATGACTTCAGAGCAAATGTTTGATAGGCCGGATTCCAGTCTCTTTTCTTAACCATGAATTTCTGTGTTCTCTCTCCCCTTTGTACTTTTTTTTTTTTTCAGTGCTGTTAGCCACTGATACTGGTGTGAGGCACCATTATAGACACCAAGGTATTTTATTATGCCTTACAGACCAATGATCACTGCCCCCCGGGGGGCAGGATCCCCAGAATTTGTTGTGACAGCTGATATAATCTAGCCATGCTTGCCCTCACCTATATTTAGGAGCAGCACACACTCATCTGCCCTATCCAGGTGCAGGAGTATTCTGCAGTCCAAGATCACCGTGGTCTGCACTGCTACTCAGACTGTCATCTGTTGATCTAACTATTTTTCTCTGCTTCCAGGAGAGAAGTATGAGCTGCACGCAGGAACAGAGTCCACTCCCAGTGTGGTAGTGCATGTCTGCGATAGCGACATGGAAGAAGATGAGGACCCAAAGAATTCTCCAAAGCCAAAAATCATTCAAACTCGACGCCCTGGCCTGCCGCCTCCTGTATCTAACTGAGCCTCTCCGGCAGAAGCAGCACTTCTCTCCTCCAGCACAGCTCTTGTTTTTTTGTTTGCTTTGTTTTGTTGAAAGGCAGCCATTGCCTTTTGAGTACCAGGACATTAAACTCATTGAAATCCCTTCACAGTAATGAAGCCTATGTAATAAAAGGGCTAGGAAAAAGATCTTTGTATATGTAACCATATCACACACCAACTAATAGATTTTTCTGGAAAGGACAAAACAAGGCTGAAGAAACAAGGGAGGGTTCAGTCTGAGGATTTTTTCAGCTATAATTTGCATGCTGAAACACCACTACCAGAGAGATCATTCAGGGTGGGCAATTAGGCTGATATCAGGCTTGATATTCAAACTCCCAGAATACTTGCTACTGCCCTTCATCAAGCTGCCTGTTCCTCTGACCTCCTCAGTTCCCCAGCAGACCTCAGTCTTTTTCCTCCCTTTTTTTTTTTTTTTTTTTTTTTTTTAGGGCGGGTATGTGTGTTGGTTTTAATCTACGAGCAGCTTGGTGGCCTTTTCATGTCCCTGGAATTTCCTGTAAGGAATACTGTCTTCGCTACTTTTTTAGAAACAGCAGAAAAACACCCTTTCCACCAACAGCTATAGAGTACACTGGTCCTTAATGGTGGCAGGGATGTGAGACAGAGCTCTCTGGGCTGAGGGGAGAGGCAGCAGCTTGCTGGAGGGTCTAGTCTTTCAGTCCTTCTCTCTGAGGGGGAGGGAGCCAGAATATCAACAGGGATTGTCATTTTATCTTCCATAAAGGTATGAGTGGTACTTCTGAGTTTGAGGCAGAAAGAGAAACTGACTGCTCATTTAGGGAGCGATTCATTGCTCTCTGTCATAGCTGTAAGTTCTAGTAATGATGCAGACTGAATGCTTTCCTAGTGGTGTGTTGAATAGTCCTGAAACTGTTAGTAATAACTCGTACATCTCTAATATTCAGACCTTTTCCCTCCCCACTTCCTGTGCTTTAAAGCCCTTTTTGAGCTGTATGCAGTTTGGGTTTGTGGAGGTGAGGAGAGGTTAGTTGGTGTTCTTTTGTTGTTTTTTTTTTTTCCTCTTTTTTTAGGCCAAAGAAAACAGGACCATTATTACACACTTGAAATTAGACTGCATGCAATTGAATTCCCTTTTTTCACTCTGTCCTGCATGTTTCTTTCACTTGCAATGTGTACTGGGTTACAAAAATTGTTCTGTTTTCATCATGGCTGACAGCAGGCAGATACTGGATTCCCTGTCTGGCAGACCTTCCATGATGATTTTTTTTTATGCGTACTTGTCATTTTGAGAACGTATTTTCTAGACATTTGAGCTCAGATTTTGCATATATTTAAGCATGCGCTTAATTTATGCACATGAGTAGTTCCACTGAAATTAATACTCTAGAAAACTGAGCATATGTGTAAGATACGGTGGGATTTTTAAGCTAATTAGCTGCAGCTGTACTCCCAAAAGTGACTATAAAATGGCACAGTGAGATTCCATGGTTTAAAATCCTTTACAAGTTAAAGTAAGTAAATACATCTTGGAAGCTCATTCTAGGATATGAAAAGTCAATGTCAGCTTAGGTTCTGTAATCAAGATTTTTGTCATAAAACCTAATGATCTGGTTTCTGAGGGAGGGTTCCATTCCACCCTTAATTAGCAGTGAGGCTACAAGCTTCAGCAGCGTCAAGTCCCCCTTGCTGGGGTATTGGCTCTGCAGTACCTCCAAGGAGGAAAGCATGTTGCTTTGTTGGTGAAGACAGGAGATGCCATTCTCAACACGCATGGTGAGGATGTTCTGAGAATGAGGACTTAACCATTCTCATATAGTTCATTCTGCGACCGCCACAGCCCCCTAATATTCCTGTTGAGATGTAGTGCTTTACTTGGCATATATCTATAATGTGATACTTGTTACTGCATTATGGACATCGTCCTGTGTGTGTTACACTAATAGAAGCACATTAAATACAGCAGAGACTGAACAAAAAAGGGGGCTTTATTTATCCTCATGATATAAAGTTGTCTTAAAGTAACTCCTTAGAGGTTTCAGTTCAATTACTTTTTCAGTGATGCATTTAGAAATGGTTTAAATAAATAGTCACTTACTACCCTAGGACTATAACCTGATGTTCCTGTTGAAAACACCATCATAGGCCACCTACAATATTTCAGGAGTAACACCACTGTCTTTTTTGAGAACATACAGAATGCTACGGTCCATGGGTTTTAGGCCAGTATAAACAGGGAGAGAAAGAGTTAAACACCTAAGATTTTTTTGTTGATATATGCTATATAGAAGAAATTACTGGCCACATCGTCAACTGATTTAAGCGATCAGAGATCACCTCCAATCAGAGTTGATACTCTGGATTTTTTTGCATGCGAAAGTGTTGGAGGCCAAATCCAGTCCTTGTATTCATGTACTCAAACTTTGGAGAGGCTTTGTTCTGAACTAAGGACTTTGGCCTCGATATAAAACTATACTGCAAATCAAAGTGTTGGATCTTAAATGTTCTTTCCTCAAAGTGTATTTCAGACAGATTTAAAACCAGGCCCCATTCAATGACTACTCTTTGTCTTTACAAAACTACGTAGTACTACTACCCAGGAGGGCGTGGAACATGGCTCATTAGTTAAAGCGCAGGAAATAGAAACACAGCTACAAACCTGAAAACTCTAAGAAGCCTGTTGTAACTATGGTCAAAACTTATGTATCACCTTTATGTGATATGATAATGGTCACTATGGAAAAATGGTTCATGTATTACGGAATAATGTCCCCATCATAAAAGTAACAGCATATGCGACTTTTAAGAGAACTTGGTATTTTGCTAAAGGCTGGTTCTTGCCTGGCATGGAAGAAAGCCTTCTTTCAAAAAATGCAGACCATCTGGAAGAATAACTGTCCTATTTAATCCAGTAACTCACAGGCAAGAGCCCCTACTTGCTTCAGGGGGAATTTTCTGTTGTGTAGCATCTATGAGCTCTGTCCCTCTGACTTGCATGTTTCACAGAGTGTCCACAGTGCTCAAGTAGAGTCTCTCATGCTGTAATAGTATAAATAAGAATGAAATCTCTGGGTTACATTACAGCTTGTGATGCACAGTGACACAGACGACGTCCTTTTAATTTCCTTTCCAAAGCAGGGGCCTGAGGGAGTGGCTGGCGGCGATGCCCTGGGCCACTCTGTTGGGTGGACATTGCTCCTGCTGCTGCTTGGAAATTGAAGAAGGAAACCAGGGGAGTACAGTTGCTGTTTCTGTTGCCTGCTGCCTGCTTGTCCTTTGTGATCTCTTCAGATAGGAAACCCAAATTTTAATGACTTCCTAAGTACAGTGAAAAGGATGAAAACATTTACAACGCACGGAGAAAGGGTATTTTGGAATCTTTTGGAACAAAAGAAAAAGAATTTCTGTGGCCTTGATTTTTGTAATTAAGACAAGGTAGTGCAAACTCCCCCCCTTCCTAACACATACATACACACTCAAGTATACTTTGTTTTCAGACAGAAAATTTGGCAAGAGCATCCTTTCCTCAAGCATAACAAGACTACAGACGTAGTTAACGTAAAGTGCTTTATAATATAAAAATGTGCCCCATGCATAAATTGTTTAATATTTATTTGATCCTAAATAGGGTGGGAGGGGTGGGTTGTTTTGATTTTGGTCTTTTCCCCCCATCCCTCCCATTCAGCAACAGTGAAAAAGCTTTCTGCAACAAGAAAGACTGTTCTTTGTACGGAGTAATGGACTGAACCATCTTGCAAGTCTTGATTACAGTGGTATGTCTGAGCACTGTGACAGATGATGTTAGCATTTCCATTATATTGTACATACTTTTGAAATACTCTATTTAGTCATATTTTATAGGAGTATTAAAAAGCTATTGGCTAATTAATCACTTTTACACTTGTATAATTCAGAGCTTAGTTTAAAAAATAAATATGGCAAACAATATTTTTGTGTTCTGCTTGCGTTGGCATTTTGAAAAGCAACATTTAAAGAGTTACGGTTATATTAATAAACTGACTAGTATGGTATATACCACTGCTCTCTTAACTGGTGGAAGTGAAAATGCTTAAACGTGTGACGTAAGCCAAACTCTGTTTCCATAGAAATTAGGGGGGAAAAATAGCCCTCTTATTGGCAGGATATGCCACGTTCCATTTTAAACTGCTGCAGTTTGAGAGCCATGTGAACTTGCATAGGTTTGCTGTGGATTTGGCTAGGTGTACACAAAAAACACAGTACAGTCCCTGGTGAGCAAAAGCACATCCCTGACAGCTGATGCGGTTCTTACTGTGCTTTTACAGTAATGGGTAAATACAGTGGGCAGGAGTGCTTGAATAAGGAATGTGGCATCCCACTACCACCCAGGCTGGGGAAAAAGTTCTATTAACATTAATTATTACGAAAATGGAAACTAATTGTTTGTAGTCTCTTGCGTCAATTTGTACTGGATCTTGCCAAGGACTGGAAACCAGGAGATGAGTTTGCTGATTAACTGTCTTGTGAAATTCTTACATTTGATCACTCAGATCTGTATTTGGAAAAATGTTTGGTTTTTTTTTTTCTGGGTGCCTGGCATAAAACACATGGTTTCTCAAAGGATGATGTTCATGATTCTGAAAATTAGATCTGCTTAAGAAGTCTTGTTGGAAATGTAAGCCCTGAGCTCACTGATTCCTTTTGAAAAGACAGGCCTTAACCTCTGTGTTTTGATTAGAAAAAGTAGTAATAGTTATCTTCTTACAGAATACTTGAGAGGTAAAATGCACTACAGGAGGCCTGATTTATTCGTGACTGTTGAGCAGCAAATGAGCTTTCCGCAACTACAGTAAGGTTCTTCATCTGATCCGACTGAAATGTTGCGTTACCAACATGCAGATTGTGGCTTTTCTGTATTGCTTGGCGCTGGACACAGCACCTGGAAATAAGCTCCAAGGCTTCACCTGTGTTTGGCGGAGAGCTGTATGTCCCAGAGGATCTCAGACTGGTCTTGGGTTGAGGATGTGACTGTATGTGTATAACTTCAGTAAACACTTAATTTGTACACACAAATAGGCAATATTTATTTCTACTGGGCATTTGTGCATGCAAGTGATAACGTGCAAGCTAACCCTGCATGATACTGAATAATGGGACTTAAAAGTACTTTTCCCAGCTGCAGCAGGGGCCTGAGGCTTCCATGGCTCATGCCTTGATTACGTACAGCTGAGGCTCCCTGCATGTCATGACTGATAGTCTGGCTATTGCTGTTCCTTGTGCAGGCTTGTTTTTTTTCTCCTGAAGAGTTACAATCAAAGAAAGAGAAACGGTGATTTAAGAAGGATGTGTTGGGAAGCGCAGAGCAGACTGCAGCTCTGCAATTGGGTCTGTAGTTACCAACTCTCTCTTTTCTGATCGGCCCAACTTTGTAAAAAGGATTCAGCAACTCACAGGGGTTGGGTCCTTCAGTATTTTACTACCTGATGATGGAATCTGAGTCAGTTTGGTGGTGTTGGAGATAGACTTACTGTCTGTCACGGACCTGGTGACTGGAACAAGCTTTCTATGGAAGGGGGGATTCAAGTACGTTATTGTGGATATCCTGATTAAAGTTACAGTGCTTTCAGATCGCATCCTCTAAAGAACCTTTACTAAATTTACATTTATTCCTTCTTTAGTGGTAGATATTTTACCACTAAACATTTAGCCACTTAAAACTTTCTCTCATGTACCAGGATGAATTTAAGACCTTTTCATTTCCTCGATTCCCCTCTGCCTAAGAAATCGTATTTGTTTTACCAAAAAGCAAAACCAGGTATGGATTAAAGTCTCAGACGGACCCTCATTTATACTCATCTTCATGCAATGCTAGTTATGCTAGCCAAAAAAAAAAATCAAACCCCCAAACCCAACACGGCTTTTCCTGCTTTAGCACATCTTCTGAGGGGAGTACAGCGGCTTTCAAATATTCTAGGCTCCTCTTAAAAGGAGATGTTTCTTCTAATGTGAGCTGTGCTCTTTTTTTAAATACACGTAGATTGTGGCATTTGGGGGTAAAATTACAAGGGAGGAAGTGGTGTAAAGGCTCCTTCCCACATGTCTATTTGAAGTGTTGAGTAGATTTGCTTTGGCTTGGAGGGGAGGGAAGCTTGCACTGTTAGAGGCAGAGCAGCAGCAGCACTCCTGATGGAAGGGCAAGAACCCCAAACGCCTCCACTGCAGAGATGCTGAGAAAGCATTAAGAAATAGCCTTAATTCGTCTCTCCCCTTTTGTCAATTTGTTTAGTCGCTACACAGAGATTCTGGGGTTACAGCAAGAGTCATCCGTGGATCCTTCTAATGTAGGACTGTGTGCCAATGCAGCAGCTACAAAGCCTAGAATTGGGGACATTTGTTAGTGAGATTCTTGCTGGAGTAGGGCTGGGAAAGCTGTGAAGTGTGAGCAGCCTCAAAGTTAATGAAGAATGAAGATATTCAGAACCTTAAGACAGACTTCAGGATTTAAATCCATGTAAATGAGAGCTGTATGAAGAAGGACACATTTGCTGTCCCTGAGTTAGGGGCTTCCTCACCTGAGTAAAAGCATCCAGCAAGTATTAAACTTCTCTATTATTATACACCAGAAAATCAGCCTTGTTTTAACAAACTATTGTAATTGATCATTTATCTAGTACGAGAAAGTTGTGTCTACATCAGTGTCACACAGATGTTTTCGCTATTTGGTTAATGAAGGTAAATGTTTTGAATCCATTTTAGAGCAGAGTTCTTGTTCAGAAACTTCTGAAAAAAAAAGCCATCTGTAATAACTGACGGATCCTTAAATGTCAATTTGGCAAGTTGTCCTACTGTGGCTAGCTGCAGAAATATTCCATGTATGTTGTTGTAGATTTAAAAACATTACTCACGTTTTCACTCAAGTGTCTGCATTTCTGACACAGATGTGACATATCTGTATATATTATAAATCAATAACTATTTTTAACCACGTATTTTGTACAAATATTCACGTTAGCTCTGTACTTCAGTGAAAATCTATTATGGTATTAAACATTTTGGTGGAATTAGCAAACTCCTTGTTCATGCTTTGTTTTCATTCTATAACAGTTTTAAGCAGCTGAGTCATTTCTTACATCCAAGGCAAATATTATCATTTCCAGCTATTTGTAACAGTGCCTTAAATCCATATACACTTGTACCCTCTAGTGACTAATTCCAGGCACTGCAGAAGCGTGCAGATCACTACTGTAGTTCCCCAGATCTCTGGATCTGAGTGACCAGAGGCCAAGATTAAAGCTGAGCCAACAGTAAATGTGAGTACTATTTTTCCTAGCTAATGAGAGTAACTATTAGCGTGAAACAGCACGTTGCTGTTGAAGGGCACCCAACTAGAAATTTCAATACACACAGGTGCAATTTTATAATGGCTTTTTTCTTTTTACCCCTTTCTCCAAAGCTGCTGGTGTGGGTCACTGTCGGGAATCAGATGATGAACCTCGTGCTACAGGTATGGTCTAGTTCAGTTTCCTGTGTACCAAAGCCACGTCCACGCAGCTTCAACCAATCACTGCAGCAATATGTATTTCCAGTACTGTACTAGTCTCAGTCTGGTGTCTCTAACAGAACAAGAGTAATGAAGGAGAAAAAGAAAAAAGATACTAAGAAAACAAGTAAAAGAGCCTTGTCCCCTACTACAATTCTTAGAGCTGGGGTGAGGGGGAGGAAGGTATCACTCTTGCTTAAAAAAATTTAGATACGATGACCAGACTTTGCCACTGCCCTTAGGCTTGAGCGAGTCCCTTACTGCCCGAGTCTGGCCAGCTCAGTGATCTTGAGCTCATGAAGCCGATCTGTAACTTTACACAAAAAGGAGGGGAGGTAGCCAGAATCTTAACTGGATTACAGCCTGTACACAGGTTTTATATAACCCTTTTCTACCTACTTACCAATAACGTACTATGTCAGAGATGTGAAGCCTCCAGTAGGTTGCCATCAATGAAAAAGCAGGTTCATCCTGTATGGATTAGGAAAAAAAAAAAAAGCCCACAGATTTTGCTTTCTTTGCGTTGTAACGCTTGTTTCCACCAGAAGGACGTGCAAGTTAGGCAGTGCCACATATAAAGTGATTGATCAAGCAGTACGTTCCTATGCACCAGTTAAAAGTATAATGGTTTTCTACGCTGCTACAAAGCGGGGTAAGGTTTGTGTACGTACACAAGGCGTGGGGTTTGGACCTCTATGTAGCACAGAACCTTGATCAGTAAAGGTGGGAACCCAGCTGGGACTTTTGTCCCCTTCAGCAGTTCAGTTTCTAGTGAGATGAGGAGGGATAAACTGATTTTCCTCTTCCTTCCAGGGCATGCCTACGGGTCTTGAAGGTAACACGGGAAAACATACCTACCAGGTAAAAAATGGAAAATGCAGAGCCTCAGAACACAAGAGGAGACAAAAGGCAGATTGAAAAACACCTGAACCAAAACCAGTTTGGTTTTTTTTTCCTTTTTTTAAACTGAAGGAGCACTTGCAGATACCCAGAAAGTGAACTTTGCTCCTTGCCTTTACAGTCAAGTCAAAGCACAGCTAGCCCAGCCTGGGCCCTCATTCTTGCCTATTTAAAGCAATTCTGTGACACGCAGCGGCCCCCTTACAACTTGCCCGGCTTTAGACCCCCCCAAGCGCCGTTTCGGCAAGGCCCTGCCCTCGCCAAGCCACTGCGCTCCTCAAAGCGGGAGAAAACCGCTCCCGAGGCGGCTCCCCGCTGGGTGGGAGAGGCCCGGTGACCCCCCAAGAGCTGCCTCCTCACCCGGGCCCCTCTCGGGGGCACCCGGGAAGAGTTAACCCCAGGGAAGCACCACCGAGGACAGCGCCCGCCATTACAGCCCACGGAACGAAGAGACGGCAGCTCCCCCCGGTCGCATCCCCTCACCGCGCCCTGACCGTTATCCGGCGCGGAGTGACAGCGCCGCTGGCCACTCCCAGCGGGGCGGGGCGGGGCGGGGCGGGCGGCCGTTACGTGTGGGCGCCGCCCGGTGAGGCGGGTGTTACTCCGTCTGCGCTGTGGGGCCGCCGGCAGGTAATGGCGGGTGGCGGCTCCTCCGGGGGAGGCCCGCTCCTTCCCTGCGGCCGGGCTGGGGGAGGCCCCCGCGGCCTCGCTTCTGGTCTCCCCGCCCTGGGGGCAGCTGGGGCGGCCTGGGCCCGAGGGCCCCCGGGGCGGGGGGACGGTTCGTTTAGGCCTGAGTGGGCCTCGGTGGCGGCCGCCCTGGGCGTCGAGGTGGCCTCTTGCCTGTGGGAGCGTGGGCTTCGTGAGTCCGGGTTTTGCTTGGCATGGTTGGTCTGTCAGGGTGAAGTAAGCCTTTCACAGAGGTGTCTGGCCGCGGTGGGAGGTCGCCGTGTAGGGGAATGCCGGCCTGCCCTTGGCGTTCGGCTGCGTGCTGGGCTCCTCCCCCTGCTGAACAGGTGCCTGGGCACTTGCCTGTCCATCTGTCTGTCCGTGTGGCAGCTCCCTGCCCTGGGCAGTCGGATGCCTTGGTCCCACCAGAGCCTCTTCAGGGGCCCCGGAGCCGTGCTTGGTGGTGATGGGTTTCGGGAGAGACCCAGGTCGGTAGGTGGCCTCAGGCTGTATCCAGTGAAGACCAGTATAGGAAGGCCTTGAAAAAACCCTGTTACTTACTATTTATTAAAAATATGCAATTAAAGGATTAGGTGATGTTGACATCATTAACTGTGTAAATTTCGGAAGTAAGGACCTGATTTCACTTGAGAGGACTTAAATTCATACTTGTCACTCCCCAGAAGGGGAAATTTATGACTCGGCCATGGGCTATGATTAATTTAGCAGATGGGGTTCAGGTGGACACAACAGCATGTTCTCGCTTTCTTCCTTCAGACTCAGCTGAAAGAAATCCCACATCAAGTGAAACTGAGGGATTGTGCAGCTTTTGGGTCTGTGGTGTTTGCTGAAAGGGGAATTAGGCCTCTGAAGTGTCAGTTCATTCTTAGCAGGACTCTAGGCCTGGATTTTAATTTTGAGAGACGACACAGGTTTGGTGTAACATTTGACTATGTGCAAGTCAGCAGTGCCTATGCTGTTTTCCAGTGTAAAGGAGAGTTAGTTGGGGAATTGGAGTAGGAAAGTTTCCCATGGAAGATACCTTGTGTTCTACCAAAATGACAAATCCTTTTCCATCATTGTAGTGGTATTCAGATGCTTGTTACGCTGTAACTTTTTATAGTAACTAGGATATTTATGTACTCCAGATATTGATATGGATTTATTGGTTACACAGTCACTGTTTTCCAGCTGAATTTCAGTAGTGACTTGTTCCAGAGGATTGCTGGAAAATGGGAGCCTAAAGGGAACTGTGTGGAGTATCATTTCAGTCCACATGCAGGATTGGATAGAACAGTATCTGGGCTTGTGGTTAAATGATGCTGTTGAGCAAGAAGTGAGGAATACTAGCATGAAATTTTAGGTCAGTTACAGATAGGGCAATTCTGTGTGAGGGTTCTTACAGGGATCTTACTTTGAGTTAGGTAACTGAGTTTTGAACAAGAGAGTGTTTGGGAAGGGCAGAGGGAAACTGAGGCAGGGGAGTACAACCCAATGCCATATGAAATTATGTGTCATATTATGTCATGCTATTAGATAAGGAATGCCAGTCATAGCTAGGAATAGTCAATATCCTTGAGTTACATGATCAGAATTAGTGCTGAATGTTTATCTAGGGAGTTTATCTAAACTCTTGTATTCTTAGTCTAGAATGTTTTTTTTTTTTTAGGGTACAGGGTGTAATAATCACCATCTCGTGCAGTTCATGGATGGGATTTGCATTATATTTCTTGGGTCTTGCATACTTTGTTGCTTGTACTCGGGTAGCAGTGGTTTTTGACTGGAAAGGACAGGTGATGCTTCCTTGAAAGACGTATTATTTCCAGTGGCTCACAACTGTACCACTGAATATTTCATCTACCTCTTTCCAATCCATTCAGAGACATAAGTGGTTAGTTAGAAGAACTTAAACTGCACATTGACTTGTATGACGTGTATACGTTCTTGTCTGTAAAGCTGCCTGTACACTAGGAGTGGCCTTTGGTAGTGTCAGAATTAGTAGATCAAGAAGTGCTTGGTTATGTAGGGAAGCTATGATCAGGTTAGAGATGTGATAAAATGTTGGGAAGCTGATATTCCTGCTCTTTGTTTGTCTTAACTCTTGGTCTGACACCTTTTACGCAGCAAAACCTTTTAATGGATATAGTGCTGTATCTGAAATTCAAAGCTTATTTGTTAGTTTCTCCACTAGAAATTGTACTCGGCACATGTAGTAATGCTGTACCGAGCGTCAGGGCTGAGAAGCTGTAATGGTTTCTAGCTGGTCCTCTTCCCTGATGGGAGCTGTGCAGGCACAGAGTCCTCCAGTTCCAGTGTGTACTTCCTGCTCCCATCCGCTGCTCTGGCATGTGATGCTAGTGTGTCTCTGCCACACTTGTGCAGAAGAGAAGTAACGCTCCAGCGATTTTAATGAGGGTTCTAAGTTCTGGTGGAGGTGGACCTTGTTATTCTGAAGGTGAGAACTGCCCTTGATTACATCTCAGCAAGCAGAAGCTTTCTCAAAGGACAGTTTCTTATAACTTTGAGTACAGAAAATACTTGAAAACTTGTCAGATTGCAAGAGCAGGCGTTCCTGTGTATTGGGAGCTGGAAGGAAAAAAGGAAGAGGTTGCGCAGTGGTGTTCGATAAGTTACTTTGCGAACTGTGTTTCCTTCCACAAATAGTAGTGTCTCACTTCCCATCTCTGAAATTGGAATATCAATATAACTGATAGGTAAAAGGTCCCATTACTATGTTTGGAATGCTCAGTGTTAGTAAAGCAAGCTGTATAAATACATAAGGAATATTTTAGCTACTCACTCTTAAAACTAAGTTTTGACTTTGACAAACAGGTTAACACAAACAAATCTGTCTCTGCTCAACAGATGCCATGTTGCCTCAGAAGAGGGGAGGAATACCTTCCAGAATAGCCATGAACTGTTGTTGGAAGATCCTGGCGATTTTCTTACTGTTTCCTCCAAGTGCCTTGTCTCTCCAGCCAGCCCAGCCCAGAGTGTTGCTAGTATCTTTTGATGGATTTCGATGGGATTACATCTATAAAGTCTCAACTCCCAATTTTCATTATGTCATGGAGAACGGTGTTCACGTCAAACAGGTCACGAATGTATTTATAACGAAAACGTATCCTAATCATTATACAATGGTGACTGGTCTCTATGCAGAAAGCCACGGTATAGTTGCTAATGAGATGTATGATCCTATTCTGAATGAAACTTTCTCTCTGAATAAAATGGATATCCATAACCCCAAGTTCTGGGAAGAAGCCAGCCCAATATGGGTAACGAACCAGAAGGAAGGACATAAAACTGGCGCAGCTATGTGGCCTGGAACAGATGTGAAAATACTTGGAGTCTTTCCTACATACTATATGCCCTACAATGAATCTGTTTCCTTTGAAGATAGAGTTGCTAGGCTTATTGACTGGTTTACATCAGAAGAACCCATAAACTTTGGTCTCCTATACTGGGAACAGCCTGATGAGATGGGCCATATTCTGGGCCCAGAAAACCCTCTTATGGGACCGATAATTAGCGATATTGACAAAAAGCTGGGATATCTTATGTCTGAACTGAAGAAAGCAAAGCTGTGGGATGTGATAAATGTCATAATCACAAGTGATCATGGAATGTCGCAGTCCTCCTCAGAAAGGCTCATTGAGCTTGATCAGTATGTGAATAGAGAGCTCTACGAAGTCATTGACCATTCTCCTGCAGTAGCTATTTTGCCGAAAGAAGGTAGGAGCTATAGCAGTATAATTGTCTGAAGAAAATACTTGAGTATCAAAACTTTGTAGACTTATTCCTTAGCTGAAGTGGTGGTAGCAGCGCTGATGCCAGTAGGACATCAGCCTTGAAAAAGGAGTACTTGCGGGATCACTTCTTTGTTCTTTTTGCTAGCTCTGTCGTAGGCATGGATTAACTTTCTGAAATGAAAAGTGAGCAAATCTGTTGTTGACTAATACTGCCAACTATCCTTTAGTCCGTATGAGAAGTAAGGTAATCTAACGGCATTATCAAGGATGAATGGCATTCTGGATGGATAACAACTGAATGTTACATATCTTGCCTTTCATCAAGAATTTAAAGCCATAGTGGGAGAATTAGATTTCTAACTCAAACAGTAAACTGAAACCAGATGGGGACCTTTGATAAAAAGAAAGCCTGTGTTGGCTGTTTGATTAGCTGCCAGCTATTGTAGTTCAGGCTTTTTTTCTCCCGTCATACTGAACAGCCAGCCAGTTATGTTCATACCCTGTTATGTTCATACCATATGTGGTGATGATGGGCAAGAATCCTGCTGGAATCGAAATCTGAAGTCTGGTTGCAGTCATTGAAAGGCTGCTTAAGTGTCAGGTGTATGTTTAGTGTCACTGATGTAGAGGTGTTGCTCTTTATTTTGATGGTCAAAAGCTATAACTATTTCGTGCAAATGTGTTAACCTGGAAAATAGCATTTTTTGTGTGGGCAGGGGTGCTAATTTGGAAGTTGAGTTTTAAGGTGGCCTTCTGAAAAGGTGTGTGTTAGGATTTCTGTGACATTTGCATCACTAATGGATAGCAGTCTGTATTTAATGCCCCAGCAGGGAAGGTATTTTGCAGATGTAAGTGACCTTTAAATGTGTAAACAAATGTCTCTTGTAATTTTTAGTTTGAAGAATACTCCAGACTAAAATGTTAGTGTGTCCAGACTGAGATCATTTGCTGCCTGAGCACACTCGGGTGCTTGTAGCTGGGTGCTGTTTCTCTCAGTCGTGATAGAAGAGCTGAGTTTGGGAGCTCCATCCTAACGGAGACAAACACGGTTGACCAGGATGTTCTCTTTACCAAATAAAGGAGTTGTAAAAGTGAACTTTAGTGCTGAACCATCCCTAATGCAGCAAATGAGAACTTGAAGATGCGTGACCTGATTCTCCTGTTCTGCTAAATACTGAAAAGAAGTGGTATCTCTGCAGCAATTAGATGACAGAATAGTAAAAAAGCCATTTCAATGGATTTGAGAAATAGCTTGGATTTGGTTTTGCCCAGAGGTTCAGATATTTATTATACTATCAATAAAAAAGAATTAGTTTTGAGCACAGCTAAAATTCCTTCCTTCCCTGTTACCAGCTGTAATTTTTATTATAGAACAGTGAGCTTCATTCTCAGTTTAGCTATGAAGTAACATATACTTAAGTACATAAGGCTGATTCTTCCAACAGTTATTCCATGTGTCTTGCTTAAACCAAGGGAATGGTAAGACTTGGTGAGACATTGAGAAAAATTTTGAGTGCTTAAAAATGCAGAAAATTCTGCTGCTTCAGCTGTTTGGCTGCGTATTTCTTCCTCGAGAGACAGATTAAAGTCATTATTTAACCATGCTAGTGTATTTGTGTGTGGAACTAATTATATGTTCACAGAGATAGTACCTGTAGCACAGCTGGTGATGCTGGCCTTTTTCTTCCATTCAATGTAAATGTATTAGTTCAAATAATTAGTGTAAAATCATAGTTTGCTGTATTTGGGGCTTCTCTTCCCTGTTACACCATATAGAAAAGAGGCATAACAAAATTAATTGTTACTAATGTACTTCTAGAAATGCTAGATTGGACTCCTTTTTCTTGTTGCTGTAACTGTCTCTATTATATCTAGACTTCTGCTGTCTCGTTTTGACCCTTATTGTATTTCTTAAGTTTAGTGATTTTTTTTTTTTTTAATGCTGGTTTGAGATAAGAGACATTACGCGTCACTCTATTTCCAGTTTTCCTCCAGAATTTCTATACGGGATCCTAGGAACTGAGGGAAACTGAAGACAGTTTCTTAAAAGACATTTGGCACTTCCAAAACTTTTTTTTCCTGAGATATATTCAAAACTCCACGCATGCTGTAAATGGTAGACTGGAGTTTATCCTTGGTTTACTTAGGCAGTATCTTGGGTCAAAGTAAGCACTTGTTCTTGTGGCCATCGAGGCGATCACTGCTGGGGACAGAGAGTCAGAGAAGAGGTCACGTTGCAGGAACACCCGCAGCAGGACGTACAGCTAGCTGTGAAGGTAGAACTAGCGAGAAATAAGTCAAAATGACAGGATGTGCTTAAATCTCATTTGTCTGCAAAAAATGGCAGTGTTGGCCACAGAGAAAATGTAAAAATCTTCCAACTATGCTTCAGACCTTGTAGCGCTGAAACTGGCCTGCAGAGACTAACTGTGAGCTTGGCTGTCCAACTGAATTGCTCACGCGTGTAGCACAAAGTACTTAAATCAGTCATAGGGCCGAGTTATTTGGTATATAACAGAAGTCTGTTATATACACTGTATAGCCCTCAATAGGAATCTGTGCTTAAATGGGGCAGGGGGGGTTGGGGGACACACATGACACAACACTGAAGAAACTTGCTCAGATGTAGATTCCTGAACTTGCTTTTGTGTTTCTGTCTGTGTGACCTGGTTCTTCGTTTCTGTGCGTTGGTGTTCCAGCTTGTCCAACTGCTTTCTGGCTGTTAGTGACTTTTACTGGAAAGAAAAACTCAGAAACTGGAAATAGGCATTTTGCACCCCCAATTCTTTATTTGCTTATTTATTTGGTAGTTTTAGTACAGCTCTTGAGGGCTTATGCTCACTGTGCAGCAGATGACTAGGGAAAGGAAAGGAGCAGACGCTAAGAATACAAAGGAGTAGGTAGTGCTGTTAGCTGTTATTGAATACACAGCTGCTGACAGTTCTAGACCAAAAGTGCCATCTCCATCTGCTGCCAGTCCAACCTGTCCCTTCATATGCTTGTCCTGCGTTCTCTGCTTAGGCCTCTGCAATCTTTGTACAGCTCCTAATGTGTTAGTGCATCTGGACTGTGACCTGACGGCTTCCACTGAAAGATTAATGCAAGCTAGTTTTGCTTATCCCTAGGTAATTAATTGCTACTACTATGATGTTAGGCGGTGCATAGCAACAAACCAGCTACTCTTTCTAAATTGGCTAAACTTGTCATCAGAATGGTAGAAGATCAAAACTGGGAATCAGCTGAGGTAAAATATGTAGCTGTTTATTGGAGCATCTTGTAGAAGGAGAAATAAACAGTTGGGTTCACTCAGAAATAAGTTTTCAGAGATGCCAAGAAACAAAGTGGCTGTTCTCTTTGGCCTTTTAAAGGAAAGCAACTAACAATTAAAGTGCTTTAAAATAAATAAAAAGTGTCACTTGTCGTTATAGCCAATGGGGGGGAAGACAGAATATGGCCTTAAAGCACACATTATCTCATAAACAGGTTTAGGAGCTATCTTCTTGCTTTCAGGCTTTGCATGGAGCTAGGAGGAGCTGGTTTCTTTTCTGCGAGACTTAACTGAATGCCTTCTAACTCATCCTTGTGAGAAGCTTACATGCTGATAACTATGAAATGAGGGATTTTTCTAAAATTAGGAAGGCACTTACTGCTTAGGAACAGGCTGTGAAGTCTGATGCCAGGCGTGATCTTACTGTGAATGACGCTCTGGATTTCTCACAGGAACTTCTATGTGCATGGTAATTCTCTGTTGTTTCTTACAGCTCTAATTAGCTTTGGGGAAGTGCCTTTTGCTCTATTCTTTCAGTTGTATTTAAACTACTGATAAGTAAACATATTGGTATGTTTAAGTTTTGTCTTTTGTTTCTTCTGTTTGTTTGAAGGCAAACTGGATGAAGTATATGAAGCTTTGGCCAATGCTCATCCCAACATGACTGTATATAAAAAGGAGCAGATTCCAGATAGATTACATTACAAACACAACAGTAAAATTCAGCCAATCTTAGCAGTGGCTGATAAAGGATGGGAAATTTTATATAAAAAGTCTGATGGTTTTCAATGTAAGTATTCTGTCTTTACAGTTCTGCTATATCTTCCTAGTCAGAGACCTTACATGGTACTTTCTCTTCTAATCTCAACCAATGTTGTTTTGTTTTGTTTTGTTTTTTTTAAAGACTGGGAAGGAAAACTGAAGCTAAGTGTGTAGAATTTATAACTTTTTTTTTTTTTTTGCGGTGGGGTGGGAAGCACCCTACTGTTAAGGGAGGGGGAACTGGACTTACCATTTTAAAAATTAAACTTACTGAGGTAAGATCACTCACATGTTTTAGTGGTCACAAACTTGAGGTAGTCTTGTGACATCTAGCAAACTGACAAGCACTTCCTGAGAGATTAAAAAAAAAAAAGTTGTAGCTGAACTTACTGTGTAGAGGAGGAATAGCGTTGTTTTATAATGTACTATTTGTTTACTGGAGAAGGGTTGGGTTGGAAATAAACGAATGCTGTCTGAAAGTCCTCAGCTTCTGTGGATGCCTACACTTACAGTAACCTTGTTTTATTCCTAGAAAGAATCTTTGAATATTGTGTTACTGTACACCAGGGATTTGTTTGCCTTATAGGATAGTATGCATTCTAGATGATTCGGAGGAAAAAAAAAAAAACACTTTTAAGTTTCTCACCTTGGGGTTTTGAGATTTATTATAGCTAGAATGGAGACAGTAAACGATAAGTTTTGGTTAGCTAGGACGAAAAATATAGGTGTCATGGTCAGTTCTTGAGTTTCTTAATTGAAAACCTTTTAAACTTTGCTGCTGGTTATGAAGCTGAACAGCGTTACCTGCAAGACTTAACAAGTTTTTCAATTGTTGATAACTGATGAGAGCAGCTTTGTGTGCCTGCATGTTTATTTACTTGTTCAGAGTTTTTAGTGCCCCTGTAAGGAAGGGGCACTGGAGACCCACTAGTGAGATCTGTAAACTTTTCCCTTGTTGATGAGTAGATAGTGTACAAAATTGGACAAAGTGTCAAAGCAGTCAGAGCTTAAGTTCTGTGTGCTACTAGGAGTCAAACTGACAGTCTGTCTCTGCATGGGTTTTTCTATTTTTTTTTTTTTTTTTTTTGAGATCTGGGTCAGTTGCAAAGTTGGACTTTTTCCTTGAGGAAAATCAAGGAAACTTGAGTGTAGCATAGCATGCCATCAACAGTGTTGTTACTGCCATGTGAGCTTACCTTTTTTTTTCTTTTTTCTTTTCTATTTTTTTAAACAGCGCTTTCCATTCTTTTTTAAAGGCATCTTCTCTTTGTAGTTCTGAGACTTGGTATTTGCTAGGAAACATTCGTGCTGTTGATCAAAATGATTCTTCTAAACCTCTGCAAGAATAAATGATGGCTTTTCCTTTTCTGTGTTACGCTAATTCTAGGAAAAGGCTCAATGCTTGTTTTGCAATTTCAGAATATTGACCTTTATCTATCTTTTATTTCTAGTTGGTAATCATGGATATGACAACATCTTACCAGAAATGCATCCAATTTTTTTGGCAGTTGGGCCTGCTTTCAGAAAGAATGCCACCAAAGAAGTCGTGAATGCTACAGACTTGTACCCCTTATTGTGCCATCTACTTGGTATTAACCCACTGCCAAACAATGGTTCATTCAACACTGTGAAAGATATACTTGTTGAAGAAGTTCCTGTAGCCTCTGGAGCAGACACCTATGCTACTGTTGTAGGAGTCTTTCTGGGCAGCTTTCTTGTTATGGTTTTTATTGCAGTTTTTGTTAAGCATTTTATCCTCACCCAAGCAAATACCATGCAAATGCAACGTACTGAAGCTGCCCAGCCACTGTTGCAAGATTAATGACACTTGGTACTATTTCCTGTTTCATGCTTAAAACAAGTTTATACAAAAAAATTAAGAGGTGGATAAGCATAAATATGTGGAGTAAAAGGAAATGGATGCTGATCCATTGGTACACTGGAGTACGTACATACTAGGTACACAGAGGGCATGTTTCTGTTTCACCTGCAACCACTTAATTCTTCAGAGGTTGAAAATATTCTAGGTAAACCTGGGAAGCTCTATATGTATGTAGATGTGTAGTGACAATAGACCTTGAATACCTCATTCTGAGCTGCTTTTAGGGAAACATCAACTGAGGTGCACTTCACTGATGTATTACATGGTGATTTAATTCACACACCCCCTTTTTTTTTTTCTTTGAGAGGGTTTTTTTTCTTTTTAAGTCTCTTAGATTCTAACAAGTCACTGAATGTGACTAGACTTCTGTGGGGATTTTTTATTCCCTGCCCGAGGAAGCTGTTGCATGGATCACCATTACAGATAGCTTGGCGGATTAAATCCTGCAGAAAACATAATTATTAAGCTAGGTTATGCAGTGCTAAGTGTCTAAGTTTAGAGTTAGGCATATTTATTTAAACTACTGTGTTAATTGTAGCCCCCAAATATGAATCTAAGTGGTATTGCCTTTAGCAATCAGCATTAAACTACTTGATTGGGGTTTTTTTTATGGTAAATATAGGTCTTCATAATTTTAGGTATGATTTTTGGTAAATGTAGGTCTTTTTCTATTGTTACCTGTACACTGGACTAAATGTTCTAGGAATTCTATGCAGCTGGTAGTTTAAAGACACATACAAACACAACACTTGTATATCCAGATGGAGTCTTGTATTTCTGTGGTAAAAGGGTTCTTTCAGAATAAGGCACATGAATTAGTTAAGGAACATACACTACAAGCTGTTTTCAGAGTGCTGTCAAGCTTGCCACTGGGTGTAGCATCTGATCTGTTACTGGAGACTTCTCTAGTGTCAGGCTCTTCTCTAGTGTGAGTTTGGCTCGCTGTCTTGTGTTTTATCTGATATGTCTGGGTGGACCTTAGAATTTGATGAGTAGGATTAGACATGCAATTTAAGGAATAGCTGTATAAATCTCAAGCCATATATACTGTTAAATCTGAAAAAGCACACTTTAATATGAAAAAAAGTTGTAAGACTGGCGTTTGTTCTTCCAGAGGAAAGTCTCTGTTAGGGAAAATTATTAATTCTGAGTCAACAAAACTATATATTACTCTGATTCTTTTGTGTGGGACAATTAATCTTGCTATTGTAGTTGTGGCTTTATTGATAAGATCACTTAAATGGTAGATGAGAAGCTGCTGACTACAGTTTGTATGAAAAACATGGTATGAAGCGAGAAAAGTTGTCTAGTTGTCAGACTTGTTTAAAAGCTGATTTTTTTTCCCTGAATTAGTATTTCTCTGCACTTTGCTTCCAAGTACAATGCCTGAAGCAGAAAGAAACTTTCAAAATTCACACACTCAGGTATCTCTAACCGCAATTTATTGCTTTATCCACAGAACCCAGCAGAGGGCAAAGACGGGAACATTTTGGCTTTGGACGTGCTCTGTCAAACTAATGGTGTGACTAAGTCTGATACTGCAATTGGGAGGGTTGCTAGCAGACCTAGCAAGGAGCTGCAATAAGCTGACTAACTGAAGTACAGGACTCATTTTGATGAACTTAATTCCAGAGTTAATAAATGGTATCTAGGCGAGTTCAGAAGTGAGCTTACTTCTCGCTGCCTCAGTGATGACTCTACAGTGCCATGTTACGCACTGTCTGGCACTCACTGTGTCAGAAGTAATCTGTTGTATTCCTTCATGATGGCAGGGACACTTGCTTAGCATTAAGCTGTCTCGCAGACAGGTGTGGATTTTCAGAGACCACAGCGAGGTGCAGTGAGTGCTTCAGAGGGAAGGCAATGAATTACTCCAACTTAAGGTACGTGCTGAAAGTCTAGCTGTAATAGTAGCTTTAGGAAGGCAGGAAACAAGCAGATCTGTTGGAGGACAGCCCCTTAATTTGGGGGATTTCTTTGAAGTCTTGTGTAACTTAATCTGACTCATCTCTGCAATTCTGCTGTTACTGTTCTGTGTATGGCTTTGTTTTTCTACATTGCCGTTCTCTTAAGAAAATGCTGAAGGAAAATGTCTGGGTTAGGTGTGCCTGACACTGCACAGCTGATTCTTAGTGGAGCTGACAATTAGGTATGTCTTAAGTTTAATTTGCTGATGCCAGCTAGACCTGAATGCTGCAGGGGCTTATCAAGCTGAAAGATTAAAGCAGTAATGATGCTCACGGTAGTTTCTAGAGAGGCTGGGGAAGTCCAAGTAGAAAACCTAAACCTCTAAATTGTTACTAATCACTTCCCTAGCTACCTTCCAAAAAGTGGATGGCAGATAGCAAATTGATGCATTGAGTCCACCTTTTCTTGCTTATTTGCAATTTGCAAATGATCGTAGTACAAACTTCGTGTGTGTTTTAAAGAAAGATCTACAGGCTTGGTTAAGGGAGTAACAGTTAAAACTGGAGATGCTGTAATCTTCTCCTGTAGCTATTTCAGTTGCACACTTTCTCACTCTGGAACATGCTGCTTTAATAGAAATTACTCTTATTGGAGTAATTTCATAGCAGTGTTTATGGCAGATGTAAAAATAACGATTGTCATCTCAGAGGTGTTCATTAAACTCCTGCTTTTTCAATTTTAACAGGTGTAGTTCTATCATCAGCCAAAGTGACCCTTGATTTTAAGGAGGGGGCAAAGTTGGTCAGTGTTGTTCAGTCATCCTGGGACTTGGGCTTACCTGCCCGAGCATGCAACAAGGGAAGAGCAGTGGGTTTCCCCTCACAAAGCATTTGGGAACAATATTCAAAATAGATTGGGAACACGAACATGAGAATTCTTCTTGATGTTCTGCACTGTAAGGCCCTTCTTTGAGGAGGGTAAAATGAAACTTTAGAGAAAACTGAAGGGAATCTTTCAGCATTCGGATATTTCAGTTTAGGTTTAAACATGTTTCCTTTATTGCTTAGGTCTATTTGTAGGTACCTCTTAGGTAGTTACCTTCTTAAGATATTTGCCTAACCAGTGTTAAACACTGTTTTAAGTTGTTGGGTATATGCTTACTGAAACTGAAAGCACATATGATGTCACTGGAAAAAAAATACAAACTTTTTCTCTGAAGTGATGTGAGATTTTTTTCAGACTACCTTTTCGGTTGGGGAGGAGGTGCAATTTGGTTTCTATGTATATGATACTTTTCATGATGTATGAACAAGTTTATTGGAAAGTGGACTTGAGTACACTGTATACTGCTTGGAAACTGAGAAGCTTGCATGATTTTGTCTTTTATTATTGACCTGTGAAGCATACTTTGAGATGTCAAAAGTTTTTTGTTTCTTCCTGTTTGGAAATGCTGAAGTTGAAATATATCTTTGCTATAGTGCTATCAAGCATTGAGTGCTTGCTTCATTTACAAATGCTTCTGGAAAAAAACTTGAATTGTGGGAGGATGGCTGCGGGAAAAAGGCCTTAACTCATATGCGTCCCAAATATTTCTTGTACTCTGCATAGTGTATGCCTGTATTATAAATAACTGGAAGTGGAATAGAACTTTCTTATATAAAAGACTTCTTGTTTTCCACCTTGCTACTGTATATGGAAATAAGTTTCTTCTATGAAAAATGTCTTCCAGACTTTCTTGGTAAAGAGCTGCAGTAATGCTGTTTACAATAAATTTAGTCTCAAAAAAAAAAAGGCGCAGAAATGCCTATTACCAGATTAAGGGTTGTGCAGCATGACTTTTCAGAAGTGTGGAACAACACGATCTTGAGCTGTGTGTGGGAAGAATAACAAACGTGCAGTTGTTTAGTCCTGCTGTTTTGTAAAATACAAATGCAACAGGCTTACTTCCAGATCTTCTTCCCTGCTTAAATAATGGCCGTGGATGCTGTCTTGACCATGCCTATGCTGCTGTACATACCTTTCAAGAAATGGCATGTTTGTACTACAGTAAAGGTAACAAAGCATTTATTAGATGTTAGACTACAAAAACTCTTGCAAGCACATGAAAGTGTTAAGTTCTACAATAGGAGTGTCTGCAGCATTGCAAAGGAACTGCCCTTCCATAATGAAATCCTAAGCTGAATCATATTAAGTTAACAAATCTCTATTACTGTTTTTTGCAATAAAAGATGCTACCGTGCATATTAAAGCAAACATCTGTCCCTGTGGTCTGATCCTTGGAGGTACAGGATGTTGGTTTATTTTCATAGGCAGTATATTCTTTTCAATTTATAGCAAGTAAAACTTCCCCCCGAAACAAGTGTTTTGGACCTATAGTTAGTTGAAGTCGGCTCACTTCTGGAACTGTTTCTTTGGTGCCAATAGACAAAAAGCATATAAACCCAGAGAGAGGTGGATGTATTAAGGCTTTTCTACCCAATGCTGAGTTCCTTTCTGGAGGCAGTCAATATAATGAAACATCAGCCTTTACTGCTGGGAAGTAGTGTTACAAACTTCCCCTAGGCCCTTCTAAACTTCAGTGCTAGTTTAAGTGTCAAGAACTTATAAATTAATATGCCCTGTATGAACATTGCAGAGTTGTGTATGTTTAGCAAGTCATGACATGCTGCCACAAACTATTGTAGGATGTCTCCTTTATCACAGCTTTGAAGAAGGGGGAAGCCACAGCTTCTCATGTTCTTGTTTTGAATTAGCTATTCAAAAGGCAATCAGCTGCTGACTTTCACAAGCAGTAATTCATATAAACTGTAATTGGGTAGTGGAAATATTTCATCATGTTTAGCGCACTAACACTTCTTAAAAAATAATCATCTTTAAAGTTATCAACTTCATCTCTAAGGAGAAGGAGGTGTTTTTCTAGATTCTCTTGATTTGCACATGATCTGTATGAAATCCTGGATGTCCAAGAGCTACTTTGAAACCCTCCCTGCCAGCGGTGTAGAATTGTGCCAGGAAGAATACTCAGCACTGTATCTAGACTGTACTGCATCTTTGGAATTGAAAATAATTAGCAGTGCAACTGGAATATAGTTTATCCTATTTCTTGATTAATACTTAAACTTTCTCTTTAAACCCTTCCCACAATGACACTGTTTAGTCTCAATGCTAAAGGGAGGAGGAGTACAGAGTCATAAGGATTTCTGCTCGATACTACCACTCACTTTCAAATTTCACAGGAGCTCACTTGCCTGTAGCAGAAGGAGCTAACCAGAGCTAGAAGAAATGCACTTAGACCTTGACTTCCCCATCTGTAACAGTATTTGTATTTCAGATTAGAGTGCTGCCATTGCACTTCGGTCAGCATTTACATTTCTGGTAATTAAAATCTCGGTGGTAACCTTGACACCTGGCCTACGATAGTGATGCACAGAGGAACTGAAAGCACATCAATCACACGCTGTATGACAGCTATTTGGGGGAAGGAGGAGGAAGGGAAGAATAGAGTGGAGCATATACTGTGCTAATCTGTTTTAGCATCTAGAAAAATACCCTCACAGGTAGAAGACAGTACAGTTTGGTCTGCCCGAAAGATAAACATAACTCAGCTGAGTCAAGCCTTTTCATATATAGATGATGCAAAGCACCTCCCAGCAAATCTGCCACCCTCTGAGGATGGCAGCCTTTATTAGCATAATTACAAGAACCTAACAACGCTCTCCAATGTAGAAATTCAAGCATCCTCCCTTCCACAGCATCTCTCAGCCTGGGTTCTACCCTGTAAAACACTCACTTCATAGTTACTCATTAACCTGACCTCTTATTGTATGTAATTACTTACTTTAAATCTTCTGGCAGGATGAGAAAATGACTTCTGTATTCAGTCCAGTTATCGCTCTATTATATCAACGATCTAAAATCCAGTATGCTGTCAGTAACGGTACAGATTTTTCAAGGTGCCTGAGCCTCTTTCAAGTTCAGATTAATCCAGAGTAAAGCACTAGTCAATGAGTAGTACTAATAGTTTAAGAACTGGAGGGGAAAGCAGAACAGGTTGGTTTTGTATTGTGTTTTTAATCAGTACAACAGAATCTTCAGAGAAGAAGATACAAATTAGTAAAGCTACCACACATGGGTTTTAAAACTCAAATGTGGTTTTTTCAGTTGCCATTCAAAAGTAACCCTACCTTCCAAAGTCCACACTTCCTTTCAGTTGGGTGACTAAAAGGTAGTCTGGGGCTAATACCAAATTGCACTGAATTTGAGCTTGTGAACAAGAAACAATGTTGCATGCTACCAGGTACCTCAGCTCTCTCACTTCAAATTATCAGTTCTTAAAACCCTGAAACTTGTAGGAAAAGGACGTAGTAACTGTAGTTCTCTTTTTGGGTTAGTATTAACAATTTAACCTCACATTCTTGCCTTACTAGAAGATAAAGTATGACTAAGGCTTTCTAAATCAAATTAACTTTTTTTATGGCAAGTTACTAGACTTGACCTTTAACAAGGAATCAAGAGTTTCAATTAAGAGAACCATAAGCACTGGTCTTCACCAGAACTTTACATCTATACAACTTAGACACTACAAATAACAGATCTTATCTCAAAAAAGAAATTCATTTTTTCCTTTTAAATTTCCAGGGTTTAAATTAAGAGTTTGGAATCCTTCCTTGATGACTGCATGTCAAACTTTCAGTTGTTGTTTTTTTAGCACATGACAACCTTCAAAAGATAATTATCAGCTGGTACACAGGGCAGAACCACCTTTATTACAAAAACATCTTCTGCAGAGTTTACACCAGAAAAACTTTCACACGGTTTAGAAGCAGTAATTTTACTACTACAGCCCATTAAACTGAGTAATCCAAGGATTCTCGGATTAAATTGGCATCCTTGAGATAAGCAAGTAGTACCATCCCAACTCTCTTGAGTACAGGAACTGTGGAACTAAGTCATCCACAGACACACATCTAGAAATGTCAGCGCCATCTGCCCAGCATTTTAACTGCTGAACCACATACTTACTGCTCAAAATAGAAGTGATAAGCACCAATTCTTTCCTCACTGACTTCCGTTTTCCTTCTCACCAGTTTCTTGTCATATTGCTGGCTTAGGGTTGAAACAGAAGTATTGGATCTTCCCTACACCTTCTATCCCCAAACTTAAGAACAAATCAGAACAAGTACTGTCTAAATATAACTTCTAACTCTCATAAAAAATATCTTCTTTCCAATACAGCTACAAGAACAATAAAAGAAGTCAAGATTAAATAAAAAAATTTACCATTTACAAATGTTAAAATTCACTTAATCTGTCCTGGCTAGTTCATACTCTGGAATTTCATTTTGAAAGTGTTCAAAGGCTTGAATGAAAAACTAAGCATCCTTATATTCTTAAGCATCTCTGCCAGCAGAAAGCCACCTGTTCACCATTTTATTCTGAAAATATTTTTACAGAGCTACTAGTCAGGTAGCACACACAAACAAGTTCGCAAGATCTCGCTGTACAGTATTTTATACAGATAAAGTGCATCAACGAATGCCATCCAGTGCAAGTTCAAACTCTTTTCCTGAAATCACTCTTTAGCAAGCGAGGCCGGGCTCCCTACGTGCTACCAAATTAAAGGATCGTCATCATCATACTGTAACTGAAGTCGGGAAAATGGCCGGGGGGGAGCTACTCTATTCTTTGAGATTATTATAATACAGGTGAAAGTAGTCAGTATCATAAAAGCTGCAATAACTATCCCAATAGCTTCTGGAAGATTTATGCACCACTGGTCAGCGAGCAAGCACTTGGTGTTACTGAAAGTGCCATTGTGGGGCTGTGGTGTGAGTCCCAGGATGTGGCACATCATGGGGTAAATATCAACGTTGTTCATCGTGCTCTGCTTGTAACCCCGATGAAAAGCAGGCCCGCGAGCAGCCAGGAACGGATGCATGCTTGGGAGAGCGTTGTCATAGCCGTGGTCACCTACTGGAGAAATGCAAAGTTAAGAGTTAACATCACAGTTTCTGTTTTGTCATGGTTTAACCCCAGCCAGCAACTAAGTACCATGCAATCGCTCACTCAGTTCGCCCCCCCCGCCCCCCCC
>JAVKLA010000017.1:23768401-23792050 GCA_034782735.1 Sagittarius serpentarius
GCGGGGCAGGGGCCCCCCCCCCCACCCCCCCCCCCGCCGCCCCGGGGCTGGGATGCGGGCGGTTGTCCCCCGAGGTGGGACGGTGAGGCCTGCTGGTAAGGGGTACAGGCTGTTTGCTGGGGCGCCCCGCGGCTGCAGAAGGACGCCATGGGGTGAGGCGAGGCGAGGCAAGGCTGTGACAGCATGTGTGTGGGAGCTGTCCTGTGTTTCCCCAGGATGCCTGTAACCTGCCTCCTTTGCAGGTGTCGCGGCAGCCCAAGGCTGCGGCCTTCACAAGGCTATGGTGGTTGTCAGCCTTCTCCGTGACTCCTGCTCTCTTTTGGCCACGCAGTTCTGAAAGCTGACTGTTCATAGTCTTTCCTGCGTATGACCTTTTTGTGCTTTCTTGTGGCAACACTGGTTTACCCTAGGACTTAGAATACATGCAGGAAATTGTGTGTGTAGTTGAACATAAGTACTCTGAATGTCAGTACTGCCTTTTAGGAAGGCAGTGTGTGGTATGATAGGTTGAAGTCTGTTTTGGGTCCTGCTGTAGGTTTGCTTCATAAATTATGGCAAATAGTTTACATTCCCTTGGTTTTCCTTTTTACGAGAAGGGATTAGTAATTCTGCAAAACCTGTTAAGTTACTGATGCTGAATAACAATGAAATCAGCTCTGTGTACACAGAGAAAGTAAGTGTCCTTTAATAGCACAGAGCAGAAATCATCACTCCATTTTAAATTTCATCATAAAAACTGAAAAAAAGACATGTCTATAGCATCATGATTGACTTAGGCAGAGGATCTGAATTTCATTCTGTGTATCCTGCTAGCATATTTACTCTGAACGCTGCATAGGTTTGAGCTTGTTTGTTTCTAATGGCTTTCAGATATGTATGAGTTTGGCAGGTTGTGCTACCTGTGCATGCCAGCTGTGGAGTGGCTATAAAGATGTGGTACAGTAAGCTGAATAAAGTGACACGCCTCCAATTGATCTTGATTTATGCAATGGTGCAGGTGTGGCAAAGCACACGGTTGTAGAAGAGGAAAAAAAATAATTCCAGGTGAGCTAGATAAGACTTCCTGTAGCTATTTACATATTACATTCCAAGTTGAAGTCAAGGTCTTTTTGTCTTTTTTTTTTCCTTTTTCTTTTTTCCTTTTTTCCTTTTTCTTTTTTCCTTTTTTCCTTTTTCTTTTTTCCTTTTTTCCTTTTTCTTTTTTCCTTTTTTTTGGTCTTTTTTCCTTTTTTTTGTCTTTTTTCCTTTTTTTTGTCTTTTTTCTTTTTTTTGTCTTTTTTCTTTTTTTTGTCTTTTTTCCCTTTTTTGTCTTTTTTCCCTTTTTTGTCTTTTTTCCCTTTTTTGTCTTTTTTCCCTTTTTTTGTCTTTTTTCCCTTTTTTTGTCTTTTTTCCCTTTTTTGTCTTTTTCCCCTTTTTTTGTCTTTTTTCCTTTTTTTTGTCTTTTTTTCTTACACTAATTCAGCTTTATACATGTGCATATGACAGTTGATCATGTCGGGTCGAGAAGTGTCCTTTATGAATTACTTTATTGTATTTCCTTGAAAATACTTATTACACAGAGTGAATTAGAGGTCAAGGGAATACATAACAGGTGCAATCTTTTAGCCAATTTCATCAGATTACAATGGAGGTCTTGTTACAAACTTTATGCAGAGATACAGACAAATTTTAAGCATCAGTGCTCTTTTGCTAACCTAGCTTGGCAACATACTTACTCAGCTATTCAGTCCTAAAAGGTGTGAGTAATCTCTTGTTTACCCTTACCCATGTGCTTTGAAACCTTTTTGCAGCATTCACCTATTCATGGGCCTAGCCTAATATAATGTGTCCAGTTTGACACATCATAATGAAGGCAGCATACCATGCAAACTCTGGACTTTGAACTGGGCTATCCAACATGTATCATGTATTTAATACAGCTCTTGGCTCCGTCTACAGTGTATGCCTACAAGAAATGAGTGAGTTACGTGTATACTTAATGTTAAGAGAAGTAAAACTGGGAACTACCAAGATGTTTGCCTATCCTCACCTTAGTCTCTCCCTGTATTGTATTTCACCCCACGTTTGTATAGACTGCAGTTCTAAGCACTAGACCATATTAAATCCTGCCAGAAGCTGTACAAATTTACTGCTGTAGTAGAATTGAGCATTTGCAGCTTGAGAACCATTGCACACATTTGTTTGTGTCAGTGGAATTCAGTGAATGACAGGACATAAAGCGTAGGCAACCTCTAAATATTCTCAGTGTTTGGCTAGGTTTAGTAAAACACTTAATTTCCAGATGGAAAACTATACCCTCCTGTTGGCAGTGTTGTGGAGAGGAAGCAACTCCTCACTTACTCGGATGAAAACTAGATGTTGCACATGAACAGTTCAGATACTGTCTTAAGTACTTTCTTAAGAAAAAGCAGGGCGTTTTCATTACTTAGAGTTAAAATAACTGAATATTGAAACAGAAACATTTTTCTGTATTTTTCTCAATTTTTCTCAGTTTTATGCACGTGACAGAGATCTCTGATCATTTTTGCTGATTAGTTTTTTAATGCATCATTTACTGTTCTTTGATGCATCTTTATATAGTTGAGATGAAGAAAAATAGGAAGACATTTCATAAAACTGTAAAAGAGCTAAGTGACTAACAGCTGTTAAACTGTATTGGACTTTGAGCTTTTAGTGCTCATTTAATCTGAAGAATAGGTTGTATATGGAGGCTATAAACAAAACAGGGCTCTTAACCACGCTGTTTCTCAAACTGTCTGTGGAACGATGTTCCTAAGGCTGCATGACAGAGTGATACAGAGTAGTGTGGTGTCTCTGCCTTCTTTGTTTCAGTTACTAGAGCCTCCACTGCGAACAAGCTTGAAGCCATGTGGCTGGGCTTTCTAAGGGTGCTTAGTTTGAGAGGTAAACAAGGATATTGAAATGATGCCAGATTTTAAAGGCAAACAAAAATGTCTTCCTTGGAGCAGCTGGGTGAATAAAAAGTTAATATTTCTTAGGCTCTCGGGTATTCTAATGGCTTTTCCAACCATGGAGTTGGAGAGCAAACCAAACAAAGTTTTGTAAAAGGAACTAGAAGGCCACAAATAAAGGGCTTTGAAACATCCAAATCAGAAATAATTGTTTAGGCCCTGCAGCAGGTAAAGCAGGTTTTCAAATGTCTGTTGACAATGACTACTCCCGGTATTTTTAACAACTAAACGCTGATGATAATAACATGAGAGTTGAGTATCCTGTGGAAAATAATTTTCTATTGTTTGTCTAGTTCACAGGGGAGAAGCGTCGGCCTTTATGCAGAGTCAAATTTACTGATGTGTTGGCTTTAAATATGCCTTTTATGCAGTGTCAGTAGTAAAGCACAATCTGGGTGAAGGTGAATCACTGTTATTACAGTAGGGTCCTGAATTCATGAGACAGCCCCTCAAGACTGCAGAATCCAGGTCAGTGTTAGTTGAGCAACAAATGGATTTCTGGAGGCCTGCTTCAAGGATGTGCTGACTCTTGTTTGCAACAGTGTGATGATCAAAGTCTTCTACCAAACCACTGTCTTCTGAAATGTTTTTTCTGCGTGTTTTGTTTTCCTTAATACGTCTTAAATAGAATACTGAAACTGCTATAGCTGCACATGTCAACAGTTAATGTGAAACTGAGCTGGAGCGTGTGTTTCAGAAGATGAACTAACTCCATATGCACACGTACAATACAGATAAAATTGTCAGCATACCTGTGCAACTTCTTGTCCTTTGTAAGGTAGCGCTTCATAGCAGCATGGTTCCAGTGATAGTCTTGGGTGTGTAAAGGTGACCAGTCAAAGGCTGGAGCCATACTGAACAGTCTTGTTCCTCCTTCTCACCAAATCATTCCCATTTTGAATGCTCAGACCTCTAAGACTGCTGTTTTTCACAGTCTGTTCCTATTATGCATGTCTGTGTGTGTTAATGGCCGTAGGAATAACTGGGTAGAGGAACTTGAGTCTCTCATTCTTGCGGAAAGCACAGAGCCAAAATAGAAAAGTACCCTATGTGGAGACTTCCTAAACAATCTGAATGTGGGATAAAGGTCTTTTTCCTCATGTTGTTTAGTGCAAGATTGGCAGAGAATAAAGCATTACTGTTTACGATCTGTGAAGAGATGAGGTGCTGCTAACCATATAAGTAAAAGGTGAGGCTGGAAATGATGCAAAAATGTTTGTTTGCAGTTGATTTCATCCAGGTATTTAGTGCAGTCAGAAGTGAAAACAAAGTGATATGATTTTATTGCAACTCCCTTGTAATATGTCTGTAAACCGTAAACAGTCTTTCTCCTGGAGCCCGCAGTGTAGTTTTGATAATGTACTTGAACTACATGTTGCAAAGCTCTGGAAATGTTTGAGCTTAAAAAAAAAAAAGTTATTTTTGTAAAACCAGCATCCTGAATGACCAGGAACACTCATTATTTTCGCATTGAGTGCCCTTAAGCACAAATGAAGAGCCTGACCCTATGGGATGCTAAGATCCCTCAGTTTCTACTGACATAAAAAATGTTTACCATCATTCAGTTTCAAGTTCACCTGTTTCCAAGATCTCTGAGAGTTTTAACTATTCAAATTTCTTGCTTCTCTTATGGCCGGAAAAAGATACTTTAGAGCAAGCAACTGAAGGACCTCAATTTGTTCAGGTTATGAAGAAAGATTTACAGGCTTTTTGCTTAAAGTATGCAAGTATTTTCATGGAGAACAAATAAAACTGAAGGACTCTTTTAATTAAAGCACTAAAATCATAGCAATAACCAACTGGAAATGACCTCCTGAGAAATTCCAGTAGAAACAGGTTGCTATTTCTAAACAGGGCTATTAACTACTGAGGCTACTCATGGCACTGATGGATGAGTTGAAGTTTCCAATACTGTGAAATGTCTAGAAGACATGCAAGTTACTGGCTTTAATAAAGGGGTACCCAGGTAAAAGTCTTGTTTTATTGGGAATCTGAATTAAATAGTGTATTGTGGCTTTTTGCCTTTAATTATTAATCTCTGAGAAGATGTGAGGTATGGTGTTTAGGGGTCTAACATTCCTGCTACTCTTCCTTCTTTCCACCCTTCTCTTCTGCTCTGGAGGTGAGGGATAACTGACTCTAGCAACGCAGGAATTTCTTTACAAGCCGGTTTTCTGCTTGACATTTTTAAAATAAGTCAAAGCTGGAGGTGCTGATTTCTGTTAGGGTTACAGGGTGAACAGATAAAGTTTCAGTAGTAGCTTCAGTGGTCTGACTTTAACATACTATTCTAAGTGTGTCAGGGCCTTTACTATATTTGCTATCCTTCAGATAAAATCCAGTTGGTCTAAGCAAACAACTTAAATACCAATGAATGTCTGTGTGCGTTCGGGCTACTGAACTGAGCTCTGTGTATCTCTGCAGAGTGAACCAGGCAATTATCTAGGTTCCTAGCATGAGTTTTGATGTCCATGTGTAGGCTTCTAAATGTAGGTGAATTCCAACCTTGCTGCCTAAAAAGACATCTGTTTTAGGGAGCTCAGATGACTGAGTTTTGCAGTAATAAAGACCATCTCCAGAATATCCTTAATCTCCTTCTGACATAATTCTTTCCTTCCCTTTTATCACATACTCTGAGATGCACATCGCTGTCCATTGGACTGTAGAAAGAAACAGTGATTAGCTTAATCTAGGTGCTGAACAGTACAGCGCTAAACTTAGTATAAACAAAGTTTCTAAGAATGAGACCTAAGAGATCTTACTGGTTAACTGTAACTTGTGTCTTACGTATACTAACTGGAGTTATGGTCATGTTAATTCTGGTATTTCTTGCTTTAAAAAGAATAAAGTTAGAGTAAAAATGGAAATTCAGTTGTGAAGTAAAAAATAAACCTTGAAAATGAGTTCTGTTGCTCACGTTCTTTGTCCTTATATGAATTTTGCTGCTTATGGTTTATGCAGGTATTTGTATTTCTACAAAGCAAGTAACCAGTGTTTCCAGATGGCTCACATGAGTACAGATGGTACATGCAATGGTAAGTGACACAACTTGAATTACAGAACAGCGGAAAGTATTGCTATTACTAACTACCATATTAATTCAACACCTTCTAGGTTTGGGAGCAGAGGAATTTAGGGAATGGATGAAACTGATGATCTCTCTTTTTTGTAATCTTCCATTCTTGTGGCTGTGGGGCTGGGACTGTTACTCTGAGGGCTGTGCTTTCCTATGGAGAATGGACCGCAAAGTGGTCCCCAGACCTTTTTTTGCTCTCCTGCCTCATGCAACTTCTTTCCTTCCACTTCTCTGCAGAAGGGAAGTCCAATTTCACTGGATGCACGTGCACACAGCTGCTCTGTCTTGTTCCTTTGCTGGAGCGGAGCATTTTTGGCTGGGGAATAGGGAGGGAGGAGCACAGGACACAGGGGAGCAGGCCAGGATGCTAGTGTCCCAGGTCACAATGGGGGTGCCTCAGTTTTGATCTCATTTGTTATCACATAACTTCTGAATTGAGGCACAAAAACTATTTCAGTCTTCCCTGAAGATGAAATGTAAGGGTTGTAAACTAGAGGTAAGTTCGTATACTGTCATTTGAAATGCATCTGATTTTCACCTGGATAAATTTTTAAGTGCGATCAAGTTTACTCTCGGGCTTTATTACTCTGTCACAAGAGTGAAATCTGGATCTTGGAGCTGAATGGTACTTTTTGTTGCTTTTGGGAAAGGGGCAGAGGAAAGGAGAACTTAGGTAGCTCACATTTCTGACTAATGAAATCCACATCAACTGTATTTATTTATTTTTTAATAATACTCATATGTTACACTCTTACTCCCTATTTTACCTGTGATACTTTATACCCTCCAGCAGGTGCTGCTGCATCCTGCTAATGTCTTCTTTGTAGAGGGGGAAAAAAGAAGTCTTTTGATTGAATACTGCGCAACTGGACTTCACTCTTTGTTTTGTGTCCTGAATGTGTCTGTGTTCTCTTTTCTTCCTCAAGTTATTTGCCAGCAGAGTAATTAAGGAGGGAATTTTTATGATCCCAGCATATTTGATCCTGTAAACGTTCTTTGTAAGAAGGGGTTGAAGATCAGTGGGAGTTGCTTATCAAGGCCATGCTCAGAGCAAGTTGAACAGATGCAGGCAGAAATACATTTGTATTACGTATGCAAGTGTTTTCTTAAAAGTAAAAAATAACAAGTAAAAAAAAATTTATAAAAGTTTCTAGTTGGCTCATTGGTTTTCCCAGGTTTCTTGAGCTTTAGTAATTTAAGCTCATGATTTTAAATCAGTCTTATCATTAGCGTAATAGCTAGTCTTGAATGCTAGAATTTTGCAATACAGATTACACAGCACACGTTTCAGAATCTCTTATTTAGGATTTCCACGTGAAGAATTGTGGCTGAGTTACATACAGAAAATGTAAAGAGATGTGCTTCCTTCTGTTTGCTGGTGGACCACTTGTGCCAGGCAGGAATTTGTGGGTAGTAATAGTTGAAATTAGGCCTTGATATGGGTTATATATCCTTGAAGTCCTTGAGTTCCACCAGGCCAGAAATGCACTCATGAGTTAAGAGATCTATCTCATTGATCTCTGATACTTACCTGCCTCTTTGTACTGTATTGCTGGTTCCATGTAGGGACTTGAAATTCTGCTGTAGTGTTTTTCTTCAGTTACAGTGATTAAACTTGGTTGTGACTATGATGTTGGCACTGTCAGGCTTATCTAGGGGCCTTAGAAGGTGAATCTAAGTTTAATAAGCTGAAGTATTGGTTTGCTTTTGATATTTAACTTTATTAATAGTTTAAAATGTTCAATATAAGAATAATGACAGTAAACTACAACCGTAAATCTCAGGCAGGCAGCACCTGCCACTCTACCATGTGAAACAATGTGTTACCCTGGTCGTTCTGTTTGGAGATGGCTAGAATTACAGTCTTTCTCTCTAAACTCTCTCTTTGGTGTTTCTTTTAGAAATCCAGCCTGGCTTTGTCAAATACCTCTCAGAAAGTTGCAAGGATGGGTCAGGAGGAAAACACCTTTATTTTTCCTTTTGGCTCAAACCCACAAGGTTAACTATAATTCATAGAATCATAGAATGGTTTGGGTTGGAAGGGCCCTTCAATGATCATCTCATTCCAACACCGCTGCCATGGGCAGGGACACCTTCCACTAGACCAGGTTGCTCAAAGCGTCATCCAGCCTGGCCTTGGACACTGCCAGGGATGGGGCATCCACAGCCTCTCTGGGAAACCTGTGCCAGCGCCTCACCACCCTCACAGTGAAGAACTTCTTCCTTACATCTAATCTAAATCTACCTTCTCTCAGTTTAAAACCATTATCCCTTGTCCTGCCACTACATGCGCTTGTAAAAAGTCCCTCTCCAGCTTTCTTGTAGGTCCCTGTAGATTCTAAGATTAGATTAGATTAGATTCTAAGAATTCTCATAATAGTCGACATAATCCAGATGCAGTAAACATACAGATAAAAAGTCTTTAGTCAGTAAGGTCTGAAGTTCTCATAACTGACAAATTCAGATTTGGATCTTTAATGAGTTTCATCTCCGTTGATTTCAGATACTCTGGAATGTGTATCTGTCATTAGAGGGCAGTTCATTTTATGCTAAAGCTGGAAGTATTCATCCACTTCAGATTCTGTGGAGTTTTGTGTGTCTCTCCATTCTTTAGAGAAAAGAAACTGTATAGATAAGGTGGCTAACTAGATTGCTGAAGCCAAGTGGCATTAACCCAACTTTGGCAACTTGCATCTCTGTCTTATGACATGGAGATATATAGCCTACATGTGACTATAAGTAATTGATATTATTAAGTATATGTAATACTAGTTAACACTTATTCAGTGCTTTCTTTTCCTAGATTCCAGGGCAGCTCACAAAACTTTTTACAGTTTTGGCCCTAGTTTATAGATGAGAGGATGAAGTTGCTAAATGTGAAGTGCGTTGTTCAAGGCCCTAAAGTGAACCAGTGGCAGAACTGGAAAGAGTTCAAGTTTGATGCCTTTTTCTTGTGGATATACCACTTTATAGGTTTTTTTATTTGTAGTTTTTTATAAATGATCATCATTTGTTGATGATGATGTAAGTAACCACTGAAATGTTGCAGCTGATTGCTTGTATTCTTGAGGCAGTTTTGCCTTGCTTTTCCTTGAAGCTAGGCTTTTGTGTGTTGAAAATATGAGTAAATTGGTGAAGCCTGCGCTTCTGCCTCTTTACACAAAATGTACGTAGTATTTCCAGCAACACTGTTTTTGACTTCCTGTGAAAGAATACATATTTTTTTACCATAGCTTTCTAGTACTGATAGGTGCTTCAGCTGTTTTTCACTATACTTGGCCAGGCTGCATATGGAAGAACAACAAGTGATTACAGCTCCTAAGATATAGTTACCAGCAGTCAGATCGACAAAAGGGTTAAAAGTGAGACAGCCCTATCTTTTACTTCAGTGGAAGTGTAGTTGTTGATTTAAAGCTCTCAGTAAATGATTGTTGGAGGTCTGCCATGTGTAGCAGAGCATTCAGAAAGCATACCACAGACTCTGCTTCCTCCTAAAGAGCATTTGTCTGTCAACATCTCACGTTTACGGTACCAGAAGGCAGGCAAAACTCACCAGCCAGCAGTCATGGAAGATCAGGTCTTTACCAATGTTTATCAAAATGTTAACACCACCAGTATCTGTGAGATTCCAGACTCTGAGGAAGATAAAGGGGATAATCTTCATGATCATGTCCATGAAGATCCAGCGTCTCCTTCTTCCATCACTACTATCCCAGAGAGCATGGATAGTAGTCAAGAGAGCTCAGAAGACAGCTGTAGTAATTCTGTGGCCTCTCAGCATGAGGCTGATGGGGAGGATGGTTCTTCATCTCACCATGGTGCTGAAGAAGACCACCCATACCAGGAGGTGGATCTGATGAGCCCAGCTCTGGAAGATAAACAAGTAGAGGGCATGATGTTTGACAGCAACATGCGTTTTCCTTTGGATTTCCAGTTGCGTCGGAGCCAGAGCACTTCTTCCAACTCTTCCCTCAAGTTCCCCCTTAACAATAACTTCGGAGAAACTGACAACTTTCACAAAGGTTGTGAGATTTTCATGTTTGTAAAGGTAAGAGCTTGGGTGCTTCTAACAAAGCACTGCTTTTAAACCCCAAATCGATGTACATGTCCTCCAGATCAGTAAAATACAGCTACCTACTGCTTTGGTCCCAACTTTGCTGCCTGTGTGCTGCAGGAGGCCAATCCATTCCCTTACCTCTTACATCTTAAGGCAGAGAAAGAGAAGATTTGTGTTGTGTGGGAGATGTCTGGGATTTCTTCACTTCAAGTGGAAGTATTAGTATGGTGACAGTATTGTGATTGTTGCTGCAGTTCATTTATTCTGTGAAATCTCCCTGCTCTTACAGCTAGTCTACTACTACTTGAACTGATTTAGTTCACGTTTAGTTAAGCTAGTTCAGCTATCCCTGCGTTTCACTATCTATCTAGTAGCTAATATCTCAAAAGTGATAGTTATTAATGCTATGAAGAAAACTAAATACATAGTTTAAATAATGGCAATAAAATTTCCACAAATGCTCATCCCCGAAAGAGGTCTTTCTTGTATTTCTTTCAATGTTTAGATTAATGTGTTTCTGTGATTAGTTAGATTAATGTAGTTCTGTGACAATTTTAACATGTATTTTTCATTAATTTCAAGTTAGGTATAAATTACTGAGGAGACTTTCACACATCTCTAACCTTGTAAACTATTACTTGAGTTTCTAAACCATAAACACCTGTGCTTTTAAATAAACACTATACTTCCCTTCATAAAGGCTCTTGTATTCAACCATTCTCAATATTTATTAGGCCATAACACAGACCTGACAGTTCCTCCTTTTTAACTACATGAGAGATAAATTTTCAAATTCTTGTTTCCCTTGAATAGGACCATACACCATGAGTGTAATACTCTGTTATTTGAACAGAAGTCTTGTGAAGTTTGTCACTTTTCAACATAAATAAGATTATCAGAATGTGTTTCTCAGTTCCACAGGTGCTTTGAAAGAGATTTTGTTTCCACACACAGTGAGAAGTGTTTTCAGCAATGTCTGTATTGGTTAATTTAGTTTGTTTAAGCAAGAACACACTCCAAAATTTGCATTCCTGTGAGATGCTGATTCTCTTATATAAGCTAGGGGAGATCAAATGGCTTAGTGGACTCTCCTGATACTTCATTTGGTTTCTGTTATAAATCTTGGATTTCTTGGAAAACTGTTAGTTAAACAGTTATGCTACATTTACTTGTAGGATAAAGGAAATCACTTCCATAAAGCATCAACAAAATCTTGAGATTATTTTGAATGCATTAAGAAAGTTATGATTTAAATACTTTTACTTTGTGTCATGTCTTTCTGTAGATGAAAAGCTGATGTTATTCCCCCGTCACGTCTCTCTTCTCTGTGAAAATCCTTTGTGATTGCTTTTCTAATTTTTGCATAAAGATAGCTCATTTAACTTATTGATAAATTAAAAAAAAACAGCAAACAAACAAACCAGAAATGGCTATCAGGTTACTTTGTCTTATTCTGCATAAGAAAAACCACAAAACTTCATCCGTTTCTCTGGAATTTCAATTTAACTGCAGCTGCTCTTCTAAAAAAGTATGTATCCTTCGGGAGAGGGAGTATCTACTAGTTGCTGGGTTGTGAATTGTTCTGGGTCCATGTGTACTGCCACAAGTTTTTGCTACTGATTTCTGTAGATGTGGGCTGTGAGACCCATGTGTGGGGGCACTTGGCCTTTTTGTTATCTTCATAGTACTTACACTGTATGAGCCTTTGAAGCGGCAGTTGTCCTATTTCTGTGACTGGATCATGGTCGTTGCTAAAAATGTTAATTATATGGACAAAGTAAGATCTGTGGTGTTGGTTTTAGTTCATATCTCTGCTTGTAGTCCTGCACATGTGTTTTGAAAGTTGCAGCAATTGAGTATATTTTGTTTGTTAGCAACTTTGTGGTGTTAGCAATGCGAGTGTTGTATTTTGGCTTTAAAATCATCTCTTTCTATTCCTTATTCTTTCATGTTCCTCTTGTTTCAAAACATTGGTGTCCTCTCTGTGCATGAAAAAAGGCAATGTGTGCAGATGCTCCCATTCAAGTAGAGACGATGGGGCTAATTTGAATTTCTGAAAATTGAGAAAAGGGACATTTTAAAAACGACTGTCATAGAGAAGGATCGAGGAAGTTCTTTTCCTTGCTTTTGTTGTACAGAGTATCTGAGTATCCCATAAAGGGGCTTATCAGCTAGTCTAGAGAGAAGCACAAACTTCGGACTCTATTCACTTGCCGAAACACAAGCGTCTAGTGCCTTTGAGATGTCCTTGAGCCCCAAGACACCTTTACCTGGCTGGAAGATGAGGCTTTTGGGTGATCTTTCCTGTGATCCTCCTCCAGTAGGAGCTGGAGGCCTGCCAGGCAGGGCACAGGATACTTCTGCGTGGGTGGCTGAACTGAACTCCTATGGCAGTGTTTTATTCCTTGAGAAACTGATGACATGTCATTTTTTGATTTTTGCTTTTCTTTCTTTCTGGTATTGAGGTCATAAAGCACTAACTCCATGGAATGCAGATCCAGCTTTGCTGTCTTTAATTATCTAGATAGCAAAAGTCAGCCTATAAAATGGAAGGTCATAGAGTAACATATAACAAGAATTGTGTAATACCTGAGGGCTATCGCTTCTTGCACGTAGGAACCTAATCTCTCAGTTTTGTCAATGGCTATTATTAATAGACAGTTTTCTTATCATATGGTCTGTAGTCCACCTGAGGCCAGTGTTGCTTTGAAATTGGGTTCATCTTCTGGATTTGCTCTTTTATGCAGACATCAACAGTGACAGCAGGACCTTTTGCTGTGGGACAATAGTGGTAATGACAATTCTGCCACTATTTACTCCTTCCCTTGTTTGTAGCACTAAAAAAAATCTCTGAGTGGCTGGAAACGTGTCAGACAGATGTCGCTGCTGACTGAAAACCAGAGACGGTGGGAAGATAAAATGGTATCTAACTTACAGTCTAGCAGGCTTAGTTGCAGTGCACTGCCTAGAATAGAAATTTAACTTCATCAGAATATTGTAAGTGCTCTTGCATTAGGACCATAGTTTCAGTCAGACTGGATAATCAAGAAAATGTTTAAATCACATTAACTCATCTTCTACTGATTATCAGTACTTGGTAACTATGTCATCGTCAGTGGACTGTTTCAGGATGTGCCATAAGGTAAAAAATACTGGCTTTCATCAAGGAATTCCCTGTTCCTTTAATAGCAGAATATAGCATGTACCAACATGTAGCATGTACCAACGTGAATATGTTTGTGTGAATCCAGCATGTCCAGGCTTGTCACAGCCACCTTAATGCCCTTTCATTGTAATTTCTTCAAACAAAAGCCTTTGAAATTTGAACAGAAATATGACTGACATACAGACTATGTTACTGAGTGCATAGGACAACTTGACCTAATTGTAGCTGTTGCTCAGAGGTCCAGCCTTTTTACTTGTATGCTGCATTTCCCTGTTTAGTAGTGTATTTGTTCTGAAGGCTGCGTTTCTCTGAAAATTTTAACTTTTTGTTTTCCTGAAGCGAGTTGTTATTTAAAGAATAGTCCCTCTATCTTCTTTTCAGAAGAAAATTATTGCCCTTCTGGTTTATTGACAACCCAAGACTGGCTACAGATTATACCCTCTCAGTACACATTTGTGCCATAGAAGCACAGTTCCCAAAAGAAGGAAAGTAATTCTTTACCCCAAGCAATAAAACACCTTGTATTATGCAAACATTACAAATTTAATACAGTGGTTTAGCATTGTGAACATGCACGTTGGATCACTTTGCTGGGGTAACAGAGTTATGGATGCTGGAAGGCACCTCTGGAGATCATCTAGTCCAACCCCTTACTCAGAGCGGGATCACCTAGAGCAGGTTGCTCAGGGCCATGTCTGGTCAGGTTTTGAGTATTTCCAAAGATGAAGAATCCACATCTCCTGCGTACAACCGTTCCAGTGTCCTACCCTCATGGTAAAAATGTGTTTTCCTATGTTTAAATGGAATTTTCTGTATCTCAGTTTGTGCCTGTTGCCTGCTGTCCTTTCACTGGATACCAGTGCTTATATTTAAGAATGCTGTTTTAAGAAAGATACTTCTTTTAACTTCTCTGTACATCAGAACTTAAACTTCTAGCTGTTTCCATTGGGATTATTGCATCCTTTAGTAAAACTTCTTTAAGTCAGTAGCTGGGAAAGAAAGGACATTTCTGTTTTTCCCAAAAGATGCTTCCCACTCCCTTGTTTCCAAGTCAGGAAGGTCTGAGGGCTCTTGATGGCACAACCCTGTGCTAGCTCCCTACTGCCTCACGAATTGAACTGAACTCTTATGAATGACAGACCATGTTCTTCACAGGGACAGTGAGATTAATTGCTTGTGTCACTGCAAAAATCATGCTCCTTTCCACTGAGTTGGCTTTTCTGTTGTTTTATGGAGCATATTGGTATCTGTTGAGAAAGTTTTGTTTAAAAAATGTGTATTAATCGTTTAGAACATGAAGTCACAGGTCATAGCTAATTTTTAGCATGTATTATTTGATAAGAGCAGAACAAAATCATTGTGTAACCACATGGGTGCCCAGACTTAAGTTGGTGGTTATGCATGTGCTTTGCTAAGCAGAACTGAGCATTTTGTAGAAACAGATGAAAGGTAGAAGAGTACGCAGCATACATGAACGTTTGTAGCGTTCAGTAGGACGTTCTGCAGGGGGGTTCAAATAAAGGGATGGATTTTGACATTAATAAGAATATTAGTTTTTCAGATTTTCAACCACTTATTTCTTACTACACTCATCATCTACAGAGTAAAACAACCATACTTGCAATTTTGGGGTGGTAGATATTTGCAAGCATAATTGAGTGTCCAAATATCTTTTAGCAGTGCGAGCTAGGTAGTCTTCTAATTGACTTCAATATAGCACGTAAGGCTGGTTAAACCTTATCTTCTCCACAGAGGTTTGCAGGCAGTAAAACGAGTTCTGGCTGAAGCCAGGTGGCAGATGTAACTCTCTATATGTACATAAAATTATAGTAATTTGGCTTTTTATGACATTTTAGCTTTTAAAAATATTTTTTATAGTAAATCTAATGAAAGTAAGCAAATATTATTTTGGTCTGATTCATAAGCTTAGAAAAAGGTTAAGTAATTCGTAATCCCCATTTTAAATAGTGTTAACTGAGCAGCTTGAGCAAGGGTGACATCCAAGAACTATTTTCAGAGTTCTCCAGTCACGGCAGATCCACAGACCAAGGTGCAACATGCTGAAGTGAACATGTGCACAGCAAGAAATGACTAATGGGGAACCACTATCCTAACGCGATACCTTTTTTGATAATTTTAATGGAATTAATGAATGTTTTTCACTGCAAATAGTCTTACTTAAGGTAGTTTACAAGTACAATTAAGTATAGAAATACAAGTCTGGAATATCAAGTGATAAGATGTGTCCTCCTGCTCTCAGTCTTTTCTAGACTATCCCTAACAGATGCTTCTTTGAAAACATTCAGTGATGCAGATTCAGCACTTACACCAATTAGTCTCTATCAATGCTCTGATTATTTTCCTGAGACAAGTATTTTCCTTTATTAAAATTCTGTTGCTCTGAATTATACTATTTTTCTTTTTAATAGATAGATCCTTTATGTATTAGAAGACAGATATCAAATTTCCTTCAGCCTGCCTTCAAGCTTGAGTCATCATTTCTAAACTTTGAGTGGTTTGGTGTGTTGCAATTTTTGTTTGTTGTAGGGGGTTTTTTTGACCTTTTCCAGTCTCTCTCCAGTTAATTTGTAGATTTCTTAAGCTCCAGTTTTCAGGTATAGGTAGTGTATTTAGCAGTGCCAATGAAAACTATTATAGCAAGTGCCTCTAATTCATCATCTGTCAAACTCTCTGGTTGGGACACTTTATCCACTGTATTCTGTCATATTTGTGCATCCTTTAACATTTTGCTTAGGATTACAAAGTTCATCTTCTAGCCCTGGTATTTTCCCAATAAATGCTTCTGTAACAGTCTCAACCATTTATTACTCACCTGTTTGCAAGCAGCTGTAATGCAGTACTATTGCACAGTTTGCGCCTACCATTTGACTTCAAAAGCACTAGGTTTCTCTGAGTGATGTGGTCACACTCTGATCACCTGTCAGTGAAAACAATATGGTTTTGAAGTTGGAGAATTGCTGTGTTATAAATCCGATGTGGAGCATACTATCACCCATGCTTTTGCTCTACTAATTTAGAAAATGGAGAAACACCTGTAGTATCTCCGCACCATACTGTGCAGATACAACATGGCTTTACGGCTACCTTCTACACCCTACAATGTATAGGAGACTGGTAATCTCGTAAGTCTTAGCATATAAACCTAGCAGCTATGTAACCCTTATCTCTGAGGAGGAAAACTCTGTTGTGTGTCTCTTCATAGCTTGCTTTATGCTTATCTGAATTACTCTGTGTCCTTGTGTGAAAAGATTAGCGAAAGGCAGTTCTGTTAACAGATAACATCCAGTTCCCTGACTATCAGTTACAAACAGAATGTGTGCTTTAGCAGCAGAGCATAGCAGTTTGCTTAATCTTTTGGATACAAAGGGTAAAAGGTCTTCCTTCTGACCTCTGCTGCTGAGTCTGTGCCTTACTTATGCACCTTTTCTGCCTCCAGAAAGGTCCGTGAATCAATTCTCAGCTGACACTCCTGTGCCACCTTCAGCTTTTGGCTCCAGCAGCGACTGTGGCTGGGTATAGCACAGTAGCGTAGCAACAGCTTCAAAATAAGGACCCGTATTGTCTAGGAAATTGTTACTGCACAGTGATCGCAGCAATAGCAAATACAATGTAATTATGTAGGTCATACTGAGGGAAAATTAGAGATGGGATTTATTTACTCATTTCTTTTTCTTATAATTTTGTTTTTGTGACTCGCTCTTTGATGTTCTGAAAATAAGACTGTTATCCCAGCCTGTTTTGTTGTTTTCTTTTGAAACATCTCAGTCCTTTTGTTACATTTTAGGAAAGGAAAATGTTTGGATTTGTGGATTGATTACTTTTTTTGCTGTCTCTGACAACTTATCTATGCAGCAGTACTGTCAGCTGTTAAATGGTTTCTGTTCAATAGAAAGGGATATGTATTACTTTTAATTGTTTATTGCAGAAGTACCTAAAGAGCAACTCTACTGAGACTGATGTTTTACAAACATAAAGTAATAGATAGTCCCTGCAAAGCAACTGGTAATGATATATGTAAATTATGTTGGAATCTGCAAGAGGAAAGCTGCTTTTCTGCTCTGTTTGTTTTCTTTAGATATCAAGGGTTGGATTTTGCTCACCCAACTTAAGGTGTGTCTGTAAGCTAAGGTATTAACTAAATCTCTGCAGGATATCTAGGCTCCGTTTGCAGCAAAAAAGCTATCTGAAATAGCGCACTGGGATGTTAATTCATGTGGCCAAGTGTAGGCATCAGCTGTAGGGTGAGGTTAGTTGTTTGGTACTCAATTCATTGAATCAAGTAGGGGCCTGATTCAGTTTTTCAACCACAGGCATCCAATGCTGGTTTAGATGCCTTAAGATTTCCCTCTTGGCCTCCAACTGCCTCTGCAGAAGGCCACAGGTCTCCCATAGATCCTTTCTCATATGTGTTTAGAGATTTTCTCAGCTATCCTAGGGCCTCTCAAATGCTGCTGGATATCTAGGTTTAGGCAACTGAATCAAGCTGTAAACTTTCACTGCATACAGTGGCATGGTCACCTGAAGTTAAATAAACTGAATGCCACCAGTGACAGTTTAAATACAAAACCTGGATTACTAGATTAGACTAGAAAGTAGTTCTGATAATGGGTATCTGGAAACAAAGTCCAGACAGAGATTTTTCTTTGTTGTTTTTTCCCCCCCCCAGGCTATTTAATTTTCCTTTTTCTTTCCGTGTCCATACTCAGCAACAGTTGAAGTGCAACAGTGAACAAACATTGCAATGATGTTGGACAGTCTAACTTAATCAGATCAAATCATCTGATATATCCCAGCATCTTTGCAAGACTGAGAACCAGCACTTATCTTTAACTTTAGTCAACCTTTATCCTTTTCTTAATAGCAACCCCCATGTATGTTTCTTTCAACTGTATTTGTTTTGTAGTTACTTTTTATTTTAGACACCATAGTAGAAGAGAAAAGCCAACTGAATTTAGTAGCTTTGAATTCCTAGGTAGCAGTTCAAACACAGCTTAAGATTTTAACTGTGAAAAGAAAATCTTTGTTTCTTTGGGTCGTAAGACCCTGTACTGTATTGGAGGGAAATTTTCCACTGTTGTGCAACTGTATTTACTGGTCCATTAGAAATATTTTCAGTGTTCTCTCATACACTGTGACTGTGGCTGAAAAGGAACGCCTGAATATTTTTCTGTATCACTGGCAATTTTTCACATACTTACAACTGCTTATTGGCAAATGTTATGAACCTGTATTAAAGTACCTCTGTGGGGAAAAAAAATAGGAGGCGGCATGTCACTCTAAAATGAGTAATTGATTTGTTATCTGCAGGTGTGATTTTTATATTTAGATCTCTAGATGATTCTTTTCATATCAGTTAATGATAGAATTATGGTTGACTTTTTACTGTTGATACATCTCTGATAATATTTTAAGAAGTCAGTGACCTTCATGAAGTTAAGACGATACAATTAGGAACAGTTGAGAGGTGAATTGGTTAGTGCACAGATCTGGTTTCAGTACAGGCAAGCAGTGTCTGAAACCAGGATTTTGATCTACAAGATAATTGATTTGCTGTTGCAGCCTCCATGCAGTCACCTCAAAGCAGTCTACAAGTGTTAATGAAGTAAAACTTGAGAACACATCTTCTGAGAAAAAACCAATATTTTTCTGCTTATATGTTTATAAAAAATGAGGCACAGAAAGGTAAAAATCTTTGCACGCTCACCAAGATTTTTTTTGGGGGGGGAGTCCTGGTAATCTGAGAAAAATTTCATGGGACTGAAGTGACTTTTTGGGACATTAAATAGAGTCCTTTTCTGTCACAGACAGCCTCATCATGCGATACATAATTCATAAACTGACCAAGGTCGATCTAAAAACTAAGTGGCCATTATTATTCATTTTGGAAATCTGTTTCAGAATGTCACTGCTCTGATGGTTTGACACCTTACTTTAATTTCCAAATGACATTTATTCATGTATGACTAATACATCCTTGTTCTTGTGTCAGCATGGTCCATTAGCATTCATTCTCTCATTTAGCGCTTTTTAAAATCAGTTTAGGCTTAGACATCCTGAGATGTTTTTGGGCTAAACCAGCCAATCCTTTTTGTCTTCATTTCTGCTAGTCGTCATAGTAATCTTCTGCACATATCTTCTTTCCACAAAGCTGCCTTTTTTCACAGCTGCATCCTGTCTCAGGTTGCTTCTACTTTTATAGCTAAACAAGCAACAAAAAAGGTTCTTTTAATAACCTCCTGGTTTAAGATACCTATGAATTTTAAAGTAAACACGTCGTTCCATTTGAGGTGAAATGTCCTGATATAAACATAGGTTAGAGTCAGTCTGAAAAAGCTTCATTAATTTCTTGGTGCCTTTCACAGTTTTTCACTTATCCTGACACCTGTTTTCCTTTCAGCAGCAGTAATGTTTTTCTAACATCATTGTAAGGTTCCCTGGTCTGCCTGCAGAGCACCAGTAGGGCATAATTCCCACTGTCCCATTGGCATTAAGAGCGCTCACAGGTACTGGTCATGAATCTTAAGTTCAACAGCTTCAGAGGGCTTCTTTCTGGATCCTTAACTGACATTTAGATGGGGCTGTTCACTTGTCTATGTTACTGCTTTTTGGGAAACCTTAGCATCCGAAGCTCAACACTATATGCCCATAGCTTGCAGGCTGGTTGAGAAGCAAATGGAAGGAGTGGAAGCTTTGCATCTGAATATATAAAGATTTAATCCCTCTTCTGGCCTCTGCTCGCATGTATTTGCACCATTTTTTGATTTATTTTAAAGTGTATTTGATTAAAAATCTGGCCAGCAGAAGTGTTTTCTGCTTGCCCCACATTTATACTTGTTCTATAAATGTGTGCATCCTTGTCTGCAACATTGATACTTTGGTGGCCCCTCATTGCAAGAGGGTCTCTGTCAGCTAGAAATGGCATGTGAGTGGTCAGTGAGGTGTCTAAATGATCCTCATTAAACAGAAATACCAGGAGAAATAATTTAAACTCATAAAGATTTTTTTTCTTAATGTCATTAGAAATTCTTTCTAATTTTAATGTCTGTTAGCTGGGAACTTTCCAGATAAGTACTGGAGAAAATAATTCAGGAATCCTGAATTTTATAAAGTAAACTTGTTGACCTTTTTAGCGCCTTTTTTTTTTTTTTTTTTTTTTTTAAAAAACACTGTGATTCAGGCATGGAAGGTAACCTTTCTTGTAAATATTATGGGCTTTTTCACAGGCTGTAAGGAAGGCCCATTAATAATTAAGACTGCACTCATATCCCGGTTATTTAAAAAAAAAAAAGTTGTCCAAGAGCTCAGTGCTGCAGCATGCTGAATGCCCTGATGCTTATCCATAAAAAGTATAAACCACATGCCTAATGTTTTAGCATATAAGAACTTGAATTCACATTTTTCTCAATCATTTTAAACTAACAAAATTATGTTTCCACTTAAATACTTGAGTGCTTTGGGAAAAGGAAGAATAGAAAGCAGGACTTTTTTTAAAAGCTGATGAACTTTTAGAGAAGAATCATAGTGTTTAAGAGGAAGTTCAATGGACAACACTAAAGTGCCACCCTTTGCTTTATGAAGATAGAGAGCTTAACTAATTTAAAATGTTATCATACAGAGAATCATGGATAAATTTCGACGTAAGTTATGAAACTACAAGAAACTAATTGCTATATTTTAATTTCATTATCTAATGTTTTGGTCTCTTTGTTTGTCATTTTGGGGACTAAAGAAAATTCAGGTGAATATGATAAAGGACTATAGGGCAAGTATTTTTCATCAAGTGATGCAATGCGGATCACAGTTAATATGCTGTCTGCTCAGTGGGCCTCGGTGAGATTTCAGGGATATTTCTAAACAGTAGCATGCTCAGGCTGAAAATGTAAGCCGTGCTGAAATTAGTAAGAGATTTGCACTGATGGAGTGCAGACAGGATATTACTCAAGATAGTTTGATGCATACTCTGTACATGCAGTTTGAAGGTTGTTTGGATTTGGGTATTCATCCGTGTAAAATTTATTAGGTCTGTTTTAATGATTGTCTGTTAGATGGAAGATTTCTTGCACACTGGTCTGAACGGCTTGCTTTTCTCTTTTGTTTCCACATTGGGATAGACGTTGAGTATGGAGAAGGAGTTATTCTTATTTTGGCTAGAGGTGGCCATTCATGAACCTCAGAAACAATCTATTTGAATTAAACACCCTGGGACCCAGCATAGGCTGGCATAAGGACTTTGTCTGGTCTAAATTTCTAGGAGGTCAGTCATTAAGTGGTCGATCAACTAATGGAGAACTCTGATCACCTGATAAATCTGATGAGGTACCATCTGAGAAAGAGCAGCTTTCTCAACTGGGGAAGTGATTCAAGTGCTTTAACATGTTCCTGTGAAAAGGAACTGCTGGGGGCTGGGCTGGATACCCCAGGGCATCTAACATGAAGGTCTGTGTCTGAGCAGTCTAACCCCACCATTAATTTCTCAAAGCTTAAAGTTACTACAGGTTCATATTTCTGTGGAAAGATACTAAACAAATATACTGGACCATTGTCCAGTATCAAAAATTTGTTCTGTGCTATGTGACGTATTTTGAAGAGGCACCAGTCTTTCTTCCCTTAGGTGAGCACGTGGATTTGTAAATAATCAGCTATAAGTAGTTTGTAGTTACGTAATGCATAGGTACAAGGTGACATAAAAAAGAACACCTTTGTAAAAACCACACTGATTGGTTTTATTTTTTTATATATATATCTGTATCTCATACTGCAGGACTGCATACTTTATTGGACTTTATGAGGCAGTTTAAATTTACTTATTTTCACCAAATGTAGGCAGGGTGCTTATCTGCTGAATCAGTAACTTCATCGTCGTCCTAACTATTCATGTACTTTGGTGTGCTAGCACCTTGCCGTGTATTAATGAGCCTGTATAACGAACAGCAGAAGTTCAGAGCAGCAAATTCACAGTCATTTAGCTCCTCCCTGTGAGACTGCAGAGAATGAAGTTTGGACAGGAGCAGAGTTTCTTGCAGGCATCGGGTGCTGATTGGCCCTGTGCACCGTGGCTGATAACAGCTAAAAATAGCACTGGTATAAAAGCCCAGGGAGCACTGCCCTGGCATTCCCTTCTCGACTGCCAGAGAGGGAGGAGACGGTGTTCTCCAAGTCCCTGCAAATATGTGACCAGAGAACATTCTGCTGCTTAATTCCACTTAACAATTAACTCATCAAGTAAAGACACACACTGGACTGTGTGACTCATGGAGAAGTAACCAAATTCTACTTTAAAAAAAAAAAGACAAAAGACAAACTGAAGGCCAGATTTTCCAAGCAGGTTTTCTGCACAGAGTGTGACAGGTGGGCTGGTGGAATGTCTTTGGAAGTGTGCCGGCAGAATATCTGTATTTTTGTGTACAAGAATGTTGTACTTGTGTGTGTACTCACACAATCACTTGTATAGGGAGCATACTGTGTGACGATGAAATTCTGAACACTTGGAAAAACAAATGTGTTTTTATTTGACAATGGTTTGACTAAGCTGGCATTAAGGAGTTCAGGAGTCTATTCTTAGGCTTGCTGTTGATTCTGGGGAAGCCAGGTCACTTCCTTGCATTACTGTTCCCTTTCAAGCTCTGCCTGTCTTCTGTTTTAAACTGTAGACTTTGGGGGAACAGTGACTTAAGTGGTTGATTGCATTGGAAGATAAACCTTTGGATGTCTGAAGTGCTTTAGATAATAAAGAAGGTAGACATCTGTGTTGAAGAGCTACCCTTTTAAAGTCTGGCAAAAGTAACTGAATTGAAAATAAGGTGTAATCAGGGAAAGCATTAGGAAGTCTTAAAAATAGGTGGCAGTATCAGCCCTATCAATAGTAAACTATTCCCTCATGTATTGATTCCAGTTGTTCTGAGTCCTCCTCTTTGATTTTATGAAGCATTTCACTATGGAATTTGTATGGCTGGATTTCCTTTCACTTTATAGTATTTTAATTTTTTTCTGGTTTATAATAATATATACTGCAAGGTTTATAATATCCGCCAAGACTGACAGGTGGCCTGTCTAACTTGACTCCAGTTTTGATTCAATATACTTAATTTTCTGAAAAGGTCACTTGTAACTGCTTAGCCATTTTCCCTTTCATAAGAACATTCAAGTATCTTTTAATTTATTTTTTAATTGAGACATCTCTCATGGTGAATGAGATAATTGCAGAGGATGTTGGTTTGTTAGTTCTGTAGGCTAAAGTCATCTTTTTCTGGTCAGGAGACCCAGCATGAGCAGAAGTGGTAGTAACTCCTTGTGACGGGTTGACCCTGGCTGGACGCCAGGTACCCACCAAAGCCGCTCTCTCACTCCCCCTCCTTAA
>JAVKLA010000017.1:23792150-23813211 GCA_034782735.1 Sagittarius serpentarius
CTTCTAGCAACTTTTAAAGAAGCCACCCCTGTGGCCCCCCCCACTACCAAAACCTTGCCACGTAAACCCATTACACTCCTACAGAGTGGCTTCCACCTAGTCGAGATGCAGAGCTGAGAGGAGTCAATCCTTACAGCACACCTAAAGCGACCCTTCTGAACTCTCTGCCTTTCCTCTCTGAAAGTCAATTTTCTGTGTTAACATATAGCCAAGAGATAACCTGAGAGTCTCTTATTGGTGCCATCTTCTGCAGGGGGATTTAGGCTTTCTCTCAACATCATGAAATACCTTTATATATATTTATGAATTAGTCTGGCATCAACTCTCACTTGCTGCTTGGCTAGGAATGGGTAAGAATTGCTCATGAGTAAAGGGCTCCATATCTCATTAGCACTTTTGTAACTGATGTAGGTCTCCGAGGCAAACCTAGTCCATTTTCTACAGAGTTGTATCATAGTTGTCACCAAGATCAGAGCACTGAGACTGCAGATGACTCTGGGCTTTGACATTTCAGTGATCTGTGAAGTTGCTTCCAGGTATTGCAGCTGGTGACCAAGGGCCCACACATTCCTTATAAAAGTGATACCTGCTACATGCTCTGTGAAAATTCTGTGATTTCGGGAAAAGGTGAAAAATTTTTGGAAAATCTTCTGTTGAAGAGGAAAAAAATTTAAATCTTTCTAGTTAGACTACCCGGTATTCCCAATTCTGACAGACTGAAACAAGACCCCATTGCTATTCAGACTGTGCTCAGAGCTGAATTTCACACTGAAATTTACTTTCAGTCTTAAGCTAAGCTCTTCTTAAAGAATTGCCACCACCATTTTTCACTTAAGGATGTGGGACATGGTCTCTGATGTCCTAATAACTTGTGCATGGTGGTCACCAGTGAAAATCTACTGGCTTGAAAGTGTAGTTGCAGAAGAGGTATCCACATCTGTGCTTTACTAACAGCTTTGCTCTGATTCATTGTGGCTGTCTGCATTAACTCTGCAGTGAAAAGGGTCCTCAAGCAAACAAAAACTGAAATGAGGTATCACCAAGTCAATGTCAGGTGCTTCAAGACGTTGAACCCTTACGTTGAAGAAAGAAGGGGGAAAAAAACCAACGCACCATTTAATAATGGCCTCAAGTTATGCACTGAGGAAATTGAGCTTGTTCACTGGCAAACTTTGTGGAAACTTTATCACAGAAGTACCAAAAGGTGAAATGAAAAATGAATGAGGGCAATTTTCTAAGGAGAATGGAAGAGCTCTACAGTTCACTGTAAGACTCAAGGTCAGCCGCCAGCTGCAGTAACCCAGGTGTACAGCTCTGCCATTGTTAAGATAGACCATAGTGCATGCAGAGGTTAAACTTTGCTGCCATAAGGAGAGATGTAAAGATGTTGATCCCTGCTATTTCATACTGAACAAGTGTGGGTTTATCAGGGAGTCAAAAGCCAGAAGCCCTTTTCTGAAGCAAAATAGTACATACACCACAGAGGATCCTGTAATCTGCTGTGCAGAACCTTGCACGTAACCTGCTGTGTAGGTACTTTATGGCTTCATCTGGCTCAGCTAGATGTCACTGATGCCAGCATCTGAATCCACAGGAACTAGTCTGAGTCATGAGTAATTTCAAACTGAGTTGTTGAAGGCTTTATCTTTTAGAAATAATGTGCATCAGAATATAGAAAGTAATTTCTACTTTCATCCAAATTGTTTGCTAAACAACAGAATGAAACACAAATGTGTCCAACGAAATCAGCAGAAATTGTGCATTCTTTGGGCTTTATTCACTGGGGGAATTGAAACATAGCCTGAGATCTGCATGAGTTGTACATGCCATTTTGAACACTTTCTGTAAATAATAATTCATAAATTGGGATTGGAGTAGTGTGTTGTGTGCTGGTCTTTTGCTTGGGGGGATTTAATCTTAGTTTGCATGTACATGCTTCAAATCCTAATTAATTTAGACTTAATTTATGCCAAGGAGCATACCAAGAAATGAACAGAAATAATCTTAAATAGAGACTTGCACTAAGAACACTTGTAAATTAAGACAGGGATATGCATTACTTAATCTGTTGCAGACTTGTAAGTAAAATCACGTAATTTCAGTTCTGTGACAGCAGTGAGTCAACAATAACGGGTACATCATGCTTACCTAGTGTTGTTTTTCTTCATCACACTTAACAGTATGGAGGATTTATTTTGAAAAGCAAGGGCTGAGGATATCTATGTTCCTCCTTTCATCAGCTACGTTACCCATATAGCCCACAGTTCAGGACAATCTGTAATGCTCTCCATTGTATCCCCTACAATACCACTTTCCAGAGCAGTCTCAGTCCTGTTTGGAAGTATCTTTTGTTTTTAATTGAAATTACTATTTTGGAATGATAGTAAAATAAAGAAATAAAGCAATAAACCGCTGCCCTCTAGAAGCCTCTCTACTGAATGCAGCATTAGGAGAAGATTTTGTGCCTTTTAAGTGCCACCTCCTTATGAATGGTTAGCTGTGACTGTCACAATGTGAGTGTTGAGATAATTATCCATAATGAAATCCCTCTTCACACTGAACAGCAGTGGGTTTTTCTCTTGAAGCTGTTAATGCTTATTAATGTTACAGCAAAGTCTGATACTACATCCAAGTGAAAACATAATTATAGATAAAAACAATTTCATGCTTTTGGACTAGAACTTACTTTGCAAAACTCCTGCTTGAGCTGATTCTAGTGATCTACCATTCTGTTAAACAGCCAAGTTTCAACCAGAGATGTTTAGAGCTAAAATAATGCATTTTCATAATAAGGTATAGGAGAGCTGCTGTAGCTCATGGTTATGATGGATTCATAATGTCTGGGGGATGGATATAGAGTGGGCTATCTCAAATTTGCCACTTAATGGAGTGCAAAGTTTTCTGGCCTAGGTTTTGCCATCCCATCCCATTTCTTGGGACATTCAGGCTGTATGCCTTTTATATCACTTGATGTCTTTTGTTCCATGCCCCTGAGTGTGGGGCAATTTATAAGAAGGAGCAAAATCACAGTTCCTCCTCGTTCCGTTAAACCAACAGGTTTTGAGGCACTGTATGTCTCTGGAGTTGAGGGAAAATAGCTGCTCACCCATCCTTGGCATGAGGCTGATGAGAAGAGCTTCATACATCCTTGCATGTCTTGTACATCTGAGGAGGGGAACATGCAGTCTGACCCCAAATATCTGAGACAAATCCCTTTTGATTTTTCTGAAGATCAAATGAGAACTTGATAGTGACATGTTGTAATTCAAAAGGAAATTAAAATTATTGGATTGATTCCTTGCATTTGTTAACTTGTTAAATAAGTAGCATGTTGAAGCTACTAGCATGCAATAAATGCAGTTGCAAAGTGCCAGTAATTCAGAACTGTCTCCGGAAGATACGTTTTCATAGCACAGTCAAACATGCCGGTTTAGTACATGGTTGCTACTTAGTTGTGTTTTTTTAGGCAACTAAGCAGTTAAATAATTCCCAGGTAAAATCATAGCCCCAAATACCATTTACTGCAGCTGCACCAAGATTTTACTTCTTCTTTTCATCCATAATGGAAGTTTATTCAGACCATGAAAAATGTTACCTGTGTCGTATAAAACCTGTAATGCCCCGCTCTCACAGAGTGAGCTGGGTGGCAGCACAAAGTGAGCTCCAGGGATGGATGCGCTTTGTGCCCTGATCCTTCTTGGTAACTTAGTGGTCTGCTGGAGAACTCCACGATAGAATTACACCCTGGATGATTGCCCTCTGATTCACCCCCTTGGGACAAATCTTTGCTGGAAGTGAAGCTTGGAGCAGGCCTGTGAAAGCTGATAGTGCATCAGAGTTCACCTACAATAGAGGTCTTATGTGGAGAAGTGGCAGTTCCTTTTCTGAAGCTGTCCTCTTCTTTTATTAATGGGATGACGTGCTCATATTCATTTATATATCTCATAAACCTCAAACTATAATGACTTGGCTTATGAAGAGTTCATAATTCAGCATCTAATGTTCTTGTACGTAACTCAAAGCCTCTGCTACTTCTGACTTGTGAGAAAATGATAGGCCAAACTGAGCAATTCATTCTTTGCAGTAAAATGAGAGTGTACTAATTATTTATCAGCATCTTTGCCTTAATTTGGCTGAAGAAAGACCTGATTTCGTAACACAAAACAGAGCTTTGTAGACAATAATAACCATTATAGTCAAAAAGGTTCCACCTAGATGTAAGTGATAAGTCAGTTTTATATGACAGCAAAGCAGTAAAGGCATGCATAGATTCCTGAAGTATTATATATATATTTCCTCCTACTCACTGCCTCCTGCAATGTTTATCTTAAATCAAGCTTTCAGAATCTATTTTAAAAAGCACAGCATTTATATGAACAAGGACTCTGTTTTGCTTGGTCTCTTCTAGGGGTTCCATAGGGAGATTTTTGAAAATAAGAGTTTTTTGAGGTGGGCTGGGTTATTCGCTCTGTGGATACCTAAAAACACAGCTGGAATATCAGATGTGTGGTATTCACACTACAGCTTCTGTAGCCTCTGAGCACCCCATATCAAGTCCTGGGGCAGGGGGTGAGTGCAAGGTGGTGCCTCATGGGTGAAAGCAGATGGGGAAGGGACCTTCCAGGGTCTGCTGCCCAGAAGCATCTTGAACCAGATGGGGTCTGGCCCATTCTGCAGTAGCTTGTATGTGAGTCAAGATAGAAACAGCTTCAGGGCATCTTAGCTCCCTTTCCGTGTATCGCACTGTTTCCCTTCTGCTTTGCTGAGCCTCAGCACAATAATCTTCGTCTTGCAAACTAATTATAATACTCCACTAAACCCAGACAGTAATTGGGAAGGAAGGATTTAAATGTTTTGACACGTTGAATCTCTACCGAAATTGCTACATCTAGAGTTTAACTTTCAGAAGCGCAAGGCATGCATAACTTCTGAAGTGGGAGATGACACATGCATAGAGATCAGGCACTAAAGCCACAGTTTTCTTTTACTTAATAATTACAACGGGATTTGTCTGACCATTATAATGTCTTTATCTGAGCTTGTTACCCTGGGCTCCCTTTATTACCAGTGGAAAAAAGTAGGCACTTCTAGGACACATTTTTTCATTCTAAAATAGACATCTAAATAGGTCACATGCATCACATCTTATAAGTGCTGGTATCTTGAATGCTGATTTTATTTAAACATTTTGGTTTAGCATTAGCGGCGTTACCTCCTTACTGTTCTCATAGCTGGCAGTATTTTCTCTTCCAGAGCTGATATATACGCTCCTGTGATATAAATTGTTCAAAGCACTTGCCTATATCAAAACAGTGTTTTCAATGAGGCTGGAGCTACAGGTAACCTCAGTCAAGATGACCCACTTCCCATTGTTTCCAGGAGCCCTCATTAAAGGGAAATCATGTTGTCGCACAAGGTGCTAAAGCAAAACAATTTTTCAGCAAAAATAAAAGCTTATAATCATATAGTTGATATTATGTTATTTAGGGATACATTTTAGAGATATGATTACTACACTTAACGTTTTTGGCAGACTTTAATAACTGTAATGTGTAATTATAAGGCAATGATTCTTTTTGCCACATGTAAGTACACTTAGCCCATGTCCTTGGAAGTTTGCCGGTAGGCCTAAGAATAATTATACTATAAATGTTTGGTAATTAATGTGTCTAGTCCAAAAATTACATGTAAAAATTTGAAATCAAAGGAGTAATAACACTTAATTCTCTTATAGTTAACCTTCCAGTTATTTGAATGAGTGCTAATTGGATCTAAAAACCATAAGCACACTTTTACACTAATTATAATGTTGATTATGTTGTAATTACAGTTGCAACAGCATAATGAGATTTACTTGTTAACCATTTCAGTGCTTCATGGAATGCACATGAAACAGCTGTTGTGGGAAGTTCCCATAAAGCGTACTCAAAGAGCCACGGAGGTGTTGGCTGCTACTGCTCTGGACCTGTGTCAAATGCCTGGAGGTCACAGGAGGGAATTAAAGATCATCACGAAAGCACACAGCTAAGAGCACTTTCAGGAAAGGCGAGTGTTTGATCATGTCAAAACCATACCCAAAAGGCCTCTCTGTGTCAGGAGAAGGTAAAGCTGCTCATGTCTGGCGGTGCGAGCTGCCAACGGCCTGTGAGCTGGAGCTGGCGGCGGTTCCACCACAGGAGCAGCAGATGGGGAGGGCAGAGGTGCAGGAAGGGACTTCCAGAGGGCAGGAAGGCACAGAGTCTCTCCAGGCAATGATGGCAATGAGGAGGAGATCCCACCCGACCCCTTTGCCTTTGTCTGCTCTCCCCTTCTGTGCCAGCACTCCTTTCCTCCATGCCTTTTAGCTGTGTCAGGCCTTTCTGTTGTGTGTCACCTCTCAGGGTTGCTGTGTGGCGACCTCCGAGTCATGCAAGGAATGCAGGGCGAAGGAAGGGAGTATAGATGATGACAGTGTGTCAACAGCAGGCTGAGGCCCTTGAAAGTTTTCTTCCATACTCCACCCCAGCGTATTACACTCTCCTGTCCTCTCTCTACAACCAGCACCCCAAAGGACACACTGAGAAATAGTTACGGGACCCAAACATTTTATTTCCCCAGGGCCCTGAAGCTCTTAATTCTCCTGCATAACCCTATTCCCATTCCTCTGCTCCTGGACTCAGTCAGGATTGGTGACACCACAGGTGCTTTTCTCACGTAAGAGTATTCAGTTTCAGCTTCTGTACCACTTTGCACTACACACAGGGGTTTTCACCAAGGCAGAGCTCTGCTTTCTGCACACTCCTTGCACCAACAGCCAATGCACGGGGTGAAGAAATTAGACACTTTTTTCCTTACCATTCTTGGCAATAACAGTGTTCGGATTTTGAACAGCTAGAGGCAGGACAAACACCCTTCAGAAAAGAGGGAAAAAACAACACTGTTGCTTAAAGCAATGAAATCAGCCTGCTGCGGACCTTCTGTCTTCCCCTGTCACTGGTGCTCCCAGCTGTAGAATAAGGGAGGAAACAACAGAAATGCTGAAAACGGGGAAGAGCAGAATTATTTGCTCAGAGACTGATCCTGCCATAGGTACCAGGACCTTGTCTCCTCCCCTGTGAGTTAACCCCACCCTCTTTTTTTATGCTCTGGGCTATTTTGGGCAGGCAGTGAGAACTGCAGCTCTGACAGATGAGGATACTGTACCAGAGCACAGCAGCACTTGTTGCTCTGAAGAAGTACACAGCTGTAACAGGGACTGCTTCTCTGCTGCCTGCCTTTTTTTTATGATTATTAATTTATTAAGCTGCACACTTGTTTTCTCTGCTGGGTTCGAGCTTTATTATTAGAAATGATGTTTTAAAATCTTTCTGAGAGCTGTTTGGAAGGGAAACCTACCCACTGTGCAGTTGAAACCTCCTTTTGCTACTTAATAGCGGGAGATCAGCTGGTAGCCTTGGGGGTGAAAAATGACAGACTGTGTTCCTGCTAATGGGGAAGGAAAGGACCCTGAAATTGAGCTCTTTGTGAAGGTAAGTTGCACTGTGAACTGGACACTGGTGTGACTCTCGGATCAGCTCAGCTTCTACTGAATAATCAAACTTTAATTTTCTGACGCTGAGCGAAAGCGGTGCTTTGACAGCCTGTTATCTCTTGCACACACGTTCACACTGCTTGCTTCTTCGTGACATTAGAATTAGGTAATGTTGTGGAGGGAGAGTCAGAGTTCCTGTATTTTATTGTTATTTCTCTTCTCATGCGTTTGTCCTGTTATTCTTAGCCTGCTGCCTGCAATGTACTGTGTCCTGACTTTAGGCTTTAGACTTTAGGTTTTTCACTAAGAATACTGACTTCCTTCTACATTTTTGGGAAGACAGCATGAAGAGCTGAGGGGTACCATGATTTGGTACCTTGGCAGAGGCTGTCAGGTCTGAAACACTAATGGATCATAAAACAAGACGGATTGAGATAAGCTGGCAGTCTTCTGATTATTTTCTGCAATACTTTTTTTAAATCTAAAAAAATGAAAACGGAATGAGCTTTTATTCTCAGTTTCCTCAGCCTGAAGCTCATTCTGATTTTATACAAGGGTAACTGAGAACAGAAACTGGTTTAATGAAAATGTAGAAAAGTAAGTACACCTGTTATATGGTAGGATTTGCAGAATGTTTCAAATTGGGTACATCTGTTGATCTTGGGCTATGAAAATCTGACCATTAAAATCAGTGGCACAGTTCATACCCATTACACATACAACCTTATTAATAGCAAACTTCAACTCTGTCCCAGTGAAGAGCTCAGATTTTTTGATGTTCAGAGCATGTTTCAAAGCCTCCATGTGCACTGAGGCTGAAACCCACTATACCCATACAAAATGCAGGTGTTCGGTCTCGCTAAGTCTAAACCACCGTTGTAAATCAGTAGGATTATTATTAATATTATATCAGGCCCATTGCAAACACAGTACTGAATGGCTGGGAAAGCAAATTCCAGCCCCTTCTTTCTGTCAAGTTGAGGGTATATAACTGCTTTGTACTCCCTGATGGATATTTTGGGCTGTTAGGTTGAAATGTCAGCCACATCCATGATGTGTATACATGGCCTCTTCACACATCTCCCAAAACCAGTCAGTTCAGGTGCAGCCTTTCTGACTAAGCCAGCAACAAGGTCTTTCTCCCTAGCCAAACTGATTTTACAAGAATTCCTGGTTCATAACTGCCCAACAGAGCTTAATGTATTAAAAGGGACCTGCATGGGTCCATACATCCTGATACCTTTCCTCTACAAGTTTTTTCTACCAAAGTGAGTTTAATGGAGATGTTTGTGGGATAAAAAATAGGTTAGTGGGATTTTTTGGCACTCTATCATCACAAATGTATTCCGGAATGCAAACCTTTAGCTAGTGATTTGTTTTAATGCCCAGACTATTTTATTGAGGCTGATATGGATGTTTGTGATATATGGTTCTTTGACTGCATCAGCTGTTAAAGTGAAGGTCATTGCCCAGATTCATTGTGTGAAGTTCTGGATCTGTAAGTTACTGGAAAAAATTTGCACTGCATTCAATTCAGCCATGCCATCACCTGAAGATTTATAACTCCAGAAAGAGCATTTTTAGTAATGTCACTTCCTGCATAATGCATGTTACAGAATTGCATAGACACTCACATAAAACTCCTAATTTGCAGGGCTGGAGTAAAAGAATTAATTGGTATCTTCCTGGAGACTTTCCATTTAGGTTGAAAAACTGCAATTCTTGATGTTTTGGAAAGGTGCCATTAATTTAATTAAAAGTCTAAAAAGTTGTATAGTAAAGCATATAACCAGAGTATTAAATTATTCATCTCAGAAGTTGAAAAATAAGTAAAAGAACATCCAAGCAAGGGAGGAGCTAAATGTTGAAAAATAGGAGCATATAAGAGAAATATGAATCAGTGAAAACTTGCCAGAGCATGAAATTTACAATAATAGCATATTAGTAAGGAGACATAAACAGGAAAGCTGATACAGGGAAGAGCCTGCAAAGGACAAGGCACTTGCTCTGTGTGTTTTAGACTGGAAAGAACTGAAAAGTGGCAACTTCTGGGTAAGTATGAGATGCTGGGACAAGTGGCAAATCTAAATATACTGGACCACACTTGAGGCAAGTTCTAGTAACAGGAGATGTTGGGGTCAATGAGCATTTCATCCTTTGATTTTTGTGGTGCTAATATTTCACTGGAGGAAAAAAGTTCTGCCCTGCATCATTGAATGAACACAGAGCCAGAAAATGCAGAGATCAGTGAGAAAAATGTAGGGCAGTAGATGAGGCCTGGACAAAACTATATCTTCTACAAGCACAAATAAATCAGAAAGGGCTTATTTTCACCAGCCATAGAGTCTCTAATAAAAGCAGTTCCTGTCTCAGGTTAAAAAAAGAAAAGCGTTACACAATTGCTCTATTTCCCTTTTTATTTAACAACCAGGAAAGCAGGAGCCTTAGAAAAACAAGTAGAGGGATGATTGTAAACAAAAAGTCGAGCTGTAACCTAATGCAGGTTAGCTATCTCCTGAGCGGTGCAGATAGGCTGGGCACCACTATAGCTGAACTGCTATGGCAGAGACAGGTTAAGTGGTTATCACACCCCTTTGTTATCATCTCCATTGTTTTTACTCCTTTCCTAATGGTGCCCTAACCTGGATCTATGAGGTTTTTTGGTTTTTTTTTTTTTGTGAACAAGTGTTTGTTCTTGCAATGTGCTTGATTAACAGTAAACCCCCCCCAGATCTGGGGCAGGACACAAGCAGAGTGGTGGTGAGAACGGGCAGAGCTGAGGAGCGGTGAGGTCTGCCCGGGAGATGGTGCCGCCTTAATCAGATCTGCAGTTTGTGTAAGCAGGCCTTTTGTGAACACTGAAACTCTCCAGCAGCAATTCCCTCTCTAAACTTGTTTGACAAGGAGTTGGAAGAGGCTGCGAGAGAAAAAGGCTTGATATGCTGTAGCGTGAGATGCTAGCAGCAGCAGCTTTGGGAAAGTGAGCATCGGGAGGTAGTCCTTGCTCTGTGCTTAACCCAGCTTGTTGTAACTTAGGTTCATTTTAATTCTTTGTGTGTTGGAGAAGCAAAGTGCTCCTGTATAAATGACACCCTGATGGAAGGTATATTTAGATTTTTCTGGCAGTCTTGCACCTGTATACTTGAACGTAATGACTAAACTGAAATGGTGCTATTTTACATACAGACTATTAAAAAAGGATCACAGAACTGTTCTGGTTTCTTTTTGTTTGCAGTGGAAACAGGTGTTTGGATGTACATTCCTTGCATTTCAGAATTAGAGTAGTACCTAGTATAGAGAAAGTTAATTTGAAGGGAGGTACATTGTAAACATCGAAAACAAAGTGTGATACAAGTAAGACTTGAGAGTGCAGCTGTCTATTTGCATTGGTCAGGATGAGTGCAGTCTAGAAAGCAAACAAACCACGGGAATGGTCCAAAGTACATTTCATTTTAAAAATCTTCCTGCTTTAGAAACACTCTGTAACAAGATAAATTTTAATCCATATTTCTGACAATCAGAAGACAGTAGTATCATCATGGTAGTAGAAGAGTGAGTAGTGAGCTGGCAGTCATTTCTGCAAGGAGTCATTGTGGTATTGAGTAGTTAACATTCAGGATATGTTCATTAGCTCAGGTGTGCAAGAGCTTTTGCTTAAAAGGTGTAAGGCTTTACTTCACAAAAAGTTCAACCACAGTCACACTGAACACTCATCTAAAGAAAACATGAAGGTGCTTACAAATGTAAGAAGCAAGAGAGATCTCTCAAAGGCCTTGACCTTCCACACTCACTGATTCAGACATTGAACATATTCCCATCTGCCAGCTGAAGTCATAAAGGCATAAAATACTCTGAACACTCTCAGCCTGTTCCTCCCATTAGAAGCTGAGCGTTGTGCATGAGCAGGCACAGTGATGGTGTATTTGCAATGTCTCAGGGCTGCGGTACCGGCCAAGGTATGGTTCAAGGACTAACAGCATTGAAGTATTTGTAGGGCCCCTTACAGTCATTTCTTGCTAGAGGATTATCACGAAGAGAAGAGCTTAGTCCTGGTATGCTCACAGTCTCCTGGAGCAGCAAACAGACATGCACGGAACCTGTGAGCCCTTTGTCATCTCCAGTGGCTGCATTTTGGGGAGTTTTAGCTGTCTGTTAGGAGTATGTTTAAAAGTGATGGCAACATTTGGCACCGAACTTTCTATCTCTGAATGAATCAGTCAGTCAGAGAGCCTGGTTGTCCAGGACAAAGCAGTCATCCTGCTGATTTAGTGTGCTCCGTCAAAAGCCCTGGAGTCACTGCTCTCAGGAGGGTGTAGCTGCCCTTCTCCTCTCCTTTGGACACAATTATCCTAGAAATTACCCCAGGGAGGTGCAAGATTTTTAAGCACTCTGAAATTTCTTTTTGTGCATTTTCTGGATTTTTTTTTTTTTAAATTATCTCTGCCAAAAGGTGACTTCAAACTAACCCTGGTTTGGATTTTGGTGAACTGCTGCAATGTAGCCTTAAAGGAAGATGTAAATAAAAATGTTATTCCTGGTACAAACAATCATTCCCTGCTATTAAGGCTTTTGTAGTTTTAACGCAAGAGTGTCACTCTGATGAGAAAACTGATTTCAGTTACAGAATTTCAGGATTATCAAAACCAATAATGGCTTTACAAACTGGGAGAGAGAACTTGACAGGAACCTTTTAACCCATTATAAAAATACAGGCTCTGTAATTTATTTGATTGTTAGGCTGCCTTCAAGAAGTACTTTGATGATGAGTAGAAATCACAACCAGATCTGGAAGGTACAGAGTTCATTTCCGTTTCTTGAGAAGTGTGAGTATTTTACTGGGTATTGTGAACTCAGCTTTTGGCTTCCAGACAAAATCACTCCTATGTTCAGTGAAACTTTCTAGGTAAGGAGGAAATAATAGAGAGACAAGCACAAGGAAGAATAATGATACTGAAACATCTGGTTCAACCTGTCTGGTGCTCCAAGACCGACAATAACATTTTTTTGGATCCTTGGTCATGAGGTTGGCCAAGCCTTTCATGTTTTGAGAGAGACGTAGTCACCCTACAAAGCAGACACATGCTGTGTGTGCAGTCTCTGACACTTTTGAGCTGTCACCCTGGAAGTGGCGTGAGCATGGGGAGTTATTAGGATCTTGTATTTTTCATCTACTCGGAGCCATCAGGCCGATGGTGGGCACCATGGTTCATGTCTCTTCCACACTTACTTCGGTGAGGCAGTGTATGATCAGCAGCCTGTGTCTCCTCTTCTAGTGTACTGGTCTTGTGCATTGGTATTAAGGTTACCAAATTTACAAGGACACCAGCATATATCCTGGGAGGAAAATAGTTTTACTAGGTTTGCTTAAACATCTATAAATGTGTTTTATAAGCTCCATGCAGGGGCACTCAGGTATTTCAGTGTAATTCTGGCTTGGTTCCTATCTTGCTTAGATCTTTCCAAATCAGGAGTGACTGTGTTGAAGGCTGCAAGTTTTTATATATATAAAATGGGTACAAGAAGAGAGTCAGGCCTCCTAAATTTGAATCACAAATTAATAGTAACTCCTCTACAGACCCAGTTAAATCAGGGAAATGCTGTCTGGACTGATAGTTACTTCTCTGGTCTTTTTATTAAGCATTTTCAATAAAACAATAAAAAGAATAGTAAAGGAGAGAATATCCATCTTAGCAAGATCTAATTTTGCTTTAATCTTACATTGTTAAAAGAAAATAATTCAATAAATTAACAAATAGCTGTCTAGCAAATGTTTTAAATCACAAGTTGCTTGTTTTCCCTTGTGACGAAGACAAACAATACTTTAAAGAAGCTTTAGCCTGAGTTGTACAACCCAGAGTCTGTATGTCTGCATGTCTGTTTTCTCTCTGAGCATTTGCAGATTTTGTTTTGCGTCAAGACAAATGCCTCATTGGTGGGAATATTAGAGGCGGGCAGTGAATAGTTTAAGCAGGCCAAATTTATAAAAGGACTTGGCAGGTAATCACTATCCCTGCCACCTTGAACCTAGTCTGGAATGCTTTTAGGATTGCTTGGGAAACTGGATCTCAAGTTAAGAAGGGATTTTCAACTATGTCTCTTTGCCCGAGTTCATGATCTAATCATTAGTTTATGGGTAAAGGTGAATGTCATGGTTTGGGTTTTTTTCCTCATATAAATGGCTGTGACTACTTGCTTTTTATTGAACTTGATGGCATCAATATATATGTTAACTGTGATCAAAACATCTGATTAAAATGAAACATATTCAAGTGCTTTGTTGAATATGCGTAACTTTATTTCTCCAAGTGCCTTTATAAATTGGGTCCATAATTCAAATGGATGAGGCTTCAGAAACATTCAGGATGGGTCATATTCCATGGCCATAAAAGCCAGTCAGGTTTGTACTCCTGAGTTCAGTGGCAGTAGAGTTAGGCCAGCTTAAGTGTATTTGAGATCTCATTTAAACTCCACCTACTAACTCCTTCCGTTATTCCAGCTTTTCTGAGCCGCATAGTCAAATCAGGTAAATACAGTGTTTTAATTCTACCATGAAGAACTAGTGATATTTGTAATTATTATTGCTTGTACTTAGAAATAGCCACCGGTGTGCTTTGGGTGCTCTATGTTTAGCTGCAGATTGCTCTTTTTCCATCTCTGGCAACACACATCTCATCAAGCTCACAGGTTGTCGTGTCATGGTTCAGCAATGACAGTGAAGCTCCAGTAAGTGTCCCCAGGAAACTTTTAGTGGCAATATATGGCTCTGCTGCGGCTATTCCAGAACAGCAAATGTCACAGAGATCATTTGACGTAACATCCCAAAAATATACAGGGATCCTTTCCAAGAGAGCCAGTAGGAAGTACGTCTGCCTGTGCTCCAGAGTTTAATGTTAGTATCAGTTCACCTGGCTATGTCAAATATATTTTGATGGAAGGCGATGTAAGGGTTGTTTAGGATAACACACTGATCATTACAGCAACAATATTACTTAGTTCTTGTATGACGCATAATTCTTCAAAATCTGGCAGATACCAGCAAAATAATCCCAGCAATGCTGCAAAGAGGTAACATAAACACTAGTATTTACATTTTGCAGCTAAGAGCTCTGGTAGAAGATTTTTCAGATTACTCTGTTTTACAGAGTCAGACAGATGTCAAAGGGCTGTTAGTTTTATACATAAATAACAGAAGGTTTCAATGATACTTCTGTTTTTTCCACAAAGGCTGACTTGAAGTCATAGGGAGAATAATTTGGAATAAGGAAGGGTTTGGTTTTGTGCTGGATCCATACTGGATTCAAATCTATAAATCTTATGTGAACTAGGAAATCAGAACAGGTACCTAAAGTGCTATAGTAGGTACTTTGAAAATAGCTTGAAGAGGTTTGCTTGACACAGAAAAGTTTAACGTGGATGAAGTCCCAAATAGATCCTTATTCCCTTTCCTTCCTTGCTCTCCCCATTTGTTCACACTTCTGTATTGCTGATGTGCAGCAAAACTCATCTAAATGCGATAACTGTGATACATACTTACATCTGGAGCTATGAGTTAAAAAAAATCTTTTATTTTTGTAGGTCTGATGAGTTTATTAATCAGCATCATGTATTCCTTGCATGACTTTTTATGTTAGACTTAAGAGCTGGGAATTATTACAGTGGAACAAAAGTAATTCAAAATGAATTCAGCTGTGTTTTGAAGATCCAAAGTCATTAATTTTATCTAATAATACCTAAGGGTACAACTTTCTGTAACTGATTACATTTACAGCATGTCATTGCTGTTTGCTACGCAACTTAATTGCAAGTTCACACATAAATGTAGAACAGGTCCATAGGATGTTTTCTCTGACTCTGATAAATTAAATGATTCTTTGTAAATAAATATTATTCTGTCCCTCTCAATAATAATTTCATAACTTATCTTTTAGAGTGCTTATGATTTTACCCCTCTATATGTGTACTTTTTTAATGGTGGTGTTCACTGGCTGAAGTGTATCTTACATGATATAACACAGATTCCTCTTTGATTCAGTGACTCTGGTGCTCTACAGAAATTGCACTGCTAAAGTGTCATAAGAGAAGATGTGCTTAGAAAAGAGACTGGGACACGAAGCACCTGAGATACTGTTCTGTAATGCACCATAGCAAAGTCTTACCATGTTACAATGGCCCCAGTGTTGTCAAAATCCAAATCAACATTTTTTTGACTTTCCATCCTACAAACAAATCAGTGTTTCACACTTTATCTTAATACAAAGCAACAGCAACAGGTTCCACCAGCTGTAAACTCTGATTTTTATTATTTTTTGTCCACCTCTAATCAAACTATGAAAAGGTCCTGCCATGCAAATTTTGCAACATGTTAAGCTCAGTACTATTACTAGGTTTCTACCCAAATTCTTGGGAGGCTTTATTTACTTCTTTGCTTTTCTGCCTCCTTCAGTGACCCAAGGCAAGTTATTAAGGCTCTCCTCACTTTGAAAAAATGCTAATACCAGTCCTTCTCCACCAAATGTGGACACATTGTGGGAGCAGGGAACATTCTTCACCCTTATCCCAGCACAGCACCCTGAACACCACTTAAAATAGAAGAGAAATATGTGGTGGGATCAGGTCTCTGATGTAGAACTGTCTCCTGACAAAGTGTGTTGAAAATCTTGATTTCCTGGACATGAAAGAGATCAAACCAGAGGAAACTGGACATTTGTCTGCTCTCAGGTACAGGCTGTTGGGTGCTTTATTAAGTTTCTGGACATGAGCTAGCTCTAGCGCAAAGTTTGTGCAGCCGTGTTAGAACCGCACTGTGCCCAGCCAGGTAGTGGTGTGGTGGGGGCTTAGTTTGAACTGCCTCCCACAGCAGTTGAACCAAAACTCCTTTCTGCTGGCACCCTGCCCACTCTTTCCTGCCTTCCTTTTTCCTTCTTACGGTCTTGTATCTTCTGTAGTACCTTCTTTTTCAACTTCTCTGTTTTTTCTGCTTGTTCTTACATGCATTCAGACTCATAAATTTATACCAGTGTCCTAATCCCCATGATTTCTGTGCGGGTCCCCAGGGTGCCCTGGTTTAACTTCTGCCTAGGAGGTATTGTGTATCTGGAGCTCAGGCGCTTTTTCAGTTTTTTTCCCATGCACCTGATTGCCAAAAGACGTTGAAAGAGCTCCTTTATATGTATTTCTGTCAACTCTGCATAAAACTGAGATAAAGTACTAATTGAAATGTATTTCAGGAGGGTTGTGTTGTAATAACTTATTAAGGCCTCTGTAGGACAGTAGGAGTCGAACCAATCCCTGTTATAGCTACTTTGGCATAAATGACATTATATTAAGGATGAAGTTGTTCAGATGGTGATAGTTTGCTGTTCTAAATCCTCATTCTTGATAGTCACTAATTTTATGTGCAGAGCAGATGACAGAAGCCCATGGCATTCACCTGTAGGTGCTTGATGCAAAATGTAATAAGAATGTTCAAAGCCTAATATTCAAGACCAAAGCTGATTTTCATTTACTTTAAATTCTATAAACTTGAATTTCACACATTTAAAACTTGGAAATATTATATATGGGAATAGTAATATTTTTTTCCTCCTTATGTAAGTTGGGCTGTAAAAAAGCCATTTCTTGACTATTTTTGTTGCTTCTCTTGCATTTGTTGATTTCCTCTGGACTAAGAAAAAAGAAACCATGACTCAGTTCACCATTCACCAATATTTCAGGTGTTAATACCTGTTCATGATACTGGGAATGGAGTTTACACACAGAGGAAGTTTGCTTGATATGGCTTTAGTTTCCCTTTCTGTTAAACATGAAGATGCCAAAGCAGATACAAAATTTTCTAACTTTTGCTGCTAATAAAGACATAGAATTGTAATGCTCTACTGTTTGGAAAAGGGCTAATCACCTCCAAATAGCGTTTGCTGCTGCAGGCTAGCAGTGGAGTTCGAAGTAGGATGAGCTAATGCATGGAGATGTATGCTCCATCTCAAAAAACATTTGACAGCTAAGGTCAGCAGCTGTGTGCATTTCAGAAAAGATAGTTTAGCATACGTTTTAAATGTTCAGTGGTTGTTGTTTTGTTTTTTTTTTTTTAAATACTTAGTAGTGAAACACAGGGTGATAATGGAAGATCTATAACCTTCCTAGATGCTGATAGCTATGAAGCATACTTAAGACCCCAGTTCTGCAAAGCAGGGTGTGCAGGCTGCTCCGTGCTTTGGCAGCCGTCTCTGAACATGATTCTCTTTGCAAAACCCAGTCCCTGAGAGAAAAAATACGGAGGCCTTTTTAGAGCAATTCTGAATCACTTTACAGTCATGGTCAGCACTTTACAGGTGCAGAAGCTAAGAAGCAGTGGCCTTGCGGAAGGAGGTCCAGCAAGAACACCACTCTGGTCCTGTGCTCCATCCTTTAGGCGTAGCTCTTCTGCCTTTTGTTTTTTGTACAGCACTTAGCACAACCGATTCAGTGTTCATGTGCCCACCTGCTTAGTAATTCACAGTATTCCAATAATAAATATGTAAATCATACTAGTCACAGCTATGCTTTTTAATTTTTTTCTTTGCTATTGGTAGGGAGGGGTCAAGGTTTAGATTATCTTTTGGCTGGCTATTTTAAATGCACACAAAGCTAATGTGTGTTATGATATTGAAAAAGATGTAGAGAAGAATAATTTTAAGGTTTAAAAAATACTTCAGATTGCCATCCTTAAGGCAGTCTTTCTCATTTACGTAAAAGACCAAATGTCACTTGACTGCAATATTAAATGTATCTGTAGGGGTCTTTTTAATATAGTGGTAACAAGTTTAACAAGACATACTAATAGTTAAGGTCAGATATAGTCAAGTTAGAAATAAGCTTAATAGTAACTGTAAAGGTGATTAACCATTGGAATGAACCAACAAAGAAGTCATGCCCTTTCTTTTTCTGGCTCAGATCAAGACTAGATATGCTGTAATGAAACACATAGAGTCAATAAAGGAATAAACAAGCCATAAAATCTACAAACCAGGAAGGCATTGCAACAGAGGATAACTTGGCAAACCAGAACAGGGCTTGGTTCAAGCACAGAAGAAATCTTTGATTTCTGTGTCTCTGAAAGATAACACAAATTTAGCTGAAGTCAGTCTGATAGAATAGAAATGATGTTCAGAGGCTGCTTGCATGTCTTAAAATATCTCTTGGTGTCCTGGATGTGATAATGGGATGTGATTAATTCAGGTGGTCGTTAAATATGTGATTGCTTATCTTTGTCTGGATATGCAGGGGCCAGACTTTGGAAGGGCCTCCAAAACCTGAGCAGATAGTGGCTTGGCCAGGGCTCTGAATGCTGTGTCAGTACAGGTCAGCCATTGAGGCTGAGATGAAGGAAGAGCTAAACTGGGAGATAGGAGAGCTGAGTTCTCTTTCTGTCTGGCATTGCTTAAGTCATGCCACATCCCTGTGCCTTGGCTTCATTTCCTAGGAAACATTTGCACCAACATTAATTTTCATATTTGTGTAGCCCAGTAGCTTCTCCAGCTAAAATTCCTTTCCTTCTTTTTACATAGAAAAACGACTGTAAAAGCTACTCAAGCATTGTGGTTTAACTCCTCACAAAATACTGACTTAATGCTCAGGTCAGGCAGGTGCTTGTCTATATCAATTACCAGGCTTGTCCACCCTGTAGCATTTCAACACCCAAATAAATATCCTGATCCTTGCCACCCACCGCATATAGCTATTATCATTTGGGTGCTGGTGCGTGTCTGTACCTGTGTATTGTCCAAAACAAGTGGAATTCAGAGAAACCGGCCCTGATGGATCATTGCTATTGTTGCTGGTGTTTTTCTAGATTGTGATTCAATTTGTGTGGGTCAACAGGCACGTTGTGTTACTGCTTTCCTTTTGCTTTTAGCTGCTGAATGGGCAGCTTCAAACAGATACGAATGCATATCATGGGAGGAAATTATTTTCTTTCACTGCCCTGTGTTTTGTGATGAGCCATGCTGCTGATTCAGTGTGCGACTGGAGACCTGTTTTGTTTGTTTATTTTATTTATAGTATTTTTTAAAAAGCTGTTCCTGGATGAAAAGGGGTTGAATCATGGAATATTCTTGCAGGTTATAGGATCTCTCAGAATGACAGGTTTAGTTGTTTTTCTGTGCCCAGTTCTTTTAAATGTTCAGGACATGCCAAGAAGATCCAGTGCTCCAAACCCCTTCATTATTAAACCTTTTTTTCAGACTTTCACTAGCATTTGGATCATTTTGATTTACTTTTCTTCTCTGACGGTTGGCTCGCCCATGCAGTTTGGCAAGGAATAGTATTTTTGCCTTGATTTACTGAGTTGCCCTTTCTTGTATTGAGGTGCTCTAACTTCAGATTTTTGGTTTTGTTTTTTTTTTTAAAGTCAATATATCTGAGTCTGCTGGTTAAGCTCTAGATCCAGTTCTATAGCTGGGTCTTGTTTGAGGTTCAAAAATGATCTGTTGCTTCGTCAGCATTAAGCATGCAGCCTGCTCCAAGATGGAGCCACAAGGATCTCCTCAGAGTGCATGAATGTAATCTTTTGGGGTTTAGTTCATCTCCAACTACATATTTCTGTAAACAACCCATAAGTCTTACTTCTCACTACTCAGTCTGTAATAAAGACAGATGAAAATGCATGCAGGAAGATTTGTTTCAGATTGGGCAGTATCTACCTGCCCATCCTGGTATGCTGAAACCAGCAGCCCTACAATAGGTGTATGCGGGGAGACCTCATCCTCTTACTGGGCTGAGCATAATCTCTGCCTGATGGCCTGATGGTTCAATGTTTATCTCAAAATAGATTATTCTACAATAATAATAATAATGTTTAAAAGTGCTAATTGTAGGCAGCTGCTCAGGTCCAACCTTGGAGAGCCTGAGAAGGATGTGACCGGGGGGATCTTAAAGGAAGTGCATTCCCACTCCCCTGACAGACCTTGAAACGTCTTGTTTTCTTTTCCAGGGAAAGGAAATGCCTCTTTCCCCTGACCTTGGCCACTGCTCCCAGCCCCGTCTGCACATGTGGCAGCGCCTTGCTGCCACTGCCATGAGCAAGAAGGGCTTTTCATAATTAGTCCCTGGACATCTCTTTCACTGTGGGCACCAAGGATTATTTTTTAAATTTATTTTAAAAATTATTTAAATATTTTCTTTATTTAAATTTATTTATTTAAATATTCATTTAAAATTTATTTAAAGCCATATCCAGGACCTTTGAAAGTGAGTACAGTTAGTAGTAATCAGGTTGTGCCATGCTGTCAGAAAAAGGGGTTATGTATTGATTGATGAGGGAACTGGGGTTGTTTAGCCTGGAGAAAAGGAGGCTGAGGGAAGACCTTATCGCTCTCTACAGCTACCTGAAAGGAGGCTGTAGAGAGGTGGGGGTCGGTGTCTTCTCCCAAGTAACAAGGGACAGGACAAGAGGAAATGGCCTTAAGTTGATCCAGGGGAGATTTAGATTGGATATTAAGAAGAATTTCTTTACTGAAAGGGTCATTAGGCATTGGAACGGGTTGCCCAGGGCAGTGGTGGAGGCCCCATCCCTGG
>JAVKLA010000017.1:23819737-23911231 GCA_034782735.1 Sagittarius serpentarius
ACCCTGCCCACGGCAGGGGGGTTGGACTAGATGATCTTTAAGGTCCCTTCCAACCCAAGCCATTCTATGATTCTATGATAAATTAAAGACGTGCTATAGGTGGTTTGTCTCTACAATACTGCTGATGTTACTTAATGACTCTCAGTCTTCTGGGGACTTTACCCTTATACATCACCACGTGAAAGTCAGACTTAGTATGCAGAAATTCCTCACAGCAGAGCATGCTGGAACATGGTCTCTTAGAAAAAAAATTTTTTGATCCCAGCCTGAATTCACACATGTATATATGTCTGTATATATTTTAGTGTAGGAAGTTTCATTATAGTTCCTACTTCCTTTGATTAGCTACTATCAGTTTCTCATTAAGTTGAACACATACAATGGTAAGTAAGGAATCTACAAATATAAATGAGAACAAAATCATTTCTTGTTCTAGGGTGTCAGACAAGTATGTGCTTTTCTACTCTGTTGATATTTGTCAAGTCATGTGCCTTTAATTCTTTAAAGAAAGCAGAGGAGGTGATGGAATAGCATGAATCGTTTTCAAGTGATGAGACTACTTGCGTCTAGTCTGTAGTTTTCTAAATCCACACTACACATGACCGATTGGAGTTCTCAGGTATCGCAAAGTTTATTTCAAAGCAAAACATATTTAATGCAGAACATGTGCAGTGGCCAGTGGCTCTGACAAAGCCCTTGAGGAAAACTGAGACTTACTTGTGCAGGTGAATCACTGTGCATGTAGCTGTTCTGCTACCAGGACCTCAGCTGATGTGGCAGAGGAATCTGCTCTGCACCAGATGCCTGGACCAGCTTGAGTCAACTGATATTTAACTGTGAACATCCTAAGCCATCATGAAAGGATCCCTAGGAAGAAGCTGACCTATATGACTGATCCCTTCCTGCTCATGCTGCCATTCATGTGAATATAAAAAGTTGGAAAATAATGATTTACCAAACATAAATAAAATATTTGTCATGTCTTAACTACTGATACCCGCGGGGTCTTCAGCCTGCAATTCCATCTCCTGAAAATCCTGAATGTCTCAAGAGGACAAATGCATCTCTCCCAAAACTGCAGAGATCTGAGAAGTGCAACAGCATCTCCTTGGAGATCCTCAACTCTACTGATGTACTGCTCAGCCGGTTTGAACTGAGTGTAACAAGGCAGCTCCCTTCAAATTGGCCGGCAGTGCAGACCAAGTTAAGCTTATGTGCATCTATAATATATGTCTGTATGTATGCCAAACTTGGACAACATTTTGGCTGGCTTTTGGGGAGCTGGCTAACGAATTTCACCACTTCCTTTTTGATTTTTTGGGTTTTTTTTGTTACTACCCTGACAGACTTTCTAGCAAATGCTCTATTTTCATTTCACATATATGCACATGGTCCATTTCCATGTGTCTGTGCTTAGGAATATATTTCTCCTCTATCTTGCCCTCCCTTGGAAGGCTGCTGCTCAGAGTTTCTCCTAGAAAATGAAATCTCGGAAAAAATCCAATGAAGTTAAAATGCTGCACAGCAAATTCATTATTGTTGTTATAGGCCCCCATTCAGTAAAGTACTTAAGTATATGCTTAAGTCCCATTGAAATCATCAGGACTTAAGAACATGCTTAAAGTCAAGCATATACTTCCTCTGAATTGGGAGGTATTTCAGCACATGCTTAAATGCTTTCCTGAACTGGAGCCACAGTCAACAAGAGTGTCCTGTGATGCACAGGACTTGTGCTACAAGATTTACTTCTTACTTGAGACCTACCAGTGCTGCTCTATGAATATACACTTCTTAGCTTGCGTCGCTGTTGGTGGCACTCCAAATAGCTTACTGGCTTTTACATTTGGACAAGAAGTTGTGAAAGAAAAGAGACGAGAAACTGGAAAAAAATGATCCTTACTAAAGCAATACCTTGGCATGTCTGATCTCATGTTGCAGCCAGTGATTTTTCCCTACAATGGAGATTTGTGCTATTGTGTGTGTGGTATAATTACTAAGACAGAATTTTTTTTTTTTAATGGCACAATAAATAGGATATTTCCTGGCCTGCTCTGGACTTCGAATAGGATTTTCGCTTCCCCTTTGGGTTCTTAGCGTAAGGAGAGTAAGTGTCAAAAGGCAGTCGCTTTCCCAATTTTAAAACAGAGAGGGTGTAACCATGTGTAATGGGAGTCTAGATTTTGACTGTAGGAATGATGAAATCAAATCCCTCCTTAATCCTTACTGGGAAACATTGAGGTGAATTAGCCTGCCTGCTTTTTCTAACTCTAACTTGTTGAAATCCTTGTGAAAAAGAAATGTGTTTTAGTGTCATCAAAAATATCTCCCTACTTTACCCCAGTGTCTAAGAGAGCACTGGACCACCGTGCAGAATGGTGTCAATGCAATGAAAAGTGAAAGGAGAAGGAAAATAGATAAAACCAAATATATTATTTTGCTGGAAAAAACACAATGGTTTCCGACACGCAACTCTTTCCAGCACTGCCATTTTTAAGCTAGATGCTTAGTCATTATTAATGATGGTGTATTTCTTTAAAGCTGCTATATTTTGGGAATAACTGCAAATGAAACTTGCTTTTTTTTCCCCCCTTAAGGTTAGTTAAAATAATATACAGTTGTCTGTATGCATTGCAGTCACTGTGCATGTACCAATTAGAGTATTTTTGGAACAAGTGAGGAAGTTTATTTCAATTATTTCATTTATAGCAAAGTATTAACTTAAACTTGAGAAGAGCTCTCTGTTCACGTCATTCCGCTGTGCTGTGCTGTGCTGTGCAGTGGTTGGAGGCTCTCGATACTACTGCTACTTTACAAAAACACTTGGCACAAGCTCATAAAATCACTGAGACTTTTTCTCCCCCCCCCGCCTGCTGAAACCTCCTTAGTTTTGTTCCTTGGTAATGTGTCCATACATCCCCCACTTGTGCACTCAAATATCTTAAAGGTTTACTTAATTCATTAAAAATAGCTGAAGTATTTAAGGAGGAGCACCTTATAAATAATAAAGGAGAACATCTTGTTCATTCTTGCCATTACTCAGATAGAGGCAAGCAGCTGGTATGACGGTGGGGTTTTCCAGATGTGATTATACCGAATTCCAGGGCAGGACATTTCATCAGTTGGTGTGAAGTACCTAAATGGCTGGAGATTTAAGTAGAAAAGCATATTTTTTTAGTAGGTAACTAATAAAAGTAAGCTTGTATGAAGCAATGGAACAGAAAGTGATGTTTCCAGGATGGAGCAAAATAATTCTCTAGAAATTCTGCCTCCACAAATTCCAGGCTTTTCTATTGCTGGGGTCTGCGTTTGTCCCACCTAAATTCAGACGCTCATCGGATTCAGTCAAAGTGAAAGGTGGCCAGATTAATCTTTTGGATGTGCATCTTGGCCTTGCCCGCACAGGAGACCTTCCCTTACGCACCTCAGTTAAACTTCAGTGGGATGAGCATTGGCCGAAGAGTCTCACCCAGCAAATCCTCAAATCTGTTTTACTCTTCCACAGTCACTCTGGGGATTTGCCTTTTCCACAGGGAAAGGGAGGCTCTGAAACCCTTTCACAGCTTTGGGACTTATAGCAGACTTTAAAAACTCTATTTCCCTGATCCTAGTGCCCACAAAGCCTCAAGTCTATCCCTAGTCGCAGTCATTAAATCAGAAATATCCGGTGTTACTGGCAGGGAGAGTGCATATATCATCAACTTGATTCCTTTTTATAAGTGGTTGATCACTTTTGCTGTGCTTCAGGGAAGCTACATGAGAAAGCTTTTGTGCTCATTTGTGAATAACAGCAGGGATAAATGGTGTTTCTCTAGCTTGTCAATTATTTATTTTCTTTCCATCCACTGTTTGACTGCTTGATCTCAGTGAAGGTATTATTTAATTCCTGCATTTCTGAGCCCTTAACCTTGGACAGATGCATAATAGGCTTGTATTTAGGCACTGCTGGGGTGCTTTAAGCAAGCTGTTTTTCTTTGAAGCTAAGAGTGACTAAGCCTGGGAAGTTCTCTGTTCTTCCTCGTCTCCTCCTGGTAGTTAATAGACTTCACAAGGGATCTGAAGACACTCTGATAAGCCTTTGAAGTTATTACCTACTAAGGTTTTGCTCTTTCTGAGTGCTGAACATTGAATTACTGACTGCTGTTAGAAACAATGAGAAATGAGAAAAGATTCACAAAACCGACAGAGCATTGCCTATAATTTCTGCAGAAAGAGAGCTGCATTTAATGGATAAATTGTGTTGCTGGGGAGATTTTGATTCTGTTCCCTCCTCTGTCACCAGTTTGCCTTGTGATTTGTGGCAGCGTTTTCAGTTATGCTCAGTCACATGAGATCAAAACCCATGAGTCAGACTCCACCCAAATCATAAGCCTGGCTTCCAGATCCAGGAACTTTGAACAGAGATCATACCATACTTTTTCTTTAGTTTATCTTTCATTTCTGGAATTTCCTTTGTGCATTCCCAATGTGTCTATAGCAATTAATGTTTCCCACTCTTTTGGAAGTGTTGGGAAGATATTTTGACCATTTGGGGCTGTTGGAGGCCTTGTTTGACCTACACAATTAATTTTATTTTTGATCACCAAAGTGAATCTTAGTTCTTCCAGACTTCACATCTTTCTCCTGTCCCCAGTGACTTCTGCATCCCTTAGCCTCACACGACCCGTCACTTCTGTTTCTTCCTTGCCATTCAGCTGCTCTGTCCCCCCTTTTAGTCCTCCCTGGTCTTGAGAGGGTTTTTCACCATTGCCTTGCAGGACAGAGAATGTGTAAAAAGATGCAGGTCTGGGTAACCCTTAGCCTTTGTATGAGAATATATAATTGGAGAGAGCAGGGAAATGGTCCCCCTGAGTCTCTCTCCTGAAAAAGATGAGATTGTTACTTGCAGCACAAGAAGTGGTTGATGAGGACAGGCAGGAGATTGCCTCCATGCAGGATGGAGATCTGCAGGAGGGCTGGAGCTTTCCATGTTATTGTGAGACAAGACCGCTTTGCTCGCAAGGTATTTGCAGGACTTGGCAAACCAGGGTTTTACTACTTTGAAGGGAGGCAGGTGAAGAGTGAACCAGAATCAATGGATTTGTAAGCCAAAGTAAATCCAGAGAAGGTAGGATGAGAATCAGCCCTTCTGTCTGCACTCTTTTGCCTTCTAATTCAGTTGTTGATCTGTTTTTCTTCAAATTTTAGGTTTGTAATACATTGTTTGTAGACTCAGTTATCCAACTCCATTATGAAGGGTATGATTATGATTGAGATGGTGAAAAAGCCAAGGGGAAATTTGGTGTCATATCGCTGTTTTCTCCTATAGCATTTGCCTCTTTTCAGGAGGGGTAAGAAGTTAGAAGTTCTTGGCAATAGTGTTACAAGCCAGAGCCAAATCAACAAATGTGACTTTGCAGTAATTACTGCATGTAATACAGTGGTGCCTGGTATTCCCACGGTAACATTGTCGTTTTGCCATGAAATTTGCAGGACAGAGCTAACTATTTAATAAATAAAATTTTGTGGAACTAGGCTACTCACACCTCAGGCAGATGGGAAAATGTATCTTCTCTTGCTCCTCCTCATGCCATACCATTCTTTCACCCACATTGTTTCCTGATTCTTGCATATGCCATGTGCCAGGCATATTGCAGATCCATAATTTCAGGTAAGAGTGCAGCTAAACTGTACCCCCATATCCAAATACCTCTGGAGTCTGAGTGTTTGAAACCGAATCTGAACCCAGAGCAAGACCCTTTACATAGCCCTAAACTTTGCGATGGGTTGTCTCCAAGCCCAAGTGGAATTCCACAAAAGTGGAATTTGTTTGTAAACCCAGAATCATCAAAAGCTGTGTTCAAGACATGAGGAAGATTCACGATGCCCACCAGAAAATCTTTCAGCTAAACATTTCACATGGAAGGTCTGAATTTGTAGCAACTGGGCACATCTCAAAATATTTCTAGTTGTGCTGTGAATGCTTCACAGAACTGTGATGATTAGAAGTGATTCCTCCTTTAAGACAGAGAAATGCTACCTCACATCTTGAATATTAATAAGATAACTTTTATGAGAGCTAACAGAGTAATATAATATTTTCTCCAAAGGAAAAGGGTATATATTTGCTTAGCTATTTCATCAGCCATTTTCGGACACACACTGTGTGCTTAAAATACAGTTATGCAACCCATGTGGGTCAACAACAGAAGGTTGGTTGCTTCACCAGGATTATAAGAATCTTTTAAACACAATGGTACCACAAATTAAAATGGAAATCTATCAAAACCATTATCGTCCTGAAAGCTTTGGCCACAAGCATAATTATTGTAGAAGGATGTTGTCCTTGGACGCAGCTTTGGCTCAGTTCAGCTAGTGTTATTTGTATCCCTCCATGGCTCAAAGTCAGAATTTGCATGGCTAGGGACCATAAATTTTTAGAGGAAAAAATAGGCTGTTTCCTCAATGCTAACACTAGCAGTTTTCTATTCTTTTGTAGTGGTTTGTAGGCAACTCATTAGGTCGTAGAGATAGGAACAGACTGAATGCAGTGGCTGAAATCTGCCTTGAACCTTGGAAAGATTCGGATGGAGATTTCTGTCTGGATCTGGCCGTTTGTGTCTGACGCTGTTGCTTTACTGGATGTGAATAAAAAGGAGTGAAAGTCCAGAGGGCTTGGGTTTAAATCCAGATCTGAACGTCCACATTTTGGATAGTAAAACAGTGAAGCAGATCTTAAGCTGATATAAGCTGCACTCCACAGACTTAAATAGAGGAGAAAACCTGTCCTGAGTTTTCTAGCATGTCCGTGAAGCAGGCAGTCCTGTAGGGCTGAGAGTAATTGAAAGAATATACAGTCTCCTGGATGTTGCTTGCCATCAGCAAGGGACACATCTCCTTTACCCAGAGCTACCCTCAGGAGAGGCACCAGGTTGCTTTCTCAAGCTCCTGACAAAGGCTGAATCCTGGAGTAACTCCATTCTTGTGTTGGTGATAAACTATATTAAATAACAGGCACTGTCGGTTATTTTTAAACTGGTTATTTTTCTTTCAACATCCAATTTTCCATCTTGAGGGAGGTAAGTGACTAACAAGTCTGAAATCTATTTTTCCTTTCTTTCCGTCCCTCAGGCTGGTATAGATGGAGAAAGCATTGGGAACTGCCCATTCTCTCAGCGTCTCTTCATGATCCTGTGGCTCAAAGGAGTCGTGTTCAATGTCACCACTGTTGACCTGAAAAGGTAAAAATTGTTCAGCTTAATTAAAAATAGTTATATGATCCAGCGTTTGCCCTATAGAAAGGCACCACCAAGTTCAGTCACATTTGTATCTAGCCTAGAAAGTCTGTGGTGCACAACAAAATAGTTGGGATTCAGGTTTGGTTTTTTTTTTTTCACTTGTGGAATGTTTTTATATTAAACAGGGTACTTGGGGTAGTTTCAAACTCTTCTAACCACAAACTACAGAAAAAAAAAGAAGGGCAAACTGATTTTGTAGGAACTATAAATATCTATGCAACTACCTGACCATAAAGATTAGCGATTTCATGACCTTTTGTCTCTCTGCAGAAAGCCGGCTGACCTACACAATCTGGCTCCTGGGACCCACCCACCTTTCTTGACTTTTAATGGAGAAGTCAAGACAGATGTTAACAAGATTGAGGAATTCTTGGAAGAGACTCTTGCACCTCCAAAGTAAGAACTTGGGATTTTTCCAGTCAATATTCCATTTCCTAGGAATGAAAGATGTCCTAAGAGAAGTTCCTAAAAAGCACTCCCTCCTACAGTCTTTACTTACAGGAGTAATATTTATTTATGAAACTTGCTGGCTTCAGTGAGATGACTTCCATGTGTGAAGGTTACTTGTATGACTAATAACTGCAGAATGTTTTCTCTGTACACATTTCAGGATGCCCTTGTATGCAGAATTAAGGAGACCAATTCTAGAAAAATTTTGTAGGGGTCTGGTGTCCATATTTTACAAAGCTAAAAATAACTTGGAATAGATGCCGAGAATTGCCACACAAAATATCCGTGCCAGGAAAAGCATTTTACAGTGAAAAACTGGAGGTTTCTGAGCTGTGTGGTGTATTAGAAAGGTTGGAAGGGGAACTGATTACAGAGTATGAGAGGCTCTGGAGGCAGAAAAGTGCTCATTATTCTAGTCAAGAAATGACAAGAGCCCATGACTGGAAGTTAAGACCAAACTAATTCAGATTAGAAATAAGGCACAGATTTTTTCAGTATGAATGATTAACCATTGGAACAAGCTACCAAGGAAAGGTTTAGATTTACCAGATATGCCTTAGTTAGTCAAATGTTTTGGATTTAATACAAGGATAATGGGGGAAAAAAAATTGTTGGCTTGTGATTTGGACCTTAAAATCTATGAATCAATGAAAACTGGCTTGGTTGCTTATGGAGTGTTTTACCTCCAAGTGAATCAGCAGTTATAGGCCAGTCCTGAGGCAAGAGATCAGATATTTAAATTTTCTGTACTCTCGTCCAAGACCACTGAAGTCAGTAGGAGTCATTAGTTTGTGTTGGTCTTTCAAATCGATATATTCCTTTGCACCAGATGTCTATAAAAAACAATTCAGAGACCGAAAACTTTATGTTCCTTCGCCTGGGTAATACGCACATCCTTGCTGTTACATCCTGGCGTATGTTTTCAGCGTAGGGAATTAGACATGACTGCCATTCATAATAGAGAGAGCTGGCTGCCAAACTCCCCTGCACCTTTCTGGAAATTTATGCTTCCTTCTGATTTAAAGCCACTGTATCTTGGATCATGGTCGCATAAAGCAACAGTGCAATTACCTTTGTCATGAAGCCATCCCTGTGTAACTATCCAAACGCCTGCCTTGACAGACACAGATATTATTAAGAGGGACTGGCCAAGCTGTTGTTTTGAGATAAATGACAGCGTTAATTGCAGTTCCTCGTACAGGGCTTTTTTCTTTCTTCTTGTAAATTGTATTTGTAATCATCACTATGTGATGGTTGCTGGTAACAAGATGTTGCTCTCCACACTGCTTCTCCCTTTTCAGGTACCCCAAGCTGGCTGCTAAGCACCGGGAATCAAACACTGCTGGAATTGATATCTTTTCCAAATTTTCTGCATACATCAAAAATACCAAGCAGCAGGATAATGCTGGTGAGTAGGATCATTACCAAATGTGCTAGGGAGTTTGTGTGCTTAGAAGTGGAATAATTTTGCCATTCTCCCATCATTTTATTGTAAACTCCGTTCCTGTGACATCAGGTACTGTTGCTGATCAGCTTGAGATGGCTGGTTCAGTGGACTCAATTCACATGTCCACAGCTGAATTAACTACTATACTAGTAAATAAAACAGGCCACAGAGTGTTTAGTAGCCCCTTTACCAGCTGCCATGACATGGCTCCTGTCCATATAGCCCAGCTTCCTCACCAGAACAGGATCCCGTACTGCTTACTGGAAGTGGCTGGTGGCCCATGCTATCTCCTCTACTCTGCCCAGGCACTGCTTAGAGGAGTGTGTGTTGACTGGATCCAAAACTCTGCTAGTACTGAAAGTTTAGCAGTGAATGACTGGGTGAGAGCAACTCATGCCATGACCCTTCATAATTTTTTAGATGTGGCCATCAGACTCTTGGCCCACTTATCTCATGATTACATTATGCTGTTATAGCTAATTTGCTCATATAAACTGAGTTATATCAAGACATTAAATATAAAATAATTAAGTGAAAGAAGTAACTTTAAGAAATGTAATTGCACTCTGTAAGCTCCAGACTTTTCCTCACGTGTTTGTGTGTCAAAAGAAATACGCCCCCCAGAAGCTGGACGCCATGCATATTTACACGCATCCTACACTGTCGTCTTAAAGAAATTGCTTTTCTTCTCCACATTCCTTTCCCCTCAGAGGCAAGACTTCAGCTAGTCTGAGCTCCTGTTGCTCCATGAAAGCTAATGGATTTACACTGCCATATCACTTGAGATGATCTAGTAGAATATTTGCAGTCACTCACTGATGTACATCTTACCTTATATTACTAGTTTCACAGACAGAGACCTGAGGAATGTTAAACACCATGTGCTCATATCATATCATTCAGAGAAGACTAGATTTTTTCAGGTTCCAGCTCTGCCACAGATTTCATCTGTGTGATTATATTTCATTGCCTGGGGCTGACCCATGAGATGAAAATGGGTATGTGATGATTTATGTCAGATAACAATCTGCTCCTTAATATTTTTGCGTTGTTAACAGAAGGTAATAATTATAGTGCTTCACTTCTCAGAGATGCTAAAGTTATTTTTTTGTCCAATGCTAATGCAATGTTCTGCTCACTTCTGTAGGAAGTTGTAAAAGGAAGATAAATTAAGGGTTAAACTAAATAGATATTACAGTGAAAATAAAATATCTTGGCCATCTACAAGGAATTTTTATGGTCTGCTCCACAGCTGTAAATCTTAAATTCAGCTGTGCTGCCCCTTGCATTCTAAAACAGGCACAGTATCTGTCCACATGCATAATCCCAACGCGTTGCTTCTCAGTGACTCTGCAATATGCAAATCCCTGGGCTCATAAGGGCTGGCGGCTCCAGCCAGTAATAAATGGCTGTACTAGAGGTGTCTGCATCTGGCTGTAACCAGAGCTGGAATTCAAGGTCGGATATCCGCTACTGTGAGATAAGGAATCTAACCCCACAAAGTGCTTATGATCGAGTCTCCACATTTTTACTAGCTGCAGTGTGATTAATGGAAGCTTTCCTTGGTTTAGGTACTCTTGAAAATAAAAGGAAAATGCTTCCCAATGGCAATTAAGCACTCCAAGGTTATAGAGAAAAGAGATGTTAAGCTGCAGGAGAGCAACAATCTTTGTTCCCTGCAAACGTCCTCACTCCATTTTGTTAGCTGGTTCGTGCACTTGTGATATCCAGACACATTGCAATCTCTGAACATACTGATACTCAACTTTCCTCTTTGAAGTAGAGAAAAGTTTTTAGCTTAATTTTCTGCAGCTGGAGTGCTGCAGTGCAAGGAGAATAAAGCAGAGATGAGCAGAGTATAAGTAGCACCTGTATGTTCTTTCTAACAACAGAGTAAAGTACCTGAGGACCTTGGAGTTCTCAGGACTGTCAGTGCAGACTTAGGCCATGCAGGAGGGAGACCTCAATTTCAGCAGAGTAACTGACAGTTTTCAAGGGCGAAGCACAAATATCTTTTCCCTTATCCCAGGGACATTTTACGCACTTCCCTATCCAGCTCATCTGAACCTGCAGCAGTTACTCTGAAGGTTGATTTGGATAGCAGATAATGAGTTAATTAAAAGGCGGTTGTGTTAGATTTTTGGGGCAGTGAAAAGACTATGTGCAAAAAGGAAAGGACAGCACCCCTGTATGCATATTTCCTAATGAACCTATTTCTTTTTGATTGGTATTTTTAAAAATTGCAACACCAATCAAAAAAGGAGCTGGGGCTCTAGCCCTGATCTGGTATGTGCCATTTTGCCGCAGGTTCTGGTGCATTGTCTTTCCTATGTAACAGCAGAAGTAGCTGTGTATAGTTCTGTAATAATAAAAAGTATTTTATAAACATAAAATGTAATTACGTAGGAGAATGTCCCTTTCCCTGTCTTCATGTGAGCAAATGAGAACAGAGGTTCCTGCTTGTGGTTATCTTAAACAGTTCCTATACACCCCAGCTCTCAGATAAAGGTAATACTTGTCTTATGGTCATCCTCTATATTGGCTCCTACCTCCAGCTGACTCAAGTGCTTGGGTTAGTCTGGAAAGCCGCAGCAGTGACTGGGACATCAGTTGCACATGATCAAAATACACAAATAGAAAAAAGCTTGTTAATAAATCAAAAATAGAATGAAGAACCTAGACCGTTATATAAAAAAAAAATTTTAATTTGTTTTAATTGGGAATAGGGGAGTGCTGAATACCAAGTAGGCTAAAGCATCAGGTTGTTTAAATTATGTTCTCTTAACTTGGGAGTCTGGGAGGCAAATTCATTAATGCATGGGATATCAGGCTGGGAATTTGTAGCATCAGCCTATCTCTAGCTGTGAGAAGTGTGGGTTAGGTAATTATACATGATCATTCTTCGTAGCATACTAGTTTAGCAGAGATCATGTGGCCTACGTAACATGAGCTCTTACCATAGCCCGTGGCTATTACATCTTTGCAGAAAAGTGCCGTGAAGTGGTTGGTATAATTAACGAGATTTATGCAGTATGAGGATACTGGATGTAAGAAATAAGGAGAACCTAATGCACACCAAAGATAAGCCCAAGCTGGTGTTCCTCCCAGAAGGATTTACAGCCAGGGTCATACAACAATTTCAGACTTCACGTGATGCCGTCACTTGGCTATGTCATTGCAATGTTTCCTATCCTGAGAGAGGTGGTGAGATGGCACTGACAACAGAATCTTTAGCCTTTAAGTACATAAATGATTTTTTTTTTCTGATAGTGGAAAAGTTGCTGAAGAAAACAAGATTTGTAATTTTTTGGTTTAGTGTGTCTGAATTCTTGCATGTAAATGAATAGACACAGTGATACATGTCTGTTTCTAAGATTGTGATACCCTCTGCTGGCAAATATGTGAATATATAAAGCAACCAACTTTACAATCGGAGCTGAAACATCCCCTTAACAAAACAGGTTTCCTCCTATCAAGACAGTTGTTTCCTCTAACAAACATAACATTGTCGAAAGAGAAGCGTTTCATAGTAACCTATCGATTTTGACAAAGTTTTCATGGAAAAAAATAATGTTTTTTCTGGATGAGTTAAAATTACTTTGAAGTAAAATGCTTGAACGTTACAGAGAAAAAGAGTACTTTTCTTCTCGATCGATGCAGTACTTCATTAGCCACACACCGTTATGTTTTATGCCTGGCACAGAAGCAGGTGATAACCTTCTTCTGTAAGTCTGTATGGCAATATGTTATTGATCATGATTCATTTACTTACCAAAGGTATTTGGCAGCTAGGCTGCCCTGGTTTAATAGTTCCCTGAATTTCTGATTCTTTTTTTCCATCTTTGTTTTCCTAACTTTTCTGTCTTATAACATAAAAACGCTGAAAGGTTTGGAATGGGCTGGCGAGGGCTGCAAGCCCAGAAGCAAACACGCTCATGCCATATCAAAGTCCCACCACTTTTAAGCGTCTTGAAAGGGAAGGAATTGATTCCAGATTCTCAGGATGTGGCAAGCTGTGTTTAAAGAAAGTGTGTGCATTTGTTATTTCAAGTCAGTTCAATTACAACGGGCTTGATTCCTTCCACCCCCTGTGTCACTCGATAATTTTATGACAGGCCTCTCTGAAAGAGTCATCTCCTCATCACAGGATTAGATCTGCGCCTCGCTTCGGTAGCACAACTGGGTTCTTCAGTTCTCCAGCCATTGCCACCAGGCTTCACTGCTTGTTCCTGAAGTGACAAGTGCTCATTCACACAAGAAGAGGTGTCTTTGGGAGAGTTTAGTGGCAGCAGTCTTAAAAATTATTTCCTGGATGCTCCTGCTCACGTTTTCATGGCCAATTTGAGAGTTTTTGGTTGTTTAGTGATTGTTTAATATCTAGAAGGAGATCTCGTCTGAGCACAGGAAAGTAAACCAAGATCTTGTGAGTTTACTTTGGTTCCTTTGGTTGATGCTGAGCGAGTCACTCAAGCTCTGTACAGTAACCAGGGTAGCAACAATTTATGTATTCACTGGAGGAGGATGAAATGTAATTAATTGGAATGCTGTGTACATATTTGGTATCCTGCTTATTATTTTTTCTTGCGAGACTGTATACTGCAAACCAAGGGGACAGCTTAGAGTAACCACCCATTAACTGTCCCGCCTAAAATTGTAAGTTCTTTGGCTCATAGAATGAGCCCTTTGATTTCATTTATGAGTTTAAAAAGTTGTTATTGAATTGAGTTCTTAGGGGGCACCAGCTCCAGTGTGGGTGGGCGCATTCATTAGTGGTACGGAAGGATATTTCACTGTATGGCTCTTCAGAAGGCGCTGAGCCGGGAGACCACCAACATGATTTCATGCAGAGGAATTTCCAGCCGTCTGACCAGAGGACTCCGCTTGTCTGGTTTGGATTTACATCAAGAGGCCAAAAATAAAAGCGCATTTAAATCATTAACTTACATATGATTAAATGCCATTCACCTCTTTCAGTAGCTACATCACACTTTGTGGTTAAGTGTGTGAGGTGGGAAATGTCTCTCTTCTTGCACTGTGTATATATGTGTACAGTAGATATGCACACACACACATAGGGCTGGAATTAAAACTGGCCTACATCAGTTTTACGCTGTGGAGTTACCCCTGCGAAGAAGAGAGTCAGACCCACAGTATAGGTACGTGCATAGGCTGAATGGTGTGCTCTGATCCTTTCTAGAAACCTTCGCATGCCCCCTTAAATAAGAAGAAAATCAATTCACTCCAAAAACCTACACAGAATATTTACAGTAATAACAGCTCTGTGGTGCAGACCCTTCGCGGCATGTGAGCTGATGTACGCAGCCCGGGTAGAAGCTTCTTGGTGTTGTGGGTCAGCCTGTATCATCCTGACAAGCATGGTCTGGTCTGGTCTCCAGCAGCAGGTCAGTGTAGGAGAGCAAAACATCTGTTCCCAAAGCATCTCCATGCTTGGTGGGGAAGAGCTGGGGGTCACCTCTCTTCCTTCCAGCCTGGCTTCTCACATCCAAAGGGGTCAGATTATAACTGTAAACGTGATACAGCTTGTCCTGAGTCTTTGATCCTTCTGGCTTATTCTGTGCCTAAAGGCTTCACCCTGTGCTCACAAAATTCCTGGCAAAGCTCCTCTTGACTTTAACAGAGCAAGTTTAAAAAGCTGTTTGAATGCCCTTGTATTGATGTGGATTTTCCTGTGATAGGGATCTTGGATCAGGCTCTAATCTGGGACCAACATTAATGCTTTATGCTTTTTACACATTTTCAGGGTGCCATATTAATATATATAAATATATAGGTATAAATACATATATGTGTGCATGATGTCTGTGTATCAACTTGCCATTAAAATTTTTCCTTCTTCAGTTGCAGAATTTCCCTTTTCCACTACAAAACCCCACACCTGTCCAAGGCCCAGCACGAGCCACGACTTGTCCTATGCTGTGACGATACTAAATTTTCTCTGTCATGCAACCAGGAAGGACTAGAAATAGCTTTTAAAATTGTTTTAGAGAAAAGGACTTGCTTTGTGATGGAACATATCAGGATGACAGATCTTTAACTTTGGCATTTTGAAGCACAAAAAAGCTATTTCAGAACATTTTAAACAAGTTTTTATGGCTCCCTCTGAGCTGAATACTGTTGGGCTCGTGGTAGCTAAAGTGCCTGGCAGCTTTACAAAACCAGCCCTAATATAAAAAATACCTAGTCTTTAAAACATATGTAAAATAGCTTTTCTGCAACATTTGTGGCACATAAAGTACAAAATACATGTTGGTGAGTGTGATATAAGGCTTTTATTGCCATTCATTTGGGATGACCCGTATAACTCACTCATGATATGTTAATAAAATTGTTCTCCACTCTGTCTCTTTATAAAAACACGCATATAAAGACCACTAAAACAGCGGTGATAGCTGTGTGGTAACTTGTTAAGTAGTGCCACAAGTTGCATTTATCATCTGTCCTAAATTGCTTTATCTGCTTTCTGCCCAGTAATCAAAGACCGATTCTAAAATGCTCAGAAACAGCAGTTTGCAAAATGAGTTTGCTTGAGAAATAACTTTTTGAAAGTTCTCCTCAAAATCATGCTGGCTGGAGGCCCAGAACCATCAATATTCTGTCCGGTGCCAGTGACAGTTTTAAGGACCAATATCTTTTGACCTGCCAAAACTAAGAACTGAAATTTTATGCCATTGAAAGGAGGAGGTTTCCAGTTTTCTAAAATGATAATGAACTATCATCTTAATCTCAGAAATATGTACCTTACGAGGGAGTGTTTCTGAAATTTCCTATCATTTAGGTTTTTGCCTTCTTCTAAGCCCTTGCTAATTAAGATATGAAGATTTCCTGATGGAAATGTGAAAAATACTATTTGAAAACAACACAAAACTAAAACTAAAACTCTGTGTAAGTCCAGATGTGATCAGACTGCAAGCTCTTCAAGGCAGGGACTTTGTATGCCTGATTAGCAGTCTTGGTCTAGCGATTCTGGGAACAGTAAATATTTACAATTAATACACTAGCAGAGATAATTTTCTGACAGATCTGTGCTGAAGTAGCTTTAAAGCCATAGCATACCATAGGGAAGGAGAGAAAAAATGAAAGTATAAGCACTTATATTAAGTTCAAGACAGAGAATTTGCAAACCCCTAAAAAACAGTTGACAATATATACTGAAGTCAACGAGGTTAACAAGATGCTCAAATTAAGGCATGTTCTCAAGCCTTTGCTGAATCAGGGCCTATATGCCCAGGCCAGGCCTAGACTAAAATACTTGCAATGGGAACTAGTTGGCAGATGCTCTTCTTTAAGAGGGAATTATTTCCCCTGTGTGTTTGAATATTCCTCCAAGTGCTGCTGGCTTGACTGGGATGCTTTGTTCTGTTTCCCAGCCGTGCTTCCATGCTCGCACACAGGAGCAGTAGCACAGCTGGAAGTGGATTAGAGCAATCTGGCGGCAGCAGTCCTGGGAGGAATTAAGCGCCTCGCTGCTGGAATGGGAGGCCTAAATTACATTATTATTTAGAATGGAGTTTTAACTTCATTGCTGTATGGTTTCGCGCTGGTGGGTATGTTCCCCACAGCAAGGACTTAGATGAAGCAAATGTCCAGATTGAAGCACCCAACTGCTCTTACTGTCCTGAGAGGATTGTTCACAGGCTTATATTTAGGAATTGTAGAGCAAGCTATCACATGATAGAGGGCCCAGTGACTGGCTCCTGGAAGTCAGTTTGCAAAAATGTTGATGACTTCAAAGGGAGAAGGATTGGCCTGGGATCCGTTTTTCCCAAAACAGATTTTTTATGTTATGCATGCAAATGTTCTTCATAAAATAACAGGGAAGAGAAGAATGAGACATAAATGAAAACCAGTGTTGCTGATTTTATTAGTTGACCTTTAGCTTGAAAACAGTGCTGGGCATAAGGTGACTAAATGGGAAATGGAGATGGAATTCTGGTCTAAATAATTCTGGTCTAATTCTTCTGATTGCAGAAAAAAAATCAGAATTTCATGGAGTTTGAGGCTAGAAGGACCTTTGGATTATTTACTATGATCTCCTGCAAATCACATCCCAGTTTTGCCCATTGAGCAAACATGTTAGTATTTCATCCTTTAGCATTAAAGTTGTTTTCCATCAGAGCAGAGAACAGGAGAAACTGAAGTGTCTTTGGTGTGCAGTGACCCTCTGAGGGGGGAATTTACCGGATGAGAGATGCCCAGCTGATGGCAATAGCTGATCCAAATTCTGCACTGCAGGGGAAGGTGATTCCCTGGTGTTTCAGCCAGTCAAAGCTGAAAAACAAATATTTCCTGGACCTTAACCTGCAATCGGGATGCCTCTGGACATGTGAGGAAGGCATCTACTCAGCAAGACCTTCTGCACCACTCCAAGGCATTGGTCCAACCATTTCCATCTCTAGCAGAGAATGACCCGACAGCCATGGGTAAGGCCCATAACACATCTGATTAAGTGCATATTGGGAGATAAGATACTGTGATCTTTGCAATCATCTTAAGTCTTGAATGAGATTTAATTACAGTCATTGTCTTAATGCTGAGTAGCAAATTGTCTGTGACATTGATGGTGGTACAGTCAACCTGCCTTGGTCCTTGTTCCAAGACCTAAAAGATAGTATTAGGGACTTTAAAGTACCATGACCTGCCCATGTGACTCTATCTCCCTCCACCCCAGTTTCTCCTATTTCTGCCAGACCTGGATTAAAGCCTGCCTTTTCTTAGTCTCATTGTAACCACCCCAAGAAGTACGTCCATCTCCCCTCTATCCTTGTTGGTTCCTTGAACAGTTCATTGGTTTGGCAACATGGAAACCGAATTTGTCCGACTTCACAACCATTAGACCTTTTCATGCCTTTGTCAGCAAAGCTGAAGAGCTCCCTCACACTTCCCAGATGTTTTGTCCATGGGTGAGCATCTGTGCATGTTGGCCTCTCAGCCTTCTCTCCGATTAGCTGAACAAATAGACTCTTCAAACCTGACATTTTGAGGCTTGTTTTCCAGTCCTTGAGCACTGTATTATTGTTCTCCTTTGACCTCTTGCTGGAATTTCCAAAGCCTGTTTTAATTGGGGACACAAGAACTGGCAAAAATGTTCTTAATACTTGTCTTCAATACATGTGTCTTCACTCCACCACTGCTGAAGTTAAATAACGTAGTTGAAATCGGTGGAGTGCAATTGGGATTGTCCTGGTGTAAACAAAAGCAGACTTTATTCCTCTACATGCCTGGGATTGAAAGAAATTGATATTAAAGATGCAAGTGCCAACAGCCTGTAGGGGAACAATCTTCTTTGCTTAAATATTAGAACACAAGGGGTCCCCACAGCACTGTCGCTAAAGCTCAGTTGCACTCTACCAGAAGCTAACTTTACTCTTATTTTAATGCAGAAACATGTAGTTAGTTTTTGTTTGTTAGTCCCAGAATCATCTTGTTTGCTCTTTGATAGTAAAACAAAACTTTACATTCTGAGTAAACACAGAGCATCTTAAAAATCAAGATACCAGAGTGATAACCTCTTACTGTAAATTATATATTACAAATATGTGGTTCTATAATCTGCAGGGCTTGATGGGTTTTTTTTTGGTCAGGTTTCTGATGCAAATCAGCTGCTGCCTGTCTGCAGTTGGTTTAGGGACACCTGCACAAGACTAGCATCGCAGAGGTCAGGATTAGGCCCTCAGGGACGTGCTCTAGAAATGATGCTTGTCACTTACGTGCTGCTACAGAGTTACGATGATTTGTGAAATGCAAGTTAGGTACTGTTCTTCCTGGGGCACTTGTAGGCTAGTAGTTTTACATTCACTTGCTTCCTGCCCTCAGGGTTGCTGGGACTCCTAAGAGACTTGGAAATGAAGCCTTCTTTTGGTGTCAATTGAACACCTGGGTTTTCTTCTTAAAAACCCGCATTTGAAGGTGCTCCAATTGCATTCTTCATGATAACGTTATGAGTATTACATTTATTTCTTGCCTCCACTCTAAAACCGAATAAGAAAAGGGAAGAAAGAAATCTGAGTTTTTAGTCCAAACCTAGAAACAAGTCAAAACAAACTTTCTAGATGCTTGAAAAATATGTGTTTAATTTTCTTTTTGAAGACATTATTGATTCACCTGTTTCACTAGCTTTAATTTGGGAGTATGACAGATGGTATCACAAAAATAGGAAGATGCCTCTTCTTTTTGTTATATTTACTGTTTATCTCCTCTAACCTGAAACGTAAGTCCACAGCTGGTGCATTACTGCTTTTACCAATGTAAAGTTTGTGGCTGTTATCCTTATTTTGTATATAGGAAGTTGGAAGGCTGAGAATTTAAATCATTTTTATAAGGTCATGTAGAAAACCTTGGGAAGAAGAGACTCAGAACTCCTAAATCCAGGTAACCTCTTAAACCTTGGATCATTGTGCTCTGTCTTAGGAAAGAGTACCTGGGGAATCAATGTCTCAACCTCTCTGAGACTGAGACATACCTTCTATGGAGTTTTTGAGACAGGTCTGTCAAAATATCCCAGACTTCTGGGATGAAGCTCTAACTGATCAATCCACATCATTAAGGGTTTGTAGATGGGGTGGGGAGAGCTGCTTTTGTGATCAATGGAGAGGGACATAAGTCCATTTCTAAAGGGCAGTTTGATTTACCTTGAAATATGGATCTAAAGCTGGGGGAGCTTACTTTAGAGGTGCCTGTCTTTCACTGCTATCTCTAAAGGAGACTTGGACAACTAGGTTGGACTAGTTACCTAACACTTAGATGGCTGAAGTTAGGCAAGGTGAAACTTACCCATAAGCGAATCAAGACATTTTTGATGTGTCTGGGTTCCTAAGGTTGCTTTGGATATCTAACAGCTGTATTTCAGCCCCATGTTCCTCTGAGCCCTGGATGAAGTGCTCCTGGGGTTTAGCACCTCGGTTTCTCTCACTGGACATACACGGAACATACGCACCAACATACATGGAAAATATGTACCTATTTATGTCTGGTTTAGACCATGACTGAAAGGCAGCTTATGACCAAAGTGTGGCTGTTTGCATGTGTGCACCTGTGTTCATGTGACTTATCCCACTCCTGGTGTATGCTCACCTGAACACCGACCAGGACTAAAAATCCCTTTTGAAGTCTCGGCTCTGACTGATCTGGAGGATGAATATGAATCCCTATCCCCTAAGAGAAACCCCTAAACAGGAAAGTAGAGTTGAGGAATAAGAGACACTAATCTATTTCTCTTCTATGTACACAACTGGGTATTTGTTGATTCACTAAGTAAGCAGAAACAAATCACAACTTTTCAGCATGGTTGTATGGGCATTTACATTTATTGTGGGAACATGCACAAGTCTCTGTTCCAGTGAATATTGAATTATTTATCTAGAGTGGAACATCTTTAATAGGATTGCTGACTCACCCCAGAAACTCCCTTTGGCCCAGAGTTAAGCTTCTAAATGCCTTGGATGCATGGGAGCATACAACCTCCATCCTTCTCTTCTGCATTTCCAATGGCTCTTAGTGACTGCCCACTCATTTGCCTCTCTCTATAGACGCTGCACAGAGCTGGGAATTTTACAAGGCAGAAACATGCTTGGAAAGGATGTTGCAATGCTCAAATTGGCAATCTACTTGTCCTTTGGGGAGTAAGCCCTAATATTTAAGTAACTTTTTTTAAAAATGGGAGGTATTATCCTACATCACTTAGGTGAACTGTGAAATTATATTCAAAGGGTAGGATTCATCTCGCTTAACTTTACCTCCCTGAACGTCAGGTGTCTAGTCTGAGCTAGTCCTTTAGGTTTCGTCTGTAATTCATGCAGCGAGAAGGGCATGTGTGGAGTGAGTCACACCAGTTTAAATCAGGTGTCTGGGGCAGTTGGAAGGAATTGCCCTTTGGAGATGCTTAGTACCTCTGAGCAGAGAGGGAACCTACATAACCTGCTTAGACAAGATATCTGACTCTTAAATGGCTAAACGGAAGAAATCAAGGGAGAACTGAAATCTCAAGGGTTATATTGAAATCTTAGGGGAGAAGATAAACTGTTCAACGTGTAATACAGTGGCACGCATATTGCAGTCACAGCTTCTCCATGTGAGAAGGATTAATCTATACAGATTAAATTTACAATACTCTGTTGAGCCTGCCTGAAAAAAATGAGCAGGATGGAGAAAAAAGAGTGAAAATATGAATCCTTGGTCTTTAATCAGACTGTCAGACTAGTAGAATGATATTATTTTCTTACCTTAAATTGCTGTTTCTTAGCTGGTTTCCCTCTCCTACCAGAAAACAGTATTGGGTCTCATATAATATCAAACTCTGTGAATCTGGAAGTGATCAGGAAAGGTGGTTTGTTTTTTTAAAGGAAAAAGAAATTTCAGATTGTTTGTGTGAGACTGTGAATATTTATGTGCTGTTCCCCCTTTTCCCTCATTGCATATTTCACCAAGTTCATTTGCGTGTGTTACAGGATAAATCTTACTGGAGGGCAGTGGAAGAAAGCAGTAAAAAGGAAAAGCATCAATGAGTGATCCAGGGTAGCAGCAGGAATCATTGTTCATTTTTGTACACGGATCATTTTTTGTTGAACTTTCCTGGGCTTGACAATTAGGAAACTCGCAGTTCTGCCGAGGTCAGTCTCAGGTGGTTGCAGATGATGGCTACAAAAGCCATTATGTTGCTGGGCTTTGATGACTTCGAAGCCTTGTTGTCACTGTGCTTTCAGTGGTATTCACTTATGAAGAGGGCCACATATATTTTACTTCAAGAAAATATTTTGTAACAAAATATTTGTTTGACAAAAAATGCCATGGGTGGTGTGAGTAACCTGAATTATTGGCAAATACGGGTTGAATTTGGTGAATAATGACTTGTTTTGTAAAATAAAAGTATTTTCTCTTAAACTTTTTGATACAAAAGGTTATTTTCTAATTTGGAAATGACAATTTAATTTTGAAGATTACCAACATTTTAAAAGTGATGTGGAAATTATTGAATGTCTAGGCACGACTTAACCAGCCATCCCAAGGTGGCTTTCTTTTTGTTTTCATGTTTGGAAATCTTACGTTACTTTGCGTTAAGTTTGTTTAAAAAATTGAACTAGTTTTGCTCTCTTTTAACGTAAATCAAATAGTTTTTAATGTTCAATTTGGCCAAAGGATCAATTGTTCTTACTGCTGTTATTGTGTTCTATGCTTTGCGTCTCTTCCCATAATAACTATCAAGTAAATTCCTCATCCTCCAAATGGTTCCACTCAAACATATAAAATAGGAGTCATCTCACCTAATTTTAGCTATTTTAAATTTAGGTAACCGGTCTGCCTGTTCTCAAAAGAGAGAGAGAGAGGCTCCTCTGGTGGTAATTCAGCTTTTCCTAGGCTACTATTTTAGGATGGAATGATTTGCCTTCCAGTAGCTCCTTCAGGCCACAGAGATTGGCGTTTATGTGCTTTGTCTGCTTTGCTGTTTCTCCTTGTCCCAGCATTAAACAAGGAAGAAAATATTTGGAGTTCAAGAAAGGGGAAGAAGAGTCCTTGTCTGACCTCTACAAATGCTGTGGGTGTGGGCAGCCTGAACCAGTTTTACTTTTTCCAAACTGTTTTTTTTTACGACTTTCTAGTTACTTTCTATTTTGCTTCAGCCTTATTTGACCCACAGAAAACAGAGATGGAAACGACCGATGATGCTGGAAGTTTTATGGCTGGTATTATTTAGGAGGTCAGATTAACTGATTATAATAGTCCCTTTTGTCTTTAGAAGCTGCTGGAGAAATCCTAACCCCACTGAAGTCAACAGCAAAACTTCCGTGGGCTTCGGTATGGCCAAAATTTCACCCTGAGTACCTAGTAGAGAATCTTTGTCATCTGGCCCTCCCCTTGACTTGCAGGGTTGCTCCATGCATTACATTTTCCAATGTTTTGTTCAGTTGTGGTATAAGTACTTCAAGACACAAGGATTTCTCTTCGTCCCCTGGAAATAGTTGCACAGGCTAATAGTTTAAGGAAGTTTTTGCTTGAAGAGTTGAGTAACAGAGCCAAAGTCTGTTCTTGGTTGAACTGGAGTAAATATGGAATAGCTTGTTGACAATGCGGAGTTACTCCTCTTTTATGTCAGTGTAACTGAGAGCGCAATTTTGCCAATTATTAACTTTTGTTACGTTATTTGTATTTCTGTGCATGTCAGGATTTGTTAATCTCATTGTTCAACATCAAGTAACCTTTTGCTGAAAACAGAGCGTCATTGTGAATTAGGTATCATCAGCTAAATTGAACCTCACCCTGTGCATTTGACAGATGGTAATACATTCATTAAGTGTTCTGTGGTTGCTTTGAGGTTGGAAAGTGCTATTTTTCTGGCTTCTAACTCAGGATTCTTAAGTAAAGTTGTATAAAAGCATAGTTTTGAAGGGGAAAGGAAAATCACAAAGAGCTCATGAGCGTCTTTTATTAATATCATTGTTTACTATTGGTGGAATGACATGGCAGGACTGTGATTGCTATAAGTTGTCTTTGGCTGCGTAAGTAGCCCAGAGCGGAGTAGTGAAGGGAGATGAGTAGGGGAGAGAGGTGGTTCTATGGTGGATTTTGTATATACACAGGTAAAACTGCTTGGAATTTGAAGTTATATTAAATATATCACTGTGGAGGCAATACGATGCTGGTACCTTTGTGCTTGGTGATTTCGCTGTCCAGAAAGATGGTTCCCAGGAGTTCAGACATTGCAGCTGTTGCACGGGAAACCTGATGACAGGGCTCCTCTCAGAGAGCTGGTCACATCTGGGATCTCTAAGCTCATACTGAAATTCTGCAGGGTGGGGAAGGAATTAGAGGTAGAAATTTCAAAAGCAGCGCAGAGCCGCATTCTCAGGCATAGTTCCACTTGGTGTTGTAATATTGAATCCTCCACCCTGACATTACCAAGACAATGCAAGGCTGAGATGAGACGCTTCAGGAAAAGTTCTCCACACAGCTGATTTAGGGGTCACCTAAACCAAGTGTAGAAAAGACGACTCCACTAACTACAGAGGAAGCTCAGTGTGTTTAATTCAAACCTACTCATTTAATTTATTCACTTCAGGGAAGAGTAATCCCACCCACTGACTTGCAGTGGAGCCTCAGCTGTTATCAGCAAACCTATTTAGTTATTTAATGATATTTCTAAGAGGGTAAGTTGCCAAGGGTATTAGCTGCTTAGCCACTTCTGAAATTCATTGTGGGTAGTACATTCACAAATGGGGAATTAGTCACTTTTTAGTTAGTCCCATCTTTTTAAATATCTTCATTCAGTCTAGTGCTGTGCCTGGTATTCACAAGACCCCTGCCCTGGTAAGTGCCCACTGTCCTCTGTGTTCTCAGTGGAGACAATGTATAGAGTCATCCAGATTTTTACAAAATAGCCATAGTATGGGAGGTTTAGAATTAAATCTTTCTTCTGCTGAGTTTGCTCAGTAATATGAACCCAGACAGCTCTTTCCTCAGCAAGAGTCCCAAAACCTTCAGAGCTGTAGGATATTCTGAGGAGGTTATTTCTTGGTCTTTGTTCATGTTTTTTCACCTTTCACATAGTATTTAAATATTGACCAGATAAAAGAGAAAATGAGAGAGTTAGTTTTCCTGACTTTCACCTGTGGTGTCAGCCTTCAGTCATGATCCACTGAACACTGATTCATTTATGGAAAGTGAAATAGTTCAAGAGGAGAGCTGTACGAATTACCTGATACTCAGCTGGTGAGGTCTCATCTGGCAGGTCTGGGCTGACATCACGTTAAAATGCATTTGAAACTCAGTCTTCCGCTTTCCAGGAAAATGCTCTTCCTCTACGACCAATAAAATCACAGCACTTCTCCCAGAATTTTTTGTAAGAAAGAAAAAATTGACCTGCTTTTGCTTCCTCTCCCTTCTAGGGCTTCAGTGGTGAATTCAAAGATAAGGTGGGTTCTCCCACCCATGCCGGCATTAGACACTTGGCTTTCTCTGAGATGTGGCGCTTAGGAGCCTCTTGCTTCAATATTTTTGAGATTCTTTTACGCATCCTTCTACTTTGAGTGGGGATTTCCCTGAGCACCTTCTCAAGGAACATAAGACTTCAAATCATATAGATATATCTGAAAGTGTCAGGGCACGCAGAAAGTAGGATTTCCAACATGGATGTTTGCATATGATTTTCAAAAAATGCCTTGAAAACCATCAACAGGCTTTAAAAATCTGATCCTGTGCACCTAAACTCCATTTGAAATGGCAATTTTAGGATCTTAATTTTCTTAGCTTTTCAAAATTCTGTCACTATTGAGTTGGAAGAAAGGCAGTTCTCCCTTGGTCACTACTCTTCTGTTTTCGTGGCTGTTCTGAGACATTTATTACGATCAGAAGAGTTTTGATAAATTAAATGGGGTCATTGGTTTCACAAGTAGGGGTCCAGTTCTTAACTACCAGGACATGAGATGGTCCTGACTGTGTGGTGATTTCATGGTAAGATGTCAGGATCCTGTGGGTTCCAGCAGAGCCTGTGAATTAGGTCAGAGATGCATTGAACCCTGAACATACGCTTATTTCTGGCTTAAAGCTGCAGTATGCAAGCGCCAAGTATGAATTCAGATCGATGTTTTTCCCACTGTCACAAATAGGCTTCACTCCAGGCATTGTTTTTGAGACAGCCATGACGCACTTTGATATATCAGTAAGAGCAAAAAAAAACCCCAACCCTAATAAGTTCCAGAAAAGTTACATAAACACATCTCACCTGCTGCTCCTGTCTTCATACACACACCTAACTGACCCCATGGGCTAGCACGGAGCATCTAATGTGGTACTGATACTGGAAATAGTGCACAGATGATTCCCAAAACCAACAGTCTTACTGGGTGAGGGGAATACTGGACAATGCTCAGCGTTAAGCCAGTTCTCTAAACTCTGGATGAGCAAAATTGAATTAAATTGCAGTAATTTGATTCCATTGTCTCTAAATGAATTCACTGTAAGAGGACATAGTCTGAGGCTGACCAAGGGAAGGAGAACTATCTATTCAACAGGTGTTATGGGTCAAACCAAAAAGGGATTGCTAAATCTTTTGAGTGTTGCCACATGGGGGTATATTACACACTATGCAGTTATTACCCTTCAGTAGAAGTCGTGTAGCGGAGCACAGCTGCAGACAATTAAAGACACCACTGCCAGCATCTGACAGCAGAATGTCAGTGTCAAAATTCAATTTGAATTGATTAAATAAGGGATGGCAACACTTTTGTTTTATGGATGGCAGCACTTCAGTCGCTTTAGATGCTCTGCTTTCAGAAATAAAATTCTTTCCCTCCCTGCTATGTTTGTTGGGGTGTTTTCAGTTGGATCGCAGTCATTTCTCCAGTCAATCAATTAAACCAGGATTTGCCACTGTTTTTAAGAGTCAGCCACAAAAGAGCTGGTATGATTCCCTGGTGCTTGGCCAAGAGGCTTCAGTGGGAGCAAGACATCAGGCCGCTTAATCTGACTTCCACCACTGGCACAAGGTTTAATGGATGTTAGGACAGCAGAGAAATCATGTTCTGTGGTGTTCAGCTCCTGCTCTCTCAGTGGCCCGATACGCACCGCCTTTCTCTCCTTGCCAAAAACACAGGGGCAGCTGACAGCAGAGCCAGCAGAGCTACCTGTGCCAGCAAGCTGCTCTACGCAGGGTGATCGCTGTGGCCTTTTGAAGCTTGCATTGTGCTCCATAAATATATTTATCTCCATAGGCCTTGTAGTGCTACACCGCCTGAGTAACTTGATGCATTGAGTAGCCTCCCCTAAGTTAAATGGCAGTAAGTTACTTAGAGATATAGGGTTTTACAGGATTAGACCTTAACTGCTGACTCCAGGCCAGATCTGCAGCAGGTATAAATCACTGCAGGTAATTTTCACCAGCTGAAATTCTGGCCCTAAGCCCATGAGTCATGTTGTTATTTTTTCACATTGTAAATTCTTGCTGTTTCTTATTTATATTGCTTTAGCACTTTGGGGCACTTGTCAGGGGCCAGGACCCCATCATGCTTGTCACCCTTCGAACAGAGATGCAAAAGGCCCTTCTTGCCCCAGAGTGTTTGCAGTTTAAATAACATGCAAACCTGTATACTGTCATTCAGCTTTCCATAAGTGCATTATTACAATCAAGTTTTTCTATTATCCTGCCAATAAAGCATAAGAACAAAAATTCTGTGCCTGGCTTGATATTTTTAAGTAAAAAATTTGCACTCTGCTGTATATTATATCTAAGTGGCATTTGAAGGCTGGAATTTGTTGGAGCCAGCAGCAGTGTGGGACATGGTCTTTAGAAATTGAAGTGAGAGATACAAAGTCTCCCCTTCATTGTGATGCCCTATTTGAGACATATCAAAAAGAGGATCTGCACCTGAGTTCAACCTGAAGTGAGGGGAATCTGAACAGTGGCTGAATCTCTCATCTCTTTTGTGTAGCATTGTGATTAATTATTGTTATATTACCTTCAGTTTAGTTGTAGTGTATCTTCCAGCTCCGTAGAGTTCTGGTTAGCATCTTTGGAATTATTGCTATTGCCTTTAACTACTCTGGAAGGGGTTTAAAAGTAGTAAAAGTACAACATCTTAGAGCTGAAGTAATGCTAGAAAATTCTGCCTCATTACAGTCCTATCTGGCTGCTTAGAAAAATAAAGTAAGCATACAGGAGTCCAGTTTACTGTGTGACGGCCTGAACAGACCAGAAGAGTATCGTAGGACATACGTGTTTTATTAGTGTATCATACTGACAAGCAGTTCTTTTCTTCCATGATGTCTTTCACTGTTTTGGGTTTTTTTGTGCTAGTCAGGAGGAGACATGGCACAGCAGTTTCCTGAGTCCCCTTTTTCCATTGCAGGATGGGCTTTACCCTCAGGCAGACCTTGCTGGGCTACTTTGTTATCAGATTGTGTAGGCATTGGAGCACAGATTAACAACAAAGAAACGGTTCTTGGCTTTTTTTCTAGATACTACCATAGCCATTGACAATGAGTGTTTCTAAATAATTCTTACTCTGCCCTAATCACTTATTCATTGCTTTCTGGCAAAGCCCTTGAAAGAGGCCTGGTGAAGGCTCTGAAGAAGCTGGATGACTACCTGAGAACCCCCCTGCCAGAGGAGATTGATGCAAACAGCACTGAAGAGGAGAAAGTGTCTAAACGCAAGTTTCTGGATGGAGATGACCTGACTCTTGCTGACTGCAACCTTCTGCCCAAACTCCATGTTGTCAAGGTAAAAGATGTCAGAGTAGCCATATCTGACAATGAAGCACCCTGCTCCAACAGCCGTGAGCTAAAGCCGACGTGTATTTCAGCAGAGGCATCTTAAGTCCTTGAAGAGCAGAGTTTGAAACACACTGTTGCTCCTCAGTATTTCCTATAGGTTAACTTAAGCAACTTTATATTTAGTACATGGGGAAATTGTCCCATCACTAACTAGTGGCAAAGACAATATTAAGATCTAGGTATCCCCTCTCTTTATTTTTAACCTGCTGCAAGTAACAGCATATTTCATATTAATTAGTTTCCATTATTCTTAAGAGAGATGTCAAAACTTTTGTCAGTTCCCACCCATTTGTAACTTAAGAGCAGCAGTCCATCTTTTGGGGTAATATTTTTTCCATCTGGTATTTCATACAGAAAAGTTAACAAATCAAAGTCACTGCTGGATTTAAGATGTACAATGGTCGCTGGTATAGTGCAAGTGGTGTACATCATCTTGACTTCTAAATGTTGCATTTCTTTAATTTATCAGATTACATGTTTCTTTAGAATAAAGCAAGTACCTGGCAGACCTTGGCAAGCAAGAAAGCTAGGAATTAAAGCCAAGTCATGCATCTAATTTGGCTCCACAAGCCAAAACATAAACTGAGCCTGGGAGCTGACTGCACACATGCAAAAAAAAAAAAAAAAAAAAAAATTAAAAAAAAATTGCTTAAGTCACCAATTAAGAAATTTGATAATATCCTAACAAGTTTAGCTGTTTCTTTGGCTCATCTTCACTGTTGACGTTAGAGTCAGACAATGCAAAATGAATGTGTGGCCTCTTACTGGTTCTTGTCTCCTTAGGATGAAATGAAAGATGTCAAAAGAGAATTAAAATCTTTCTCAGACGAGCATAGCCATAGGATATTGCCTGAAAAGCATTTTACAGATGGAAGAACAGAGTAAATTATTAAGACTTTTTCATTTGATGGAAGATGTGCCCTGGAAATTGTGAAAATCTTGACTTAAATTGCCCAGCAGGTTTTATCTTCCCCATGTGTATGTGGAGCATCACTGAAGGCAAGAATGCCTAATTAAATGCAGTTTAGGACAGGATTTGGACTTGCAAATACCAAGTGGATCCTGCTAATAAAAACAAATCACAGTCATTTCTGAGAACATGACTGTCCTAAGAAATCTGAGATGGAAAACAGCTCTACCATGTGCTTTAAAAATAAAGGGGAACTCTGTGGCACATATGTATGTAATTTATGCCCAGGAACAATTTTATACTGTCAGAAAAATTAGAGATTGGAAGCACTCATTAAATCAGCTAATCCATCCCTTCCTATCAGCTAGTTCATTCTGTCACCACAGGATTATTCTATATGGTATATTCTTACAGGAAAACTGAAATACCCCAATCCAGCAAGCTATTTAACCATCCAGCTACCTTTAAGCACAGATTAGTCCCATTGACTTCAATGGGACTATACAGGTGCTTAAAATTAAGTATGTACTTAACTGTTTTCCTGAATAAGGGCCTGAGTGTTTTTAGAAATTGAAAATTTTCCTTGATAGACAATTTCCTAGTCTAACAAGTCTTGAAATAACCATTTTCTCCCCCAGTTTGTCCTAATACGCCTGTTTCTAATGTCTGCAGACATTAGAAACATCTTGGTTTCTCAATCATGGTACCCATACCACACTGAATTTTTCCTTTGCATGAACAAGGATACAGCCTACCAACAGCTGTGGGTGGTTACATCCTCTGACTCCATTGGCCAGGCAAAATATATTACATATATTAAAAACAGAAATATAGTATATATACAATATGATAAAATGTTAAATATAAATATAATAGTTGGTATGAATATATGTTATATGTAATGGTTACTGATACCTTTCCCTTAAATCTATCTTGCTTTTTATGACTCAGCTAATCAGCTCTTTCTTATGTGACTTCTCAGCTTTAAGTGATATATGTAAGACTGGTAAAAAACACCAAAAACCTATATGGTAGAATTAGTGAAATTCAGTTACCATAAAAGTAATTTGGTGACAGTAGCCAGGCTATTGATTTAGAGTGTCCTTAGGCCAAGTAGCATTCTTGCAAGATAGGGGCAACCAACAGTCACTTTTCAGGCTTTTCTATTATAAGCCCCTGAGTCTCCCAGCATTTCTCTCCTTTGCTATTAATTATGTGACAAGAAAGAGTAAGAAGCTCTCTAAAAAGGAATCTGGAAATATATCACCAGCAAGATGCTTTTTTCCCCCTCTTTTATCTTTGGTTTAGATCGTTGCAAAGAAATACCGCAACTTTGAATTCCCGACAGAGATGACGGGGCTGTGGCGGTACCTGAAGAACGCGTATGCCAGGGATGAATTCACCAACACCTGTGCAGCAGACAAAGAAATTGAGCAAGCCTACGCAGATGTGGCCAAGCGGCTCAGCAAGTCCTAAGTGACCTCAGCAGTGGCTCAGTATCCCCTTCTACAGACTCTTCTCCTTGTTGCCTTAAGATATACTTTATCATTATGCTATCTGGTTGGCATCTCTATGACTTCACCTGTTCAAGTGTATTGGTCGGGGACAAATCTGCTTCTCCCTGGAGAGAAGAGAAGGCAGCTCTAGTGTGGGAGGTGGAGACCCTTTGAAATCTGAACCTAAGGTCTGACTCAACTAGTGTTATTCGCAATTAGTATTGGAAATGAGTCCACTTAACTAGTTTCTTGTTCCATGTTGGGAGTATTTCACTACCTGTATTCTTTGGAGTTTTAAAAATAGGACGTAAGCTGAAATTTCAAGTAAAAGAGTTGGGAACACATAGAATTGGTTCTTCTGTAGGTTATCTCAAGGATACTTTTTCTCCCAGTGCTATCGAGATCCTTGAGGCAGGAGCAAAATATGAGAGAAAGAGGGGGGAGGAGGGCAGGGAAAAGGAGTTTGACCCTAAAGGAGAAATGCTCTTAGCAGTTATATTTAAAAAACCTCTCTGAATGCATATTCTGTCTTAGCCGGCCCAAGAGTTTATAGGGTATTTATTTTTAACTTGGCGCAAGAGGGGGAAGCCTGAGCGAGTATGTCAGACTTGCAGATGCCACTTTGCATAGAATTTGCATGATGCTGTTGGATCCAATGTTTAAAGTGAAAGAGAGTGAATGAGCAATTGAGCAGGCAGCCCTTGGAAGAGCGAGGCTCATGCCAAAATGCCCAGTTGGGCATCTGCTAGTTGGTAGAGACGCACAGACACTGCAATAATGGGGGCAGCATATTGACTCCAGCGACTATAGAGGGAATTGGCAGAGCTAACCAAACCATGTAGGATGTTGTCGTTTTGACTGTATGGTTGCCAGTTCCTTTATAATTGCTATCTTGGGAAACTTGGATAGGCAGGAGAAAGCTGTCGCTGCACACGAATTCCAGGCAGGGGAAGCGCTTTCTTCGTATGGGGCTCCAGATGGGTCACTTTCAAGCACTCGTCATCTCACCCCAGGAGAGGTTTGCTTTGAGAGCCTCAAAGAGGGCAGGCTAAAACAGAGAGAGGCACATTTCCAGCCAGAAATTCAGCAAGTATACTAGCAGAAATCCATGCATGACGCCTTAGTCCTGCTCATCCAGGGTTTACTGATCCAGGTTACATGATTCTGAATTAGGATTGTTTCCTAAAACTGGTTATTTTGTTTTATCTGTAACATCTGCCTGACACAATCTGCTTTATACTAGTGCTTATTTGCACGTTACTTTAGCAAATTCAGGATGGCAGCTCTTTTGCGTGAAACTCACGTGCCCTGATGTACAACAGTGCACATGCCTCTTGATATTCAGTCTGAGGGGATTTATCATTGTTTTCAAAGATAAAATAAAGCTCAGCCGTAACCTATGTGGCTCCCCTTCTGATCAGAGCTGCTAGAGCTGCACTGATTTGAGGGGAAGCCCAAGCTGGTGATCTGTGACCGAGGGAAACCTCGCTGCAGGCTTGTTTGCAGCCCAAGAGCTGGAGAACTGGAGACAGCATTGAAAGCCAGCCTCTGCCATGTGATGCTGATGACAGTCTGAAGCCATCCTGTTGCTTTGGTGGGATTATTCCACTTTTCGCACTAACCCAGCTGGGAGCAGAATGTTTCTCGTTGACTGTGAAGATAGTTTGTGGTTGGCTATTGTTTCACATGCAATGGTCAATTTGTTCTGAACTTTCAAAACCTTGGAAGAAAATCCGTGAACTCCCAAGTCTTCTCCTAGAATGGGCTATTTAACAATGGCTAGACTGGAGGGCAAAGGCTCGCACTCTTTAAAATATTGCTGAGAAATCAACTGGCTCAGAGAACACTAATAGCAGCCAGAAAAATCTAATGAGATTAGAAGTGTCTGCACAAGCACATGTGGCTTGTTAAAAACATTTCTTCATGAGATCGGAATTATTTGTGATTTTTTTTTTTTAAATTAAGGCAATTGTTTATTTATTTATTTTAATTGACTCAGTCCTTTCCGTCTTGTCTTTCTGATTTTGTTTTGACTCAGCATGCTGGTCAAGATGTCTCTGTCTGTTTAGAAAAGTGTTATTAGCAATGCTGTGCAAATTTGTTTCTAGTGAAAAGTCTTCAATCCGATTAATGGTCACTGGGATTTTTTTACTTTCAGTATGATTTAGCTAGGAGCATCCTGATCAACAGAATCTACATTTTTCTCAGTTGTCTTTTTCCTGGTTTGTACTTCAGTTAGTGGCTTTGCTTAATCACAGTTGCAGTGAATCTTTGAATAAAGACGCAGAGGCAGATGCAGATTCTTGCTCTGTGCTTATTATATTTAACTCCTTAGAGAAGTTTGTCCAAACATGCAGCAGATCTCAGGCAGGGTAAGTGAACCAGTTCAGGGTCTGTCCTGATTTCCGTCTCTGAATCTTCACCAATTTGCTAAAACCTGTGGTTCTGAAATGTTCTAATATGTCTTTCTTTAGTTTTGCTAGAAGAGGGCCAAATCACAATCAGTTGATCTCAGTGACCTCAAATTGCATCTCTTTTTAAAAAATTATGTTTAAAAATGGTTGGGCTTATACCAAAAAGAAAATGAGCTGTTAGTGCAATGAGCTTTTTCTACGATGATTTGCACGTTCTTAAAATCTTTTTAGGATTTCATTATAAAATCTGAAAATCCCCAAGCTACCTTCCTTTTAATTAATAATTAAAAAATCCTTAAATATCTTCATTTTTCTAATGATATCCCCCCAAAACCTAGATAAAATGTATTTGATGGATATGAGAAAGAATAAGAGGCAATTGAAACAGTTTTCAGCTACTGTGCCTGTTCTCTGTGAATTCAAGTCTCACTCTGCATCCTAAATTTGCATTTTACTCATAACTCTGTTATAGGCTGATCCAAGATTATGGACAGGTTCAGGCATTCCCTGACCTTTGTTTGGGTTTGAAATCCAAGCTCATGTTTTCAGATCTGTAACTTTCACTCACCTTTGTGCTTTTTGGCTTTAGCCATAGTCAGAAGCAGGAAATACTGGAAATCCTACATAGAAAAGTGTTTTACTAAGATTTTGAGCTCAGTTCTCAAGACTCAGGATCCATCACCAGTGAGATTTTAAAGGGCTCCAGACTCCTTTAGGCAGGGTATTTCTGGTGACCTTCCATTGTATTTAGAATTATAAGTAATAAATATTAATCATACAGGATTGTATATCTACATTGGCAAGGCAGCATTTCTGAAAAGAATCTAAGTGACAAGACAGACATTGCAGATTTACAGTAACTTTGTTCATAAATTTTTTGCAAGATGTAAAGAAAGACATAGTGCAGAGGGGGAAGAAGCCAACAATGTGGATTTAATCATCTACATTTCAGAAATGCAGACCAAATGTCTGTAAAGATGTCCATTTCATACAAACATTTCTTAAGATATTTATTTCAAAGCTCCCTGTTCAGTCAATCCAACACTCCATTCGTATTGGAACTAATATTGATTTTTTCTTCTATTAGTAGTGGTATGGGAGTGCTAAAGGATCCCATGTATTAGTTACTCTTATTCTCTGTTAGACTATTTGAATTGCCAAGAGGTCGCCTTGCTGTGCAGGTAGCACTAAAGAAGTATCTGTTTCAAGACTATTTAAACGAGGGCTTCTGACACACATTTTTTCCAGTAGAAAGAATCATATAATGATACTGCTTTATCAGGTCTAGTTTGCAACACAGAGCTACAGGTTTACTCCTCTGTTTGCATCAGCTGAAAAGCCACTGTCAGGGAGGGATGACAGTCTGTATCACGAAGAAACCAGACATCTTTGTTTCCTACAAGAAAGTTCAGCTGATTTGCACATAGCATTTATTTTGAATATGTTATTTATTTTATTTTAACCCCTAGCCACCTTTCCTTCTCTCTTTTCCCTGCTCAGATTAACTCCAAGTTAGCCATAACCATTCTGCCATTCGCTCAGTGCTAAGTAGCAGGGTGCTCATGGATGGGCACACAGGGAACATGTTTTAGCATAACCCATCCATCTTGTGGGATGAAGCAGAGAGAGCCCCCTTTCTGCATTGACTGCTTGGCTAATTAGCTGAGTTTAAAGTACTGCAAAAAATTAAGCAGTGGAAATCCCACTCATGTAAAGCCCCAGAAGCACATGGAAACAGTCACTTTTTAAAAAGAATTGGTGTTTTAAAGAAAAAAATGACCCCAAAGTCTTGTGTCCTCCTTCGTGTGTGTTCTTTTAAGCATCAGGAAGTTTGCATTTGTTTATTATTCTGCTAGATATATTCATTATTCTTGAATTGCTTTTGATATTAAGAAATATTTTTCAGCCTTTCTGCTGAATCTTTCGTCTCTTCATTAATTTTGATGTCTGCAATGACCTAGTAATTCCAGAGGAGGCAGGAAAGCTGTGAAGCTTATACTTGTTGAGAAGTTGAAGGAGGTAATGATTTTTTTTGAGAAAACAGTATTAAAAGCATTTTTAAAAAATGTGTCTTTTCATCTGGGATACTTCAACCAAGAGTGATGGACTGTTTAGTCTGGACTGTGATCTTCAGCACAGACCTGAGCAAGCCGCCATTTTTTTATGCGGCTTTGCCTAGGGATTTCCCCGTGACACAGAGATGTTCCCTCTAAGTCACAAAATTTCCCATTTCCTTGGTCAGGACGGATCTGCTGGTTTGTATTGGCACTGAACTATGATAGCCGCTAACTCAGTGCTAAGCAGTGAAAAGAGGGGTCCTGTTCCCTTCTCTTCCCTTCTAGCTCATGTGCAGGGAAAGCAGAAAGCATTAATCTCTTTTATTTCCTTGTTCCATGTCCCAAGCAACACTCAAGCCCTAGGAAAGCACAGAAACCCCATCCAACACTGGTTTTCAAAGCTTTATCTGCACATGTTTTAATGTGTGACATAAAGGTCTGAAGAGCCCCGTGTAACTCCTCAGGCACTCACCACGCAGCATTACGGGACTCAGCAGCGTCTCAGCAACCACAGCCATCATGTTATTCCCCTGTTCCCCCAAATCATTCCCCTTTCACCATTTATTGGAGAGATGCTAAAGCTGAAAATACTCCAGAGGTTGCACTTGAATGTGGTGTATTTTGAGCTGTGCTCATCCACTAACCAGCTCTGAAGGATGACATTGTCGCAGCTCAGCAGGTCGTGCCTCTGCTGCCAAGTGGACGCCCCATCTCCCGCTGGAATAGCAGCGCGCGAGTGGGAACTGCCCGAGCTGCTCAGCCAGCGACAGTGCAGCCACGATGAAAGGTTTCAGTGGCACCTTTTCTCCAGCCCGGCTCTCTAGCTGAAGTGTGTTAGCAGCTCAGCTGGGGCCATGATCCAGCGCTAATGAGCATTTCTAGCTTGCAGCATGTGAATAGAGACTACTCATGTGTTTAATGTTAAACATGTGCTTGCCTGCTTGCCTGGATAGGGGCCTAAAAGTCATGACAGAAAAGCCTATATTAATGAAGAGCATTATTATTCTCTTTCCTTTGAAATCTGGTGGCAGAATTCCCAGTGGGGGAATTCCCAATAGGAATTCCCAGTAGAGCCCAAGGCTACATAAGCACAAAGATGTTTCAAGCGTGAAGACGTCCTTAGAGAAGAGAAAACACTCAAGGAGAAAAGCAAGCAGCAGTGAGTCCTCCCACAGAAGAAGGACAGGGGACCCAGCTCTGTCCCGGTGGTAACTGGAGGGGCACCACTAGTGCTGTCAGCTCCATTCTGGTTTGTCATGGGGAGGTTCAGAGTGGAGCTGGGACCAGCCACGCTGACAGTGTAATGCCAAGGCGTGTTCTGCTGTATCTCCGACCACACTCCCTATGGTGGTATCCCACAGTATAACGACGCCTCCATTGTGTCTGCCTCACTCTTATTATGAAGTGGCTTGTCTAAAGAAAACTAAGAAGGGTGGGGGAATTTTTTTTTTTTTTATATATATACATGGAGTAAAAACAATCCAAATATGCTTTAATGGTTCTCAACATGATACTGTCAATTCTCACCACAGGGTGGAATTTGTTGGTGGAAATTAAATTAAATTAAATTAAAACAGAAAAGCCTAGCTATTGCTAATGGGTACTACTGGGAGCCCTAAAAACATTTTGCAGTGTAGAACCATAACAGGAGTGCACATCCTTTAATTCCCAGAATCACTTGAGTTTCACAGGGTCATTTCAGCCTATTCTGCTGCACCGCTGAGAAGCTGCTCTTTCCCTGTCTCCCTAGGTCTATAAACTCTGAAGAATTTGGGAAATGGCTATGGGCACCACATTAATCTTTCTCTTTTTCACTTTTTTTTGCCTTCATTAAATTAACTACTTTAGTTTGGAAGTAAGCAATAAGTAAATAGAACTTGCAAATAGCAGATTTCTCTACTTTTTCATTAAGGAAGTTTTTAAGAGCTTTCAGGAAATGAGAGGTTATCCCCAGCTTTGGGAATAAACTGTAGTATAAAATATATATAGAAGTGTGATTCTGATTAAGTAATTTAAGCAGGATGATTACAGTTTGTTTTAAGGAGCATGATTAGGACTAAACGAACAGAATGCTCCAGAAATTGCAATAGGGATTTAAGATTCTGTTCCAATCTCCGTTGTTTGGTTTTCTTTATTACTGATTGTACAACATAGAAACTATATATATGGATATATTCACTTTATTTAACTGCACTATTTAATTCAATAATGCTGTAAAGTGTGTTGGGATGGAAGGTGGCATGAAGAGGAAAACTTACACTCTTGAAACAGTGCTATTATTTCAGTGTCTTTGATTTTGTTCCCACTGGAATACAAGAGCTGCACCATTTCGTTGTGTAGAAGGAGGATCTCCGCTTCACGGACCCAGATAGTCTGGCAGTCTCTAGGGAGGACTGGGTAATTTGCTGTTTAGCAATCCGAGTCTTGCAGTCAGCACAGCGCATTTCGGAAGGCATCCAGGACCGTCCTTGGGTGAACGGATAGCGGTCCTTGCGAAGGACCACAGTGAATCCCCTGCTGTTATAAAATGAAATTAAGCCATCATGAGATGTGGACTGGCTAACCCTGAACCAGACACATTTGCCTGCAGCACAGCCGCTAAATTGGTCTGACATCAGGAACCGCAGTGTAAGAGCTTGGCCTCAGAAGTGAGTCAAAGCAGCATCTTTGTCACCAGTCATTTTCTATTTATAACAACACAGATCTATTTTATAATCACAGGGAAGCACAACAGGAGTGGGCTTTGTTCTGCCTAAATCTCATTTCTCGTGCGGGTGCGTTTAAACACAGCCTTTGGCCCCTTGCCGCACACCACACACACCCAAGGCGGGCAATTCTGGCACAACAATGCACGCCCTGTCGTGCTTGACTGCTCAAAGACTCCTGCGCTGAAGCAATAAACTCCTGCTAAATGGCTTAAAAATGTTCCCTTAAGTGTGCTGAGCTGCCACGCTGCCTCACTTCTCATTTCCAATGCCATTTTGTGTCTAAGCCTTGGGTTTCAAATAAACCAGGAGTGTATTGCCTTGTTTAGTGCTGGAAATTACTGGGCATTATTAACCATAAGAAACTGGGGGGAAAAACCCCAAACCCCAACCCAACCCTCTTTCCTAGTGGAAAACTGACTGCTTGTGCACGTGACTGTATTTTCAGAGGCTGTGAATAAATTCCCAGTAGCTGCTTGGTTTGGTTTCTGGAGACTGGGTCCTCATCTGTGCAAATGCTCAGAACTATGATGGTAACCCCCTGGTTTTTTTCCTTTTAAAAAAAAAAAATCAAAGGGTCTTAGTCTGTATTGCATAGAAATTTATCATCTAGCAATCAACAGATTTATTTTTGTAGTCTGACTGGTTTTGGTTCTAAAGCCTGGAGATCAAAACCAAGTTGCATAGTGAGGTTTAAGGGGGAACGGAAATGCTTTTTTTCCACAAAACCCACTCATTTTCAAATCCTGACTCATTTGGGGCACAGTCCTCGTTACTTTGAGGGGGGTCTGAGGTTGAAAGAGAGGAAAGGGAGCCCAATGTACATGCTACTGTCCTTCCACTGAGAGGGGATAGCACGAACCAGTCTGGAAGTCCTAAGAGGTATATGGACAAGTTTCCCATCATCAGTGTGAAAGCAACCAGTACAGAGACCTGAATGGCCCTAAGCTGACTCACAGTTGCTTACAAGTTGCAATGACATTAAGAAGTGAAATTTGGGATGTGAACGATGACATGACGATCACGCACGATACCTCTTCGGGGCATTATACAGGCAAAAAAAATCTCATTTGAAAGGACACTCAAATTTTTAGGTACTGGCCCAGATCCAAGTTCAGAACTGGATTTTCTCCTCCAAAATGTCATTCATCACAGAAATAACTAATGGCTGTTGGGATTGTCACCACCGGAACTGCTGGGGTACAAGCAAAATCTTAAGGAGAAAGCAGGAATGACCTTTAAGCTCAGACCTGGTAAGCTTCAAAGACAAGACATTTACTTGTAAACAACTATTTGATAGTGGTTGTCAGTGAAAAGTAGCTGCGTATGTGGGGGTCTCTGCCAGATAAGAAAGACAGACAGGATAAATCCCTTCACATACTTGTGATTTTCACTTGAGGGACATCCTCTGTTAATGGGCAATTTTAGAGGTAGGAACTATATATTTCTTCTCTGCACGTGTAGCTCCTAACACAACAGAAGCCTGTTTAGAGCCTTTGTGTGCTGCTCTAACCCTCATAATATATAATAATGGGAATAATATAATTAAAATGTCATTGCAGTTCACCTTTAATATTATGATTGTGTGGCTGTACTCTGTCAACTGTGAATAAAATTAATGTCCTTTTTGTATAATAGCTAGTATATTTTATTATTGAAGAAACAGTTAAATTTAATTTTTAAAAGCAAAAAAGTATCTGCTCATTGTTTCATTTTAAGCTTTTGGATAAATAAGCAAACATTTCTTTTGTATCCTTCAAATGAGTATGTGTTAAATGAAGAAATCCACCTTCCTGAATTGGAGCTGTTTATAATCTCATATTCCAAGAGTGATTAACACCTGATAATTTGAATAAAAGTCGTTTATTTTCTCATTGGGTTATTCCTGAACTTTTGTTTAATTTGTTAATTGTTTTTTTTAAACAGGCAACATTCCCTTGGCTGCAAGAAAAAAATGTGCGCTTACAGCTTGAATACAGCTATACCCATCACTGGACCTAAAAATTGATTTAATAGAAATAAAGGGAAAGACAGCAAGGGCAAGTAAGCTACATCTGTGCTAGGAAAAGAAACGTGGCCAGGATATAACTCATGCACTGTTATAATGGATGGGGTGAAATGGGGAATGATTATTCAGTATTTCTCATATCACAGGTTACGTGTTCCTAATGAAATAATCAAGCAGGAAGTTTAAAGCAAACAGAAAGAAGTGCCTTTTTACACAGTGTATAATTAAACTTTGGAGCCCTTTACCGGAGGATGCTGTGCAGACCAGAATGCATATGGGATTCAAATATGGACATGATAACTTCAATGGAGAACAGATCCATGAATGTTGTTAAACATGAAAGTTTGGATGCAATTTCCAAGCCAAGAAGTCCTTAAATACCAGGGCTGGGAGAGGGTCCAGGGAGAAGTAGGTTTCCACTTGCCTTATTTCTTATACTGCTTCTACTGCAAGAGGTTAGACACAACTGAGGTAGGGCTGGGTGGCTTGGCTCCAGGATGGCCTTTATGATATTATGATACACAAATGAGAAGTATTGTAAATTTTATTCCAGCACAAAACTTTGAATTTAGCTTCCCCAAAGCAAACCACTTCCAGAAAAGCATTAGAGACAGAGGCTCGGAGTCCCTCTCGGAGCAAATGACAGGGAATCACTATCCATCTGAAGTAGTAAGTGCTCATCACCCGACAGCTGCAACTGGAGAGGAACAAGTACGATTTCTCCCAGTTTACATGTCAACTTTTTTTCTGGTGACCAAAGACTGTACCTTTTGGGCCACATCTCGCTTGTACCACATCTCTCTTGATGTGATGTATGATATAAAAATGAGAATTTGTTTCAAATTCTTCAAACCCAAGCTGGTGAGTGTCATTCTAATGTTTCTGCTTGAACTAGTGCTGAAATAGCTGTTCAGTTGTCCAGAACTGTAGAAGTCCAGGGCCTCGGCTGATTGCTTTTGGACTCAGCTCTCAATGTGCAAGCACCCAGCTGCACCTTCACAGCAGACGTGGTCTTTCCCTTTCTCTCTGATCGTGGCAGCATGGAGGAAAACCAGGGCATCTGCAATACTGATCATCGGGCAAATAAGGTAATGCAATCCCTTTTTCGCCTAATTTGTAACCGGTCCTGAATGGAAGTACAGCTTTGCTGCTCGGTCACTCAGCTGCACGAGGGCTGACCGCGGCCAGCACTGCTATGGCTGATCGGTGACACTGCCGTGCATTTTTCTCGTAGAAACCCACACCTTGCACAGCTCCGTCACGTCGCCGCATTGCCAAACCACACACATGAGACTGCACCATCCTGATGAGCATTCCTGGGAGTGGCCGGTACTCAGTGTTTCAAAGCGTGGTGCCAGGAGCCCCAGGCCTTGGGGTTTAAAATACTGACCACACGCACAAAATGTTCCACGCTGGAGTTGTTTTTTTAGTGTTTGTTTCATTAAAAATAATTACCTGTAGCTCTGGCTCCTTTCATTGTACAAACAAACCTGCCATGGGTCTCAGGCTCTCTGGACACTGGTCTAGGTGGTATTTAATGGTAGTGAGTCCATCAGATCCATGAGGCACTGTATAAAAATAGATGTTTCTGTGCATGAGTGATTGTGATTGCAGACCTGATTGATGAAAAATGGGGTGAGTAACAACCTGGATCACTCGTCATTTTTTCTGTCTTTATTTTATCATTCCTTATGCATCTGCTCTGAACAAGCCAAAGCTTTCCCCTTTCCACAGCCGTGTCTCTATGCTGCTGGTCATTTTTGTGGTCATTCAGTCTCTGAAGGATCGCTTCTACCCAGCTCATCACTCTATCTGACGGGGATTTGTACTGCTGTCGGTCCCTGCTTGCCATGTGAAAAATAGAGTCCTTAGCTGCTGGCACCTCTTCCTTCAGGGGTGGGTGGGGGCAAGCTTTGTCAAGGAGGGTTTAGTTTGGTTTTTCTTTTTTATCTCAGTACCTGCTGTAACACTCTACACATTCTGCTAGACACGCTGCAATCAGTCCCGTCTGCGCCAGGCAAGAGTTTAGACATTTCAGGTGTCATCCATCCTTCATATCTCGTGCATGCCTTTCCTTTCATGAGCCCAGCAGATGCCTTTAATTGCCAGCCACTGCTCTTGGCTTTCCAAGAAGTAGCAGCAGAACTATGGAGTCCCTCTGGCGAAGGATGAAACAAAGGGGCCCAGCAGTGTTATGACATTTTCTTGCACTGAATTGGCTTTGGGAAGAATGGGCTCTTTCCTCCCCTTAGATAAGCACAGAAATCTTAAGCAGATGCTTGCAAAACATCAAACAAATACATACTTAAAAAAAATAAATATAGGCTATACCCACATGCCCCATAATCTGGCCAATATTCAGCCACCGCTAACAGTATCTAGCCTTTCTCTGGCGGAGCCTGGAGGAAAAGGGAAAACCCGCAGTCTAGCCACTGGGCAGCAGGACTGCAACTGGCTCCCCCAGCACCATCGCCCCAGGGCTGAACATGGCAATGCCAGGAGGTGGTGGCCAGTCTCTAATCCGCCCTGTTGTTCAGCAGCTAGAGGGAAACACAGCCCTTCCCTCTCCCATGTTCTGTGTACACTCCAGGGCCTTTAATCCGTTGAAGTTTCTCCTTAAATCAGCATTGCGGAATGTGAAGGGGAATTTCATGCCATAGGGAAGAAGGTGCAGCAGCCTGGGAAGCCTAAATTGCCAAAAACAAAAAGAAAAGGTGTTTTCTTTCATGCTTAAGTAACCCTTATGTTCCTAATTTCTGGGGCAGAGATAATGGAGGGGAGTGGGGGGAGGATTCCCTCTAGTTCCCTTACATTGAAAGCCACAGGTTTTGGGAAAAGGTGGATGGAAGTATATTCATTGAGAAGTGTGAGAAAGAATTTGTTGCAAGAAGTCCCCCTTTCTTCAACTCTTTGTTAAAACAACGTTAAAGAACATTATTGGTGCCGAGGGAAGGACTTCTAAGAACCTGCTGGAGTTCAGGACACCCATGTAATCCTGTTTCACCTCCTTGTGCGGACAGGTTGTGGTACCGGCTTTCATCGGCTCGTGTACCACATCCTGCACAGGTCCTGCCTCGTTCGGCACCTTGAACGGGTGATGCAATTTGTTTTCTTGGCAATGTGTGGTGCTGGGCCTTGTTTATCCCTTATTATTCAGCTTGTTAGGAAGCTCTTTAAAACAGTCGTGGTATCATGTGCTTTCTACAGCAGCGTTGTTTGTAACTGCTTCACAAACATTCATTACATCACTTCACGTATCCCTAAGGGGGACAGGATGATGTTTCACAGCGTGGGAATCAAGACTGAGAACTTCAGATATGAGTTTTCTTTTCGCTTTGGATGCTCAGTTTCACCTATTTAAGACATGATTTTTCACAGTATGTTGCACTGCCCAGCAATTTCAGGGTACTGCCGTACCAATAAATTCAATGTGCTGGGGCCAGTCCCAGTCTCCAGGACAAACTGGCACAAAATGGCTCCTGTCCGTACTGGCTTTACCCTCCTAAACTGGATGGCTGCCTGCAAACCATTTCTTAGAAACAGGCCCTGGACAAATGAACTTCCACGCGGTGCTGGGGAAAGATTTAGTTTGGGAGGGTGCTAGGTGGCCTGAGCCAAGAGGGATCTCACAGTCTGGACATATGTACAGACATATATATTCACTAAGCAGTAAAGACAGGTATCTGGGGTACATTCCTACTGCTTTCAAGTGCATTTGGGAGTGCTCAGAGCTCCTGCACCTCAGCTGTTGCCACCTCAGGTCCCAGTGCCACCAGAAGAAGTGGCAAATTTGACTCAGATGAGCAGCATTTGATCTTTCCTAAGTTTGGAGCGTTTGACTTTGCAAGTACTGTAAAGTTTTAGTGTAGTTTTTCTTCGTATAATGTTTTGTGTATGTACGCATACACACATACGTACATCTATTTATACATGTATGTGTATACACGTATGGTGGCATCCTTCCCTCCCAGCAGCATTTTAATTCTGGGTATCTGGAACGATCACAGAAAATTGGTGCAGTTGGTATTTGAGCCGCCACAGGGGACCAGCTGGCTTTTGCACCACGTCTCCGCTGAAGCGCAAGTCCTAGGGAGGTTATTTATCACACCGCAGCGAGGGCCAAGCTGCCGTGCCCGTTTGGCCAGGAAAATTCGCTACCCCTAGCCGCGGGGCACGGTTCCCCAGGGAGAGCCCCGTGGCTGTCAGAGCCAGTTGGATGCCTTGCTCTGCATCCAGCCAGAGTAACATTCATATTTATGGTGTATGGGCTAAAATCTTTATTCATAAAGGAGCAGCTTTAGCTTTTCATTGTCAACATGGATGTTGAACTAATCGGAAAGGGGAGCAGGGGAAGGGTGGGGACCGGAAAAGAGGCGTTTGTGGGAACATAACAATGTTAAAGAAAAAACTCTGCTTGCTGTCAGTTAAGTCTCTCCATTAGTTACCTCTACCATTATGGATTCATTTTAAGATCCAGACTTCAATATACATAACTTTAAATCACTAACATCCTTCATGGCTCTGTGATTTGCTGGTTCCATATGTAGCCTCTTGGCCCATTGCATTGGCACAGGTTCAATTCTTGTTCCTCCTTTGGGTTATGATTTCCTTGCTTTGATGGGGGGATCGGGAGGGGAAGAAGAGGGAAAGAGAGAAGGAGATGGTGAGGTATCAGGCAAGTGGTGGGGGAGAGGGAAAGAATGGGAGGAAAACAGAGGAGCAGAGAGAAAAGTAGAAATAATAGAAATGGAGAGACACAGCTTAAAATAAATAGGAAGAAGTAAAGAAACAGTGTGGGAAAAGCAGAAAGAGGAAAACTATGAGAAATGTTGTCATGAGCAGCCATCCCCGTCCCGCTGCTTGCGGCAGCACTGAGGTACCGAGGAGCGGGAGGAGAGGGCTGAAACAGCCTTTCCCGGGTGCCTGAAATGGCAGTGCCATGCTGCTGCTTGTCCCCTCGCAAACAGGCTCAGTCCCCGCCTGAACTTTGTAATTAAGCTCACTGAGATTTTGCTTGGGGTCTGGGCTGACAGCTGTATTGAATTCTGGTTTATTGTGTGATTTATCAGGGCCGTCGATGGGCGTTTGGATGATTTAGTGCTGCAAAAATACCTTGGAATGCAACGCACAGCAATATCTGCATTATTAATAACAATAATAATAAAGATAAATGTCCCTCCCCAGAGCATTCGATGGTTGTGCCACTCAATTTAACATTTTAACAGTGGCATGTGGCCTCTCCATGGCACCTGGTAACGTCTGATGGATTTGAGCAGGCAAAGAAAAGGTTATTTGTCAAACACTCAGCCTCAAGTGTACGGTATTTTGAAAGCTCCAGGTCAGAGCAGCCTGAGCTGCATTCCTGTCCCTGACATCCAGCGAGACTGAACTTTGTCATGTTATTAAGCTGTCAGCAGCGCTGGGGCGTTATTTAGATTTCTGGTGGGAACTCCTTGCACATGCTTGGGGTGCTCTAGTGGGATTATATCAACACCATTGTAAAACACACACAAATGAGCTGTGCTGTAATTACCACATGAAGACCTCGCTTGGCTGGGTTAATCAGCAGAGAATGGAAATACCAGATAAACACAAATGGGCCACCAGGATGTTTATTCCAGTGGCAACAATGCCATTGTTTCCTACAAGACCAGCCTGATTCTGGGGCTCCTCTGGCAGCCAAACCACTGGCTGCTGAGCATCTGTGCCATGCATGGAGGAGCAACGTGGGGCTCTTCCTCCCCTGCACCAGGGTCCTACAGGCATGACCAGCAGGACCGGGGCTGGGAAGATGCAGAGGGACCAAGGGATTTAGGTGACATGATATTTGCTGACGTTAAAAAAAAAAAATAATAAAGGAAAATGTTTTCTCTGCATCATTGCACCAGTTCCACTCAAAGATCTGCTTTCCATGAGACTTTTGTGCCCACCAGGTAGGACAGAGGCTGCTTTCTGCGCACCCCTCCCCACGATGCTGTCTGAAGTGGAAGGGGCAGTTACAGCTTTATCAGTTCCAGCTGCCTGTTGGAAAGGGAATGCTTGGGAAAAGCAGCTGTCTGGGGAGTTTTGTTCTGTTGGTTGCCATTCAACAAATCACATTTTAATGTGCTTTTACTGTTTGCTTTTTGGGGAGAGACACAACCTGATGTAAATTGACTGCACCTCCCAGTAGCCACAAGCCTCGGTGGCCAAATGGGACCATGGTGGCACCAACCGCTCTGGGCAGTGCAGAGGGCTGAGATCCTCCTTCACAAATCCTCCTTTCTCTGCCCAGTACATCAGACTAGTTTTATCTACATAGCACCTGGGTGCTGTAACTAACGCCATGGATGGTGGTTTGCTAAGCAGTCTACGAGGCTGCTGGAAAACGTCCTTGTCCCAGGTGTTTACTACAACCTCCACAACTCTCTCTGTGGGCAGGGGGGTTGCCTGAGCACTCCTTAAGTCAGTGGCAGTGTTTATCTGGAGTAGTTTGAATGAGCAGAGAGGACGGTTATGCACAAGCCTGCCTGGCTCTGTCAGGAGGTGATGGCAGAGCACTTGGTTTATACCTCCCTCTGGATAAAATACAGGGAAACATAAGGGATGGTGTCAAATAGTGACTGGGTAACACCAGCATTGTTTGGCACAGCAAGCAGGTTTTCCACGCAGCCTGACACCCTGTTACAATAATGTAGCAATAGAATAATGAAAATATATGACACTCTATGTCAATTATATAATAAGATCTTGAAGTGACCGTGCTAGTCCCACAAATTTGTAATCCGAATGGGCTAAAGATGTCTCACTGGAGCCTCCATTTGCAGAGAGAGGGTTGTCCGGAGATGTTCACTCATCACTCAAATGGCCAGGTTAATAGTTCAGCCCTCATCTCCTGGACATTAATGTATGAAGCACAGGATCATCAGTGCCTTCCCATTCCTGGCACAAATAGAGGGGCTTGCAGGTGGGTTTTCTGCTCCATGGAAAGGAAGGGGAAAGGAAAAGGGTGGTGGTGAGTTGCAAGAGAAACCTAGAGACAGTGGCTTAGGGAGAGAAAGCCAGAGCCAGGAAGGAATGGTGTTTCCTTAGGGCCTTTTTGCCATTTGCTGGTTCTACACAAAAGTATAGCCAGACCATGCTCTGAAAAGCTCTTCTCTGCATCCCCAAGTGTCCCTGTCTTCACTTATTTCTGGGACCATGTAGGACACCAGACACTGAATAACCATGACAAACTCATTGCCATTTCTTCCTCTGTGCCACTTCTGTCTGTGCCATGCTGCATGTTAGCTCTTGACCTCCCATTTCATGCAGAGGCCTGAGGTCCACCATGCTCACCACTGCGGCTAAATAATGCAATTGATAAATAATACTGGCCAACAAACCCTTACCTCCCCAGTGCCACCGCCACCGTAGCAGCCAAAGGAATGGACAGCGCAGCTCTGCTCCTCTCCTGCCTTTACCCACTCCGAAGTGAGGCCAGCGAAATCCTGATGTCTCCCAGGAGCACCCTGAGAGCCGCGAGGGTGGCTCATCCCCTGTAGGGGCCCGGCCAGGAACCTCTTGCTGCACTGGTGACTTGGGGTCCCAGGGGCACAGCTCTTTTTTATCATCCGTTTTGGAAAACTGAAATGCACGAATCTTCTGCGTGTGAATCCTCAGTTAGGGGCTCTTCTGAGCAATGCCTGTCCCAGAGGAAAAACGTTTTTCAGCCAAAAGGAAACTCTCATTCAAAAACGTAATCTTGTCAAAATGTTCCATATGAAATTGCTGGTTTGGACACATACTCAAATCCTCACCAAAACAATTAATTTTCATTTACTAACCAGGATACCAAAGTTAAATATCTCGTCTAAAGTCAGTATTTGGAAATGAAATTATATTTTTAAGTAAGATGGCAGCTCCAAAGGTATTGTTCCTTCCAGTGCACAAAAATGGGCTTTTTTGGCTGACAGTCACTGTCACCTTGTGTTCTCCCTCTTTGCTTTACTCATTTGCTGTCCTCTGACACGTGGGCTGGGTGAACGTCTTCATTTGTGTGTACTGTGGCATATAACACAGGGGACCCACAATTTACTACTGATGGAATATGAATGAAGAGGAGGAATAAGTGATCTCTGCCTTGCTCTCAGAGGGGTGGGTGCAGGCAGCCCCCAGCTTCTTTTTGTGGGTGCTCAAAGCTGGCCAGATGCAGCTCGGATGGGATCTTTTGTTTCTTTGGCTCCCACTTGAAAAAAATGTATGGTCACATACTTATCCTTAAATCCAGGCTTGAAGTCAAGGGGATTATATGGTCTGTTGATCTAGGATAGAGTTTAGCATGTGCTTGAAGACATGCTCATTTGGTTTACCAAGTTTAAAAGAGTGACTGGTTAAAAAAAAAAAAAAAGCCAAGATAAGGAAGAAGGTCAATGTCACTGGATGGGGGTGGAGCACCTTCAGATAGCTCCGTCCTCTGAACAGCACTGAGCAGCACCTTTAAAAGTCAGTTCTTCTTTAAAGTGTCCACAGCCAGGCATTAAAAACTAGTGAAAAATAAATAGTGAAAAATTAGGGGTATCTGAAACAAAGATATGTAGACAATAGAATTTGGAATAAAGAGGAGTTATGCAATGATGAATTGTTCACTATGTAGCCCACGTTCTCCTTGTGGTTTATGAAATAAGAAAATAAACACCTTTGCTCCCAGTATGCTTGAGCATTGCATGTTTCATATTCTTCAGTAACAAGATTTCTTGCCTTGGTACTTGCGTTCTCTTTGCCATCAGTCAAGATCTTCTGCAGCTTTAGAAGAAAAAGCATTGTATATTATTTCCCTCATAGCTGCAAAACCAAAATATTTAAGAGAAAATGTAGAGCTCACTTGAAAAAGAGGGTTAAAAGTGTTCCCCCACAAAATGGAAAGTATTGTGACATTTGAAAGATTGTTCTTCCTGGGACTCAAAGTCTTTACCAGTGATCTGCATCTGTAGCCTTTCCCAAAACACTCTATCATCAAATGATTCAATGTCATCATCAAAGAATTTTTGGCTACTGACTTTCCTTTAATAATAGTTGAGAAGTTTAATGAAAGGAAAGATCTGCATAGATTTCTTCCTAAATTGGATGAAATCCTGCCTTTTTCTTTTTTTTTTTTCCCCTCTTTTTTTCGGTAATATTTCTGCTTAGAGAAAATTATAGCCTCTGCTGCCAGTGATGTGCTCTGTGTGTTTTGTTTATTACAGTGGTTTTAACTGGAACCATGGGTGAGGGAGTATCATTATAAAATTCTTGATACCCCTGGTATATTTGTGCAAACATAGTTGTGGGCACCGAAGGCAGTGGAGGAGATGACATTTTCAAAGCGTTTTCTCCTTATTTTAAGCATCTGCTCAGTCACTCAATGCGGTACATGCCCACATGCTCTCTAGGCAGAGAGAAACCAAGGTCCTAGTTCAGACCGGACATCTGACCTCGCGTGTCCAACCCCACCTGATTCGAAGCTGCTTTTCTGCATCCGCCTCTCCAGCTGAGCCGTGGCTTGGTGGTGGTACCAGGGTGGTCAGCTCCTTCCTGGTGTTTGCCATCAGTGCGTCAGGAGCATCGTGAGGAGTTGTGTGGCTTCCCAAAGAAGGACAGCCTGGAGTTGTACAAACCAGGAGTGGTTGCAGTCTGTAGTAAAAACTTCCCGGGCATGTAGGTTACACGCGTGCAGCGGCTTGGGGGGGAACAGGTGGTTGCACCACCTTTGTGAATAGCAAGTGTTTGGTCCCAGAGAGCTACAAATTCATGCCATGTCTGCAGTACCTGTTGAAGATGAGCTCTGGCAATCAGGCCTGCTGGCGCTCTCTTTCCAATTCTCTGTATTTCTTTATTTTCTGTTTTCTAGCACTGAATAGCTTCTGACTCCTTGTAGGACTGCAAGAGGTGACAGCTCTGGAGGAGATAAGAAACTTTGAAATGTAAGGGGCCAGGTTTTCTAAAGAGCCAGGAGCTGGATTTCTTTCCATTCCGAATCTACAGGCTGGGCCAGATTTGCCAATGAATTCAGCCAGCAGCACTGGGCTTGCACACTTTGCTGGATTGGGCAATCAGCAGCTGCTATAACCAACCCCCAAGGTTATCTGTGGTTGCATTCACTGAACCACCCCTCTGAAAGGGATAAATTCTGCTCCAGCCCCAGAAAGGCTTCTCTCAATGCAGTGCCATAGGTCAGCGATTAGCAGATACATAACGGAGAACACTTTTGTCCCTTCAACAGTAGAGGTAGCTGCCAGCAAAATGTGATGAGTAGGAAGTAAACCAGGCACGAGCCGTAGACATCCCCCACTGGAGCCAGGAGAAAAGCTCTTAGTGACACCTCTGCAAATCAGGGCTGAGCCAGACGAGGGCTGTGAAGAGAGAGCCTTGTGTGCTGCAAGGTTGTGTTGGTCTACAACCAAGGAGGGGAATATGCTGTAGCGTACAATATCCTTCCTGGGCAGCACAAAGACAAATTTCTTTTTCATCAGCACAACTGGAATTAATCTGGATTTGTTCTAGTACAAAAAAAGAAATAAATTCACTCTGTATATTTCCCCTTCTCTCTCCTTCTCCCAAACCCTGAATATGCATTAAAAATGAGGCCTGAGCCCTGTTCTGAAGAACTGACAATTTGAGGTCCACATGCTGGGAGTGTTTGGGAAATGTTTATATGACAGGGTCACCATCTGAGACAGAGAAGAGGAGGTGGGGGGAAGGAACTAAACTCTCAAGAAAGGAAGGAAATCAACAAAAGACTGGTTACTCAGCCCTGGAATAAATTTAGAATAAATAAGTAAGTAAATATTTTGTTGACTCAAGGTACCTTGTTCAGAGAGGCTCTGAAAGCAAAATGTGAGTGGAGAGCACAGTGTCTTGGGAGAGCAAGAGTGGGTTTGACTACTTCGGTTGATCCATGTCTTTATGTTGCTGCTGCTGCTATCGTTCGGGTTTTTTTGACCGGACACACTGTGTCTTCACCTATGCTGATAGATTCAATAGCGCTAAGGAGCATTTTCAGGTTCAGCCCCTTGGTTGCCTCTGCTGTTAAATTGCCTGAATTTTCCCCAGCACGCTTCTGGCCTGATCCCAACAGGGCCCAGTTGCAAGCTGGGAGCTAGCAGAGAACAAGAACCATTCCCAGTAGCAGTTTGGATGCAGCTTCCCACTTTTGGGAGAGTATTTAGCAGTGTGGACATGGACATCCAGCGAAGTGTTGCTCCCATGTTTAATGTACTAGTGTCTGTTTATGTTCAAAACAAAGTAAAATATTTAAATATATATCCATCATAAATAACTAGAGGCAGATTTCTGGAAGGTGTTGGGGTGGAAATTTGTTGGACAGCTGAGCACCAGGGTCCTGCAGTCCTGCTCCTCCACTGGGCTGGTTCTACTGGGTGTCTGACCCCTATGTGAGCGGAGTCACCTCTGTAAAATGGCAGGAAATGGCACACTTCCACACTTTTTATGTTGGATACATCTTTTGTCACTGTAACGAGCTGAATTAGCTCAGGAAAGAGTCAACGAAGAAGGCCTGGAGCAAGAGGTGCAAGGCTGGGGCAGAAGGAGAAGGTCCGGGGATCCAGCACCACAGAAAGTAATGGGAGGGCTCTCCAAGGGTCTCAGTGGGACTTGGGCTGGGACCACTGATGCTGGTGCGATCCTGCAACAAGCTTACACACCTTCCTCACCTGGGACTCCCCACAGAGCAGGTTCGTTTTGTTGTGTATTGCCTTTTCTCTTTCCTGTCACGGCCTATAAAGTATTTCCATCTCCCCTTTCTCTTCTCTTCTCTATTTTATCTTGGCCTGTGTTTTCATAGGGAACATGTGCATTTCATGAATGTGCAGTCTTGCACGTGTGTTGCTCATGCCAAGTATGAGCCTATTCTGTATCAGAACCAGTCTTTTATGGGGCAGGGAGTAGTCAAAGGCTCACTATTAATGGTAACTCCTGGCATTTGGCAGTCAGCATTCGAAATCTTTGAATGCTGGGAACATATAATTCATTGCAACAGCCTCAGACTAGCCCACATGAAGAAATCAAGATTTAGTACAACACAAACAGCCTATTCTGAGGTTGCATATTATTTATTTTAAGGGATTTTCTGTTCCAAATGTCCAATTATGAAAAAAGATAGGAAAAGTGCCTATTTTCAGTAGTCTCATAGCCATTTCTTATCACATTGAGGATAGGGAAAGATCAGTGCTTGCCATGAGAAGTGACCAATTCAACAAGAAAATACTAGAAAGGGAAAAAACAAAACAAATCAACCCAACACATAGGAATTGTTCAACACAAAGAATAAGAATTAACAAAACCAGGAAAATTACTAGAAAAATAAAAAAAGGCTGGAAAAGTATGGTTAAAAATCAAAGGAAAAAGAAGAAAATAATTTTCTTTAATTCCATTTTGAGCAACCCCCAGTCAATGATTTTGCAGAACTTTTGCAGAACTCTTTTGGGGCATTCTTGAAAACTAAAATTAGATACATGCATATTTACTAATACTCTATATCACTTCTGTTTTAGAATTTCCTAAATAAACAGGATTGGTTAGTTTTACTGTACTACCTTGTATCGATAGTACTTCAGGATATACTAATGAACTTTTAAGGGTATGGGAACTGAGGCACAGAGGGACATTAATAAGACAAGTACTAGAATACAGAATATCTAGAGTGTATCTCCAGGTTTTTCACTAATGAGTTATCCATGAGGCAATACCACCTACTTAAATTTAGACTGTGTTTAAAGATACATCTTGTAAATGGAAGTAGATTGAAAGAAACTGGTCTCCTGTTGTGCACTGGTGTTAAGGATTTGACTACTGGCAGAAGCTGAGCAATTTTAAGTAAATTAGTACAACTATGCACAGTGGGAACAGCAAAGCAGTTGATCTGTTTCCATAATCCATGCATTTTTGTCACTTATAGATTTACTTGAAAAAAAGGTATTTTTTCTTTGCCCAAGATTTAATGGAAAATGAATATTCTTCTAGAAATTTTTAAAAATTTGTAATGTGGACAATGCCAAAGGTGTCAGCCAGTCCAAATGTGGAGAAAAAGCTTAGGGGACTTGGTGGCTTAGGAAGCCCAAAACGTCATTCAGTCTTTCACTGTCGCTTGGTAGATCTTACTCTACCCAGGTTGACGGTTCCTGCCACACCAGGCATGTTCGCCTGTTTTTTATGAAATAAATGGTTTTAATGAACTTAGTGCCTTTACACCATGGACAGAAGGTTGTACATCTTGATTTTTCTCTGTGTGTTTTGAGGGGAACAAGAACCATGAATTGATGTTCGTGCTGGGAACAAATGCCCTGGCCCCATATGCTAGCTCATCTCCCTCCCTCGCCGCTCCTGCTGCAGTTCCTGCGTGTGGTCACTTACTTTGGCAGGTACGGTAATGCTCCTTAGACTGGTTTGGGTAAAATAAGCCATCATTTTGAAACCAATTCCTGATGTAAAATTTTAAGGGCTTTCCAGTTTCCTCTCTGTGTTGTATCTGTAAAAGTTTCTCTTCAGGGCATGTCTTTGCTGGGAGCAGTTCTTTCGAGGATTGCTTTCTTCTTGTAGAAATGGAACATTTCGTTGTCAAGGTATGAGTTAAAAGGTATTGTTTTTTTCACCCTCCTGGTATCAGATAGTTGATTTGAATAAACTTATTCTGCCTCGAAAGCCAAACCACATGAAAAAGGGGGTGGCACGAGGAGGCAGGAGTTCAACAAACAGTGCTGGTGGAATTGGCAGTGATGGGTCCAGGCGCGATCATTCCCAGCTGCCCACCCTGCCTCTCTGTTGGGGGTCACTACCCTGCCCTTCTACTCACAGCCTGGTGTCTTCACGCAAACACCAGCAGCATCAGTTCCTGCATGGGGATGTGACAGAGGTAAGGCGGCAAAAAGTTCATCGGACACTAGCAGTTAGGTGGAGGCTAAGGCGGAGGTGGTCCAGACCACAGAAGGTGGCATTCCCACTGGCATGTCTCTTGAAGCCCTAGTTTTCCAGCTCTTTCTGCCTGCCTTGCCCACTTGCACCAGTGAACAGAGTCAAAACATGCCTGAATCATTCATCCAGCTCAGGAGGACATAGCCACACTACATGCAAATGTGCTGATTGCCTCTTGGCCATTAAATGGGGCGTTAAAGCTGTCTACATACATGCCATAACAATTTGGCTCCGACCCTTGATGGATCAGGCACAGCAGAGAAGCGTACGGTCCATCCCCGCCCACTCTACTTGCAGTGGCTGCATATTCGCTTCCCTGAAAGAAGCGGGGAACTAAAAATTTTGGGAGGTGCGTTGCCTTCAGGGAGAACGCGCGATGCTCTAGCAATGCCTAGCGCCTGTGGTTCTGGCACCAGCGGAGCTGACTGCCGCACTTTCACCAGCGGATCACTCAAGGCAATGGAGAATTCAATTCAGGGAGAATTCAGGGAAATTGCTTTTTTAATAACAGGGCAAGAGTTTTCACCCACCTCTTTCACCCTCGCCTGAATGCTACAGAGAGTAGTTATCTGTATGAATTGGCTTCCCCAGCCCGTCTGAGTCATTTTTCTTAGTCTTAAGTTTGAAGGGATTTTTTGTGGCTACACATTGACTGGTTTTGTCCCTGGCATCCCTACAGGAAATTCAGCTCTACAGTTTTGGTGTCAGACTCAGCAAAACAGCCCTAGACTGAGTGGGAAGAGTTAGACCCTCTGGGAGAACAGAGACAGGGTGAAGAGGCAGGGTGAGGAGAGGTTGCCCCGTTGCCCTTGTTATTTTAGTTTTGTGGATAACCAGAAGGTTACAGCCTTCAGCACTTCTGCCAGTCAGAGCTATTTTTAATTAAAAATAAAGCCAGGAAGTTTTTAATATGGACAAACCAATAACGGGTTGTGTCACTGGCAAGTTCTAAAAACTATACTGCTGAGTCTTTATTAAAAGACAAAACCATTTTGCCTACTTTATTTTTCTTTTTGTTGTTTAAATTTTTTTTTGATGTTCAGCCATGTGCCCAAACATTAAGAAGTACTTTTCTTGCTAAAGACATTATCTATAAACTTGTGTAGAAGCTGACAACCCAGGCTGGGACACTAGTACAATACAGACTTCCATGTCTAAACTGAGAAGGGTATGGTCAGCAGTACGTTCTACACTATGTGACATTGCCCTGTTATTATGGTGTATTTATATCTTGCTCTGCCCTCCAAAAGCTCCATAAGATATCAGAATACATGTGGTAGCCTGTCAGTGATCAAATATGAATTAGCTGGAAGATGTGTAAGTAATCAACTCAATAGAAAGCAAAAATGCATGTGATGAAAGAAATTTTGTATTTGGCTGGAAGGAGGTCACTATATCAGTTTTTTCAAGAATTATGGTTGTCATTAACCATTTGTTAAGAATGAGCATATTTAATATGGTCATTAGTCACTTCGGCACAAAAGGCTGTTGAGATTTGCTGATGACACAAAGAGAAGGACTGGGGTATCGTGCAGGGAGAACTGATGTCCTGAGGGTGAGGAAAGCAGAAACAGGATGATATTCAACAGAGCAAAATAGAAGGATTTCACTTTAGAATTAATAAGGGGAATTTTTGCTGGAATATCAGAGCCGTCAACTGGAAGAAAGTGAGATGGGAAAGGCACTAGTTATATAGCTGATAACACATTTATTCGGAGCCACCAATGTAATGGAAACAGAATAACACAGAAGTCTTCCGAGGATGGATGATATTCCCAGCAAGGAAGATGTTTTAATACTGTTGTAAAAGACCTGCAATATTACCTACTTTCTGGGTACCCATTGTCGCGTGGACAAGCCTGAGCAAATCAACCCTGTGAGAGCAGAGAAAGGGGTACCAATAAATGGGCTAGGTTGGGGTGCAGAAACAGCCTCACCACATTTGTGGACAACTTTCTTCAAGCCAAATTAGCTTTCACCTGGCATGTGACTGGATCTGAAGTACCTCCTGCAGAGCTGTGAAAACAAATCTCCTTGTAGGCTCCTCTCCATTAACACCTTTTGCTGGAAATGCAACCTTCCCAGTGCTGCTACGCTACAGTTGTCCAATGTGCCAGTAACCTCTTCTGAAGCGTCTGATACCAGTCACGCACAGAGACGTGACCATGGTTAAGATAAGCAGCTATTTCCAGTTTGGCAGCCTGGCAGTTTTTGTTTCTCTGGGAACTGGCAGCTGCCCACATCCACTGAGCCACTCTGTAGGAATCCGTAATTAATGTCACATTTGCTCTACCATCAGTCTAGACACATTTGTCTAAACTATTGTTTTTAAAAAAAGAAATAAAAATATTAAAAATGTCAATCCCCAACAGACAGCGAGTAGAGAGTAAATAAAGCCTGGCAGGCTCTTTTGCCTTTGATCCCTTTTGCTACATTCCTAGTTGTCTTTTGAAAGGGTCCGGCACAGATTTGCAAAAAGTGATTTCCTCTACCCTCTTTGGCTTTAGAGTTGCCCTGCATTAGTTGGCATCACACAACAGTAATGCTGTTAGAGTTGAATAAAATAGCCACCATGTTTAGGGTTCAGCAGCGCTATGTGTTATTTGGGCACCTTTTGCTGTTGTATTACCCTGATGTAATTTTCTTCAACCTGCAAATGTCCAGAAGCATTCAGAAATAGCTTCACTTATCTCTGAAGTTTAGTAATTTCTGGTGTCATACTGAAGGAATAATATTACAGAGGCTTTTGGATCAGAAGTATATCATTAAATATCCAGATGAAAGCACAGGGAAAATTTCAATTGGTAGAATCCTGATTTGTTATCTTGCTTTATAGCAAGTCAGGATTTGTTCTTTAAAAATGCCAGTAAAAATGAGTGTATAATTTCTCAGTACATGGTGCTATTTTCTAACAAAAGAAAGAGAAATCACTCTTCTTTCTCTTTCCTTCTTTCTTTCTTCCCTTCTTCCTGTCTTTCCTTCTTTTTCTTTCTTTCCCTCTTCTCTCCCCTTCTCCTCTCTCTCTCTCTTTTTCTCTCGTGTCATTGAATTTCAGTCCTCTAAAGCTGTGTGGGTAGCTTAAATCACTCACCTAGGGTTCCCTAGAAGTTAATGGAGTATTATATACCACCCATTATTTTACAGTTGTCTCTTAGGATGGAGTAAGGAACACTGTGAGCATTCCCACTCCTCTCGATCATTTATACAGGGGACATCATAGGCAAGTAACTTAGATATCACCTTAATTCATAACTTCAGGTGTTTATAGATGTAGATATCTACCCATAAACTAGTTGTCTTGACTCCCATTATAGTTAAAACCTTACTGGTACAGTTAGTGGAACCTTGGGCAAAGATCATCTGGCCAGAGGCAGGTGTCTACAGCAAGATGAACCTCAGTCCAAATGTCACTGATTGTCGGGATTAAACCTCCACTGACTAAAACAGGGGTCTGAATGCCCAACACACATATAAATGTGTGCTGAAAGCACTTTGGGCATGATTCATCCCACTCTTCATGTCTAACTTATAAATAAATCATTTAGGTGTGGACTCCCAACTGTAATACTGGTCTGTAAGCTACCAAGTCACTCTGGAGAAATGACCAGGTCTCACCGTTATGAATGTCTACCAAACTTGCTGTAATCTGCAAACGTTGCCTGCAGTGAATTTCTCCTTGAGACAGATGAGTTAGAATGACCTCAGACACATTCTTTAGAGATCGTATCTACCTATTTATAACATTTCAAAGTTCTTATCAACATGATATCACCACAAAAGCCTTTTAACTGGAGATAGAGAAGAGCTGGTTTTAATGCATCCAAGCATTTATGCCACCTCATTCACACAGTTTCTGAGCATTAAACAAAGGATGCAAACAGTGAACTATGATGGTCTGTGTATTTATTTTCTCCAGTTTTTACTTTCTCTGATAAGGAATATAGCTCTAGAAAGCTCTCCACACAGCTCTCCTAACTATACTCTTGTAAATACATGGTAAAATTATTATTGGATTCAAGGAGAAAGATAGATCAACACCAAGTGTCTTGCAAAAACCTGTCTTGAAGAGACAATAATGCAAATCATGTAAAATTAGGGGGAAAACTATCATAAGCAAAGCTTGTGCACAGTTTGTGTAAATTTCTTTTTGTTTTGTTGTGTGGTGACAGCCTTTCTAGAATTTCTGTCTAAGTGCATAGAATTTTAGAAACAAAGTGATTGTAAGAGAAATTTTAATGAATGGAGAGATGAAGAAAGAAAAGTCAGAAGAGTGAGTGAATGGCAAGAAGCACAGTGTGCAGAGATAAAAGTTTCCTGGTGCAAGTAGCCTAGACCACACCTAAAAATGAGGCTCAGCTGGAATAATTTCAGTTTTCCCTATTAAAGTAGACATTTTAATAAAAACAGTGATTCAGTTCTGTTCAAAATTTGTATTTTGACTGAAGATGTCCCAAGATTTATTTAGACTCAAAGACTATTTGTAGATTTTGGAGGCATTTGGGGGGATAAAACAGCCTCAGTGTGGGTGCAGTATCGTGTAAATTTTGCAAGCAAGTGTTTGGCATCCGTTTCACACCATCTCTCCAAGAACAAAGCTCAGGGAGCGTGCTGAAAGGCCAGGGTGTGTCTTCTAAAGATCAGTACAACACAAGCCTGCAAACGTACACAACTTTCAGCCAGGAATTTAAACACCTCCCCACTATTCTGCCTCATGCACACATGTGTGCTGGACTCCCCTTCCCTTTCCCTGAGTGAACATCAGCGAGCAAACAATGACCTGCAAGTCGGTTGAGGAATGAGACATACAATTAGCAGTGAAATAAAAAACAGCTGGTGCAGCTGAATAGCTGTTAGTCTGAGCACATGAACCTGAAAAGATACTGTTTATTTTATAAGACAAACAAAATTTCCCTCCTGTTTGATCTAGGAGAGCATCTAGCATTGGGAGCTGTCCATTTTCATTTAGTCTTTCTGGTACCAGGGCCAACTGTGCAGAGTTATAAACAAAGAGCAGAAAGTATCACTTTCCTTGTTAATTTGACAGTAAACAGTACTAATTTGACTGTGCAGCTGTTTATTGATACCACCTCCCCAACAATTTAATATACAAAACAGTAGCCCGTGTGCTGGGACTGCACCGTTCATAAAATTCAAGGAGCCAGAGTGGCCACAATCTCTTGTTGTAAAGCAGGCATCAGGAGGTACTGTGATTTGTGCCTTTTGCCTTGCACCAGGGCAAGCTATGGAAATGCATTACTGAGATCAAGACGAGCATTTTTTTCTTCATGGGTGTCTTCAAGATGGTGTTTCCAGAACCGTTTCTTATTCGCCTTTCTCTGATTTCTGTGAGGTCAACGTGAACATCGCCATCTATTTCTGTAGCATCTGTTCAACTAGCTTGCAATATCTTGACATTGAAAATAGGTCTTATGTGTTTAATTATAAGACATTCTTAGTACTAAAATAGATGAAATGCTATGTTGTATAAAATAGTGACTGGCAATATTTGTGCTGGAAAAAAATGAAGCTGACTCTGAAGTTGCTCCAATGTTGTTGTGAGATAAAAATGGAGGGGAGAGATCATGCAGAGGCATATTGATTTGCTTATATAAACACGTACATCTCGGTGATAGGAGCCAGACTACAGTCTTCACCATCAGCTCCTAAGATGAATGTCCTTAGACCATCCATCATTACAGGACCGTGAAGGCAACCCCTTCAATCTTCAGTTGTTTTCTTGCTAAATACCTTCTGTTTAATAACCTCCTTTTTGGTAGGATTTTAATTTTGTGCTGAGATGCTGAATCTTCTGCTCCATAGAATATTTTCAGGTTTCTCATCTGAAATCTAATAAAATGGTGGCATTAGGCTTGCAATTAGCAAATACTTTCTCTTAGTTTTTCAACATTTCTCCAAGGATTTATTACTTTATGCTGCACCTGCTGAGTCATAAGGGTTGTCTGAAAGCTGCTGAGAGATGGGTTTGGGAGCCAGCACCATGCTAGCTACTACTAGTCTACGATACTTTATCTGCATTACAGTACCACTTCCCCAAGCCTATCAATTTATAAACAATTCTACATGCTCTTATGTACTAGTAAAAGCTGAGTGCTTTCTGCAGCCTCTCTTCTGTATTTTTTAAGGGTAAAAATAAGAGACTCACAGAAAGATTTGTAGTTCCACAGAGGACAAATAGCGGTGAACGACTGTACTGTCTCGCCTTGGTCCATACTGGTGAGGAACACTGGTCATTATTCCCAGTTGTGCTTGCAATCTGTGGACTTGGTTGGAAGATACGGATCAGGTAGGAGAACAAGTAGTTACTCCCATGGAATTTCAGGAGGTTAAGCTCTGCAGGTTTCGTTCAGATGAGAGGGATAGTGACTGAAACAGAGATGTCCTAAAGCAGCAGTTGGCCTCTAATTCTGTGCCTCACTTTCTGGTTTTGAAGATACGAGTGGATCAAACTGGACTCAGAGGGCAGACTTGGATGTAACGCTTTGGCTCTAGTCACCAATAGCAATGGTTCTGCCACCCATGGTTCACTCCAGCCATCTCTCTTTCCTAGCAAAGTAAACAAGATATTTATGTGCATAAAAGCACAAAAACTTTTCTTTTAGGATGTAGGTGGGCATTTGTCATTGGTTTATAGGCGACCTTTCCAAAGCAGAAATACTCCGACGGGCTGACTATATTGTTACCATGTCTTCTCGATAGTGGATGTTTTGGTCCTTGAAGACTGTGGAGAGAGGACAGGGGGATCACAGTGGATTGTGCCAGGGCTGGACTGTCATGACAGACTGGTGGGGCAGAAGAAGCGTGTCTTGGAGAAAGCAAGGAAGCTGCAAGTGGCCATTTGTGTTCTGGGAGAAGATCCAGGCTGCTGGCTGTGCTTGGGGTGTATGGGTAGGTTGGGGCTCACTCTTCTGTTGGCAGCAGTGGCCAAGCTGCCACCAAAGGGCGTGCGGGGAAGGTTGCTGGTCTTGCAGAAAGGCATGTTGGGAGGGTGAGGCTGGCACCAAGGATGCCTTTCCCTCGCAGCGGTGGAGGCTGCAGAGGCTCTCCCCAGCCAAGGATAACTTCCACCTTTTTTGGTTTGTGCTTGTGGTTTTGGCTTGGAGCTACCAGATGCTGGCAGAGATCTTCAGCTTTCCGGGGGCAGTGAGGGAGAAATTCTACAGAGAAGCCATCTTGCTGGTTTTATTTTCTCAAGAATAACGTAGTCGTGGCCTTTTTTTGTGTGGCCATAACCCTGTGACACACTGCCAGGATGTAGAGTGTTCTGCAGAAAAGCTGATGTCCCCATCCAGAGAATACTCAACCTACACAGATGATATGCAAAAGTAAAAATGTGGGCTGTCATATTTGAGAAGTGAGCATAATAAAAACAAAGTTAAGACATTCTTTGCCTGATTTGCATGATTTTTAATAAGAGCTTTTTGCTTTTGCTTTTTCTTCTCTCTTACCTATTTTGTTAATGCTTCCTTGGAGTGACGACTGATGCTGTATCAGCCTTTTGGACGAAGGATTGTTTTAAAGATCGTAATGAATGCTTGGAAGAATTCATACCACTTGATTATGCCAAGTTTTGATTGGATCACTCTCACTTGGCAGAGAAGGAGATATCAGCTTTGAATTTTTTTTTTAATTCACTGTTGCCCAATTTTCAAAGTCAACAGTTTGATAATTAAAAATATATGTGTGATTTTCATTGGGCTGAAAGGGAATTTAAGTGTATGCATAATTCCCTTATGTGCCTTGATGATTTAAGGTGTAGCGGAGAGAGCGAGCTGAAAACTGCTTGCCACCAAATACACAGGATTCAGAAGAACAGTATGGGTGTACCATCAGAAATACTAGGACTCCATTTGCTTTGAGATTTTTCAAAGAAATTGAAAGAAAAAAGTATTTAATGTCCATATTTCCCCCTCCCTCCCAATATAAATAAAAAGCCAAGTATTTGAAATAGCATCCGGACGCTCTTCTTGATTCTCACTGTGTGCAAAACCAAGAACTGCACAAATCTGACCCGTGGTGCTCATGGTTGCCTCAGGACAGCTAGCTGCGGAGATGTTCCTGAGTTCTGTCGGGTCAGGATATTAAAATGTTACCCCTTGTGATACAGCTAAGGAGTGCTGCCAGTTCTCAGGATGGTGGTATGTTTGCAAACAAGTAGGGATGTATTACACCCCCCCGGATATAGTTGCAATAGTGGTTTAAATCTATAAGCGCTGCTGAGAACTATTCTTTCAAGTGAGCCTGAAAGATGTCTTCCCTTCACTGAGCTCAGCCAAGCTTATCTTAGCTGGAAAATGTACTTCTCTTCTGGGGTTTGTATTTGGGCGGCACCAATAGTAGCTGTGCCCAGTGACGGCTCTTGTGTCCGAATGGATCCTGAAGTAGCATCTCCAACTTAATTTTAGGGTTTTGTGTTTTTCCTACGTGATACCACAACTTCAGCAAGGGAGCTTATATCTGAAAGGCAGAAAGTTGCCTACATCCAGAGGCTTACTCCATACTGCTTACTCGCTCTTTCATGCCACTTTGCCTCTGGTTTTGTATCCCCTGGGCAGAGGTAAGGGGCAGCAGCAGAAAAGCCAATGAGTGGTTGTAGCAGAGGTCTGGTAGTGCTTCTAATTAAATCAGTTGTGGAGCCCAATTAATAACAGCAAGCCTGAAAGAGTGGTCTAGCACTTCTCTCAAGCAGTTGCAGAGCAGCCCTTGCACATCCCTTACCACTCATTTTTCTTCTGTGTACATTGGCCTGTCTGTTGGCTCCAGATGTGAAGACCAGTGCCTGGGCTTGGTGAACGTGGCTTGGGTTTGGCTCTCTCTCCAGGCTTTTATAGGAGCCAAGGCCTGTTGAGCATTTACATGACCAAGGTCTTAAAGATCTTTGCAAATGATAAATTACATAGTTTTCAATACTTTTCTTTTGTTGTCTTGGCCTCAGTTTGCAGGTTTCTTGAGTTCCTGTAGATGGCAACTGCAGGAGAGTTGTCCCTACTTTTAAGTTAACATCTAAACTGTGAGATTTAAGCGCAGGGAGCCAGGAACAGGAAGGGTCCTCCCAGTTGGAACTAATTGGATCCATGCTTCGATATCCGTGCCTGTTTCCAGAAGGGTATAATGATTCCAGCCAGACTGTTTGTTCAGTGTCAGTCTGAATTTAACTTCGTGCTACTTCGCTTTATTTTAATTTGACATTATTTTCATGTTTATTTTACCTAATAAGTGAATCATTTAACTATAAAAGACTCATTTTGGAGGGTTAAGGGTGGAATCTGGAATGGGTGAAGCTTGGAATAACCACTGACCTGCTCGATTATGCTGGAGTAGGGCATGAGCAATGATGTCACATCAGGGAGGCAAGCCAGACACGTAGGGGTGAACAGGCCTGCCATTCTCCCTTTCTCATCATTGGAAATGTCAGTAGACTTGTTTGAAGGACAGATGCATTTGAATTTGTGATAAAGACACCCTGAAGTCTCCACCAGTCAGAAAGCACTGATGTTATTGTTGAATTTCACTTTGAAGAATGGATTTTAAGAGAAAACTAATGGCATTAATACCACAAAAACAGCATTTCACTCAATCTGCAATATCATGATATAAATGTAATATGAGACTTTGAAGGTGGCTACTGATTAAGTAAACCTCACCTGAGGGGTACACAGTCTGTGATTCAAAAAGCACACTGTGAAATGGGGACAAAGTGTTTCTGAAAACTGGGCCCTTTCATCATTTCTCAGACTATCTTCCAAAATAAGTTGTCAGTTGAATTTAAGATTCTTCAACAGTGAATTGAATTATTCCTGATATACGCTGTTCTGAAGGTATAATTTAGTAAGAGATATGTTAATTTCTCCTGACTTCAAGGGAATTTGTTTCCTTTGTTGTCACTTGAGGTGGGATTCATCTTGCATAACTTTAGAAAGCTACAGTGAGGATATCTACATCTAGGATAGTCACCTCAGGCATCTTCTATAAGCAAGGGAAAGAAATAGGATCTCTTGGGGATTGCTTCATCGAGCTTACTTTTGTTATCTGTATTTGGAAAAGATATGACTTTAAAATGCATTTCTCCTTATTGACTATTGAGAGAGTTGGGGTTGTACAGCCAGGAGAAAAGGCTCCAGGGAGACCTTATTGTGGCCTTTCACTATATGAAGAGGGCTTATAAGAAAGGTACAGGAAGACTTTTTACCAGTGCCTGTAGTGACAGGACAAGGGGCAACAGTTTTAGAATGAAAGAGGGGTAGATTTACATTGGACATAAGGAAGAAATTTTTTATGATGACGGTGGTGAGGCACTGGAACAAATTACCTAGAGAAGTTGTGGGTGCACTGTCATTGGAATTGTTCAAGGTCAGGCTGGATAAGGCTTTGAGCAATTGAATCTACTGGAAAATGTCCCATCCCATGGCAGGGGCATTGGTCTGGCTGACCTTTGAAGGTCCCTTCCAACCCAAACCATTCCATGATTCTACGATTTGGCAACTATGAAGACAGTCCAGAGCAACTATTTCTATGCAGAGGTCTATATTTTAAGTGTATACCTGTGGTCAGGTGAACTTGGTCCTTGTGGTCTAAAACTGAAAACTTTGAAATAGTGTGATCTTACCCATTGTACATAACAGACTGTTACAGTTTACTTCATTGCCCATCCTGGGTCATGTCTTGCCTGGCCAAAGCATAACTTTAATGTAACTACCCATATTTTCCATAAAAGTATCTGTTGCTGGTCTGAAGATCTTGTACACAGTCTGCACTACTTATTTCTAGAGCTATACTTACACCTGTATCTTCTAAACCATCTTTTGTTTGACTGGGAATAGGTTACTGAATGGTCCAAATCACTTGGTATTGAGGGTCTGTCTTCATTTATTATTTAGCCACTTGGAAAACTTTGTGTAATCTGAAAATTTTATGAGCAGCAATTTTTGTACTTGTTTTCAGAACAATGATCAAAGCACTGAATGACATGACACATTACACCAATCCCTGTAGGCGCTCAGTGGATGCACCATATTAAAAACTAGTTTCCTGTTGACATTCCTGTTTCTGAGATCTGTGAGCTAATATTTTCTTAATCCATTTCATGTATGTGCTCGTATGACTGTGCAATGCTCATGGTTGAAGGAGAACGGCGGCACAGTCAATTGACCTTAGAAAAGCCTATATAGATCATATGTCTCAGAAGACATTATTATGGGCCAAATGTGTTGTTTCAAAAGAGAATTAGGTTGATTTCAACTTACTGAGTGGCCCCAATTGCACCTTATTTCTAAATTATTTACTTATTGAATCACTTTTCTGCATTCCTTTAATTTTGCCATGAATTGAAATCATATCAGTCTTAGCTATCTGCATCATCTCACTTTTCTGCCTTGAAAACTTGCACATCAGTTTTGATCTTCTGGAATTCTCCTGAGCTTCTAAGGTTATTAAAAATAGGTATAAACTCACCAATATCTCTTTCAGGTAGTTCTTAGGTGCAAATTACCAAGATTTGTTGAACTAAAAATTGTTCAGTCCTCACAGATTGCCAGAGCATGTTTCCTGAAGGCAGTTATGCTGGAAACCAGACTCTCTCCCCACCTACAGACCATGGTCACCTGAGTTCAAGGAGAACCTCTTTATATGGCCTTCATACAAGCCTTGGCTGAAACGTGTGAGTACACATGAATTGCTGTTAACAATATGCAGCATTTCTTATCCTTAAAAAAGCTGATGCAAGATCAACGCATTCGAGGAATGACTGACCATGAGATTTAACCACCTGAAAAAAAAAAAACCTGAACAAAATGAGCAAGTAGCTGACTTGCACAAATCCATACCTTGACCATTTTTTACCCCTTTATCCGTACCTCTCAAGCACTGCATACTGAAATGCTTTTGTAGGCCAAGTACAGAAGGGCAAATGCTGCCCTCATTAATATCAATTCAAGACCCCAGAAGCCATTAGGATTGGAATAGTCCAGCTGACTGCTACTTTTAGCCTGATGCTGGTGCTCTTCTGCTTATGTAAAACCTCATCAATGAGATTTTGGATAACCAAAACCAAATATGACTGATTTAAGACAAGGATGGTGTTGTGGTCAAGGCACTGGGGTTGGGTATAGGACACATAAACTCAGTTTCTGGTCATCTCACAGTCTTCCTGTTTGACCATGGGTAAGTAGCACTGTAAGTGTAATATACTAATGGATGATACACAGGGGTATTGGCTAGCTCTGGATCATATTTTAATTCAGACAATGAGGATCTAAGTGAGCTAATTTTCATTTCACAAGCATATCTGACCTGGAAAGTCTTTCTTTCCACAGAAAGAGAGTGACTCAAAGGATAAAGAGGTTAAAGAGATAAAGGATAAAAAACATTAGAGCACAAGCCATGATGTCTTGTCAGTACATGATATCTGAGTAATAAATAGTTAATGAACATTTAATCATTTATAAAACAGCATTCTTTCTTACAAAGTTTTTTTTACACTATACTTTCATATTAATAGAAAATTACTATCTTAAGGGAACAAAATGATTTTGCTACAAGGTCCATTCTGTTGAGCCATATACTTGTCTTGCTATTAAGCAGCAATATTTTCTTATCAACAGGGAAATAAAGCTTTGTGCAATCAGATAACCTGTATCAAATAAACTGAGTTAGATAGATTTGTCTAAAGTTGTCTTGGACTCTCACCCTCTCTCCACCACAGTAATCTGATCCTGCAAAATTTCACAACGAGTTTTTGGCAGTTGTTCCCCTAAGGTCCGTGACTCTTCCGATAAAATCCTAGACACTGATCGGAAAAAGACCTTCAAAGCTAGAGAGAGAGCACATTTTTACAGTGGTTGACATAATGACATCTGGAGGAAGACATTACCACTCAAAAATTGACCGTGGCGGTGTGGTGAGCACTGTGGCTTCTCCTGACTTCAAAGTTCAACGTGGTAGTTAACAGATGACAATACCCACTTCCTTGGGCCTTACTGAATTTACTTACTGTGCTTCTTGAAAACTATCTTCTCCACCACATGAGTGACCAAAAAGAAAACCTTTACGGAAAAAAAAGTCATTAGCGTCTGTACTATGGAGTCAAATGTGCCCATGTTTATGCGAGGCTTTGATGTGTGTGAACAAATGCTGACTCCAGATTTTGTAAATTTAGTATAATGTGTCCCTAAATATTTTTAATGCAGTTTTTGAACACAGTGAGAATATGAAATCTGTTATGAGATGTTTAGCAGGTCAAAGAAAAGCATACCTCTTCTTGTGCTGGTCCACCTATTTAGGAGCTTTTATCTATTTGTCTCTCTGTCTTGCTGTTCTTCAGTCTGTCCATCCAGGGAATCATGAAATGCCCACATGCATATTTTGACACCAGATGATATTTTTTCTGCTGTGTGTTGAGCAGCTGTATTCAAGACTGTCTAGGGCAGAAGGAAGGGATTAGGTAAAGTGTCAGAGGTAGGAAAGAGACTGAGAGAAGTCAAAGAGGAAGGGGAAGAAGGAATGAGCCCTGGTTTTCTGCTTGTTGCAATCTGGATGACTCCCAGCTTTTCTATGGCTCATTATTCCTTTGAAGTGAGTAAATGTCTGTGAAAATTACTGCTGAAGTTTTCTCACCTCTACATAGCTCCAGTAGAAGATGACAGTTTACTCCCACTGCTGCTTTCTCTTTTAGTTTTAATAGCGGTTTGTCCACAGTTTGTATCAATAGAGTTGAGTCCTTCCTCTGACCCAGGTGAATGTCAGCATGATGGCACCTGATGAACCATGGAGAGGGAAGGGAGAGTGGGGTTTTTTTTTTAGGCCTAGGATATTACATTTAAAAATAAATAATCCAGCCAACCTGAAAGAACATTTTATAGTTGTAGAATCATGTACTTAAAAGCTGATAAATGCCAGAATTAAGAATGTCAATCAACTTCAAAACATTGCCTTCTGGCATTGTAAATTATGATGCAGTCTTTAGTTATCTCATCACATACAGTTTTTTCCTCAAGGCTTCTGTCTCTATTAATGCACATGTAACAATGAGGAGCAGAAAAAGAAATGGAAGAGTTGCTTATTAAGTTTGCTTCAAATGAAGAAAAGCTGAGCGTAAAAATGGAGCTGCAAAAAAGGAGCTAATAGCTGCAAAAGGGACTTAAACCACTAATTTTGAGATCATAAATTTCTGACAATTGTTGTAGTGTCTTCTTCATCTCTGTATCTGGGGAAGTGTTGACTCAGATTATAACCATTGATCTAAGCAGTCATCACTTTAACAAAGTGGTTCCTTTGAGGCATTGCAGATTCTAGCTGGTTTTGAAACGTAGATACAATCTTCATACCCATACAAATTTAGAAAATTTGTAGAGACGTACCAGAATTGCTATTGCACCTTTACTGTTTTGACTTAAGCAATGCTGATACAAGACTAAATCTTTCAAAGATTTTGACCAGCAAACTGGGCAGTACTTCTGGTTTCTGTAATCTCATTCATTCTTCTCTTGCTGGTAGAAAGGGCAATTAAAAGGGCCCTTTAGAGGGCATGTTTGTTACAGACAATCAAGCAAAGCTGAGTGCTTACACATACAAGTCATGGACATACGCAGTCTTCCTGAATTATCACAAGGCAAGCACATTCATGGTAGGTCTGATAGTCTTTGTCCAAGCTCTGCGGAAGGAGACCCAAATCAAAGATCACCTCAGCAAAAGGTCTACAGCATCTCTTCAGTCTATTTGTATCATTCAAACACCTTTAGTCTCACCATTAGCAGCAAGGAGGTGAAACATGATTACATTCATATCTACTCCAAAACTGGTCTTAAATCCAACCCACCGTAACAGCTGGCAGAACAAGCCTGAGACTGATGGGCAAAATAATCTGCTTTGGTAGCAGATCCGGAGCAGTCATTGACAGTGCATTGCAAAGGTCAGTTTACCCTTTGATCATCACTTAGGTCTGGAGTAGAAAAAGACCTGCTATATAGTCCCCGTGTTTGTACACCATGCTGTTGTAGTTCCTCCTCTCCCTGTGTGGATCTGAATTTTGGACACTCACGTATTATCAAAGACAGACAGCTTGGATATTTCCACCACTGTTACCTACACCAGATTCTGGGTGTGCATTCGTAGTTCTGTATAGAAAAGCTCAGGCTGTATCCTGCAACTCTGCTCCTCAGCTCTGAAATCCTCCTGATAGTTCTCCTCTGTGTTGGACGCACTGCTGGGATGGGTGATGCTGGGGTGTCTAAGCAGTCCTGCTTGCCACAGGAGGATGTCTGAGGCCAATATACGGATATTTAGGACAATTTGAGTCCCTCCTTGTAAGTCTGTCTGATGAATATTAGTAAAGGACAGAAAAAAACCCCAGCCCTGATGCTACTGCTAACACTGAAAAAGGCAGACAGGCAATAATGCTGCTGGCTGTCTCATCATGCATGCGTGCAGGGGGCTAAAGATAGGAAAATTACACAGAGAAGTGTAGTGTAGTTTTTACAAACAATTTGAAGCCCGCTTTGTAATCTTACTGATGTCTTTTTGTTGTAGTTATACATGTGTGCGTGTGACATCTCAGAATTAGAGGAATATAAGTCTGGAAGTCTGGAAAAGACTTCCAGAAGACATTGAACACAAGGCTGAACGTCATCCATGTTCTTCCTGATACACTTGCCTGTTCTAAAAAACACCCCGCGATGACAAACTCAAATTCCCAAGTGGTATTTTGCCTTAGCTTTAAAAAGTTTGTCGTCTTGTCAAACCTAAACTGTTCTTGTTGAATTTTAAGCTCATTATTCGTTTGCCTTTCCTTGATCTTTGTGTGCACCTTGTGTGCCTAATCCCATAAAAATTCTGAACTGTCTAAAGCAGAGTTTTGAATCCCTCTGTCTCCCAAAGGAAGTTTTAACTTCAGTTATGTGTTACCGTCTAGGAAGACATGGTTAAAGGAATAGGATTTTCACTTTGATCTTTGAGTATTTTTTTTTTTTAACCTGGTTTTCTTGGTTTCAGCCAGCTCTAGAGGAATCTCTGGTATTCTCCACCCCTGGAAGAGCTTGTCCTCCCCAGCGCCTCACAGAGCAGCCACCCACAGCACAGTGGAGTTGTTCTTGTGGTGAGGGAATGGTGCTTTAGTCCTCTGTCATTTACCAGGAGTAATTTCTGAACACTTTCTTTCACCAAGGATGTCAACAGGCAAGTCTTTCTCACATAGTGTCCAAAATAAAGCTTTTGTCTTTACAATTAGGAAGGACTTCAGACATTGAGTACTTCTTGTGGTGAGAGATACTTACCTAGAAAACCACTGTAGTGAAATTCCAAGTGAACATCCAGCTGCCTACCACCCTCTGTCACAACTACTCATAATAATTGTGTTCACTTCCATATTCGCTGAGAAATTTCAAATATGTCCATATCAAATTTGATGCCATCTCACAGACAGCTGTTTTCAGTTGTCTGCTGTTTCCATTTCTAAAAATGCTTTTCTATTACTTGATGAATTTTCTTTTTTTTTAATTTTCCATCTAATAACATTACTGAAAAGTGATGTGAAATAGATAAATCCATCAGTTTCCTCTTTCATTCTCGACACTCACATAAAAACTAGAGGTTGATCATGAAGTGCAGGAGACAGAAAAATATAAAAAAAATCAGGCACATGCCTTTTTTACTTCTGCAGCAAATGAAAACCTAAGGTCCTGAAGTACCAGAGTCCTACAAGACTTGCAAAGCTGGCATGCTGCTGCCAAGAACACGCTGTCATTTGTGGCTCCTCACTCTTCCTTGACCACAAGAGAGCCTGGAGACAGGAATCCACCACCGAGGCTTTGAAAAAGCTGTGTTAGGTTATTGAGCAACTGGATTCATGAAACTCTCCTCGTTATCCTATTTGTGGTGTCTCTCAGCTTTGCAACTCATAGAAAAATGGCAGTTTCTGACTGCATTTTTATGTAGTATACTGTATATTTTCACACTAGACAGTCTGAAGTCTGTGTTAATGCAGGCACAAATTAGCTGGGACAAAAATTATATTACATACATATGTATGCACACGTCCCTCTATGCTTCAAGAGCTTTAGGTCACAAAGGCAAGCAAGAAGTTAGGAAAAGCCACAGTTTAAGTATCCTCGGTTTTCTTTCCATGTGCAGAAGGTCCATGATAACATCTTGAATGAAATGATCACATCCTATCTCTTCCAAACAATCTCAATCTCATCCAGTGCTCAGGATCAGTAGTCTCGGGGGTGAAGGAGAAGCGTAGAGACCCAGGATCTGCCATCTGGCAGTACCATACCTCAGGTGAGGATGTGGGAAGACGAAGTAGGGGACTACACGGGGAGAAAAGAGTGGTGTAAGAGTCCCCATCTGCTTTCCTGCTGTGATTCCTGCTGTGATTCCCGCTGTTGGTGCTACGAACACTTGTGCGTATATCTCCCCTGGTAATTCAAATTACCTTTTTTCTTCCAGCTGACAGCACGTAAAGCTTGCACAGAAAGTTCATTTTTCATTTAGAAACCTATACAAATTGCCAACTCCAACAATTGTGGGAAAAGTCTTAACGGACAACCCCAGCAGCAACGACCGGGTCAAATCCCATATTTGAGGGTCTGCCTTTTTCGCTTGCCCTGCTTATACCCACCTCCCACCCGACCGCCGCGTTACCCACCTCCCTCCCCAGCAGCCTCCCTTCTGCTGCTCGACTCCAGCAGGAGGAGCAATGGGAGCACCGGAGCGGCATCCCCCAGCTCCCAGCTCCCCCAGCATTACCAGCACCCCTTCCACAGCCAAGAGTAGCAAATTATCTGGAAACTCATATTTGGCTCAGGGCTGGAGGAAACTCCAAAGCTGTTAAACTTGAAAAAAAAGTCTCTGTGGAGTGTGTGCGACCTCAGAGTTCCCAAAGGCTCATTTCGTAGGATAATTTCACCAGAGAAGGTTTTCGCAGGAAAAGGCATGTCTCTGACATTAGGGTAAGCCTCTTGCTGAATTCCAAATCTCTGCTCCAGAGAAGAGGGATAGTAGAATTTTTTAATGAAACACCTATTTGGGTTTTGTTGTGTTTTATACTGTAAAACAATGGATTTTTTTTTTTCTTGGGCTCTGTTTTGGAAACAGGTGAACCACATTTGTAAAATTTCAGTCCAAATGGTTAAATTTGCAAAGTTATGAAGAGCTATAAAAAGAGTGTCATAGTGGGAGGAAGTACAGGCTTCCTTTACTATAGGCCAGGATATGAAAGCCACATATATGCTATAGGACCATGTCCTATAAATAATAGTATAAAGCTAAGGGCTCGTGCATGTCTTCTGGAGGTGAGGATCTGTGCTCCTGCCAGCTTCTTCCCAGTGCTGTCACAGGGGGTATGTGCCAAACCAAGCAGTGTTAAAGGAGGGCTAGAGTTTTCTCTCTAGAGCTACGCCCTAGATACAGGCATACGCTTAAAAGAGGATTGAAGGATTTAGAGATGCAGCACGGGTTAGACTCTTTGCTATTTAGCAGTGTCAGGAGCAAGGATTTGTGGCAAACAAGGAATACAGCTGGTGGTGCCTTGGAGGCATGTCCAAGGTTAGGTGGGAGGTAAGGCAGGGATTTGGATTTCACAGGAGCTTAGAGGGATAGTGAGGACAAGTTAAGCACCCAAGACCTTCTGTGGCTCTTGCCCTTCCTGTCTCATCTCCGCTAATCCTCCAACAGATGTGCAATGAAGGATATTGTTAAAAATGGGATGTTTGAGCTGGAAACCACTTTTAACAAAGCCAAGAGAAAGGTCTTGAAAAACTCTAGAGAAAGCCAAGCTGTCAGAAAGGAAGAACAAACACTGGTGTAGTCCTGGAGCAGTGCCATGCAGATGACATGTCCACCCGCAAACTCGGCACCAAGCACTCCAAGAGATCTGTGCATCCGTGATGGAGGGTGATCCAAAGTGCACGGCGCTCCCCCTTTAGCAAGTCCCCTCCAGTACACTACTAATTACCTAGATGGCCACAGAAGCAGAGGGCAGCCGGTCATAAATTATCCTGAGATTCCTGAGGCTGGGAAGGACTGATGGGGCTGAGGTCGAAGTGTAGCGCGCTGCGACTCTTCTGCTCAGCTCCGCTGGGAAAACAGCAAGACCAGCTTGGTACAAGCCACTGTGAAATGGCAGGACATTCTTGTGGTTGGCTCCATTATAATTTGCTTTGGAAATATTTTGGACATCTCTCTTCTTTGTTGGGCAGGGGAGGAGGAAGTGTTTGAACCTTTAAACCCAGTGCGTCTGGCTCTGTTCCTGCTTACTGCTATGTGAGAGGGTGAAGGCAATACTTGAGCTTAGAGGAAGAGTAGAGCTGGTTGAGTGTTTCATACCTGCTAATTGCTTTTGTTAATTTATCTAAGGCATTTATGCTAATATGTGTTGTGTTTTCCTACTTCACTATCTGTAAAGAACAACAGGTTTTAGGACAGTTGGACAGTTTTGAAAAGGCAAATTGACCTCACAAGTGATATTGCTGCATTCAAAGAGCTATCCTGCTTTCTTTTCACCTGCTTTCTTTTCTCACAGGGCTTTGGAAGTAAAACAGTATTCCAATAACAACAAATTGGGGTTTTTAGCAACCAGCCTAAGTCCTTTATAGACCGATACACATACAACATTAAAAGGGCATTGAGGTAGAACAAGACATTAGTTCAGAATCTGCTGATCCAAAATGTGGATTTAACACCACCAAGAAAGCAGTCTGGTGTGCAGGGTATGCAAAACTCGGACTGAGAGTCCTAATACCAGAAATTTCATTTCTCTGTGCCTCAAATTATTATCCTATAAACTAGAGTTAATTATACTTGTCAGCTTTGTAAAATACTTTGAGGATTATTGGTAAAAATGGCCATCTAGGAAAAAAGTGTTATTAATATTATTAGGACTTATGACACAAAGTTAAGCTGTTCCAATTTTATCCAACGGCCAAACATGCGCTCCGGTTTTACAAATTACAGCGTGGGCTATCCAATTTCACGAGCACACTTGCCACTCGGTGCCACAGCTTTATACCTCAGGCTCCACAGTTAAGGTGAACAGAGTATAATCACCATAGAATTTATGTCAGTTTTGTGGAAATGTTATGATTATTCACAGCTGAGACTTCAAAGACATCTTAAAGCACTTGATAGCCATAGAGTTTTCCATCATGAGTCTCACGAGATCTACCTGCTGCACTCGCCACCGGGCCTGGAAATCTGCCCGCTGAGCTGAAACCCGCGCCCACACAGGGAGTCCAGCTCCTGCATTTGTGGGAGTGAGCCTGGGATGGCAATATTCATCTTTGCTTCCATTATTGGCTCAAAAGCAAAATTTTCTTTGTCTGTGCAGAGATGGACAGGGGATCGTCCTTAGCCAAAGTATAAAAAAGGAGGGTCTCTGGATTATCTCTCTAGGATTATATTTTATTCAGTAATATAAGCACGTACAAATCTCCAACAGCTGGAAAACTAACCTCTGCTAAACCTCTGCATTCAAACTCAGCCTGTGTCATGTGTACGTTACTGCAAATATTAGAACATATTGGCTATTTTTTTAAAAAAAAGATAAGTACAGCTTAGTGTAAGTATGATGGGGCAACTCTTCCTTAAAATTCTGTCCATAAAAAATGTTATTAAGATGAGAAAACAAGGACACTAATATCATGGGGCTGATTTAAACTCCACCCCATCAGGCGTAGGATCCTATGATCAAAAGTGCTCTCTGGCACGCTTTTGATGGATGCCAATAAGCACTCACCTGGTCTGTACTGGCCAGCTACCGCATGGTGTTCCTGGAAAGCAGTGCAGGCAATGGCACATTGGGGATCTGGGGAATGAGGCAGGAGAAGACATGGACATGACCGATGCTGTGCCGTTTGCCCTCAGGACCAGAGAAAAGGGCCTGACCCCGTTCAAATTATTTTTACAAAGACAGATCTTCCGAGCAGGATCCTTTGGCCTCTCTGGTAATGTACATCTTCAAAGAGCCATTTCCAGGATGAGAAAATTGGCAAATAGTTTAAAATTAAGTAAGTAACTGAAAATGACACAGAAAATTGTCTCTTATGGATGTAAGCCATGCTTTTAGAACCAGAGGTATCACAGTTAAATCCTAGTCAATCACCTTCCCTACAGTAACTAAAATTTCTGCACACACAGTCTTGATATTGACTGACAAATGTTTTTGTTAATTTGTCTACAGAAGTGAGAATTTTCGTAACTATTTCTGTTAAAAGCTAAGAAAAAATATTTTTGCTGATTTCAGTGGGTACCCACAGTTAGTAAAATGGGCTGAGAACCACTAGGATATTGGTCAAAATGTTTCAAAACAGAGGCAATGCACATAAAACAATAAACCATGTAACACATGTAATTTAAGTAAAACACTTTATCTTTGAGCAGTAGCTATCTGCATTTAATAGCATTTTAATACCTATATGAGAAAAAAAGTGTGAAGTTCTGTAGCGTGGGAACTTAATTAAAATCTCAAAATAACTTGGGGTTTTTTTCTTTTCTATAGTGAGGAAATGAGAGGTCTGAGTCTAAAATCAAGGTCTTCTTACACAAAAAAGAGTACAGAAAGAGAGGAAGAAGCAGGCTCTGGTGCTAAAAGATAACTGTCTGGAGAGATGAGATTACAGGCATTAAAATGCAAGTACTGTTTTCCTTATGTTATAAAAGAGGAACTAACAACTGCGTGCATCACGCAGATGACTGAATATCAGTTTTATCTGAGATGAGATGAGAAACTTGCAGCTTGGCAAAAAATCTGTTCCGGAGAGTATCAGTCTCTGTAGCCTCTCCAGCAGCGTCTGATCTTGCATTGCAAGGTAGAGGGATCTCGGTGGCCTTGCAATTGTACCTGGTCACTGCCACTTGGACTGTTTGATGTGGAAATGGACACTGGCAGGGGTATCATCTCGTGGCTTTGAGGCTGACAGCCAGTTCTGGTCCGACACTCTGCTTGCATCTTTCTGTGACGGAGACGGAAGCAAGCAAGGTGCTGGGCTCCATTTCCTTTTTTTCTTCCAAACGGTTTGCTCAGTGCTCTCTGCTTTCAGCAGCTGCCCTCTGGGGCTTGCAAAACGGAGGGTGCTGCTCCACAAACGAAATGGAACAACCACCTTCTGGTCTGAAATTTGTCTGAGAACCCAAGCTCCGAGTCACCGGGGGATTGCACTCCTCCTCTGCTCAGAGGAAGCTCGTCTGCAGCACCGTGGTCTGACAGCCTGGCAAGTCGTAGACGAGTCCTGCTTACCTGACACGTCATGGTGCAACTCAGGAACCTCCAGACCGGAAAGCCAAGCTAGAAGTTGTAAAAACTCATATCCGCTGTGGCTTGGTAGAAAGAGGACCTGAAACTCAGGCGCACCAGTGGCTTGCACAAGCCACACACCAGTCTCAGGGCCAAATTTTTGGTCCTCATGCATCACTGGGAGTTTTGCATTAGAATTAAGGTTTGGTGTCAAGCAAATAAACCGCCTACCTTGTGTCAGGTCTTCAGCTGCATTTTTTTTCCCCCTTTTTGAGCAGTGAAATGGTGTCTTATGCATTTACAGCTAAATATGGCTACTAGATAAGCATGATAATAAAGGGTTATGGAAATGCGCTGACCACAACTCAAAGTGCGAGTCACAGTGTATGAGAATACACATGTTTGGGGGTTAGGTTTATGAGAAATAAAGATCTGAATGATGCTGTGCTTGCGAGTCATGAGCCTTGTGTTTTCTTAATGCCAGGAGTGATTTATTTCTTGTAAACAGTTTTGCTGAATTGGGGCATCCAGTTACTACAGACCTTGTTTGGTATAAAAACTAACGGCATAGAAAAATATTGCTCTAGCAAGGTTTAACTTGTTGTCGAGCCCAAACATGTGGCTGAACATGAATTCCACTGCTTGAAATATCCTCTAGTCGCTCAGCAACATCTTAATGTCAAGAGGAGATTATAGTCAGCGTTCCCATTGAGCCATGACTCAGAGGTACTGTATGGAAAGAGGACATTTCCAGCAAAAGCATGATATGGAAACTAAACACAGAAGTGCTGGAAATCTTCCCTCCCATAGAAAAAAAGAAATGTGAAAGGCTAGCTCTTCTGAAGTGAAAGTTCTGCTGCTGCTGGGAACATTATGAAAATACACGTTACATGCGTGGTTCCTCATGTATAACTATGTTTCACAGCACGTTTCATCACCCACCTTTGCCCTCCCTTTTTTAATTCAGAAAAGACACAGGAAGAGACCTTGCTTCTCAATAAAAAAAAAGTGCAAAACCTTGGGAAGGTGACATTTTTGCAAAGCAGGAACTCTGATAACTTGAAACAGTGTAGTTTTGCTTGCATTGCATAAAAGCTGGCTATTAACATACCTTAGATACTTTGAGAGGTATGGAAATGTTTAAAAAAAACATGAACTGAAGAGATTGGCCTCAGTGAAATTTACATTAAAAAAACCCAAGGAGACACTTAAATATTCATAGTTTCCATGTCTAATCTTTCTCCCTGTAAGTTTCCTGAAATACATAATTCTCAGCTATGTTTTTGAGATGCCCGGCATTCTGAGGTCAGATGCATATTTCTTGTTTGGATCCAAACAGGTTATTTTAAAAGTTCTGATCCTGTACAGGCTTGCACAAAAGGGTAACTCTAAAATGATCAGGACTATATGCAGTTTTAAAGCCAGCCACATACACACATATATAAAAGTGTTTGCAGGATCATGTGATATAGAATCTAAGTGAGAAAAGAATAACGTATATGCAATATGTCAGGCTTAAAGGGTTGTGACCAGTGGCATGAAATACGGCTGGAGGCCAGTCACTAGCGGTTTGCACCAGGGGTTTGTACTGGGGCCAACAGTGTTTAACATCTTCCTTAGTGACCTGGTAGATAGACCAGTGTGGACCCTCTGCAAGTCTGCAGATGATACAAAACCAGGACAAGTGGCTGATAGGCCAGACAAATGTGCTGCTATTCAGAGGGACCTCAACAGGCTGGAGAAATGGGCCAACAGTGACCTCATTAAGCCCATCAAAGGGAAATGCCAAGTCCTGTCCCTGGGGAGGAACAACCCCATGTGCCTGGGGGCCACCCGGGTGGAAAGCAGCTTGGCAGATCCGGGGGTCTTGGTGGACACCATGTTGAACACGAGTCAAAAAATGTGCCTTTGCACTCAACAGCACCCTGGGCCGCGTTAGGGAAAGCACTGCCAGCAGGTCAAGGGAGGTGGTCCTCCAGCTCCGCACTGGTGGGGCCACGCTTGGAGTGCTGTGTCCCAGTGCTGGGCATGGACGTGCTGCAGCATCCGTCACAGACGAAGAGGCTGAGAGACCTGGGATTGTTCAGCCTGAGGAAGGGAAGGCTCAGAGGGATCTTACCACTGTGCATAAATACTTGGTTGGAGGGGGCAGGGGGAAAGAAGGTAGAGGCAGACTCATCTCAGCAGAGCCCAGTAAAAGAAGACAAGGCAGTGGGCACAAAAAGAAATTCAGCAAGTTCCACTTAAACATAAGAAAAAGCTGAGCAAGTGGTCAGACACTGGAACAGGTTGCCCAGGGAGGTTGTGGCGTCTCCATCCTTGGACATATTCGAAACGCAGCTGGACGCAGTCCTGGGCAAGCCACTGTAGGTGACTCTGCTCTGAGCGGGGGCTTGGATCAGGCGATCTCCAAAGGTGCCTTCCAGACTCAGCGGTTCTGTGATTTTGGAGTTCTGTTGAAGAGAACACAGTTATTTGGATTTATCTGATGAATGATTTCCTCATTTGCCTAACTTCATAAAAACCCATAAATGTTTATACAGAAATGAAATTATAGCCTTTGTTCCAAAAATTAAAAAGCTGCTCTGCTCATATGTAATTCATTGCTTTCAAATCAATTATTTGGTTTAGGTCCTCAGGTATATTTGTTAATCTTATCTAAAAGTTAATGAATTTCACAGGCTCACTATCCAGTGTGTTAAAAAGTTTTTTCCTCTCATGTGTTTGAAAAACCTTTGTTTCCATTTTCTTTATTCTTTCAGTTCTTACACTATGAGGAGGAGGAAGTAGGAAAACCTGTTTTTTGTCTTTTATCTCAAATATCTTCTCATGACATAGTACCTATGCAAAACCAGCATGTGATAAATTTTGCTAGCATTGGAATAAAAGTGTAAAAAAATAGGGTGAAGCAGCCTTAAGTAATATGAATGGAGTACCCAGGTAATAGCCTTTTGCTGAAAGGGTTGTCTATTAACATTTTTTTGAAGTATTTTTCTTTTCACTTGAAAATTTTCCAGTTTTCTATGTGCAGTGATTCAGTTCCTAGCAGAGAATGGCCTGGGTCCAGTTATGACACTGGCCTTAGAAATCATTTGTAAAATCTGAGCTGCATTTCATAACCAAGAACAAAATTTATGGGTGTTCGAATCCTGAATTGGATATGAATTTTGTGGTTGGGGTTGTCTGAAATATTTGTTGTTGTTGTTGCAGGAGACCTGGACCTCACTGTGCTCTCTGCATAAACTGCATTAAAAGTAGCTTCTTCCCTTAAAAAGCCAACAGTCTAAAGAAACTAACTTTTCGGCATTCAAAAGCCAACTATTCGTCAGAGGAGTCTGAGACAGTCTACCTCTTAGGTGTACCAATGCAGTGGGAGGTGTCTGGCGTCTGGGGCTGGAATAAATCATCCAGGGGGACAGGGCTGACCATGAGCCACCAGCTGGATGAGAATAAGCCAACAGATAGCCCTGGGATAAAAGCCACCGAGCCATTGCTGGTCGGTATGATAGGGACTGGGATAAGAATTTTTTTTTTCAGGTTGGTCAACTTTAGACCTTATGGCAAAGGAGACAGAATCATAGAATCATAGAATTGCCTAGATTGGAAAAGACGGATAAGATCACCTAGTCTAATCGTTAACCTAGCACTGACAAGTCCCCCACTAAACTATGTCCCTAAGCGCTACATCTACACGACTTTTAAAAACATCCAGGGATGGGGCCTCCACCACTGCCCTGGGCAACCCGTTCCAATGCCTAATGACCCTTTCAGTAAAGAAACTCTTCCTAATATCCAATCTAAACCTCCCCTGGAGCAACTTGAGGCCGTTTGCTCTTGTCCTGTCACTTGTTAGTCGGGAGAAGAGACCGATCCCCATCTCTCCACAACCTCCTTTCAGGAGATGTTAAAGAAGGGAACTAAAGTAATGAAAATAGGGTAAATTTACAGATATTTATGGGACACTTCTTTCAAACTCAAGGGGCAGCCTGGAAAAAAGGCATGAAGGTGTGTATCAGAAAAAAAATAACAAACGGACAACAAAGATTAACTTCACAGGCAGCTCGGAGCCCCTAGTTCCTACTAGGCAAAGAGACACATCGAAATGATGCTGAGTCTTGGAGAGCTGTAATTTGATTTCTTCAGCTGCAGTTTGGAAAAGAATCCCGGCTCTGGTTACTGTAGCACTAAAGATACTATTACTGCTGGCGTAAACGGGAACCTCTTCCAAATACAGATAAGCAGCAAAGGATGTAATATTGAATTATTTTGCCAGCCTAGAGGTGACCCTTCTGAAACAGGCTTGAGGCCCACATGTGCATGGCAATGCAGTGAGGTATATCCCACTACTGCTTTCACTGTATCTTTTTCTGTGGCTAGGAGGGGGCTTCAGTCCTCAGGGCTGTCAGCTGGACATCTTTCCTGAGCACTAAATTTATTTTAAAAAGTAAATATTGCTGGGCTGGTGTGAGCACTTAGCCTTGATGAAGTCATTAATGTGGTTTCCAGCAAACTGTTCATAAAATCCATGGCTGAACTTAATTGCTACCATGTTCTTCCTGCTCACATATTCTTATATTAATAAGAAAAAATGCTGAAAGCCCTAATAAACTACACACAGAAGAGGAATGCTTGAACTACAGTGAGCTGGTCACATCACCACAGATATGCAGGCCAGTTGTCAATCGGGGGATTATGTGTCACTTAAGGCACTGAATAACGGCGCAGCCCACGAGGTGGCTCAAGCCCAGTTCTGCTGACCAAAATGCCACCAGCAGACGCACATCGCCGGGTGTGATGGGTGGGTGGGGAGAGGAGGGGGCACAGCTTATTTGCTCTTAGAGTTCTGTCACCTTCTTCTTGGCGCTCTTCTCCTGCGATGCTGAGCTGTGGGCTCACTGAAGAAGACAACTTGCCATTGTTCTCCTAGGAAAAGGTAGGGTTGTCCCACCAGGGACAGTTTTTCTTCCTGAGAATTTCTGTATGGTGTTTCTGAACTTACATCTCCACAAAGGGCCAGGACAATGCCTGGGTGCTGACCAACCTGCTTAATTTGGGGCTTTCTCTTGGAAAAAGGGAAAAAGGGGAGCAGGAGGCTAATTAGCTGATGGGTGTATGAAACAATATTAGGTACCTGAACTTATTTTTTGCCTCTAGCTTGGTACAGATTTAAAAAGTTGTATTTATCTCACTTAACTTTAGCTCTTTAAAAGCTAAGCTTCTTGTCTAAACAAATTGTTTAGTCTCTCTGTATGGTTAGCACCTTCAGAGGGCATTAATCCCCCACGATTTAGAGGTATTTTAGCCCTTGGTAATCTCTCCCTACTCCTGGTCCTAATCCCTCCCTAATCTTTTCCTCCTGAGTGCAGAGGGGATTTCAATGACTTGCCTAGGTTAGATCACTAATTTTTGGAGAACCCAAATTAGATGAGGTAAGTCCCACTATCTGTGATCGAATCTCAGCCCCCCAGCTGCTATCAGGCTCCAGCGAGGACATGCCAAGAGGAGCCGTGCTGCCTGGGGCGGCAGTGCCTTGCCCTTGCTCTGCTGTTTCTCTAACTCGAGTCTCCAGGGGAAGTTTGAGCAGTGACTGTAGAGAGATCAGCATTTCAAGGGCATCACCTTGATACTCACATCCTATGAGAACAAGATCTTTTGCTTTGTAGGCATATCACAATGTAGTGAGATCAGTGGAGTCAGGCCAAGTGGGCATCCAACCTCACGTATCTAATTTATGCCAACACACAGGTTTCTGGAGGACGTTGCCAGAGAGCCAGGATCTTCCTCCAGCCAGGTTAGACGGCTTGTGCTGCAGAGCGTACAGACGTGCACAATTCAAACTACTGCAGTGGCTTTCCTGTTAGTGTGTCATTCGTACTGGCCTGGGGGTTTGGCTCTGTGGGCAGCCTCGTGGTTAATGACTGGGGGACTTGCCACTCTCTGCTGCAGAATCATTTAGTCCACTACTGAAATATGGCTTGGGAAGGATCTGGCTGTGCATAATGCTACATACCAGCTCTCGACAAGACTGAAAACGTGCTTTCCCACTAGCCACTGTGGGTGAAACAAGCTGTAAGCAGAGCATAGCTATCCTGGGCAGGATTTAGCCAGAAGATGGGGAATGAGACCTTCAATTTGAAGTCTCCTGGCTGTAGCAGAATCAGGAAAAAACCCCCTTTGTTTCCATCTCCCTCCAGAGGCTGATATTCAAAGCTTAGCAAGAGGGATCTACAAAATGTTTGAGGGCTAAATGTATCACCATCTGGAATGGGATTGCCAGAAAGAGAGCGAGAGAAAGACTCCTTTTTCACATGTAACTTGTTTAATAAAAATAAAATTCCTCTTGCATTTCTGACATGGGACTGTAACCACTCCACCCTAACTCGCTTTGTCATGCTCAGATCTATGAAGTAAGAGGAAATTATAGAAATTTATCATGTCTGGGTTCTCAGGATTGATTATGACTCGCTGCTTTTATCTTCCAAACAGTCACTAAATCTAATTGCCTTGTTGTAATGGATTAACCCCTGTGGTCCACAGTAGCATTTATATTGTGTTCAAAGAGACTGTTACAGAGTTAGGACACTTTTTTCGGCAATATACTTTCATAATATGTAGGTGCTCTTTGGGCATAACTCACCTTTTGTGGGTCTTGGGGGTCTAATTGGCTCATTGCACTGCCTTTCTGCAGGGGATGAATTTCACATCACTTTGGGAGCAAGTATAGACAGGTCAAAGGGCCTTCCACAGCACAACCATTTCTTTTAAATTACAATGCAAGCAGATTTTGAAACCCTGTGTTCAAACGTCAGCATCTGTATTGTAATCAAAAACATTCCCTTGCTGATATTTGTGGGATTAGTATTATTATTGATCATAGTATCTTAGCCCCTGGGAGACCTGAACTATAGGGTTAGGTCCCCAACAAGGAGCTGTGTAAATTCAGACCCTGTGTTAATAAAGCTACCACCTAAGCTGTCTTACACTGTGTTTGCTGAGGGCTAATGGCTTACACACGGGTCCTCCTGGTGACTCCGTGGGTCCTGGTGACTCTCCAAGTGTTGGTAACAAGATCTTGTACTGCAGCAGTAGGCGTGAGTCAAGAAACAACGGATGGCTTTGAACAGCAATGGCAAGGGGAGACGACTGCTAGTCATTGTGACAATCAGTAGTCAAAGTATGCTGGCACCCCAAATCCTGACCAGTATCTTTGGAGGTGTAATGGGAGAACAATGTTTTAAGGAGGGATATGAAAGTGGAAAATGCAGCAAAAATGAAAGGAAAGTGGAAAATTCAGAGGAACGAGGGACAGGACCTGCAAAGACGTCATGTGGGGTAGGGCCACCAGTGTTAAAGGAGGAACACAAATGTCCCTCTGTATCAGGAGGAAGGAAGGAGAGTGCTGCAAGATAGAAAGGGAGCAAGAGAAATGGCAGCAAAGAAATGAGGAAGGTTATGTTGCACCTTTGAAAGCACTGGTGAGATCTGACTTGGAGAAAAGTCAAGAAGGGAGACAAAAGGGATGACAGTGAGTCAAATGTTAGGTGGGGAAAAATTGCACTGAAGAGTTTGGTAATGTTAGGATGTAGAGTTGGCTGGAAATAGCTAAAAAATATTTAGCTAGAAGGTCAGCAAAGTTACAGGAAGATGTACCGGGTAAGAGGGAAATCAGCCAAGTCTCAGGCTTGCCACAGGAGCCTCTGCACCCAACAGGGGTGAGCGAGAAACAGCTGGGGGTGAGCCCTATGCATGGGAGGCAGGACAGGCCTGACAAGGGGGAGGAGACACAAAAGGGAAGGGTGGGAGCGAAGAAGTAGGGGCAGAACCCACCACCAAAGCAGACATCAGCAACAGAGATGCTAGAGAGAGTATGGGCCATGCGTGATGAAACCAAGACTAATGGGCAGCCGGTTGGTAGAGCGGGAAAGGTGGTAAGCCATGAATCTGACAAGGGATGTCAGGACAGCAGGTACATATGGAGATATGCCTTTGTAAAAAGACCTATAAATGAGACTTGAATCAGGTCTGAGGTTCATAAAAGGATTTTTAATGGAATTACTTCAGATTCATTCTAAAGTGAATAGGAAGCACTTGTGATCCAGGCACCACAGTCAGAGTAAATCTAACCTAACGCATTTTCTTTCATCACGCAGGCCACGATCGCAATCTCAAATCAGTGTAACTGAATGTTTAATAGCTTCAAGCAAAAGAATACAGCAGGTGAACAAATTTAAAGAAATTGCTTACTTTAAAAAAGGGCAAATTGTCCGATACTTTTAGTGGGTGCACAATTGCCGATATTAGTAGTTTTATCTGACTTTTTGTAATGTAATTTTAATTAAAATGATTAGGGAAATTCTTGTCTTAACCATTAGCAAAAAAATTGCTTTTAAAATCTCATTCACTCCCGAGCTGGTTTTATATCCTGATTGTCATACTGATAAGTGTTTAAATGAGGTGCTTCACAAAAATTGTCATTGAAAATGGAATCTGTTTAAAGTCTGTTAAATGAAAATAACTTTAACTACAGAAATTGCTATGAAATGCTTTCCCGCTGTCTGTACAGCTTGAACAGCACAGTTTATGTTGTGCTGAAATGGCTCAAGCTGAACTTTTGTTTCACCTCTGAGTCTGGTACAATGGTTTCCAGAGGTTAGCTCAGGAGACTGCATTGCTGATCACTAACTCGACATCTTCTGACCCGTCTTTAACTCTGATATTTTCCCACTGTAGCGAGTCACAAGGATTCACACGAGCAGGCTGAGATTACTGTGTCTCGGGATACATTATTACTGTGGGTATAACCATGACATCTTTGCAAACAACAAACCTTTCTTATCTGAGATGAGCTTAACTGTACTGCTCAGAATCTGTATTGCAGAATAATTTATAGCAGTTCACTGGGACACAGGCTGATACAGAGAAAGAAAACAACTTTTTTACATTTTTATGCACAGTTTCTGCAGGGAGATGTAGCCTGTGTTAACTGTTTCACTGCCTTTTAAGGAAATTTGTTAATGAGTGTAGACCGCAGAAATTTGCCTGTTAAGAATGTAAATTCAGTGCTGCTTTCCCTATGCACACATTTTTATGCGAGCTAAGGTACTTCTTTCTGGATGTTTCTGTGGTGTGCTTCAGCATCCATGTTTTGAATATTAGTACAACCTTGGTTTCAATTCTATCTACTGGCAATGAGTTCCCCAAGTTAATTGTGCATAAAGGCTTTTGAGAAGGTATTAGCAATGCTTGAGAAACCTGCTTTCCTTTCAAAGCCCAGGCAATGCTGGGGTTGTGGCTTCTCCATGGCAGCCCTGGTGAGAGCCCAGAGCCCTACTGCAGTGCTTTCAGGTGTGCTCCCACGGTGAACGTGTTCACATTGAAGACAGGTGCATTTATGCAAACCCACCGGCTCATGTCCTGAGGACCTGACCTTTTCCTTGGCAAGGGGCCCCGATGTTTCGTGAGCACGTGAGTGCATGTGTTTCTGCATGTCAAACTTACAAGGCTGATTCCAGCGAACAGAATAAGAATTTAAAATAATAAAAAAACAAGCAACAGCAAAACAAAACAAAAACCCCATAGCAAAATAAATGGCTAGTCTCAAAACGAATTTGACACCAGAAAGCTTCCCCCATGTTCAGACGTCTGCAGAAGGCCCAGGCACTGGCAAGAGGAAGATTTAAACAACAAACTAAACAGCAGAGTACTGTATTTATGTGGGACCAACATGACAAACTCTATTTAGGTTTTATACCAAAAGTTTAACCTTTTGCAGTCTGTGGGTTTGAGCTGCACTAACAAGAAGCAATTACTGCGGTGGGTTTTGGGGTTTTTTTTTTGCTTACGGTGTAAGGCCCCAGGCTTCTCAGTGTGGCTTCTCTCACAGCTGGCACACAATAACAGGGGCATATGCCAAAGCTGCTCTTACTTCTCCAAGGCAATGAATCAAAAAGAGCTGCGGTGTTCTGATCTCAATGCTTTCTTTTGCTAGGCTGGAAGTCCACTGCTTTCTTAGAAACCAGACAGACATTGAAATCCCTCCTGCTCTCTCATGTATTCCACCATAGATAGCTCGCTGGCGGCATATATGCATATATTTTGACTAAGCAGCATGACGAATGAGGAGTCTGGTGACACACAAAGGGCAATTTGCTTTATTTAGATGTCTGCACCTCTCCTGTAAAGAGGGGATTACAAGGATGGGCAGAGCAGTCCTTCCTTTCATGCTGGTTGTTGGCTCCCAAGATGTCTCAACATGGAAAACAGCTCCAATCACATATTCAGGGGAAGAATAAAGGCCAGAGTCAACAAAAGTTCAGATTCAACAAGTTATTAAAAGCTCCTAAGTGTGTCTAGGCTCTTCACTTTCCCTTGCAGTCTCAGGGTTGACTTGGTGCCCTGAGATTTCATGATCTTCTGTCAACAATTAGCCAGAAAATTAAAACTCATAACGGCATAACAGCATGTCTTTACATGGCAGAAAAATCTGCTTGCATGCCAAGAAACAGAACTGGAGATTCTGTGGGAACACTGCCATTTGGAGACACCTGCCATAAAGCTATTTATATGCATGTAGATATATGTGTGCGTGTATCTGTCTCTGCGTATGCATGTATGTGTGTGTAGACGCACACATCTACCCATAAAGTGGATTGATGAATATGCTTGATATCTTTGAGACAAGACAACGTATCTTCTTCTCCAAATTTCACCTTCATTCAGTTTTTGCAATGCCTTCAGATGATTTGTTCGACATATTTTTAAAAAAGATTCCTTTGAGTTTGGTTTCAGTGCATGGATTGATCACGACCACAAGAAACTGAAGGTCTGATCTAATATTCATTCACCTCAAAGGGAAGTTTTCTATTGGAGAAACTGCTTAAAGACTAAGGGAACTAGAATGTCAATAATCTGATTGTTAAATGGGTACACATACATGACACCTGGAGTCACAGCTCTTTCATTCAGTAGTAACTGAGTGTAACTAGAAAAATAAATAAACAGAGGCTTGAATTGTTTTCATGGAGATATAATCAGTTTGAACAGCTGGAAGAGTTACTGTAGTTCAAGTCTATCCTAAGACTTCTTTTCTAGGAAAATTAGTTTATTTTATAAGATGTATGTGTTATGTGCAGACTGCAGGCTAATAATTCACAAAAAAATGTAGCCAATAAGTCCTATCTCATTTTTTTGATTCCATGATTCCCTTGAATTTATTCCATATTCATAATTACTTATTAAACAATTTTTGCAAATGATTCTGAACTCACTGATCAGTCATGGCCAGGTTTTTAAATGGGAGTGTCCACAATTTACTCAGTTCAGAGTATTTGTTCGCAGGATACATTTGTACACTCACTGCTTTAAACAAAGTTATTTGCATAATGGATGCAGCTAGAAATACTCATAGCTGATGATGCACATTATTTTCTTTGAAAACTCTTAGAAGACTTCCTTGTAATTTATGGCATGGAGAAAATCCCCAGCAACATTTTTTTTTTTTTGCTAAAATGTTTTGGATTAACAAAAAATAAACAGAACACAAGCAAAAAAAATTTTCATCTGTAGATGAACTATGTACATGCACGAATATTGTCAGAATATAAATTCTGTTTGCTCAAGTCTTATTCATATGAAGTGTGCATTCCTTTGTGTGTGCTTTTGTGTTTCTAATTAATGCCTCAATCAAGTATTTTTACAGCCTATGACATTCCTGCTTTGTTAGAGATCTGACTGAGGCTTCAGAAGCTAACTTTTTGCTACATCAAATATTCTGCTATGAAAATGCACCTTTTTTTTAATCATTTTTTATAGCTTTTAACATTAGTGCCTTAGCTTAGTACAACAGTAAGTGACACAATGGAAGTGCACATGGTCCTGCTACCTTCACCTGGTTTGCCCTGCAGGATGCAGAGGAAATTCTGCAAAGCACAGATACTAATCATAGCCAGCGAGCATCAATGGCTGATCTAGTTCAAATGATGTACCTGTGGCAGAGACTGGATCCCAGTACCTGTGCTTTTGTGTATTCGGGGAGATGCTATTTCAGCTCTGCTACCTACACAGCCCCTTTTAGGAAAGTATATGTTTTATCACAGTTCATTTTATGGCCCTAAAGATGAGCAGTTGCCATTTCCCGGAGCTAAATAGACAATGGATCTGCATTTATAGCTCATAGCTCACTACTTTCCTGCTATCTTAGTTAAAGGCAAATAACAGCTCTTGTAATTTAGCCGGGAAGACACTGCTCCATAGAGGAAAGAAATCACCTACATGTTGATGCTTAAACCCAGATTATTTTGTACACAGCAGCCAGGGACAAGCCAACTCCTCATCCAGAAGCCGTAAGGCAGCTGGCTGTGGAGAGCCCCGACCTGCTGGCTGACAGGTTTGGAGCTGTCTAAAGGCTTGAGATGAGGAGGTAGAACCCAAATTTGGAGGAGTCCAAACGAGGAGACCCAGGGCTCTTCATGGAGGCCTGGGAGTTGTCCCTGACAGGGGGCAGAGGGAATGTATTCGTGTGTGTTTGCTAAAGGAAGAGAGTGAACAAGTTTCACAGACATTGCATGCAAATATATAGAAAATACCTTCAGGAGCTGTTGCAGGTTTATTGTCTTCTTAAAAATTGTTCTTTCAGTTTTTCCTCCCAGGCCAGGTTTTCTAGCCATTCTCCCATCCTCATGTGAGTTTCACTGCTGTCGTCCGGCTTCTCCCTGCTCAGTGTATACTCTTCCTTAAGAGAGGTGCCAGAACTGGATGCTATAGCTCAGCTGGCGACATACTGACACTTAAGAGAGCAGGAGGGGTGCTTCATGGTCTTGTGGACTAGCCTGCTCTTTGTAGCATTCGCCTTTTTTTCCCTGACAGCATGACAGTGTTGACGTACATTCACTCAGTTTCTGATCCACTGTAACACCTTGACCTTTTTCATCAAAACTGCCGCTCATCCTCATCTTGTATTCGTGCAGTTGATTATTCCTACTTCAGTCTGGACTTTTGCATGTGCTGTTATTAGATTACACCTGTTCTTTCAGACCATTTCTCCACTTTGTTCAGTTCATCCTGGTCCCAATCCATTCTTCCAGTATGCATGCAGCCGCTCCCATGCTGTCGATACCTTTCCATTTATGCCGTCCACCATGCAAGTCATTTGTGAAAATACTGAAAGTCCCAGGCCAGGGCAGACCCCTCCACATGTTTTATTTACTGAAACCTGTGAGCCTGATTTTCAGGGAGGAGGCAGAACTTCTGCATTCAATACCATTGAACGACCATCATGATCTCCTTAAAGAAATGCAGAAAGTTTAGCTGAGGATTGGAGTGGGTGTTCAGGGAGCAGAATATCTTACAGCTGTACACACTGATACATTGACAAATACTGCAAAAGAGCAAGATAGCCCAGGGCAAATTCTCTTGATTCTCTCTACCTACACACACTGCCATTGAGTGACCAGAAGGGTCCAGACCTTCATCTTGTGCAAATATCTACTAGATTACAGCAGCTGAGCCTCCAGAGCTGCAAATCCAAAACCCTTCACACACACAAAGCTAAGCTGGAAAGCGAGTTTCTTGACTAAAACCCACAGAGGTGTCAATGTGCTGGGGCACTCCACAGGATTTTGTTCTTTTTGTGTTAGAAAGGTTTGGCTGGATTAAAGAGGTCACTTCATATAATAAAATGGAATTTTTTTGCCTGTGATATTCTTCCTGGGCTGATACTAATATACATTGGAAGGTCCAATAAAAACTTAATTAAAAATCAGGCTGCTAAAAATGATGACGAAAGTATTTGGAGGAAAAAAAAAAAGGATCCATTTTGGAAGTTAAATGAAAGCTTCAAGTAAATGCTGAAGAGTACATTACATGTAATCCTGAAAAACTGTCTGTGAAATCTCAAGATTTTTTAGAAATCTATTGATTCCTTATGGCAAGTGATTTCTGTAAAGTTATGAACATTAGTGTAATTAGGGTCTTTTACTGGTAAAAAAAAAATCCCAACTACAAGAAAACTTAGTATAATATATTTATATACATATTTGTGTATTTCATAAACGGTTCACTGTAACATGCAAATTCCTTGGCTCTCAACACAGCTCTACACAGATGGTGAACTTTAGTCAGCTAAATAAGTGGAACATTTCACTTCAGACTTTTCCTTTTATCTTCCACCTTTCTCTGCTGTTTCCCTCCCATCTTTTCTGCCAGCTACTCCACAAAGAAGCCTGGGAATGACTATGAGGGAGTCTCCTCATATCGCTTAATATTACTTCTGTGAAGACAGTCTGAATTCAAAGGCTCTGTGTGAGAGACTGGGAAGATCTTCATTTCTCCCTTGGCAGCACTTTTACGCTGATAAATAAATAGCAGTTTGCTCTGCATGTTTCAGTTAGGAGAGAAGATCTGCACAGGCTGACAGCATTAACAACCTCCTCCTAGAGTAGATGAAACCCCTTTCAGGTCATTTAGGACATCACATACGCAAGCTATACATAGCCTGCGTTGACTTTTAAACTAGGTCCATGCAACTCATTTCCAATATGAACACCATAATCCCTCGGCTGTGCCAAAGCACTGCAACCATGTGCTCATTGTGCAAAGATTCAATCAGTGGCTTCATAGATGCTCGAGGCTGGAACGGGGACACCATAGTAGATTAATTGAGTCAGTGAATTTAAGGCCAGGGAGGCGATAAAAATACATTTAATGTGGTGGTCCACCTATCAGATTATCCACAGTAACCTGGCTATAGACTCCAATAATTTTTGTTTGATAAAGCCATAATTTTGTATTGGCTAAAATATATCTTTGACGTTTTTATAGCACCTTGAAAAGTTCCACAAGTGAATATTTCATTGCTTTCCTTGTAATTTGTGACAACGTTTAATCACTTCCATTGTCATATTTCTATCTGTAACTTTTAGGGCCCCCACTCCCATTATGCTTTCCTCTGATTAAAGTCCCATTGTATGCTGGGTCTTTCCTCCTTGAGAACCTCTTCACAGACTTTGATTGCATCACTGCTCAATTATCTTTCTGATAAACTCTATGGACTGAACAATTTTGACTGAGATTGAGTTTCTCATTGAAATTTTCTTTCCAGTTTTCCAAAATTTCTTTAAATATGGGGTCACTAGGAATGTATGTATGAAATATTCCAGCACTGGTCTCAACAATACTTGTATAAAATTTGCTTGCTGCTGTAATGGGTTTATGTGGCAAGGTTTTGGTAGTGGGGGGGCCACAGGGGTGGCTTCTTTAAAAGTTGCTAGAAGCTTCCCCTGTGTTCGTT
>JAVKLA010000017.1:23911331-24008651 GCA_034782735.1 Sagittarius serpentarius
GCCCGGGAAGAAGTGGGGGTGAGGGGAAGGTGTTTTAAGATTTGGTTTTTATTTCTCATTACCTACTCTGGTTTGATCGGTAATAAATTAAGTTCATTTTTCCCCAAATCGAGTCTGGTTTGCCTATGACAGTAACTGGTTAAGTGATCTCTCCCTATCCTTATCTTAATCCACAAGTCTTTCATTATATTCTCCCTCTCCTATTTAATCAAAGAGGGGGAGTGAGAGAGCGGCTTTGGTGGGCACCTGGCGTCCAGCCAGGGTCAGCCCTCCACAGCTGCTTAACACCTTTCTATTCATATTTCGAGTTTGTCCTTATCCAGTAGTGTCTTCTTGGGAGTTGGTGTGAAGTAGCTCCTTTTCTGAGACATTGCTTTCAAGAAGAGAGTGCCTGACTCTGATCCTAGGTCAGACCTTTGACCCTAGGGGGACATTTTTACATTTACATATATTAAATTGGAGGCATGGAGTTAATCTTTGTGTGAAAGGTCTGTGGAAAAAGGGGGACTGACTTAATGAGAGTTTTGTTGACCTAACCCTACACAGAAACCATTCACTTCACCTGTCAGACAAAATTGGAGACTTACCTGGTTTCTACTAATGGAAAAAAAAATTACTCTCTGTTGCACACAAAATTTTAAATAGAGACAGGCACAGGCTATAAGCTGGTATTTATATTGGGATGCAAACCTTTGTATGGCCTGAACTAATGGGTGGAGAAGTTACTTGGAGACATTTGATGGCCAGTCCCTTTGCATTAAGACTTCTTGAACTGCCACACAGCTGAAGGTGAAAGTCTATGAGATAAATATGTCTCCAAAAGTGCTATTAGCCTGAGTGAGACATCTGGTTGTTTCCTCCGACCTGAAGAGAGCTTGATATTAGTAAGCAATTTCTGTTCAGCAAAATAAATTTTTCTCATTGCATTTTTTTCTTCTTCTTTTTACAACAGCCTTGGGTACATTTTCCTGTTGCTTTGGCAAATGGGTCAAACTCCTTTTCTTTTACTCCCCTGATTTCAATACCCTGATTACTGCCAGTTATTCGGTAGCACAGCATGTGTAATGTTTTATTCTGTATACTTTGTTGAGCATGGATGTTGGATTTTGGCTTTTGGCTGGGACTGACCAGGAGAAGGAAAGGAAGGAAGGTCTGTCTAGTCCATGACGAAAAGATGAAATTTCCAGATGTTGAGGGGTCTGTTTGAAAATATGCTTACTCCTATGTGTGAAATACCTTAATTTAAAACCAAAGTCAAAAAAGAAAGTTAACAGACCAGTTTCTTTTATAATGTCCTTTTCAATATTGCAATTTTTAATCTTTCTTTTCTTCTTTCTCTAGCTCAAGTTAATCCCACAGATGGTCAGGGGAATGGGAGATTCATAGCAAGATCTATTGATCCTTTCATTCGCTTTGTTGCAAAGGAGTGCACAGTGAGCTAGGTGGTAACCCTAATTCCTGCCCTCTCCTGTCCATTGTCCTCAGGAAAGTCCTCCATTTCATACTTCCCAATCAGATGTGGTATTTCCTGGCTTTTGGATCATTGCCTCTGTCATTGTACAGGATAGGCATTCACTGGAACAAATAAATACTCCCTGATTGAAAAGATGGCTGTCCCTGCTTCATTATCACCAAAATTCATTATCACCACATGCTGAAATTAGATAAAAAGTGATAAAGGTTGCAGAAGGAGACACGTGGCCTGGTTCATGCAGCTACATAATGCCCAGGAATGTGACTTTCCACCAGCCTCTCTTCTATCTCCTTGCTTTTAGGCTCCATCAGGATACATCTGAGCCATTTCACCTCAGAGCTCCTGTTTTAATTACTCCTATTCTTCTTTTCCACCAGACCTCTAGCTGCTTGTCTGATCTTAACTCCCCTCAACTTACCCTCTTCATGTCTTGTATGACAGAAGTAAGTATTTTTTCTGGGCTCTGTACTTACAAGGGGCTGAAGCATTTTGATGACACTTCAAGAGAAATTCAGCTTGAAGGGAGTGTGTGGTGTGGAAAAAAAATCAGACAAACCTTCAGAGAGAGACAAATGAACACAGAGTCCTATGATGAAAAATATCATACAGCATTAAGGCAGGCAGAACAACTCTAAAAACCTGAACTTAAAATCTGCTTTATAGGTCTTACAGAAGATAAGGTACATCTGATCTTCAGGAAATGCTGAACCCCTTCTTTACCGTCTCCTCTACTATTGCAAGCAAGATGCTCAAAAGCCCACAACAGGTCCCCTTCTGCGTACCTTCTTGGCCAGCCTAAAGTCAAATCTAGTTGTAGAAAGCTAAGAAACACTCAAAACTCATGAACAAAAAAACCAAGACACTATCCTGTCCAAGGTGGATCTTCAAATGGCAAAAGTCACCAAGTCCACGAAAACTGCCGTTAAGCCAGTCTGGGGCTAATCTACTTTAGGTGCTTTGAGAGAGACTCTGGTGATGGGCACCAGTATAACGCCCTAAAATTGATAGCCTAGATTTTTATAAATGATGAGAGTTGCACACTGCCCTAAGGTTAGCAGAAGTGCGACGTGCTTAGTTTTATTTATGTTGTGTTTCTTTTCATTTCTTTTCCAACAGTGAATGCTGTTTAAATTACAGAAGAATCTTCCACCAGTCCTGATAATAGGGGTGGGGGATAAACCTGGCTTGTAGCTCTGAGTAATATATACCCCTCACCCCAACACCGCAAGATATTAGCTCAAGGCTTGTCAGCCTCTTGGGTTTTAATTAATGAAGTTCCTGTTAAGGACATTTTTTTCATCACTTGCTCTATTCCAACACATTTCTTTCATTTGAAACCTGAGCGCTCTGCCAAGCAGGCCCACAATGTCAGAAGGGGAGGGAGAGCCTGTCTAAACTACAGTCGTCTCTCTGTTCTACTTGATTCAATTTAGTAGAATTTCACTTTGTCGAATGACAAGATGCTGTATTTTGACAGTTGCCTATTTATGCTAAAGAGAAGGCATAATAAAATCAGTTTGGTGTCTGGCTTGCTCTATCTGTAGCTTTTACTTAAGAATCTGATGATCTTTTTATTTTGTTTGACTGACATTACTGTTTAGTTACTGATTTGTTGTGTTGGACTGTTTTCCTGTGGTTTTTTGTTTGTTTATTTGTTTTTGTGGTTTTTTTTTTTTTGTTAAATAAAAGCTTTCCCAAGAAACTGGCATTCTCTTCCTCAAACACACCCTTCCTCAGCTGCAAATCTAAAAAAGGAGACAGCATTGTTAAAAGGAAGGAATTTCTTGTATATTTTTTTTCCTTTAAAAGTTACTGGAAAAAGTTAAACGTAACAACCGAACAAAAAACTGCTACAGTTTTAAAGTAACAAATGCTGAGGCTGTGAGTAAGAGGCATTATGTTACTGAGGCAAAACTCCCTCCTGGCTTTGGTATGAAGTTTATCTGACGATGGGCTGATGGATCATATGTTGGTATGTTTGTACGTTCTTATGTTGGGCTCCCCACCATAACGTGTGACGCCTTCCAGTAGCCCATTGAGAGACTTGACTGGTATTTGTCATCTGCTGTCTGCTCTTTTTTGTACTTTCCCCAGGAGACCAGTGTGTGCAATAGGGGATTTTGCTTTCCCAAGGAATATTTTTAAGTGCTTGCTGATTGTCCTGTGCTAGAGGAGGCAACTCAGAGGTAGACACCTTGCATTTCAGCGGAAGACGGTGAGTTTTGTGGTGTTTATTAATTCCTGGGGAATTTAATTCTACAACTGAACCCAGGCATTGAGAAATCTTTGTCCTTACCCTTATTGTGGAAAATTCATTTGAGCCAGAAAAGTTTTTTTGTTTCGTCTTGATCTTCATCCTGGAGCTTATTTGGATAGGGAACGCTAAGAACACTAAAGCCCTGCATTGCAGCAAGTCACACCTGACATGGTGCATTAACAGCAACAATTTTCTTTCCTCCCCAGGTCAGTATTTCTGGCAGAAAGGAGACACAGCCTTTGATCCAAGCCCCAGAATGTAACACTCCACATTTAGCCTCATCACAGCATTTGCAATCCCAACCCATTTTGTGAGCTGAACCAAAGAGCATTTGTGTCAGAGCATTTCTGTGATCATCTCTACCTGAAGGCAGGAGGATTTTGAGAAGGAAGAATTAACAACTCCGGTCCTGGGCTCATCTCAAAGCAAGACTTGCCTGCTAAAATAATGGTTTCCACAGGGTAGAACCCAGAAAGATGGACCACTGAGGAGCTATGCTACTCTCTGCTTACATTTCTTACCCAGACATTCAGAGCATAGACCTGTGCCCTGAGGCTCTAGTAGGCACCTACTACTCAGCCTAAGGGCCCTGGCTCTAGTCTTAGTTGCCCCGGTCTAAATCAAGATTTGTCCTGTACAGATCCAGAAAGATTTTAAGGCATTTCTGCAATCCCATCTCTGTGTTCTTCATGCCCTAGGTGGTCTTGGATGGTGACCTTTCCTCTGGGGTTTTCTGAAGAACCAGTCCTTGTGTTGGTGCACATCAAAAAAACATAATAGAAAACCGGCACTTAAACCCTCTGGTCAGTAACATGCTTTATTTCAAAAAAATAAAGCTGCGTTTTATGATCTGTATATTAGATCCACTGCAAAACTGGATTTTGGTACCTTCTGAACAAAGTAGATCGTCAAGGTCCTAATTAATTATGATCACCACAAATCCCTTTTCATGCCTGGGCACCCCGTTATGCCAGTTATCATCACAAGGTTTTCTTTCAAGCTGAGTACTTAACTGTAGCCCTGTCACCTGGAAGGAGGAAAAGCACTGATTTCCAGCCTGTTTTCATGCCAGCCATGAGGAGGTCCTACCCTCCATCTCTGGCTCCAGCCTTGGTCCTGGAGCTGGGCTCTGCCCCGAGCTCTCCCTCAGCAGCATGGCAGCCAGGCACACCTCTGCACCATGCGTCGGTGTTAAAGCCTTTAACAGGATGGCAGTTGTTACAAACTGTAATGGGAGCCTATAATTACAGGAATGTATCATCTATCTTTATTGAGGCCTGCATTAGAATCTCCTTAAAATTTGTGGCAAGATGTCATTTGTGTAGTTTGCTTTTTCTTACGTGCATGTTGGCCAAGAATTACAAGCATAAAGTAATTTCAAGCTCTGACTTCATACTGAGCCATCTCAGGGATGTCAGACTGGAGACATCACCTGGATAACCTAATCTACTCCTCTGTGAGTAAAGATGTAAGAGATGCTAAGCCTGGGAGGCCCCCTAAGGGCATTTTCTATGCACAAATCCAAACATCACTGGCTACATTCCCCAACAGTCAGCTCAAGAAGGCAAAACAACCTCAAGACCGTAGTATTGCACAGGATGAGCCCAGGAGAGACTCAAGTCATCACCAATGGTTTGGGCACCTTCAATTGCAGGAGACTGGCCAGGTGCAAATGTCCAAGGAGTCTAGCCATTACACAAAATTATTGCAAATCTGATATGGAGAAAATTTTCCTGGCCCTGTAACTGACATGTGGTTTAAACCTGAGCGCAGGAGCAAAGACAAATCAAGAGGGAAGCAACAGTGCACCTGACCTCATGTCCCATGTCAGACTGCTGCCAGTCTCCGATGAATCTGAGAAAAATAGGGAAAAAATAAACACCAAAAATCAGCAGCCAAGTTATTCATCAAAGGTGGGAAAAAAAATCTTCCTGGCCTCTCTAGGCATTCAGTGGAAACCCTGAAGCATGGAATTAATTAAATACAAAGAAACATAATTAATTTAATTAAATGCAGTCCTTTTAAAAAGGGCTGCTCTGATTAATGCCTGCTCCTGCAAAAGCTTATGAATATATTTAGCCCCATTCCCAAAGACAACATTTGCAGGATCTTGATTAGAGCACCTAAAAGCTCACTAATGTGAGTGCAAGTGAATACCTTGCACTTAAGGTGTGAAAGCAGACACAAGAAATGCCATTTTAAACAACACACTCAGAAAAGAGATCAAAACATCCCTTGCTTTAATATCTTCTGGGGCCAAGAGGCACCATTCAGATCACCTAGACTGACACTCTGCATAATGCCAACCACAAAACCTCACTGTGCTATTCTCACATGAGGTCCACCAGACTCTGATCCTGCCATCCATTTCCATAGCATAAGGTTTGGAGCGTTTGGGATTTTTTTTATTGATACATCGGTTTCACCCTCTGATAGTGTTTGGCAGTGGTTGAGCTCAAATTTATTAAGTCAAACCTTTTCCCAATTAAGTGGCAGACCTTATCATATCATTGGTCTTAATCAGTTCCCACACAAGAAAACCCATTAAATAAAACATCCCAGCTGAAAACTTCGGAAATGAGTCTCAGTCTCAGTCACCCCCAACAGAGTTTGGGAAACTAAGGCTCAGAGACTGACAGTTTGTTACCATTGAGTGGTCACGTATTCCAGGATTTAGTAGATCTGCTGTATTTCCTAACCTTCAAAATCTGTTGGAAATGGCTGTGCTGTTTTTTTGGGGTGTCCCGGGGCCCCCCCCCCCCCCCCCGCCAGATGTCTTATAGGAATGTTTTCCTAAAAGTCTGGAAGTCTTACTTGGAGAGATATATTAAGTTTTATGGAAGAGTGACCAGCTTGTCACTTGTCTTGTATATTTTAATATATATTTTAGTCCTTAATATTACTAGGTTATCATCTCCTCAACCCAGCTGACGTGCATCATCTGCAACTGTCAGAAGTTACAGTCCTCTGCATCATCAGTTACAGGGCCAGGAAAATTTTCACGGTATCAGATTTGCCCATGAATTTTGTGTTGTTGCAAACAGTGAATATTACTGGAGCAGAATTCATAGCATTTCCCCAGCTAACCACTCTTAACACTATGAATACTTTGATTCCTTATGAATGGGATTAATAAAGGTTTTAAGAATGAGCATTGTGATTCTATAGAAATATTGCCAGTTTTCCAGTGAGTTTACTCCTTTGTGAGAGACACTATAAATATGAAGAGACTTGTTATTTTTAATTCAAGCTCATCTTTTTGGTGTTAATTCATCTTTTTTTTCTTAGTCACAAGTAAAGCAAATGTTAGTATCCTCTATCTCCAGATAGGAAGCAGATGCAAGAGATCTTAGCTGTTCTTCGCAAGGCCTGTTATGAGTTTTGGCTCAAATGTCAACACGAGTCAACATTTTACTTTTAGTGACAGGTTGGTTTAGTTTCCTATTTAGTACTGGTTGAAACACTGAAAATCCCCCTTAGAGACAAAACACTGACTCCTTAACAGAAAATTGTTCTAAAAGCCTTAGTGAAATTTTCCAAAGTATTTTGTGTGTTTTTCTCCCCATTTCCTTGAAATTGCAGTGAGAAGGAATTTTATCATCAAAGTGAGCAGTACTGGCAAGGCATGAATGAACACAAACCAAAGAGGCTCCCGATTGCGTCTGTCTTTGATGAGATCCATACACTGCACCTATGTGCTCCATCTGCGGGGAGATGCCAGCTGTCATGCTAGTGTTTCATCTGCAAATTTCAGATCCCCTCCAGACCTTGAAGAAGTGGCGAGAACTTGCCCAGATTTCATACAGTTCATTGGGTCACTTTTATGAAATCCTTCAATCTTTTCTGTTTTGCTAAAGGGTTGGGTTTTTTTTCTTTTTTTTTTTCCTAGCTGGCCATGTAAGCAGCCGTTGGGTTGTAGGAGGACTAACTTCCACATGGGTACTTGAACAGCCGGGCACCCTGGGCCCTTGTAACTTGAGCTAGACAGATACAACTCCTTTGTGAAAAAACTCAAAAGTTGCCTGCAAAACTGCAGGCAAACAGTTAGGAAACTTGCCAGAGGAACAGCAAGGTGCGGGTTCAAATCCTGGCTGTGAACTGGGCAGAGCATGGATTTCAACACGGCTTTTGCATAACTCAAGCAGTAGCTGTGAGCACTGGACAGACATAAGTTGCCCTCACCTATTTGTCATCAAAAGGGACACACATTTGCAAAGCACTTCCATTTTTGAAGAGGCAGGATTTGCTGATGGAAAAGATACTTCTTGAAAATGGATCAACCAAAATCCTTGTTGATCAATCAAAATCCTTGTTGATCAATCAAATTCTCGACATGACCTCTGCTTGGCAGTGGGGCAAGGAGTGACTCCTTTATTCAGCCTACTTTGTGCTTGTCCCACCTGAATTAAGGTGGTACCAACTCCAGGTGCTACGTCCGGGTACCAAACGTAACACACCAGCAACAGGCTATAGCAACACCCAACTGGACCATCATAACCTTGCTTAGACCTTCAGGTTTGCAGGGCACTGTGTGTAGTTACAACTGAGGTGCAGAAAAACGTAGACTATTGTCAAGTGGACTCAGATGTACAAACACCACAACAACACAAATTAACCTCAGGTATAAGCTAAAGCAAATTCCCTCTGCCCACTCTCCTCCTGAGCTAGATTCATTATCTGTCAAGACCCTGATGCCAAAGGCAATTTTTTGCATATCTTCCTCTATCTTGTTTCACTTTCCACTCCCTCCAAATGAGTATCAAATACTGAACCGTGCTGTTCTTAATTCAGGCATACCTGGGGGCTTCTTTCTCTTTCATTTTTTCCAAAACGAACTGGCAAATGGCACCAAAGTATTACTTGACTTTGACTTCCACAGTCAGCCCTTCCTGCCCACAGGTGACAATAAGGAAGGGAATTTTGTGGGGACAACCTGAGCTGAGGATACTCTGCTAACGTTGATGGGGAAGGAGACACAACTGCGCCAAGTGCCCTTTTAGACACTGCAGGGTGCTCCTGCAAAAGATTCTGACATCATTTGCCTGCCTGAAGTGTTCAAAGCTTCAATGACCCTGAGACCAGAGACAGGCTTAAAAGAAAAGAAAAATCATTTTCCTTCTAGCTGTCAAAATCCTGTATAAATGATCAGGTTGCAGGAAAAGGATCCTGTTACTCTACTGAATTTGATCACTGCTTCATATGCTTTTTCCAAAACTCCAAGCTTTAAGTGAATTCTCCTCCCCTGGTTTAAAAACAAAGCAAAGCAAAAAGCTTGACATAGATGTGACACTGGGCAATCATTTCACAAAATATTACAAGGAGTGTGATGTACTTTTTCATATAAACTCTGAAAATGTCACGTTGATATCCAGACTTTGCCAACAGGATGGCAAGAACTTAATTTTGAACTCTAATCTCTAATCTAATGTGATCACAACAAACAGCAGACTGGTGAACTCACTGAATTTATTTGCCTTCACTATATGTTTAGAGATTTGTCTACACAGGGAAGCTGCTATGAAGTAAACTCAGGTGTGAGTTTACAGCACACACTTTCTTTTGCACTGCCATCTTATCCAAACACACTTTCTACAAGTAAGCGTGAACTGGGTTGTTTTACTGTACTTCGGGGCATTGGGAAGAGATTTTCAAATCCCCAAAGGCTTTGAATAGCCGTATTATTTGCCCATGTGAGCTGCCTAAGAATTAGGCACTTCACTGCTATTTATGCCAATGAAAATCTGTTCCAAAATCTCAGCTGTATTCCTGTCTGATTTAGTGCTTTTTGAAGACAATGTAAACATGGGATAAATTGAATAAATAACATAGGACTGCAGTAAAGACTGTACTGGCATTAGAAAGTTGACATCCTTATCCATATGAATAAGAATCAGATTTGTCATTGAACTGGCTGTGATGAAAATGCAAGAAAGCTTTTGAGAATATTTGGAAGCTTTTCCCTCACTAATATATAGAAAGCAGATACTGGTTCCCAAATAATTACTGAGGCAAGAGGTATATTTCAACTGGAAAGCACAAAGCATCTGACTGCAAATATGGTACGTGGGAAGAATGACTCACACACAAAAGTGGTTGATGCAAAATGGAATTATTTACTCTTGAAAGTGTCTGTTTATGGGATGACTTGAACGAAATACTGAAACTAAGGATGATAGTACATTTACACTAAGCAAGACTTGCAAGGACAGATGTTTGAAGGAAGAGGGAACGTATTACATAGGGGAGGGAATGAGTTATATTACTGCTAGAACATGGACTTGGAAGTCCAGAAAACAAATTATGATTCTGTTTGCTAAGGCTTTGCACTGCTAAGACTGTATGTATCTGTCTTTTGGATAAAAAGATTTTTTGCTATACCTCAATTCCCCACTCTAGCAGGTCAGAAATATAATAATTCTCTGTTTTTTAGGGTCATTGTGAGGATTAATCCATTGATTTCTGTAAGCACATCCTGAATTCCTCAGATGATGTCAGCATCAGAATTGAAGGAGGCATTGTTTTAGGGAGAGAATAAATAGTCAGGAAGGATTTTGATTCAAAGGAGCTGGAGGCAAATAGTATGAGCATCCTTAAGCAAAATTTAGATGACTTCACTGCTGACGATAAGGGAGTATTCAACAGTTTTACTCTTGAGAGCAATCAGTATGTTAGAGGAAGACAGGACTTTTTTTATTAACCAGAAAACTTTGCTGGGTCAGTATTAGAAATGACAGTTAATTTTTTAAGCATTTACATTAAAAAAAACCCAAAAACGGGTTGCCCCTCTCTAGCATAAAATGTTCAAAGTATTACAGAGATGACAGGATCAGCACTGAGATAGTGCAGGCCCAAAGCACCTAGCTCCTGGTCCTGGTCCTACACAACCTTGTATCCAGCCTGAATACACAGTTTCTGTATGACTTACAGTGGAAACCAGCTTTCAAAATCATCTTTCCTTCTTACAGTTGGTGGAGAAGGTATTTAATTTACTGCAAAGGTTTCACAAAAGGATAAGCCTTAAGAGGCAATACAGAAGCTAAAGGCAAAGGGTCTGAGATGATATTTCAAATTACAGCATCTTTCATCCCTGACTATTGTTGGATGTCATTCTCTTTCTCAGTCCCCCTTGTATCTGTTAAAGTACTAAACTAATCAAAATAGTAAATATTAATAAGTCACAGGGCCTGCCATATCTTAAAGAGATTCAGCACCAGGGAAAAATTTATTTCTATGATAAAATATTGCATGACTAGCAAAAGCATTACAGAGCAACTTTAAGTTCTTTCAGAGCATTCATCTAGGTCTGCTTCAGAGAGACAGTAGTGTACATAGCGATCAGTGCTGTAAACCATGTCTCTCAGCTTCTAGTTGGGGTTTCAGCTGCACAGGTATTATACAGGTAAGTTTGTCCTACATAAGTGACATGTTGTATAGAGGTATTGTCCTTCAATGCTTCCTGTATAATCAATAAAAAAGACACAATCTTTTGACCTCATTAGGGAACCTAATCTACCTGCCTACATACCTTACCTTTGCAGGCTTTAGAGTCAGGTGAGATAGTCTGGGCCCATGTGCATTGGTTTAATGAAACTCTTAAAAAGCTCTGTCTATTCTTATAGGGCCTGATCTAGTGACCAATAAAGTCAGTGGAAAATATACCTACACTGACTTAAAAGAACAATCAAAAAGCCAGTAGTACCTACAGCTAATACCTAGAGGTAAAACCAAGAGCATCAAAGTGGTGGTTATGAAAAACTGAGACACCACCCCTATGGTCTAGGGAGCTACTCTAGGTGAGGTTCGTTTTGGGGTAGTACGTTCTGAAGGATTTCTTTCTTTTGAAATGTTGTTTCAGTGCTTTCTGCTCTGTCCTGAAGGATATAGGGGATTCCTGCAACATGCTGTGAGTACAGCCAAGGAATATTTTGGTTTATCCTGCTGTCTTGTTGTACGTGCCCCAAAGATGAGGTTTTTCAATCCAAAACAGTGAATGGAAAAAAGTTCTGCAAATGTGGGCAAAAAAAATCACCCTCATCTTTATTTTTTGAGATGATGTGTCATAGTCTTTCTAGTTAAAGTGCTTTCACTAGCAATCTACTAAGGAAAATATGAAATTGGGATATTAAAAAGTGGAAATTAGACATTTGCCTTTTTAGATACATAATAAATAGTCAAACTTAATTAGTTTCAAAATAAATGCTAAGTATAATCTACCAGTACTGCATCCAAAATGAAAAGAAACCACAGAAAAGGTCTGCAAAGCAATGTGTTTGGCATCTGCTCTGCTTCTTGGAGTCACTCTTCATAATTGTTCAGGGCAGGATTTTCTATGACATCTCTTTTTGTTTGCACAGTAATCAGTCACTCAAATACGCAATCAGTCCTCAAGAAAAGAGGAATTTAATTTACGCTGTGAACTCCAGATCACATGGGGAAGAACCATATTCAGTTCATCCAAGGAACATGGTTAGATACCAATGTTAAGCTAAGGCATATATATATTTATCCAGTACAAAAGTCACGTCCTGTTTAATATTATAAAAATGCATAGCCTTTTGCATTCTGTACTTCTGCCAAGGTCTACAAAAACCCTAGGGTACTATGCCTACAGATAGACCATGGCTTTGTCCTGGCTTATGGCCTGCATCTTCTGTCTTTGTACTTATTATATTGACTTTGTTGCTATAGTACAATAAAATATTACGATATTCTCTGTTGTAATACTGTTAAGTTCCATTTTCAAGAAGGAAAACTGAAGAACTAAGCAATGTAGCCTAAGACACAAACAGTATTATCAAGGAGCTGAAGCTAACCCACTCTTCTGCAATTGGAATTTTTTAATGGAAAAACTATCTTCAAGTGGAAAGAAATACAGAAGTCCTTAGTCTTCATATAAAATTATTATTCAGGATAGTGGGGATTTTAAGGAATAAGGATCAGCTTCTGCTATCCTACTCATGTTATTTTATGCCCTACCTGATGTCTTACTGTCCCAAGAATAAGGAACTACATAGTGTGGCTATATGAATGCCTGCATATAGAAGAAATTTTTGAATCAAAGATACTTAAAAGAACAATACAATAACTCAGAGTATAAGCAATTAAAAATTAAGGAAGATTATTGTGGAAAATGGAGTATTTTAATCAAAGTCACACATTAGTAATAGAAACAAGGATGTTCTTACAACTCTACCCATACAAGAAACAAGGATGTTCTTACAACTCTACCCATACATATAGTGCTCTAGTTAACATGCTACACCCTCTCCCCGACTCAAAATTGTAAAAGAAAAGGATGGAGGTAGTCTTGAAAGGTCATATAGTCTATTGTGGGAAACCAGCCTTAGGTAAGTGATAGCTATATTATTCCAAACAAACGCTTGTTTTACCTGTTCTCAAACACCTCCTGTGTTGGAGATTCCACAGCCTTGCAAAGCAATCCATCTCAGTACTTAATTACATTTATGTTTACATTTTTCCCCACAGGCTATCCTAAATCTTTCTTGCTGCCATTCAAACCTATTACTTCTTGTTCTACCTGCACTAGACGATGAGGATAGTTTACCCCCTTCCTCTTTACTGCTAATTTCACGTATCTGAAGACTATTATCACATCTCCCTGCAATCTTCTCTAAAGAAGAGACTAAATAATCCCAATTCCTTCAATTTGCAGGTCATGTTTTCTAGATTTCTTACCATTCTTGTTGAACTTTTGTGTGTCTTCTGCCATTGTCCTACATATTTCTCGAACTGAACACAGTAATGCAATTTAAATTTAGCCAAACCAAGCAAAGCAGAAGGATTACATCACAAGTTTTATTAATAATATTCCCTATTGTCCGTGTCAAATAACATCCTATTTTCTACCAGCCATTTCTTTATTTTGTGAAAATGAGTTTAATTCTACTCTGGTCCCCAAATATAGTTTCAGAATTCACTTTTGGATGCCTGCATAAATCATGGTCTGCGTATTTAATGAGCTTTTTCTCTCCTCTATCACCAATTCATTCATGAGGACATTGAATGTTACCACAGAAGACTACTACAAAACTCTGCTCATGACATATTTCCTGGTAGAGAGTGTAGTATTGGCAACCATTAGTTTCTCAGCAATTTTTTTTCCCCATGTATTATTACTTTGACTTGTGCCTAAGAATGCTCTTTAAAATGATATCAAAAGCTTATTAGAGGCAAGATAAAACATCTATGCTTCTCCCTTATCCAAAAGGCCTGTTGCTGTGCCAGCAAAAAAGTTTAGTTTGGTTTGGCAAGATTTCTTCTAAAAAAATCCACAACAGCAACTTTTCTTCTTGTGCTGTTTTGCAGGCACTGTAATTCTCACTTATCAACTCCAGACCATAGAGTCACCTGGCTTTAGGATTTTGATGCAAAACCTAAACCCCTTGTTTTGCAGAACAACTTCCTGAAGTGCAATGTTTCTTTGCTTCCTGTCCCCCAAACTATCCACCTTGACTGTAACCATGTAAGCAGACTGGAAGCCTGTTATACATCTCCGTATTTGTCTAAAGATGATAATACGCATGTTGTTTCAATACCAACTGCAGCCCAACCTTTGGCTCCCAAATGTAGGATTAAAGAAAAAAAAAAAAAAGGTTTTTTTAAGGTATTTTCTGCTTCTCAAGCTAGACCTTGGTTATGTAGGGTTGGAAGTAGCAGCTGTGCTACTGTCACCCCAGCAGCTGATGTGGATCACGCCCCAGGTTGGGTACTGCTAACAAGGGGGCTACTGTCCCTGCTCCCACCCCAGGAGCACCAGCTGCGGGCCTTTCTGCACTGGCCTCTGCAGGCAGATCTGCAGTTGCTCAGCTGGACGTGAGCCAGCTCTGATTTGAAAGCTGAGTAGCTTCATTAGCGCAGTGCTGTGCCTAAACAGATCCGTAAGGCCTGCTGAAAGCGCTGGGCTGCTCTCCCTGAGCCGCTTGTCGCTTTTGGATGAGAGCTGCTTCATCTGCAGCCGTGCTGTAGTCCAGATGATGCGAGTGTAGGTCTGCTGTCTGTGAAAGGCCGTGCTAACAAATTCACTTTGTAATGCACGTTCAAGCACTGGCTGCACTTTCTTTCTGGAGAGAAAAAGAATCTGTATCCATTATTTCAGTGTATGTAACAGGACTATTTAAAGCACTTTTCAAATGTTATTCTTTCATGTCCCTAAATGTCCTTTTAGGCAACCCACCAAGTGTTACTCTCTCTTTTTTTTCCTAATAGATTAAGACAGTGAGAGAAAATGGGTCTTGCATTGTAGGGTGGTTTCCAGCCCCGGTCTCTAGTTAGTGGCCGTACAACATGCAACTGCTGGATTATGAGAGAGATTCAGCTGTGGGGATACTCCTATGTGGTTCCCAGGAGAATGAGAAAGCAGAGGAGGACAGCTCAACTAGCCTGCAGATATGTGCAAACCGAGATATCCTTGGATTTGACCTTTATTTAATGAACACGCCCTGAAAGTCGATGTTACCCACCACAAACCCAGCACAATAAGCCACTCCTTTCCAAACATCTTGACCCAAAATCCCCAAAGAGCCACCAGATACTTATCGCATACTTTAGAAAGCAGAAAGTACTCTCCAAAAGTCCTTAGGAGGAAGAGAAGCCAATGGCTCCCAGATGTGCCATTGCTTCCCTGCAGAATAACCTCAACTGGGTGCTCAGCTGGCTCTGGGGTAACCCAACAGACTTGGCTTCAGCTCATCTGCTTCTCGCCAGATCCCTAATTTTGGGCCTCTAGGCATCAGTGTAGCAAGGCAGCTGGCTGCCGTAGTCAAGGTAGAGGATCCACACCTGGAGAGCTGGCAAGATGTATGTAATTCAGGAGGCTACATGGCCACCAAGACAACGTACCATGTGTCCCCTGGCTCAGCATCAGTACTGAAAGTAACTTCCAGTCTTTGTATTTCACATTCTCAAGTAATATTTTGCTGCTTGACTTGCCACCAAAGCCCAGGAACAGGAGGGTGAAAGATTTCTCTCTGCCATGTAATGGCTAAAGAAGTGCGTCTGCCTTAAACCCCTTATTAGTAACCCTGGGACACCTCCTGTTTAATTCTCAGAATGTAAAAAACAGAGAAGATTTAGTTCACAGGACGTTTACAAAAAAGCACAGACTATACAAATAAGAATCTTGCAGCAACTGCAAGTACAGGCAAGTTCCAGAAAGTGAAAAAATAGTCTGATGCATGTCATCTTGTGGTTTTTTGCTAGATTAATGAAAAGCCCACACAGCATAATTATGTTTACAATAAGCTTACAGGAGTTTTCCCACAAGGTAGAGGAGAGTCATAGAGAGATCAGGTTAAACCAATTATTTAACCTTTACAGAGCTAAACTTGCAAGTGTTTCAGAGGGAGGGAAAATGGACTATTTTATTGGTTGCTTATGACCATGTATTAAAATAGTGGTCTCCTTTTTTATTCCATCACATTGCAAGAGCATATCCTGGCAGATCCAATTCAGATGACCGGCAAACAAATTGCTGGATGTCTAGATGACTTAAATATTCCACTGCTAGCACAAGTTTGCTTTTTACTACCATGAATGAGTCTCCTCACAAATAACCTAACATGTCTGGTAAGGCTCTTCACAGAACGTGGCATCCAGATTGAGGGGTTTTAATGACAGAGTGAACAAATAAATCATCGAGCTTGACTGGGAGTTGTTGCATTCCCTAAAATCAAGATTTCCTTTTCTGGAGCTGGTCTTTTGGGCTTGAAACAAGTGGGCAACAGTGGAAAGCACTGAAAAGAAAACAATATAGTATCATTTATCAGGCCTTTTGCAATGTCAGCTCTCCATTGTTCTTGCTTAAAAAAAATACATACTTCTTGGCTTTCCTAATTCATCAGAGAGACATGCAGTTGTTCTGGTTTAGACATTAACATTTGTTTTGTTTATTCCAGTTCCAGTGGGCAAAAATCAAGTAAACCTGATTAATTCAATGGTCTACCTACAGTTTTTCCAAAGGATATGGCAAGCTATGATAGAGTAGAGCTTGAGAAACACAGATATAACACCCTAGGGGCTAAATTCTATGGATGCTGTTGACAGAGCATCTGTCTAAATGATCTTCCAGCTAGTACTCAGGAAAATCAATTTTTTTTTTTGTTTTGCTGACAATTTGAAAATGTAGGGGAAAAAAACCACTACTGCTTAAAATTCAAACACTTTGGCAAACTGCACCTTGGGGAAAATATTCAGAACACTTTGTGTGTTTAATCAGGATTTGAGAGATTCTTATTTTTCACTGAGATAGAAAAAAAAGGGATTTTGTAACAAATTGTCATTTCTGTCAAAAAATACCAAACGATTTCAATAAAAAAATGCTGTCTGAACCCCACCCAATTACCAGTTATAAAAATGGCAGACAACACCATGCTTTACACATCAAATAATAATTAGCTGGCATATGAGAAGAATGTAAATTAAAGTAATATCCGAATGGTCAACCTGGGCCTCTCCAGCTACTTGCTCCAAAGCCGTTCCCATGTGACTCCCATGCTGGCATTGCCCACAGGTTGGGACCCACTGGGAAAGTCACCCCTCTGGCTGCTGAGGAAGCCATCCATCATGGGCATCCCAGCCTGTGGTAGGATTGAGCCCCATGTTTGGAAATGAGTGACAGGACCCCACAGGGCGATGTTAACCTTTTCCACCTGTGAATACCTCCTGGCACTCCTCTGCTCTCTGTTCTATCTGCTTTGTGTAGGGCAGGTCTCATTTGTATGGTGATTTTGGCAAGTAGCTCACGGGATCAGGGGGGTGCAGTGCCTGGGGGTGCATGGACTGATCCTTCCTCTGTGTCCTACAGCAGGTGACATTTGCTCTTTAGAAGGAATCCTAGTGGCAACCACCAACAATAAATTAGCTCCTGACTGCCATAGAGCTATCTGGCCAAGAGACAGTTCAGTCTGCAGACTGCACATCAAACAGTACTCAAATTTCTCATTGGCTTTTGTACAACTTAGACAGATAATGCCTTGAACACTTCAAGAGCAAGGTCAAACGTTTTCAGTCACAGGGTTTCCAGTTCAGCAACTCAGTTCCCATTTGGGCAGCAAAGATGTGCAATTTTCCAGTTGTGCTAGTCAAACATGAGGGATTCGTAATCTTTTCACGCCTCTGAAAATTAGACCAATTATCCAGATACCAAAAAGGAACTGGCTGACTCAAGGTCTCATCCAGGACTAGGAGAGAGAATAGATGTAGTAATGATCTGAGGTTTTTCTATGCGTGTATTCCTCTCACCATTTCAACCAGAGCAGTCAAAGTACTACAGAGTCAGAGATACTAAGCCACCTGATAAATGGATCACATTTTCTGTGATTCACCTGCATTGCTGCAAGCAAATTGTAACAAAGCATGGGCAAAAGGTGACTTCTTGTGACATACCATCTCTAAGATTATGTCCTGGCTCCAAGTGAAAGAAAACCATATAAACATCCTTTGTCAGAATAACTTTTAAGATTGCCCAACAAATACTATTAAAACCCTCTAATTTTCAGTTCATTGTGACTTTCCCAAGATTCTGTGTCAGGACTGAAATTTTCCACTTTTGTTGCTAGTTCATAACTGATTTTATTTTTTTCCTTTTTGGAGGGGAGAAATTTAGCATGAAATGGTTAGCCATTTCCAAGAAGAAGACTGAATTAATTTTTGCTGTTAAATTCTGGGGACTTTTCCTTTGATTTCTAATGGGAACTTCAAATTTTACAGCTGGCTGGCTGCTATGGTTGGGATGAGTCTTTTGCATTCCCCGTGAGAATCTGCCCAGAACTGGCAAAGTTTCAGGCTTTTGCAAAACCACAATTCACACAGTTTTAAGACTTTAGGTAACGTCTCCAAAGCTTTGCTCTGCCCAATTATTCTGTTATCTCAAGTGGCAGAAGTCCGAGAGGGTGACAGAGAGGCTCCAGCCCTGGTGATGGCCCATGTGGGTGCCAGGACCATAACTCCTGAGGGAAAGTCTGCTTTTTCAGGCTGCCTTCTTAAAAACCTAGGAAATGAAACAAAAAATGTTAACTGTAGGAAGATGCAAAGGTTAGGAATCACCAAATTTGAGTGGTTGTGCAATTTCAGTTTAGTTTCTTGTGTTCATGCAGGTTTTAATGACTCGATGACTTCCTACATTTCCCATTGACCTCTGCCTCATGCAATGAGGCTCTGCTTTGGGAACCGACGTTCTGAATGAATGAGACATTTTCAGTACTGCTATCTCAGTGCTTTCAAAGTGTGGGAAGGGTAAGAAAAAAATAGAAAATGAAGGATGCAGGAAAAGAAAGGATGGTCTTTTGACTAAAATAGTTGAGTTGGATTCACTTTTATCCTGGTGTCTGTTAAGCCCATCTTTAGTCACTGAAACCAAGCTTTTCCCACAAGTCATTAACTATGCATTTCTCATCTTCTAGATAACTGATAAGATCATAGATTCTGACTTGCAGAAGCAGCTATCACTCGTGACTGCAGCCGAACTCAGCGTGCAAGATCAGGTCATGTGTCTCATACTGTGTCCCCTTAGATCTCGCTTTTCATCAGTCTCCCTGTTCCTTGCTTCTCCGACAGAGCAACGGGGATGACAGCACCTCCTCCTCTCTGTTTTGGGTAGACTGATGACTGAATGCTTGTGAAGCCCTCGAATCCTGCGGTGGTGAACCCCACAGGAGAAGCCACAAGGAAATTAATAATTCTGTCTTCAGAATGAGATTTGTACTGTAAATAAGGCCTGGGGTCACACTTCAGATAATAAGCAGAGAACAAAATATTGAATTAGGAGAGCACCCTCCATTCTGAATGCGGTAGTGGAAAATATACTAGGTGTTCGTTTAATTAAAGACTTATATAATTCATACGCACAAGGGAAATGATTTAAGGTTCATTTTTGAGTTAAGAATTGATTTGCAACCTTAATAATGCTCTTTTAAAACAGTGTGTGGGTGGCATGTATGTTTGTTGCAGCCTGCCAGCCAGGTAATTCAGGCAAAGAGGGAAGCTTTGAGCTTTCAGCCCCTGGTCATTTCTTATGGATAATTCACTACCTGCACATCCTTCCTGGAAGCTGCTACATGTATGTTACTGATGGCTTACAAAAACAAAACCAAACCAGAAAGATGTAATGCAGTATTTATTTAAAATCCCTGTTTTGGGAAATCATTGAATCATGTCTGTCTTGAGGCATTGTGGTTCCTTTTCTAAATACTTCTTACTGAAGATATTTCACCGTAAAACAACCAGTCTTAGGGCTGCCTGTTCCACGGCCAGGGAAGAATTGTTTGAAAGTCAACTCTCAGCCTTTTAAAATTAGAAATTCTTTGTTAAAACACCCTCTATTTTCTTTAAGATCAAAACCCACACTTTATTTGAGAAAATGGGTTATTATTTCAAGGGATTTTAAAAACTTGTCCTGAGTAGACCGAAGTGGATCGCTGGGTTTTTACCTATGAGGGTGTTTTTTTTTAATTATGACAGCAGGCACCTGGAGTCTGTCAGGGCTTTTGCCTGAACCCAGCTGCATCCTTCACGCTGATCCCACTTCCAGCTTCAGACGTGGTCTGACACGATAGAAACAGAAAACTGATGCTGCACCGTGAAGCAGGGAACACAGGGAAGATTTCCTGGCTGGAAATGGGTGTGTTGCAGTTTGGGGACACTTGTAGGGACCTGGCACTGTGACACTGAGCAGAAAGCTCAGAAATTGACCATCGGGGACATTTGGGGACAGGGCTGAAGGAAGCAAAGAAGGAAAGACTGACTGAAGCATTAATTGCCCACACATGTGTGTCACGGGAGGGAAGCATCAGACACACGTGACCAGAACAGGACTGCTTAAAATGAGCAAATTTGGACAATATCTAATAACAGGTCTCTGCTACAATTTACCTTGTATCATATACATAGTACCAAGCCACTATGGGGGTACATACAGACAGCTGGGTCTTACAGGTGCAGCAAAGAAGTGGATATTGCTGTTTCCAACTCTTGTAATTATTAACTCTGCACATTTAGATAAAGAAAATCCCCAAGAGGCAGAAGTCAAGAACATCTCTAGTGTAAGTGTCTGGAAGCCAATGAAATGAAACACACTTTCACTAGTAGGCTATCAAAGATTTTTTTTTAATTTTTTTTTCCCCCAGCCACTGGTGCCTCTTGTCAAGCACCTACATCTGTTTTGTGAACTTCTGAAATTAGATTGGCCTGACAAAGAAGAACATCAAGCCTCTGCAGGTCCAGCAAAAGTCACTAAAAATCAAGATTTGACCCTGCAACCTTTGATTTTAACCACCCGTGGCTGTATAATTTGGTCCACAATGAAGATAACACTTTCCTGCCTTAGTGATGCAGTTTGAGAACTGCGGCCAGATTTTATTTTCTAATGACAGATACAAACAGTCAGAAGGCACTTCAATGCGGGGGGAAGAAGCTGGCTTCTCACCTGATGCAAAACACCCCCAAATCTAAGAACATGGTCCTCTGGCTTTCTGGAGGAGCGTGGGGAAAACATCTCTTCCCCTCAGTCCGCTCATTCCTGTGTCTTCTCTCCTTCTTTTCTGTATCCCTCTTTTCCTCTCACTAAATAAAAAGAGAAGGTTGCTTTCCTGGGCTTCCCAGGAGAGTTTAAAATAATCCTAAAAATGCCGCCAAAAGGACTGTAAACATATCTCTCCCTGGGATGTAATTAGTAGAAAGAGCTGTGCAACCAAGTGTATATTTAAAGCAATCTAATAGCCTTTGCCACAATGAAGTCTAACAAGCCAGTTTGTGTCTGTAAAAGAGAAGGGGTCTGGACAACACCTTTGCTGTCAAAAAAAAAATAGCCAGTAAAGGCAATAAATAATATCTGCTCTGTTGCCAGTTCATCAGTTCTTATTTAACCAGCCAATGCAACAAAGCTTAATACAAAAATGTACTGCAGCCTTCTTCTATCCCTCCCTCCCTCCCTCCTTCCCTCCCTCTTCTGCTCGCTCTCTTCCTCTCACTCTCTCTCTGGGATTGGCTTATTTTAAAACTATATTTCTGCCTAGGCATTCAAAAATGCTGAATGCCTCAAGCAAACTAGTAGAATAAGCATGTTTCTCTACTGTTTCTTGGCAGGGTCCACCGCCTGAGTCCTGCTTTAAATTAAAGCACATGTGGCTTGAGTTTAGCATTATCATGAAAATGAAATTACCACTTTAGAAAAGTCAAGTTATTTTGGAAGTGAAAACTGCAGGTCAGAGCCCACCAAAATTCCAAAAACTTGCTCGAAAAATGTCTCATTGAAGGTTCAGAGCTGCTGCCGCGGACAGTGCATCCTTTTGGGTCCTGATTTATAGTCTTCCCCTTCACGGTTTCCTACATTTGTTACACACTCTCAGGAAAACCTTAGAGGCCTTGGCTCTTTGTCACTGGCTCCCTCTGCAGCTCCTCCCCTGGAAAGGGGAGAGAAAAAAGGTATCTATCAGAAATCAGCTATATTGACCTGAGGCTTATCCTACTGTTTTGAAGTCCATTTGAAAATTGCCCTGGGACTGGTAAATACAACAAAGCCATGTTGAAGCACTGGTTGGTTGCTCAGCTAAAACCCCTCCGTACTATTACATTAATTTTCTTGCCATTAGATGAGGACTGTGTGGAGAGGAGACAGGATCCCGCACTCTCCCAGCTTGGAATGAGTTCTCCTGTGCTCTTTTACGTGCCCAGAACTTTGAGTAGGTGGTAAATCTCATCTGTTGCAGCAACATGGTGGTTTGAGCAGGGTTTCCGTTTTACGTTTGTGTGTATGTGTGTGTGTGCATGTGGATATCTGTATTTTAGTTAGTTAATACTTAGGTTAAATATAGATTTTTCTTTTCCTCTGGGCTTGTTATCATGCAAAACTAGATAAATCAGGTCAAAAATAAAAACAGATAGACACCAAGTCCCACTGCTGCTATCAAGAACGTGACAGAAGTGGATATTGGCTTGTCACATTGTGGTAATAATGAGCCCATCTATAGGATGCCACTTGCCAGAATCTGAACTGTACCAAATGAGTGGGTTGTTAAAGAAGTATTGTCAGATGGGCTTGATTCTTTTGCTCCACAACACTGATTTTATTTTATTGCAATTCCACTGACTTCAGTGGAGTGAAGCCAGTCTCTGGGAGGGTTGGGGAGGAGGAGGAGTCGTCAACCATCAGCATGCCAAATATTGCAGCTGAAGTTGGAATGACCAGTGTGTTGTATAATCCTGTGGAAACATGTATGGTGATTGTGCAAATGGAGCTGGTAATCTGGCTAAGAAGTCAAGCCACAATAACTCACCCTGTTGCCTACACACACAAGCATGTACACTCATACACACAGAGAGAAAACTGTGTCTGGAAGAAAATAATTCTTCAGCCAACAACTTCAGAGACAGTTGGAAGGACAGGAGAATGATGAGTGCCAAGAAAATTTTCCCCAAGCTAAGAATTAGTAACACTGCCTTGCCTGTTGAGGTTTGCCAACATGACTGGAATTGGTGGTGAAGTGACTACTGATTTTCAGACTTTGGATCAAGCCTTTATCCTTTCATGGAGTGTATAGAATAGAATAGAACAGAATAGAATAGTTTAGTTGGAAGGGGCCCACAATGATCATCTAGTCCAACTGCAAGAACCCTTAGTAGGTACCTACTCCTAACTTTAAGTCAGCCCACCTACAACACAAAGAGTTCGAGTCTGGCCAAGTCCTACTATAACTTGGGAGGTAGTCAAGAGCAGAGCCTAGGGTCCAATTTTCTTTGTGCTGCACTGTATGACACTACCATTGGTCTTATCAGGTGATGTGCCTCTCCAGCAGCCAAGGGATTGGTCCTGAGGCTCTTGTAGACCCACTTTCAGACACATTCCCTTTTTTCTCCTATTTCTCTCTCTTCCAGAAAGATTTTTGAGAAGAGCAGTCATGACTAGGCTTTCCAAACCATCACAATGAGAAGAATGGGGATTTTGTTTCTACAGAGAGATCCAGGGCAAGAGGTATGGTTTCATCAGTCACAGTGCCTCAGGGCCTGGGGGTGAGGAGAAAGGGACACTGACAGACTGGGGGTAGAGCACACAACTTCAAACCCATTAAGAAGTGCAGGGGCAGGTCTGGGGCAGCAGCAGGGCTGGGAAGTGAGTGACTGAGGTCAGAGGGTCTAGGGAAGAGTGTTGATGGGCAAGAGTACATTAGCGGATATAGCAACCACCTTACTTACACTCAAGCAAATCACGACTGTACTTAATGTTGATCAGATCCTATGAAAGAACACCTCTCCTGAGTTTAAAGGGGATGGGCAGGTGGGGGATTCAGGTGAGAGATCATTTAGGCAGGGTGAGGGTTGGCACGGAGTGAGGATACAGCTGCCTGTGTGTGGCTGTGAAAGGGCAGGGGACTTTGCTTTGTGGGGAAGCAAACACAAGGAGCACTGTTTTTTTGGGCAACAGGGATGAGTACAAGGTAAGGAACAGACTAAAGGGTCACCACATGACATCCCTCCACCTCCCTTCCTGGGCATTTTTAACCAAACTTGAATCTGTGCTCAAGATCTGCTACTACTAATCCAGTAATTGATCCTTACGGGTCCCTTCCAACTCGAGATATTCTATTATTCCATGATTCTGCCCCAACGCTTCTCCATCCTCTCACGCATGACTGCCACCTTCCTTTCCATATGCCAGCATATCTTCTCGTCAGCTGAACGTACCCTGTACTCATTAGGTAGTTTTCAAACACTGTGGTTAGTTCAAGCTAGGTGTTACAGTTCTCCTAAGGTCGCAGGATACAAAATGTGCAGTGAGTGGCCACCTCTGCTCAGGTGAGCGTCTGACCAAGCACCCTGCTTCTACAATAAGTAAATAAATTATTACATAAGGAAGAGGCTTAAGTTCCATATCTGAAAATATGATTTTCAAAGGTGAAGGAAGGCACCTGATGGAAAAAAATAAAAAAGCTCTTAGTGTTCATAAAAAATGAGATGCTCTAAATGATCTATTGACAACTCAGGAAAGAGATCTTGGAGTTGCTGCAGCTCTTTGAAAATAGGAACACAGGTATCAGCAGTCTAAAAAGCAAACAGAGAGGGAAAACTTGTTAGCAAAGACTGAACAATAAAGCAGAAAACATCACTATTTAACTATATGCATGTCTTTTCGGCTCATTTCTTGAAAACTGCAGATCTGGTCACTTTATCTCAACAGAAAAAAAGGGGGGATGAGGAAAGGCAAAGAGAACAGTGATCAATGACAATCAGATGTATGTACAATATGGTATCTGCAAAAAGAGAGACTGGAAAAGAGAGCTGATAGAGGCTTGTAGTAACAGAGCATTATGGAGAAAGTAAACAGGAAACAATTGCTTTCCATTTTGTAGAAGATGGGAAATGGAAAACACCATAGGAGATCATCAGTCTGCAGGTTTAGATCAAAAAGAAGTATTTTTTAATAAAAAATGTAATGAAGTGGGGGAAATCATTGTTGCAGGCTTGTACAGAAGCCAGAGGTGTTAGTGGGCTTAAGGTGAGATTCAAAAATCCAGGAATAATAAGTGTACTAGTGAACAGGCTGTAGCCTCTAACTCAAAAAAATCTCTGCTGAACAGTCTGTGGGACGATGAGTGGGTACATTAGTAAAAATCTTCTCTTTTCACCTGCTTAACATGAGCTTTACCATTGCTCTATCACAGAAATGATGGGGGAGGGTCCCCTTTAATATAATTACTCCTGGGTTGGTGCACTCAGAGTTAGTGTGGAAAGCCCCACATTTGAATCCTCTCCTTGGCTTTCAACCCAGACCCTTTATTTTTTCCTGTAGAGTTCTGCATATCTGCTGAGCCATCCTCTTCCCTGAGTACATCTACACTGTCATGTTAGCTCATGCCTCAAATTTGCGCTCAGACCTGAACTCTCTGATCATCTGTGCCAGTGTTAGGCTCATTCTCTGACTCATGTCTGCAATGAGCTAACTGGCTCTCCAGGCAGAGGAAATTCAGGAATCCAGGAGCAGGAAGGTAGGAGGAGATGATCTTGTCTAGTGGTTAGTGCATGCACTTGCACACCTATTTGCCTATTCTGGGCCCATATATGCACAGGAATATATATGGTTTATTTTCCTATAATACACACACATATAACATACACATGAGAAATATTTGTATTATATATTATTTCTTAAGTATATTATATATCTACAAGGAGAATAATAAACCTGAGGGAGAGCAAGAGTGAGAAACTGTGTCTGAATATGCTGTAGACATTTTCTGCAGCCAAAGGGCACGTTTCAGCTTCAGATTCCCATTTCAGGCTATGTAATATGGCATTGGACCTAAAATGGCCACACTGAGAGGCAGAACTAACTTCAGCCTTACTTCTTTTTCCCATGCTGCCCTGACTCAACTTTCAAAGGCCCCCGTAAAGCCACAAGAAGGCCATAGCTCCGGACACAGTCCTTTCTCCTGCAGATGGGCTATGGGTCTGATGCTGGCTCCCTTGAGAAAGCTGTACATCAGAGGGAGTCACTCAGCTGGTGAGATGCAGGTCTTAGGCTGCTCCATGAATCCAGTTTGTAGCCTAAAGACCTTGATGATGTTCTAGAAGGTAAGATGTCTGCCAGGATGTGATACAGGTTCAGATTAAGACATGTAAATGTAGGTGACTACCTGCAAGCTGATCTCTAAACTCCAGGTATAGTTGATGGAGATTTAGCTGGCAGAGTCAGTGAGGTCTTTAGAGTGATTCAGCTGACCAGATCTAGCTGTCTTAACCTGCAAATTGGCTCCCATCCTGGCTTGCCATGGCTGAAATGTAAGAATCTACGTTTCTGAAGGGAATATATATCTTTCTAACCTCAGATTAACACTAAGGCTTTCAAGGATCTAAGTTTTGTCTGTAGATCCCCTAAAAATTCTTTATGGTAGCTCCTTTATTGATCTAACACTCAGTCTCTCTGTCCTGTAATTCCCCTATTTTAAGAAGGTGAAAAGGTTGTTTCCTTTTCTCTATAGGATATAGCAAAGACAAATATAATAAAGGTTTTTAAGCTTTCAAATACTGCAGTTCAATGTAAAGTACTTTAAGTAGATATATGCTAAGTAAATATAGCATATAGCAGTTCTTATTTACAAAGATAAGAAAAAGATTTTTTGTTATAAATTTTTTATGTATGGCCCAGAATTCCACTGCTGTCTCTCCATACTTTTTGTGTAAGTGTGAGAAAGAAATATGCATTTAAAGACTCCAGTATCTCTTATTTGGTTAATGTCCTACAAGTATTTAAATGAGTCATTTGATGGCTCTGCACTTCATGATTGGTTAAGCTATTTAACATACTTTATTGCTTCTGTGATTTATTGCCTGATGAGGACACTCAAGAAAGTCTGAGAACCTCGTTGGAGTTTATTGAGCTGGTACATATTTTATGCTGATTTCAAATAAATCAATGTCTATTACAGCATAAAAAATGGGAGCATTGGAAAGAACATTGAGGAGAACTATTTCCGGAGCTTTGTATTCTGCTTCATGCATAAAGCATGAGGGCTTCATTAACATGGAAGTATGTGCATGTGAACCTTTAAGTCCTTATTAATCATTTTGGTGACTAATACATGGAGCTCAATGATTCCCATAAGCTTCTCTAAAAGAAACCATAATGTACACACCACGTGAGAAGATTCCCCAAAGGACAGTGTAACAGTAATGTCTCAGATACCCTGTAGGTAGAAACCTCTTGATAGATAGTTGTGTTGTTCAGCGTGTCCTTCCCTTCCCCACACATTGCATTTCAAACAAGACCATTAAGAAATAAAGCAGAGCATCACCAGTCCTTGTTTTGTTCAACTGGCACGTTGGTCATTCTCAGCCCTCAGAAACTCTGCTGTTGATTTAATGAAAGCAGGACTGAAATCTCTGTGAATAAGAAAAAAATTATGTAAGCTTATTGACCCAGGACTTCCCTGGGATGTAAGTAGTCATGTGGATGGCGTTAAGGTTTCAGGATGACTGAGTCATGACTCCTTCTCTTGGCAGCTATCTGTGGACTGGGAGGTCTTCTCTGGGCACCATCCTGAGGCTGGAATAAAGCAAGACTCCTTAAATCTTTAGTTTGTGATAAAGTAGAGTGGTGGGAGCAAGTAGAGAAGTGCTCCCCAGGTGTTTTCTGGGGTGGTCATTCCCAGCAGGGGACAAGAAGGACAATGTCATGGTAGTGATGAATGTTCTTTCAAGAAGTCTTTTACAGTCTCTTCCAGCCTTGTGCCCTGTGCAAATTTAATATATCTACTCTCCACTTCGTGGTCTGGACTGACCTCTGTGGAAACCTTTTGACAAGTTATATCTTCTGATTTTGGCAGATTCCTACCTACTCAATGTGTATTAATAATTTGCTCAGTTTTACACCTAAACTAATTTCACCTGGACTATGACTTTAGTTTGCTTATGAGAATGGCAAGTGAAACAGCATTGATTATGAAACACTTCAACTATCCCCAATCAAAAAGACCCGTTTTCCTGTTTTGAAAGAATACTAGATTGGTTTATTCTTGGCAAATCCTTACTGGCTGCTACTCATGTCCTTAGTATTTTCCAGGTGTAATAATTTGTTCACTTGCTCATTCCAGAATTTTTCGGGGGCTAAAATGTAAACTGACTGGCCTACCATTCCTTGGCTTCTCTGGTCTTCTCTTTATAATGGGCACTATTTCCAATTTCAGTTTTTCGCCATTCCACCAAAGGCTTGTCAAAGACAATTGCTAGCATTTGTAAGACTGCTTTACCTTGTTCTTTCAGACTATGTCTCTTTGTGCAAGCGTTGTGGTGCAATAGGAGTGGATCAGTCATCAGAAATAGTTAGTCCCAATGACCACACTCTGCTTGTCTGGGTTTTTCCTGGGGCTCGCTCTAGTTTGGTTCCAGGGACTTTAAGTCTGTTAGCAACTACTAATTAATAATCCCGAAGTGTGTCTTCCTGTTTAGTTTCATTGTGAAGTCTAAGCCTGTCTGGAAAGAAAACCAGAGCACAGTAAATGGAGCTGATTAGGAGATCCTCTATAAAACTCAAGGGACGTGGAGCTGCACTCTCAGTGTCCCAGACCGGAGGTCATCAGTCTCTGAGAATCTGAGAATAAATAAATCATGGAACTACTCATTGTTCATGATGTTGATCATCTTAGACCTTTAAATGAAAACTTATTGAAAAGGTGTTAAGTGTATCCTTGTGTCAGCATCATCTGACAATAGTTCTTCCTCTCTGTTTGGTAACAGGTCAGCTTTCCTTGGTTCTCTTCATACTGGTGATATATCTATAAAATGATTTCTTGATACACTGTATGTTTATTGCTACTTTAATCCCATTTTGTGTTTTGGCCTCTCTGACTTTATTCCTAATGTGTATCTGCTCTTCTTGTATGGTCATCCTAGTAATCTGCCCTCACGTCCACTCCCTGTATGCTTCTTGTGCTTGAGGTCTACCAAGAGCTCATACTTCAGCCAAGCAGTCTGCTCCTGTGTTTCCTATTGTTCCTCTGCACAGGTTAAGAGCTAACACCAGAGCATGAATTTGGACACAGTGATCACTTAAGATCGCCTCCAGACCTTTATTTACATGATACTATGATGGTTTTCTTTGTGATGCCACAACAATAATTTGTTAATATTGCTGGTACATTGCCCCTTGGAGAATCACAATCTGTTCCAGTAAGACTGTTGCTTACACGTGCAAGAAAGGAAGAAGATCATGACCTGTGTCCAGACCTGAACCAAAGACTATCCAGGACATTCGGGTCATTCAGGAAGAAAGTGGGATGGCATGTACAGACATGAAGCTGTGTTTGCAGAAAAGCACTTCATAGCAGGTCATGAATAGACATGAGTGAAATTTAGCAACTGGTCTGGCTGAGGATTAAAATTTCTATGAGTCAACAGACTGGCTTTTAACCAGAGGTAGTCATGTCTAGTATCCTACAGAAGTTGAAAACCTGCTATAGCCTTGGAAGTGTCCAAAACATTATGCAAAAGCAGAGATTTTTTGTTGGTCGTGTGTGCGTTTGGTTTCTTTTCTTTTTTCTTTTTTTTTTTTTTTTCTTCACAGAAGTTGTTCTGAGGACACAAAGTTCTCATTCAGAATCAGAAGTCATGGCTTGTGTTACAAGAGTACAGGAGAACTGGCAAGAAACGCGCAGCCCATGAGAACAAACTAGCAACACAATGGATTTGCAATATTTAATCAAGTTCTTGATGATCACAAATCTTGCAACACATTCCAAAACTACTAAAAACGCTATACAGAAACCAGCTGAGCCAATATTTAAAGCCTTTTTAATTTAACAGAACCCATTTTTTATAGTATCCAGGATATGTTTCTGGCTTTCCTACTTGTCACATGATCTCCTGTCCAGATGTGCTGGTGTATATCTAGTAGTGGACCAGCCAAACCACAGCACTTTCCTCCTGCTTGTAGCGTGTTACTGTAATTCAACCATACTTCTCCCAGCTACAGAAGCACTACATTAATATGTGGTATAACAACAATAACACAGGAGGGGATAAAGCTAACCATAACTTTAACTATGTATCTAAAAATAATAATAATAACAATGGACTGACCCTATTCAAAGAGGTTAATTTGTGTGCAGAGTATAAAATCCAAATATGCAGTTGTTTTGAAAACTTCCCTTTTTTCTCACCTGCAACAGAAAATTTGTGCTGAGGAGATGATTTCCTGCAGCTTCCTTCAGGAAATTAGCCTCCCCCTTTGTTTAGATCCCACAGATTGTACCGTGTGCTCTTAGACAAACCCATGGGCAGCCAGCTCAGGACTCCTACATTTTTGCAACCGTTTTTTCTCAGTGGTGGCTACCATGTAGACTGAGAAGGGAATTCCAGGCTTGCGGGTTAATTATTAACGCAGTTAAGCGCTGGCAGCATGCTCAGAATTAGAAAGGAAAGGCCTGAGGGTTGCCTGAGGGTTGATTCTTCCCTCCTGTTCACAGGATAACCCCACCGGGCTGAAAGCGACCTCCCACGGCAAGGGCCATATCCACACTCCCCCACAGAAAGTTAGTGGGATTCTTATGAATGGCTCCATTAGGAGTCGGATTGGCTCGATGCCAAAGAAATCAGTGGCGTTGCTTCTGGTTTACACGGGGGTAAGCGTGCGGGTGTATTAAATCCATAATCCTTGTCCCCACAGCAGCCAGGAACTCAGCAGCTGGATCCTGCAAAGTGCCACAGAAAACCCTCTGGTGTCAAAAAGCATCGAGGACCCCGTCCATGTCAAAAAGCGTTGAAGATGCTGACACAGTGGCATACCAGGCAGCTTAGGAGATGAGGAAAAGTGGGTTCAGCCAACTCAGGCTTAAAGAGCGATTTCACCTTGTGCGCTTTTGCAGTCTCCATCACCCCAAGACCTCAGCACTTCCTCTTGTAGATAATTACTGTGTCTTTGGAAGGTGGAGTGATGTAATTTTACAGATCTTTACAGAGGTCCAGGTTCTTCTTGCCTAGCTTTGCACAAGCAGCTTAGATGGCAGATGAGTTTAACTGGCTTAGATACACCTTGCAGTTGGTGCAGAAAGGAGGCCAACAAGACCTCAGCTGCCTTCTGAGGGTGACCTAGAGCTACTACACTTACTTATGTCCCTTAATTTAGATGGCCTGACTCTAGCCCAGAAAACACAATGGGCATATTTTAAGGGTAGGGAAGCATTTCTTGAGGAAGAGTTATGTACCTAATTCCCACTGAAAGCTGTGGAAATGATGAGTCAAACCCATTTGAGTGACTTTGAAAATCCCAGCGATCATTTCTTTACTTTTGCAGAACTGCCCCCGTATCACCTGGCTCTGTCATGGAGGTGTCTTTGGCATATTGGGAAGCTGAACAGAGGTCCCTGGACATCACTCTCACCAGAGATCTGCCCTTGCACGAACACAAAAGACACCCAGTGTTCCCACCACCACTGGGCCCAGAACTCACCTCAGGGTGCAAAAACTCCCATTGCTGCTCCTGAGCCAGTCTAGCACCCCATTGGTTTGGGTGACCTCTCCGCTCCAGGTCTTAGTGCTGAAGCTGTCCTGCCATGGATTTGACTGCTGCCTACTTACCCAAGGAGCAGGAACATTGGAAAAGCTCTGGGTCTCCATTTCCCCACTAACGCAAGTGTCTTCTTATGATCAGAGGAGAAGATAAATCTGCAAACCAGGGACTGATGAGTTTCTAAGCACCATGCGCCCCAGAAATACACACCCATTCCCCACAGCACCTGGCTGCTTCATTTAATTCCTTTTGTTGTGATTTTTTTTTTCTTTTTTCTTCACCTCTTGCTCTTCATCTTTCCTGATTGACCTCCATCAGAAATCCTTAGTTCTTGAGTCCCAATTAGCTCCTGCCTGAGCACTGGTAGGTGAAGATTTATTTCTGTGTTTTCCTGTAAGGAGATCTTCACAAAAAATGTATTGTTCTTAATAGGGATTTGTTCTAAAGCAAAAAAAAAGAAAAAAAACCTTTTTCTTTTTGTGTGAAATCACTGACGTTAAAACACCTCCTGGTTCCCATTTATTCCCTTAATAAAACAACTTTTGAAAGTCTTTCACTCACCACACAGCATTAACCTTCAAGCAGGAAGGCGATGGACTGCTTTTATTATTTCAGCAGCGTTTCCTAGCTTGGCTAGGCAGTTAGTGCTAAGAGGGTGTGTGTAAATATACATTATAATCACATTACAAATCACTGGCAAACAGAGGATGTCTGCAATCAGAAAACGGATTGTAGATTGGGTTCCTGCAGTCCTGGAGTCAATGGGAAGGTACTTTCCAACTTCAGTTTATAGCAACTTTTATGGAAAGGTGGCACCGTCAATGTCAATGTGTCTACATCCCTGCCATTGTGCTGGCATAGTTATCCCTATCCAGCTAGTAAGTTGTATCCACTTAAGCTGTATTGATAAAGCAAGGTTTATGGACGCCTGTATTACAGAATCAACACACTCTTGGGCGAGTAAACTAGGGCCAATTCTACCTTGTGCATTACCAAATCAAAATTTAAGTTTCTAAATGAGAGTCATGAAGTACATGCCTTCTATGAAGGAGAAAGCTGCAATGTTACCTGGATATGGCCAGGATGCCTATACCTAGAATCACGATCATGAGTGAACACTAACAAAGCTCTCCCAGCAACTGCATCAATTTTCCTCTTCGTTTCACCCACTTCAGCAAACATGAGATAAAGCATCAGACATTGCCAGTAAATGATTGTTACTTGCACAAGGAAAAACCCTGCAACTCGTTGTACTCTGTTATTTGCTCAGCTCTAGATGGCGAGAGTTAGATGAAAACAAACACACACCCCCTAAAAGCACATCAATATCTGTCTTGTTATCTCATTTGCATGCTTGGTATCTCAGCATTAAACAATCCTTTTGAAGGAAGTTTATAGTGCAAAAGGACATTTTCCACCCTACCTTTCTTTTCAGATTGAATAGATTTTTTAAGATTATGGGAGTCAGTGGGTTATCCATGAATATGTAACTATTTTAACACAATTAAGCTCACCATAAATTCATTCCTCAGTTCCCAGTGCTAAAACCAGCCTTGTCTCTGTGCCTAGACATTTTGTTCTAGATTCCTTTACCTGGAACCATGATGCAAATAATGAGTATAATATACCCGTGGAAGCACATGCCTCTGCTGTATCTAGGCTTCCTAAAGTTTAATTTAATATTTCAGTTAATCTGAACCATCTGTATTTTCAGTTGGTTCACACTGCATTAGACATAAAAGGCAGCTAAAATAGAGAGAAGAATAGCTTAGATGTGCAGAGCACATGCGGTTTCAGGTGCCAGTGAAGGTATTTGTCATTGAAAGCCAATGCCATGCTAAAAGACCTCTGTTGCTACTATGTGACAAGTGCTTCATAGGAATAGCTAAAAATACAGTCCTTTCCCCAAAGAACTGATCGTCCAAAGCAGGGTGTCCACCATGAATGTGCATTATGACCAGCGTATGGGCAAAAGGGACAGTGGAGAGTACCTTCTGAGACCTTGAACACATCTTTTAATCATAATTTGTCAAGAGACTGGAATTAAGGCTTTTTTGCATGGCTGGGGTAAGGGAAGGCAGCCTTTCCTGAGATTTTAGGAGACCTTCAGCTCTGCAGAGTAGGGTGGCTTGGCACAGCAGGGCTGGGAACAAGGTCAAAGCAGAGGGGCAGCCTGGGAAACAGCATCCGTGAGAGCCTGGATGTTGCCGTCATCTGCAGCTGCTTTGGTGAGATGAGGAGGAGGTTACTTGTGAAGAGAAATCCAAAGACCCGCCTGTAGAAGCATCAAGATGATTTCTTCAGCTGTGGCTTTTATTAGGATACCATTTGCTCATAAATCTAGACAAAGTAAGCGTTTCATAAAATTGAACTAACAAAGCTACCTCTCACAAACACAGAAATAAACTCTCATTTTGTTCCCTTTTCCCTTCTCCTCCACATCCCCACCTCGCCCTCTGCTCCAGCTCCACCCCAGCAGACCATCCCCATGCTGGATGATGCCCAAATCATCTAATAGCATCTTTCTGACAGTGAGACACAGATAGCAATGCCTTCTCCTGGCAAAACAGGCCCCTGCAAACAATGCTGCTTTTGTTAATGTTATTTTCATTTCCTAGATTTTCTTAGTCTAAAAAAGGGGAGATGGGCCCTAAAGGTATTTGGAAGACATCAGTCCTTCAGAGGTATTTCCTTATGCAGCCTGAGGAATAGATCCAGCGAGGGTGTGAACGTGTTTTAAAGGGATTGAAGCAAGGACATTACGTAAGTTAGGGAAAAGGATATCCCCGCAGGCTCCCTGCCTGTTCCCTGAACTCACCAGAGACTGCAATCAAAGGAAGACATCTTTGTAGATGATTTGAGAAACATTTATAAAATCTGACTTACCCTTTTTTAATCTTTTTTTCCCCCCCTGTAGCTCAAACTATTTATGTGTTGTGATAAACTGTTCAACCAGCATTTCAAAGTGACCTGCAAAATCACACAAGCTGGACTAGCCAGGCTGCAGACAGCATCTCTGAAGCGCTGAGTCTGTTTTGTTCGGGCACGTGGTTCAGACCCAGAAATGAGAAAAACAAAAGCGAGATCCCAGACCTGCCATGGTTTTGACTTCTGCAACCCTTTGCTCTCTGCAAGTTGTGAGACATGGGGGAATTGTGGCTGCAGGCAGTCGATGCTCTGTTTTACCAATCCAACACGGTAACCAGCAGACCTTGCTAGGTTTTTTCCTGCTTGTTGAAATCCTAGCTGCCCAAATTTCTGAAAGCAGTTTTTAAGGGATTTTGACAAATGCCTTTTGCATGGCAGTTGTTTTGTATTTTGTGGGCATCATTGCACACAGAGGTATTTTCTTGATTAAGTGTAATCTTTATTAAGCTCTCTCATGAAATTATATTCTTCTTCCCCACATTTCTTTTGCAGTATGATCTCACTTTAGATTACTAATGCAGCCAGATGCATCCTGGATAATTTGGCTTCATGCAAAGTGTCATTTCCCTGCAATCTCTATGTTGATACAGTTGTTGATGCAGCTCAACATTATCTGATGATTAAAACAGGACCAAATCACATCTCTGCATTTATGAAGAACAATTCTGCTCTGGAAGGTCATCATGTACAAAAATGGCTCCATTTTACTCAATAGATACCTTGCTTTAATTTTGATGACAGTTATAACATTCCCAGTTCCCTTTAGGCATGCACAGGTGATGCTGGTGAGAGCTGGCTGGAAAATCCTTCCTGGCACCAGCATGGTTTGAGGAATTCAGTCCCATTGACTGTGCAGGGTGTACAGAGCTTTACCGACACATTGATGGATGCTCCAAATAAAGAGGAATTTTGAAAAAGTGAAATAGAGTTGTCACAGTGGTGCAATTAAAAAGAAAGGGTAGAGGGAGAGGATGTGAAAAATTTAGGAAGTCCTAATATCTTGGCATGGCACAGAGTTTCAGCAGGAATCAGCGATTCATGCTATTACATACAGGTGGACCACAAGCATGGTATCAGTTCTGAACTCACACCTGCAGTGATCTGTGTCTTTTACCAGAATTTTTACCACTTGCAGAGAACAAAACAGTCGATACCACGGTGAAGTGATTACATAGTTTTTAAATGGCTCTTTTTTCCCTCCTCACTGTACATCATGGATTTGTTTGCAGCCAAAACCACATGTTCTTTTTAATTGAATTTAAAGTGGAGAAGGAACCAGCAAAGGTTTGAATTACAAGTGGAAAAAAAGGAGTTTGCAAAGCGAGGCCAGTTCTGTGACTGACAACCCCCTGTCCCAAATCCCCCACTCCCTCAAAAAAATGTTCAGGATTTCTGCTTGCCCCAGACTCTGCAAAGTTCAGCCCTTCCTAATTTAGTCACTTAAACTCTGCTTAACTGCAAACTCCAGCATGTTCACAGCTTTCTGTAGATGGTTATCACAATTGCTTTAGCCATTGTTTAGCCAAGCTGCATGCACAACATTCTTTCAATCCTTGTAAAATCAAGGCAAACCAGCTATCATTTTTGAATGTGCAGAGAAATGCATCTTTCCCCAATGCTATCAGTGACCCACAACCAAGTGTTAGCTTTCTTAGCCATCTGCATAAATCCAGTAGAGGGAAGCATTACACAGACGTGGTTCTACAGCTGAGGAACTATCTTCAGATATTTAGGGTCAATAAAATGAAGCAAGGTCACAAACAATCAAAGCTCTGTCTGTTTTAGTGGCCAGGTTGGTGGGGAAAAGAGAGAAGGTTTGTAAAGGAAGGGGAAACATGCTTCCTGGGATGGCAAAAATTAATCTCTCGGGGCTTGAGGTGTTTGAGACAGAGATGAAATTACTGTAAAGGGAAGGCACTTGGGGAAAAATAATCTTTGATTTAGATGTTCCAGAAAATATATGGAATAAAGCTTTTCCATGAAATCCATGCATGAAATCCATAGTGTCTCATGTTGATTTAGCAGATGTAACTCAGGTAACTCCACATGTTATTTTTCTCATCCATTTAGTGGTCTTAAAAAAAAAAAAAAAGGTAAAACACAGCCTTGTTATTTATTGTGCCTGTTCTTATTTTTGCTCTACCAGTTTAGTTATAGCTGTGGTAGCAGGAAAAGTTGTTGGAAGGCGGGACACTTACCCTGCAACATGGATGCTCCCATTGGGAGCCCACAGAATCAAGTTCTCATTATGAACTCTATTTTCACCTCCCACATTGTAAGCATTGGAACAGGAAGAAAAAAAAAAAAAAGGTCTTTGGCCTGTAAGAATATAAAATTTCTTCCTTAGGAGAAGTGAATTGAAAACTAATTTTCAAGGAAGAGAGGCTTTCTATCAGCAGTACCATTATTTCTTATTATTGGTTTCTATGGCTTTAACACCTGGAACCTCTATCCGTGACAAGGCTTTTGCATTGCGGGTTGCTGCGGGCTAATGCAGGGGGAAAATCACTCTCTAAAGAGGCTAAGGAAAGGAGCGCGGTTTGCTCCCATTTTACAGATGGAGACCTGGTAAAAGGAGATATTAAGGCACTTTGTCCACATTTATGCTGCCAGCAATGGAACCCAGATCTCTTGAGTTTGAGTCCAACGCTTTAACCACAAAACCCTCCTCTCTCCAGTTTCAGTGTTTAATTAATGATGATGATGTCTGCAGCTTCCTCTTATCAAGCCACCCTTTCATCAATGATGATATTGTGGTTATTCCCCTGCTATGTGTGTGGCTGTCTTCCAGTTATATTACCAGCTCCTGAAATCATGTTCGCAAGCGTAGAATTTGCTAATCTTTCCCAAGACCCTTCTCAAATGTGAAGCAAAACTCTGCTTTCAGTGCTCACCCATTTTATGCTACTGAATAATGTAGAGCAGTAATGGTAAAACTTCTTGGGATACATGGATTAGCTGAGGTTTCTGCTACCATCCGTGTTGCTGCCTGAAGTGTGAGTCTGTCCCTTCCTATCACCAGTTCAGCAGTGTAACCTGTTTTTCAAAGGGCTTTGAACCTCAAAGGAAAATAGCCTCTTTCCTTCGTGCCATTTCTGGCTGAACTGGGAGATAAATGTCACTTGGTCCTGAAGGTTTTTCAGGTATGGGGGTTATAGGTTTTGTTGCCTGTTCCAGCAAATCCCCTTATTCCATAGTTCCATAATATTTATCTCTCTCCTTTGTGAGCACCAAGGGAAGAGCTTGGTAGGGATTGTTTGCCACCTCCACCACTTTCCTCTTGTTAAAATAGGACTAGGTTTAAGATCATGACACAGACCTGACTCAGGACCAGCTGTAGACCCTTCCATCAAGTTTGTATCAAGCTGAATACACTACATTGCATGTCAGTAACATTATTTTTACTGGTGTTGCTTGGAGGTAATCAAAAGATACCTCATCATATCATCATAAGTGGCTTTGCTTCATTATTCGCCTTATCTTACCTTACCTTAATTGTTTTTTTGCTGAATAAAACTGAGGTCCGGGTGTCTGGGAAGAACAGACCTCTGTCACGCATCTGGGCTAGATGATTGTTGTAGGACCCTTCCAACTGAAATAGTCTATTCTATTCTATTGTAGCATCTCTTGGTGAAATGAAAAAATAAAATGAGTGAGCGTCATTCCCATGTGTGATACGCTGTGTGTTCATATGAATGCTTTTGCTTGTAACTGACATTACTTCACATGCATCAGCAAGATATTATTTTACATGTTCTGTGTTCAAAAAGAAGCAGAAGAGGATTTAAAATTATTGCGTGAAGTCTCTATAGCTGCTGTATGAATAAATAAAACAGGCCAGAGGTCAAGTCCAGTGGCCAGGGAACATGCCACAGTGCCACAGTTCAACTCACCTCCAGAGCAGGGTGGCCACATCCAGTCTGTTGGGAACGATTCTTGATCTGCACCAATAACCAGACCTAAACACTACTTTGCACAATGATAGTTGGCCTGGACAAACGTAGTTCTGGATTATGCACTAGCAGTTTATCAGGTTGGACAGTTGTATGCCAGGGCTTGTGGCATTCCCTGGCTCTTTGAAAAGTACTGATACGGTCCTAGGCTCTGGTGCTAGACTTACCTCAGTCCTCATTTCTTAGCAAGAGTAGGAGAGAGTGGGATGCTTGTGGGTCTCAACTCAGCCGTGAAGGGTCCTACTCTGTGGACTGGGTGTGCAATATGTGGCTCCTTCTTAGGGTAGCTCAAGATAGAGGGGAATAGTCTCTTTTTGTGTGTCCAGTTCCTGCCTCCAGTCACCAAGGCTGAAGTCCCTGTGGACTGAGGACAAGCCTCGGAGCCCAAACACATCCCTGTCTGGCCTGAAGAAAACTCAGAGTGGGGGATGGCGTAACAGTTGGAAGATGTCCCCAGTGCTGCAATCATTAATGACACATGGAAGTTGTGGCAGCACTGTGAATGGGACTCCTCTCACCAAGCTTTTGATGTCTACAATGCAGATATTCTGTCTTAGACCTTTCTACGATCAAGAGAGGGAAATAGACTTGCTACAGCACAATTAATCTGAACTGCTTTAAACATTTACTTTAAGATGAAGTCAACCACGATCTAGAAGTATGTTTTATTCTCCGTTGATAGTCTAGAGAATTAACTCAGATGGAGCCATATGCACATGGTCATATGGATTGCTACCTTTGTGCCTGGCTTACAAGTAGAGTGGAAGCAGAAAAATGTGTGATACCAACAATAAACCAAGAAGGGATCAGTGAAGAAAGGGGGCAAGTGGCATCCCATGGAGACATTTGTTCACCAGAGATGACTGGAAACCATTCTGATCACTCCTGGCTAAGACACTGGGGCATTCAGTGTTTTCTTTATTATGAAAGTGCTGCCAACTCACCACTAGCCTTTTTTTTCCTGAATTAATGCCATTTAATTATTCGATTCACTGTTTATGAATGGGAAATGTTGGCTAGGGTACCTGTGGGAAGTATTTGGTTTCTTAAGGTTTCTGGGCTATTATTTCTGAGCAATTTTATCTTGTAATTTTAAGGAAAAATTTTAGATACTCAGTCTGGCCTTCACTGCTGCCAACAACACCTGGCAGGGTGGTTATGCATACAGAAAATCTCATCTGTCATCAGTAAAAAGTCAATCGTGCAGTCCACGCTGGGGCAGAATTCCCACCCAAGGCACTAGGAACCCCTCCAGAATAAGGAAGACAGAACTGGGCTCTTATTTTGTCCAGGTTCATCTCTTCTTGTGTTTTGGTTTTCATCCCTTTTGAGGGAAAATAAAATTTGCTGTAGTTGACCACTTGAGCATCAGCTTCCGTCTAGGTCTGAGACTGGCACACACACAATGTCTAAACCAAAGCCAGCAGACTGAGAGAGAGGGAGAGCAAGAACAGCCCTTGTAAAGACCCTGTCATCCAATTTTGCAATGTTCCAGAGAAGGAAAAAGTAATTTACTGTCCCCTGTGGTTACCAGTTTATACCTTGAAGTATGAAATATGATTATTTTTCTCCTTTAACTGGTCATTGAATAATCCTACTTTTTTTCGACTCCAACCAGCGTATTTGATTCACTGGTCTTCTACAGAATGAATCCATCAGTCTTGCTTTGTCCTTCATATGGTTTTTGCACTTTCTTTTGCATCTGTTAGGGTCCCAGTTTAATCTTAATGCACTGCTGCTTAGCAGTGCTCGTAACACTCAAGCATGCATTAATTGAGCTTTGGGCATACTCTCCTTCCCCATCTGCTTCACTGATTTGTTACATTCTATTTCATCCAACACTTTTCGCATCAAATTGTGCTGTAATTTCCTCTGCTGAAGTTCAGCATCCTTCGTGTTTGACTCCTGGGTCTTTCTATAGTTCTAATTACAAACCTGGAGGATTTAGTTGGAATTTTAATGGTAATATAATATTAAACCTACAGCCAAAAAAAGTACTCTGTATTTTGGAACTACCACAAACTGAGAGGCAGATCAGGCAGTGGGCTTTAAACACAAATGTGCAAAAAACATTTAAGGAGACTTATCCTTAACTTAAATTCTTTCTTTTCCCCTTGACCAACTCATTTTATTAGGGAATGTTTAATTTGTTAAATTGAAAGGTTCAGACACTTTAAAGAGAAAAGACTCCAAAAATGTAGTGTGTGTTTCATGCCAAAATGTTATTCCAGAGTTTGCCACCCATTTGTGTTTCAGTAGAAATACTTGCCTCCCACTCCTTGGCACTGGCTCAAAAGTCTTTTTCTCAAAGGAGGTGCTGAAAAAGCATCTGAGTATTAATTTGTCTTTTGTGGGAGGTTTTAGTGTTGTTATAAATCACTATAAATCACAAATCAGGCTTTAAATGGGAGACTTCATAAGCCGCTCTCACTGCGTAAGGCTGTGAAAATGAAAAGCTTAAAGAAAATGTTATCTTGATGTGTTGTATTAAATCGCCTCTGGCAGACATAGTGGCCTGATTTTGCCAGTGTCTGACCTTCTCTTCCAAGTCGTGAAGGGGAGTGTGGTGGGCATCTCCTTCTACAGTGATGAACATGATTCAAAGCTCCATTTGTCAAAGGGAGTTGCTTCAAGTACCACATTCAAATTTGTTGGGCAGACTTTTCCATAAGGATGTCATACCCTTGCAAGTATTACTGGTAACTTACCCAGTGCACAATCTGAATTTAAGATCTTAAGCAGCACAACAGCCCTTCTTGTTCTCATATCAAATACATGTGATTCCATACAAGCAGTTCTGAGTGTTTCAAAACCCCAGCCAGAGACCTAGTTATACCCTATATTTACATGACATATTTCATTGAGGTGTTTTTCTGAGTCTGATACACCAACAAAGTGTAGGTAATTATCAGTGATCATCACTAATTTTTTTACAATTCTTTTTCCATTTTGGCATCAACTTTGAAATGGCAGCTCATCAAAATGTGGACTTTGTGAAGACAACATTTCTGAATAGGAGCTGTATAGGGAGTTCGACGAGACAAAGCGTTCCAACTTGGAGCGTGGCCAGGACACCAAAGTCATTGCTAGAAGTCATGAGATCTTTAATGCCCACAAAGTGGTCAGGACCTCCGCTGAGTTTTATGAGTGTAATGTCTCACCCGAAGAACAACTTCTTCAGCAGCACAGTACCCCATTGTATTGCACTGGACTCGTTCATGTGCAAGGAGAAGAGTACCATTCAGTGAATCGTTCATGCCAATGCGTCCGGCAGACCAGACTGTCTTAGTGCGTCTTCCAACCCAGCAGACCACCTGTCTTGGCTCACCACATGTGGCTGAACGCCAGTGGAAGATGGCAAAGCTCTCGGCCTTCTCAGATAAAGACATTTTTGGGGCCTCACGGGATTTGTCCAGCTTTACTAAATTTTGTTCATACCTTCATGCTTCAGCCCAACAGTCTGCAGAGCCAAGGGGAATCCAAACAAGGGCTGGACTGCCCTTCCTTTGGGTCTACAGAAGCCGGGGTTAACAACCGAGCCCCCTGGGTGGTCCAATGATAATAGGCTACTGAGAAAATGCACTGAATCAGCACCTCCTAACACTGTCTAGGCCAAACTACCTTTTACCACATGGGGCCATACTTCAGGTGGCTTAAATACACTTGAACCATCTGCTTCGCCGAGAGAAGAAAGCTCTGGACGTTGCAACTGCTTTCTCACCTTCACTGATATTGCAAGTCCAGTTGTTTCTGTCAATGTGTGGACCCTGCTGTGAGTTTAGCCCAGCAGTGCTGAACTGGCACAATTTACATAGGACATGAACTGTGTGCAGCCCAGTATAGGTTAAAACATCGGCTTTTCCAGTTTCCTCTGCCATTTAGAGCTAGCCACAGGACTCTGATGCTTGCTCCAGTGGCTTTTGAACATTTCTTTGCCCACATCCAACAGCCTTACAGGAACTCTCTGCAGAAAAGAGGAAGACAAATTGAAACCTTTAGGTATGTGATGAATCTGTGGACTTGTTTTAGGATGTCAAAGCAACTGCAATAATTATGGGACTATCCCAGATTCACTACTTACAGTTCAACTCACTGTCCCGACTCACTGCTCATGTAGCTCATCTATGCACGCCATCAATTGATGGGGCTAGGAGTGAAGGCTAGGCTATTATTTTCTGCAAAGGAGAAAGTGAAAGATTACCTCACTGTTTATATAACTTTTAAAGCTTCTCTGGGGGATTTAGGCAGAGGTTAGAGGCCTGTGTACATAACCGAGTTTTCACTGATGTCCAGCCAGAGACAGGTCCTGGGGCATGCATATCTGAGCAGTTATAGCTAAAAATCTAAGGAAATTTCAGGCTAAAAAGGGAGGTTTTCAATGAAACTAGGTGAGGGCAGTACAAGCAGACATGAAAACCAAGTAGGCTGGATGCTAGCTTGGTCTGAAAGTGGATTTTAGACATCTAAATCCTGCTGTGGTTGGGATTTAGATGGACCAAATCCTGTCCAAAGGATACAAGCATTATACAACATGGACTGATCTGGCTTAGCAGGCATTGTTTCCAGAGAAGATCTGGAAATCACGGAGAATCATCTGAACGTGGGCTAACCATGATGCAACACAAAGAATAGATTCAGAGCTTGGATTTAAATAAGCAAATTGTCAGTAAGAATAGAAAGTGTATTTACTGTGGTATGTGCCATGGTAGAAATATTGTGAGTTGTCTTGGATATTTGTGTCTGGGTCTGGTCTCCAGCCTTCCACAGTGAAGTAGAAAAAAACGCAGAAATGTCAAGAAAGAACCGTGAGGACTGTTTAAGTATCAGATCAGGAGAATGGTTAAAGGATCAGGACCCCTCACAGTGGAGTACCTATGAGGGACAAGATTATGGGTCATTTGACAACAGTCAAGTGGTGCCCACATGGAGAAGGGAAATTTGAAAGCAGAGAAATCATGAGTGTAACCACCAAAATATTAAAATAAACAATGACTGGGAGCAAAGGCTAAACAAGTCACATAAAATAGAGTATGAAAGCAAACTGTGACATGTAATCAGCTTTTTAGACCAGTGATGGAACATCTTCACTGGAAAATATGAACATTTGGGTATTATTTTTTTCCTGAAAAATCCTTATTTCAAATACAGGTCTGAATTAGAAAGAGGAGTAAAAACCCAAGAGGTACTGTAGGCTGTAGAGATAACTGCAGAGATTTCCATGTCTCCAAAATCCATGGAAGAGTGAAGGCTTGGGTTTCCCTCTGTCAGATGATCATGCAGAAGTCATGCTGCAAGATTTCTCTCAGTATGGAAAAGGGGATCCGCCTAAGGCACAGTGTCAATGCAGAGCCAGTAGTATGAAAACAGGGCCAAAATTATGTTTTTGTAACATCAACTGAACATCCATGCTGCAGGTTATCCATTTATCCAGGCTTTTGAAAAGAAAGCCTGATAGTTTGTGGGTGGGAGGGAAAGAGTAGAGGATAGAGAGAAGAAGGGAGGGAGGGAAGTAAAGTATTGTTGATTTAAATTTTTACTATGGTTTGTTAATTTTGGCATGTGGGAGGTGGAATAGCTCCTGGCTTTTCTTTTATTGTGATTATACTCTTTAATGTTGGCAAACACACCTGCAGCTGACAATAGGCATTTTTCAGTAGCACATTGTTTTGAATAGACTAAAAATAAAATAATGAAGCTAAACACAAAACTGAGTGTGTGGTTATCTTAAAGTGACACCCTAAGGCCTTACTGTTGTACTTTCAAACTGTATAAGCCTGTCACCCTGGCAACAAATAGATAAAAGAACAAAAATATATATTTACCTCTTGGAAGTGAGAAAAGCATTTGTAGGGCTAATTCCTGTGGTATCTCTGCAGGTAGAAGTCCTGAGCAGTTTTATCTGAGTAAGATCTAAGTAAAGACACCAGGGTTTGGCCAGCCAATGTATCCTGATTCTGTTCTTTCTTCTGCCACTTAGACAAAAAGTAAAAATATATACCTATGGCATTATGATTGCCTGAAATAATGTACAGGAAGTAAGAATGTAAAATAAGGAATGCTTTTGGGTGATAAATGTGTTCTCGAGTGGTACACATCAGCTAAATGCTGACATACATTACATGTTGAGAGATGCAACACAGAGGCTACTGTTTTTAATTCCATAAACTTATGTCTTTATAAGAAGTATTTGTGTAATAGTTGTCTATACTTTTATTCACATATTTGCTCACATGCTAACATACACAAGCATGCACATTAATAAAAAGTCATTCCTTAGAGGCAAAGGTGTCTTTTCTTAAGGATTTTCAAAGGCAAGAAACTCCTAGTGTTTAACCCATAGATAGACTGGAAAATTATTTCGAAGACCACATTGTTTTTTGCACAGGTTTGTTTAAATCTGTGGGTCTCAGTTGTTTATTTCATGGTAGTAACCCAAAGAGCAAGACAAAACTGAGGGCAGGGGATAACATGTACTCATTGATTTGGAAGCTGTCCCACACTTGAGGGAGCCACTTTTCTTCTTGCTTCCCCTCAGATTACTATTTCTACAAAAATTCCGCGTTCACTCCTAAGTCCCAGAGATCTGAGGGCACATCAGCTAGACACACCCACATTGCATGGACTGTGCCAATGTGGAAGAGGTGAGTATTTTCTTTCTGAATCTTTGGTAAGAAGTTACAAATATGAGAATGGTAGACAAATGCACACTACCAACTTCCTATACCAGCTGTCTTTCCCCAGTGTGCAGGCTGTCACCATTGCATGGTTTTAGTCTTTGCTTCAGCAAGTAATTCATGATATGAAGAAAGGATTTAAAGCAACACTGGAAATGGAAGCCAGAATATGAGAATCCTTAGTCTTCTGAATTTGGGAGGGTCTGGTATAAGACAGAAAATGGGCCTGAATACACATTGTTAAATACAAATTTGAAAATTATTTAACTCACATTCAAATAAAAAATATTTAATATGTGGTCTACTTCCCTAAAATGGATTTTATTTCACTACAGATGAGTAACAGCAGTGTTTCGACTTCTGTAAAGACAATAGATCTCAGAACTTGGGGGCTTCCGGGAAGTGGGTGCTCGTATTTTTTGTACTTAGTGCTTCTCCTTAAGAAATTAATCCTGAAGAAAGAATCTTTCCTTCTGAAAACATGTATCTTTACATTCATTATTAGCAGGTGGCATCTGGGTCAAGACCACAGGAGAAGAATTTAGCAGGTGGTCTTGTGAGGTGACTCATATCACTTCTGCTTTCTGCTTGTAAGAAGAAGTGAGGGAGGTTCAGCAGAAGAATAGCTCCTACCAAGGAGGACCATGCCAACAGGAAGCAGTACCAGTGACTCAGTGGGTGGCACGCTCTCAGTCTGAGCTATTGCTACTCCTAATCGTCACCCAAACTGATGGTAAGAGGGTTTGGGTGGTACAGAGATAGCATCTTTCAGACAAGGGGGACAGATAATAACCAGAGTTCTCATGATCTCTTTTCCTCTAATTATGATTTTTCATCTTCCTAGAACTAGCAGTTCACTGACAAAAACCTGATGAGTTTAACTAAAGGAGTCTACTAGGCTACACTATGAAGATATCGCTTTCTATTCAAGAGACCTCTACTCTGTATCATGGCTACCTATTTATTAGCAGCTAGATCTACGTTAATATGGTACAAGATTGGCTACCCACTCCAAAGGGATCATGAACCAGTCAGAGAAGGCACACATCATTGCATGGCTTGCACTGAGGTGAGCAAAAGGGTCTAGCAGAAGAAAAGTCTGGGAAATGAATCAAAAAGCAATAAAAACCAGATATTTTATTTTTTTAAAAGCAACCCCACTAAGCAAGGATGGCAACCTTGCAATCTCTTTCCCAGACAAATGCCAAGTCCACTGCGCTAAACAAAAGCCAGCCAACCTTTCCCTTTTTCTCTTCAACATGTGGTATAGAGAGCATCTGTACTCCAATACTCCAAAGCCAGTAGAAGCTCCAGGAAGACAGGAGCTCTCAGGCTGAGCATGGATGGGAGCTCCTTTTTTCTTCCCAGAAAAGCACTTTAATCCCCAGCCTGTTACACAGAGCAAAAGCCATCCCTGCCACCCTGTAATGTGAGGATCGTCCATCTGTGACTGTGTGATTTGCTCCAGGAGCACCTACCAGCATATGGGCCCATGCAAGAATGTGTACTCTGGGCTGAAGTGTGAGTTAAGCACCAGTCTGCTCTGTCTTGTGAAGACTGGCAGTCTGGACATGGGTAGAAGTAGTCTTGAGAGTAATTTTGAAATCTAAGAGAAGGTGTGTACAAAATTAAAGCATTAATTAAACAAAGAGTTTCAAGTTTCAGTTGTTGGAATGAACACCTCAGTTCCACTTACACCTTGTACTGGCTCTGAGCAGAAGTAATTTGTTGTATTTGCATGGAAAGCTTGGGATGGAACAAGGAAGTGGCCTCATTAGTCATGAACTTTAGCTGGCTTCCAAGTTACAATAATAATACCAGATTTTCTGGGACAGCATTGCCCTTCCAGTTGCTTTGCAAAGTGGTTTGCTCCAAATCAGCTTGCTGTCTGACCTGCAAGAAGAACCTGGACTCCACCAAACCTCTACCTTCTCGTAAGACAGACACCTGCCTGCTGTTACATCTTGCCTTTTGGGCTGGGTTTGCCCCAATTGGCAGCATGGTTGGTGGGCAGAGCGCTCCCATTTTCCTTAGGAAGTGACTGGATTTGTTAGGAGTAGCAGCAGGCCTATCATAGAGTTGTTCTACATTCAAAAATACAGTTTCTACCTGTCAAGGGGGAGTTATATACGCAACACCATGGAAAAATAAAAACACACCCTTCAGAGCCTTGTTGAGATCTCCTACAAGGAGAAGATCATACTGCAATGTGTCTTTTCTCCTCCCATTTCATTCACATGGACTACACTACTGGCCTTTCCGTAGTTAAAGGGGGCTTATAAGAAAGATGGGGACAAACTTTTTAATAAGGCCTGCAGCAATAGGACAAGGGGTAACGGTTTTAAACTAAAAGAGGGTAGAGTCAGATTAGATAAGGAAGAATTTTTTTATGATTCAGGTGGTGAAACACTGGAACAGGTTGCCCAGAGAAGTGGTAGATACCCTGTTCAAGGTCGGGTTGGATGGAGCTCTGAGCAACCTGATCTAGTTGAAGATGCGCCTGCTTATTGCAGGGGGGTTGGACTAGATGGCCTTTAAAGGTCCCTTCCAACCCATTCTATGATTCTATAATTCTATAATCACTGCTGTAGAGACAAATCCTCCGTGTTCACTGAAATCTCCACTTTAAAGCAATGTAAATGAAGAAATAAGCAACAGAGACAGGGATCCCCTTGCATTTCCAAGAGATACCAAAAACCTCCCATGTCATTTTCTCTGTTGTGAAGTGACAGACCTCCAGGCAGCACAAATTTTCATAGCTTCATAGAAATCAGTGCAACCATGGCAAGTCTACACCATAGCTGTCTATAGCAATGAATGAAGTATTCAAAGAAACTCAAGGCCATATGTTTAGTTAATGTAAATTAGATTCAATACCTTGACTTTGGTGCAAATGCAATGATTTATACTGGTCAAGGCTATGGGCCAAAGCTTTTATTATGCCTTTCAGCCATTAAAGATGTTCAAGAAAGAACATCCTAAAAATAGAAGTTTTCTTCTAGAGAACAGTGAGTGTAAAAGAAGCCCAGGGATGAAGCTGGCCAAATGGATAGACCTTTACATGATCACAATAAAAAAAAAAAAAAAAAAAAAAAATTTACTATGCTGGAACAGCTCCAAGATGCTTTTTCTTCCCAGAATGGAGATCTGGGATATTTTTGTTCACATCTTGATAGTTTTTATTGGGCAATAATTTATAGGCTAGCTGATGTCAGCATAATCAGAGTTTAGTATGATTTCTTCTTCTTTTTGCTCAGCAGTGCTATATTTATTGGCCTGTTAAGTTTCATTTTAGTAAGGTGCAGTCTGAGCCAATGGAACATAACTTTGAAAAACTCCCGTGAACAGTGTCTCTCCGTGCACTTTATACTCCTCCTCCTGCTTTATATTCTCATGATATATTAAAGGCTTCTAATGTCACCTTCCAAGAAATATCCGACTTTTGCTCATAAATAATTTTTAACAGTTTTGACTTTTCTGAGTATTTGGGTTTTTTTAATTTTTTTATTCCCACTTTGTCTCACAAAATGACAAGTTCAGGGGCAAAGCCTGATTGACTGACCCACATTAGACGTTTCATAACTGTCTAAGCATAGTTCAGAAGTCACCAAACACACTCAAGAGGCCTCTGTGGAGTTCAGCAGGTTATCATTTTCCTACTGTTTGATTTGTGGTTACTCTGCTTCAGTAACTGTAAAGAAATTAGTTCCCGGCTAGACAGGAACTGGTAGAACGAAAGTGGTGTTGATAGAGGTGTTACTGACATGGACATTTTTTTCCCCTGTAAGTGATATTTGTCCTGTCTTGCCCCAGTGCATTTTCTAAAGTCATTACTTCTTAATTGTGCCGTTGGCTTTTTTTTTTAACACGTAGAAGTAATCACTTTTTCTAGAAGCCTTTTTCAGCCATTTCTTCTTTGCATTCATATATCTGTTCTTCATAATCTGCCGTCAGCTTTCACTGAATATAGAGCTGGTCTGCTGCCTCTCTTCCATGAAGCTGCTCTTTTGTTTTTACATGTCAGTGCGTTCATGCATGCACCTAGTGCATAGAAGAAATAGATGTGAATTGAGACTATAGAGCTAAACACTGTTGAAGGCTGCTGAAAAGAAAAATTAAATCCAACTTGCACGAATTAAATCTATGTCAGAAGTTTACACAGCTCCTCCAACCTCATTCATGGTACACTGAATTCATCCTATGGCATACCTATTATTTTTCAAAACACGTGTATTCAGGGCCAGATTTAAACTAAGTATAATACAGGTTTTCCAGCACAAAAAGGCCCTTCATTATCTTGCCTATATTTCAACCAGTTCCTGCTCAGACAATAAATAAGCCAGAGAGATATGCATTTTTCTCTTCCATGAAAATGTTGATATTTTAAACTTTCTTTTTCTTATAAAGGAGATAAAAATACTCAGATAAAGTTCACTGTAGTTGGGCATATTAAACCATTTCTCTGAGAAGAAAAGAAAATTTCAGTTCTCCAAGTTATAGCAAGAGTGCTTTCTGTTTTACTCTAATTAGATAAAAATTGAAAAGAAAGCCTGCGTTTAAACAAACAAACAAAAAAAAATCCATGAAGTTTCTTTTTAATAAATGCCAAAAGATGCCATATGGAGTGTGATCACTTCAAAATTTCAGGTGAACTTTCCTTGAGAAATGTAATGAAACTGACTCTTCTTTGGCTGTTAGTGAATTAACTTTGTTTTAAAGAAGATTTATAAGAAACTTTTGAAAAACTCTATCAGAAGGCCCCTGATGTTTAAATATGCAGGATTCAAGAATCAGAATAATATTTTTTCCTCATTACTGGGGAGTCACGTTTGCTTTGACTGAAGTAAAACCATTGATAGCATGCATCTATTCCTTGGCTTGTCCAGTCCAGTTCAATAGGGAAAATGAATACATGACAGTTGCATTGTAAGATGTTTTGGCATCTCAAGTTCAGCTTTTTGCTCTAAAGTCTCAATCCTGGGTGTCTGCTAATGTGTTAGCTGTCACATGGGCATCACCAGATGCTGAGAAAATCCACCTTCTGTCAGGTTTCTCTGTAGCTTGAGTTTGCCTCTAAAGCTCTGGCCAAGCAAACCTAAACTGATTCTCTTAGAGAAAAGTGTAATAGCAACTTAGTGGTTTCTGAGCATGAAAAGCTTTGTTAAACAAGAGGAAGAAGTCAGGAAAAAAATGCAAAGAAAAGCAAAGCTGAAGAATGAAAGAGGTCCAGTCAAAAATGACCTAAGTTCATGCACCCTGTGGCCACTCTGTGAGTGCCGTAGGTAGCCAAAGGTCCCAGCAAGAGCAGCCTATGCCGCTAGACCTCAGCGAAGATGCCTGGAGGTCAGAGCACTGGTGCCTTTTGCATCCTGAGGACTGGCTTTGTGGGAAGTCTTCCTAAAGCAGTACTGATGTGGCAGAGCACAGGAGTCATATACTCTACAGCGTACCCTTGTAAGAGTTGAGTCAGAGAAATTAGAGATGGAAAATGCACTTAGGTCACTTGGTCCATTCCCCAACTGTTTAAAGGTTGCTCCCTACAATGTGTTCTTCATTGCTTTGTCTAGTCAGCTTCCCCCTTTCCCCTGAGGGGGGGACCATTCCACGTAGTAACAGACCTTGTTGTTAGGAAAATTTTCCTGATGTGCAGCCTAAATTTTCCTTGGCTCACGTTCATCCCACTACTTCACTTAAAACCTCCTAGTCAGCTCTTAACTTCTCTCCACCTCAGGCCCTTTTCTTCCATCAGAGGAAACAAATGAGTCTGATCGAGTAAAGCCCTGTGTGTTTAAAAAATAATGACATCCTTACCTCCTAAGAGTGATAGTCAATATAGAATTAACATAAAATGTGCAAATTGCTTTATTTTATACGGAAGAAATGAATAAGCCCCTAGAAGCTTTTATCACGTCGGTTGGCATGGCTTGAAAAGTCCAACGTCTACCACTGTTTACTAAAACACATGGAGTCAGATCCCATCTGGAACTGATCAAATTGCTCTAGCTCAAAGTCAATCAAAGCTCAAAGTCCCATGGAAATTTATGTCACCTAACGGCCTGTGAGTTCCCTTTCCAGTAAAGGTTAGGGAATAGAGCCATATACCCCTTCACTGATGACATATACCACGGACTGTGGGACACCAGACTGGTGTCACCAACACTTTCACTACTTTGGAGAATCTGGAAGAAACTGTGGGATTTGGATTTCAGTTCACAGATAGCCAAGTTAACCTAAGAATTCAGCGTATTCTCCTAGCAGAGTCACACAAATATTCAATGTTTGGATTCTGCTGACAAGGAGAAGAAATGTCATTTTCTATTGACCCAACATAAATACTGTAAAAAAATTTGGAGGAAATGGATTAAGTAGCAATGCAGAGGAAACAAAATGTTTCAATTAATTCTTGAACTACTGGCATGGTTTTAATATCTTTAATAAAATAAATATTAAGAAACAGAAACAATCTTTGGCATTTTTCAGACTTTTTTCAGGGGCCTCATTTTTGTTTTGTGACAAAAACATTTTGTTGCCATCGCCATGAATCACCAAGTGCTTCAGCTGGCACAAATCCACATTTTCCTGTTTAAAATATGTTTTGAATGACAGTTATAAGCAGTAAAGCTCTTCATGAAGGCTGTTCCAATAAGATCAGTCTCTGAATAAAATGAGATTTCAGCCAAAGTTCAAGATAAATGGGAAATCCAGACTGAGTAGTAGATGGGAACGATGTGGACCAAATCAGATGTCGACATTATACGACATACAGCAAGTGTCTGGGAACCACTTCCACAAGCAAAAGCAGTAGTGAGAAGTTACTGTTTCTCCCCAGCTTATTTTAGAGAGACTCTGCAGCAAAACCCAGCAAGAGGTTGTGGTATATTTTTCTGTCTTCAACTTCTACATTACTGAATTCCTCTTCGTTGAAAGAAAGATTTCGGTTTCATGATATTGCTTGCTATTAATAATTACTTGTGCTGTTATGGCGCTTAAAAACTTCTTCCATGCTAAACTTTGCACGATGGCAGAACAAAAACATAGTCCTTGCTCTGAAAACGTACAATTTAGGTGTAAAACGAATGGGGGCAGGGAGCAATCAGGCTTATGGAGGAGCAGATGGTTGGCATCACTTAGTGCAGTGGTCCTGGCACAGCCATTCACGTCATCTGAAAACCTGGCCCAGAGTATGTCACCTTTATTTCCTTTGAGACCAGTACTAATTGCCTTGCATCTTACAATCGTGGTTAAGTCAAGAACAGAGCTTCAGTGCCTGTCAAGGGGAAAGAAAATTCCGTGTAGGAGACGAGCAGAAGCATCTGAGCAAGCACAAAATATTGCACCTTTTAGCTCGCACGTGGAGTCGTGCGAGAGCAAAGTCTGCCGGCTCAGCCAGGGGCTGGGAAAGCCCCTGTGTTTGGCTCATTCAGCTCCCGTGCAATTTGGGAGCGGTGCTGCCTGCCTCAGTGTTTCTCTGGCACAATGGTCTCCAAACACAGCTGGGGCCGGACAGACTATATTTCTCTTGCATTCTGTGGGTTATGTGAGCAGAGGGTTTCCCAACCCATGGGATGGCTATGAAGTACGTGGCTCCGGTTGCTGGCAGGGTGACACAGCCATGCATCAGCACAACTGCTGTACCCCAGGACAGGGACAGCCGTGGCTACAGGGTATTGTTGCCCACACTGGTGGCATAGTATCTTCTGCCCCACGACATCCAAAGAGCATCTCTCACCAAGCTGGCAGCTGTGGCCTCAGGATATAGCCTTGTGGTTATGGGTGCAACCAATATCCTGACACAGGTGTCCTGGCTAATTGCTCATGGACTGAAATAAATTGAACAGAAACCCAAAGAACTCTGCAAAATGCTGTAGTGAAAGGTCTGGGAGGAAGCTGGAGGCACATAGGCTGTATGGCTTTGTGGGCAGAGGCGGCTGTCCGCAGGGGCATCTGGCAGAGGGTACCTGCTTTCCGCTTCGCAGACAGAGCTGTGCTGAATAACCATCTTGTCTGTAGGAGGGAGCTCACTCGCCGGCTCTTCGTGCTGCCAGCTTGCAACTGGGCTAAGGCGAAGGAATGCACTCCCTAGCAATGCTTCTTTATGAATTATATTTACCGGGGGATTTGAGTGTCGTTGCAGAGAGCGTGTGTACAAATATTGGAAGAACAACGTGTGTTAGAGAAAACAAAGTGAAAAACCACCCAGCTGCCTATTCTTCCTGGGTAAACGTGTGATTTCTCCCACCTTCTTGAGTTGCAGTCTAATATAATATTGTACAGCCTGCTGCCTCCTTAAATAATTCCTGCTGGAGTAGCAGACACTGAGTACATCACTTCAAATCCCATGAAGTTGTTTAGCTTCCAGTTCCATATCCTGAGGAACTAAATCTCTGGGAGAAGGGAATGACCGGGGTGTCCCTCTGGGTGCTCTCCTGGCACAGGATAACTCCTGGCATGGGGCTGGAGCTGGATATTTTGCAGGGGTTTCCAGTTTTACTGTCAGTCCTATTGTCCTAAGCTCCCAGTTCCCCTCTTCCAGCTCCAGCTCCTCACACATCTATCAGACTCAAATAAATGTGATATATTGATGCTTCACCAGTTTGAAGTGAACTGCAATTACCAAACAGAAGATTCATTTAATTTACCTCCAGCCATCTAGAAGTCAAGCATCTGGCTTAAAACAGTTGTCTATAGTTAGGGGAGAGGGATGGACACTGCCAGAAGTCAAATGCCTTCCTACTTATTTTACATACCTTTCTTAGGCTAGGATGAATCACATGCTGAAAGCCCTTGCCTCCCAGTGGCTGTAGAGGAACCTACAAAACCACGTTTTATATAATTAAAGTGTGGTGACTTGAAATCCAGCCTCAATATTTGTTTATAAAGCAGCTGTGAAACACGAGATTGGTGTGCATAGGATTGTGATGGTGGAGCCAGAAGGGGTTGTGATGATCACCCATGCTGATTCTAAGAATAACCACCTTGTCTCTAGCCTTTAAATTTTGCTCATCCAGAGTGTTTCAGGTTTTTTTAGTAGAAAATCAAAGAAGCATCTGTCAATTATAAAAAGAATCTTGCCCTATAAATTCCTGCCTTCACAAATAACGAGGCTGTTGAAGAGGAGGAAGAAGGAGAGAGTGAAGATGTCCCAAGAAAGAGAAGGCCAGTAGGGGATTTTTAACAATTTAACAGCCACTGGAGTGTGAGCCCATGAGATTATTTCTACACGGGACTTTGAACACGCACCAAGACATTATAACTTTCAGCTCCTCACTCTCTGAGCTGAACCAAAATAAATAAGTTAGAGAAGAAAGTCTCTTGAACTGTTTGCCATGGGTTATGAGGCTCTGTCGCATCGGAGTAGCCTGCACATGCCATCTCCGCAGGTGCGGGGAGACCAGGGACATGGTACAAGGATAGTGCCAGCTGCACCAGGGTTTCTGTCCTTCAGCTGCTCTGCTGCTGGCTTCAGATGCTTTAGGAGACTTTTGCTTGTGAGCTGCACTCCAGCTTTCGACCAGCTGAGTACTGCGTGTGCAGGAGCTACTCGGCAATGTGAGTGGTGCTGCTAAGCAATCAGAGGGTGGCAGCGGGACTGGCAGCACCAAGCCAAGTTTGGATGGTTGCCGATGGAAGCCAAGAAGAACAAACAAAACCTGAGACAGAGGCAGCCTTCTTGCCATCGAAGAGATGCAGTCAGAGCAGCCACTTGTTTCTTGCAGCGCTTAAGTGGTTCAGTTAAGTTGAATGAATAAAATAATTCCTAAGGGACATGAGTCTATCGAATGCACTGAGAAGAGAACAATGCATATTATTGAGTGAGATGCCCATGGGCAGGACCCATCTTTGCAGAGTGATGAAGCCCTTCTGTGCCATGGTGGGGCTGCCCAGACATACCTGAGCTGGGTTTTAACCAGCTGGCTCAGGCGCTGCTAACAGAGCTGAGCACGGGCTGCGCACAAGCCCCGCACGAGGATTTGCAGAAGTGGACCCTGCAGCCGCTCAGGTCGGTCGGGATTGATGTGCTCACTTCGGCCAGACCCTACCCACAGACAGCCTCTGTCTGTCTTGCCGGCTCTGTAGCCAGCTGCTGTGCCCATGTGAGAGCCAGCGGTTACCAAAGAAATCTGGAAGTTGCTAGTTCTGGCTGCAGGCTCTGCTCTCTGCTCCTGCTTTGTCATCAGGATGCTGCAGGACCAGACAGCTTGGAGTCTAGACTGCAAGGTTGTTTAGCATCTAATGTCTTTGGCTGTGGGACCACAGAAAACTCATTCCTTCAGGAAGAGGCTCAGGAATAGCACTTTTCCCTCCCTGCCAGCTGGATCATATTCGTGGTATCTTTGACAAAGCAGAGTATTACCTTCGCATCTGAATATCTAATGCTATAGGCAACTTTTTCAGGCTTTTTCTGGATTTGCGTGCCATGTAAACTCTTCCCAAATCCCTTAGACACCTAAATGAAGCCAGCTCTAACCCTGGTTGATAAAGCATCAGCAGCTGCACAGTAGGATTTTCTGAAGTTATCTGTATAGACAAATATAGCTGTGTGCCTTGCTCAACTCCACTGAAATTTTCATCTATATTAGGCCACGAAAAGTTACTATTGGAAAACAACAGGATGAATCAAGGAAAACTATCAAAATTGGGAGAATATGCTATTTATTTACTAGCATGTTAAATTGAAAGAGGGAAAGATGGGTAAAAATGAAAGATATTCCTTTTCTTTTTTTTAATCATAGAGCTTTTCCCTTTCTTTTCTGTCCTATATTTCATAAAGAAAGGAGAAGTGATAAACTTTTATTTACGCTTGCTTTTTTAGTCTATGGAAACTACAACAGCCAAATCAAAAGCTAAAATGTTTTTAAGACACTCCTTTTATCTCCTTTTGTTGAAACACATAAAATTAAAAGGTAGTATAGGCCATCTATGAAATGTCTGTCTTTCCACCTTTTTTGCTAAACACATCAGAGGAAAAAAAATCTGATCAGCCCTTAAAAAACACCCACAATTGAACAGGACAGTTGCTTTGTCTTTCAGGCACAGACTCAAAAATATGGATAGGTTTATATATAAATATATATACAGTAACCAAAACCTCAAATTCAAATACACCTGAGCTTTGGGGAAGTTTGTATATTCATTCAATCTTTGTGGCTTAGGCTCATCTGTAACAGAAATATTTGCAAATAGACAGAATACTTCCTCTTTAATCTTATCTAGCAATCTGTCTGTTTGTCTGGGTTTTTCCTAGAGATGGCCTCAGATCTTGATATCTGAGGGCTGCAAGGCTAAATTAAGGCGAGATCATACCCAACTTCACAGAGGCCTTTATTTTCTCTTGTTTGCCACGAGCATTTGTTTCATTTTAATTCATTGGGATGAAAGGCAGAGCAGCCACACAGCCCGGCTCAGCCTCCATCGGCCCTGTGCTTGGCCCACCTCTGGGAAAATACCTTTTCTTGACTGATGGGTATTTGCTCGGTGGGCACTCTGTGGCAGAGATGCACAAAATGGCTTCGCAGAAGCTGTGCGTCCTCTTTCCTGGGGCTCTTCCAGAGCACCGAGCACATCCCTACCTTTGGCTCCCAGCTCTGGTGCCTCTGCCAGGCCAGGCGGTGTCCGAGGGTACCTCACCAGCTGCTCTTCAGGTCGCACATCTTGGAGGGGTGACTCCTGGATTCATGCCCAAGAGCTCTTTCCCCATCCACAAAGAGGATTGTTTGAGGTTTCACGCCTTCGATGCCACCTTTAGGCAAGCTGCTGCAGCTTGGCAATGGGGAAAAGATGCTGAAATGTCGGGATCTATCCACATGTGCCTGGATAATTGCTGTAAATTAGCTTGGCCCATTTATGCTCTTGAAGAACCTCAGGCAGCACTGGCAAGTAAAACAGATATGCTTCAGCTAAGCACCTTCGGTTCACACTCTCTCGGAGGACAAGAGGTGGATGAGGCTGTTTGGTAGCTGTTCAGACCAAGCACTGCTTAGACAGCTACCCTGCATTGTATTTTGAACAATTTTTCACCGCCCTTACCTGCATCAGTAATTACAATTAACCCTGAAATTTAGTGTACCGGGAAGGGTTCCAGCTTCAACAGAGCCATGCCATGCAGCGTGGATGGAGAAGAACAGGAAATTTTTCAGAGTTTTATTGTGTTCTTTCCTGTCTGTGTCCCCCACGTTGCTCAGAGGGGTTTTGTCACCTCCTCAAGCATTTTGTCGCGGGTAACTTCTCACCGCTTCAGACTCTCTGCATTCTCTGTGCGAGACCTCACCAATTCCTACCAGTGCTCATGTGGTTAATGGGTGAGAGGAGGGGAGCGAGCGCATCTGAAAGGAATGCAAGAAATATAAGCAATTTTATTAACAAGACCACAAAACTATTTTTTAATATAGGCAGCCATTTACAAGGAGCAAATAAACAAACAAACAGAAAAACCCACTGTGGAGATGTGGTCGGTGTCAGAGAGCACAGTGAACTGGCACGGATGATACAGGCAGGTTTGGGTAGGGTCCTTTCCCTCCATCCTACTTCCACCGCGGGCTGTCCCCGGCCAACGCCAGCCCCTGTGAGCAGGGTGAGCCGGTGCAGAGCCCGACACTAAGGAGGTGGGGTGCCACGCGCGTCCTGCTGCGGTGCCAGCGAGGACGCCAGCTGCGTCAGGGCTTGGGCGATGATGGAGAGATGGCTGTTCATCGTCCGCAGCTCTGCCAGGATGTCGCTCACATTCGCTGATGCCTGCTCGGAGCTCGGGGGCATGGCGTGGGCAGCTGGTGGCGAGGAAGCAGCCCCCAGAGCCCTGTCTCCCATAGGTGCTGCCTGGGCATTTCCATCATGGGAGGGGTATGGGGGTGTGCTGCTGCAGCGCTTCATGCCTTCCAAGGAGCCCGTTCTTACGGGTGGCTGGTCTTCCTCCTTCCCTCGAATGGTGGCGAGCGTTGCCGAAGCAAGGAAGGGCAACCAGTTGATGAGGTGAGTGGCACTGCCAGGCGGGACTACAGGCAAATAAAGTCCAGGGTGCAGGGATGGAGTAGAGGCGGGTGGTGCAGGAAGAGAAGGGAGCCCGGGGTGAACAGTGGCAGCAGAAGTTGACGTTGAAGGCGGAAGAGGAGGCGGTTTGGGATGTATGGCTGCAACACAGGCAGGTAATGGTGGTGAAAATGATGCAGTACCGGTGCCAGAGGAAGAGGAGGGTGATGCTGGAGCTGTGAAAGGTCCAGGTTCTTCAGAGGTCGGTGGTGAAGTGGCAGCAGGTGGAGCATCAGGCGTGCAAGGGTCTGAGTCTGCAAGGAAGAAACATCATGAGCCTTGATTCACACGTGTACTTACATGGACTGTTGCTTGCTGTCACTTCAGTGGGACTAGGCCTTTTTGATTCAAGGGGGAATTTCATCACCTAGAAAAGATATTCTCTGTAAGGCCAATTAGAAAAGAACAGACATACTCAAAGACAAAAGCCTACTGTAGGCAAACATGCAACTTAACATTATAAATGTAAAGTATCCTTCCACTCTCATTCTTCATAAAGCCTGTGAACAGACCTTAACATTTTTCTGGTTGACGTCTCATAGGTATGCATTAGCTGCTGAATTACCTACCCTGTTTTCCTGGCCAGTCATGGAACGATGGTAAAGTCCTGACTGACTCAGATCTCCCACGGAGTTGTGAGGGCTGGGCGACTGCTGCCAGAGCCAAAGTTAATTACTGCTTCATAGAAGGTCCCAGTTTTCAGCATTCTGCTTTGAAGGGACAGGTCAACATCAGAAACAGTAGGAGCTAGTTGGTGGCTTAAACTCTTCGGTAATTTCATTTTTTATGTGGAAGCATGACAGAGTTCACACAATTAAAATTAGACATAGATCCCTGCCTGTAGGTATTTAGCAGCTTCAGCTATGAAAATCAACAAAGAGACTGAGAAAGAAATTGATGATGCTGTGAATCCCAGCTTGACACCGTGCATCCCAGATTGACACCTATGCCACCTTGCAAGCGGTTCAGTGGACCTTATCCAATGTCCACTAAAGTAATTAGAAATATGCTTACTTGAACTGAGTTCAACATATACAGTGTAGGATGACAGAGCAGCCTCTGGGGAATATGCAAAGACTTCGAGAGCCACACTATAGTCCACAGTGCTCTACCCACTGTGGTCAGCTGGTAAATACTGTATGGTAAGGATGACCCTAACTTTACAATAACTCTGAAAGCCAGAAATGTAATAGGAAATCTTAGCCTTTCAACAGCCTCCAATATCTGCATAAGTGGAATTACTATACCATGCCGCTGATCTTTATTTTAGCATTGGGAACACATTATACAGAAGGTGGTGAGATGCTACAGGAGTGGTCAGTGTAAGACAGACGGATTTTAAAATTACTTCTGCTGCAATTGAGTGCACATTTTAAAGCACTGCTGTGGATACAAAGACACAAATTAATAGATTTATCTAGGTTAAGACAACCTAGAGAAAGCCAAGTACTGAGGTGTTAACACCATACTATTATTATTTCTGGCATCTAAGAAATCTGATGTGAGAAATTCATTTTCATTACTGGCTGGTTTGGTATTCCATACAGCAGACTGAAACTGTGAGTCAAAAACAAATGAGGGCTTTTCCCTGTCATTTCGAACACCAAACCAATGGGACGTGCAGCCTACAAAAGTCCATCTTTGTCCCACATCGGACCACGATGTTTTCCTTAACCAAACACACATGTTGGTTGGAGGGGATTGTCACACAAAATTCAGCATGCTTTTATGTCCCTGAGATTTTTATGGAAAGTTACTGCAGGTTCCTTGAAACAGTTTCCTTCCTTTGTGTATTGGCTTTCTTCCCAACACCAAGTCTCTGCCTACGCAGGCGCTCAATCCCTTTTCACTAGAGGTGGGCTGAGGATGCTGGACACTGGGTTTCCAAACTGTTACTGATTGGGCTTTAGTTTTTCAAAACAAAAACAAAAATAAAGCACAGTTCAAATACAGGTTCCATTTCCATCCAAACCACCAAAGTTTGCAAAGGGTGAGATGAAAGGTTCAGGTTTGGCTCAACCGTAGTGTTAACCAGAACAGTGTTTATGGTCCCTATATAGCATGGCTAATCCCTGTTCACACTGGCTAAACAAACCAAATTAAGTGTAATTTTTTTTCCATACATTGGAGAGCAGAGGAAGCTCGACAAACCTTGAGGTAACCTGGTTTAGACAAATAACTGTCACAAATGATTCTTAAATGCTTAAAGAGTAACTGAGCTTAAAATACAGAGAGTGATAACTAACACAGACAAAAATAGAGACAGAAAACTGGTCACCAAAGGCTCTTCTTTTTAGTTGCAATCTTCCCAAACAGCATGGCTTCCCTATCAGAAGCCACAGCTTTGTCATCCCCCTAATCCCCCCTTAAGATTTATTTATGCCATGTAGCCTTTTAAACACATCTTGCTCAGCTTGATCAGGCTCCCGTACTTCCATCTGAGAAATTCCACATGGGCGTCTGGGCACCCGTGCAGGGAGCCTGGCATATCCAGGACATGTGGAAGCTGTTGCGCTGCTCGGATCAACGGCTGGGCATGTGCACAGCTGACATTGTGCAGCGACTGCTTGTCTGGATGGGGTCTGACCCAGCTGCTCAATATCCAAAGACCCAAACTGATGATGAAAACTGCAGAATCACAGCATCGCTGAGGTTGGAAGGAACCTCTGGAGACAGTCTAGTCACAACCCCTGCTCAAAGCAGTGTCGGCTAGTGTCAACAATTTTTTCTCCATGGACAAAATTTCTAGGGCACGTTTGAGAAAGCCCAAGAATAGGGAAGTCCTAAGCACGATGAAGCACGGAGCAAGCTACTACAGTTGCTTATCATATACTACAGGATGACTCTATTCATTTCCTTCCTCTCTAATTTTGTTTGTTTTATCTGAATGTTGCAACTCATCACGACTCTAGTGCCTGCTTTTTTCACTTTTTTGTACAGCCCCAGCAGAAAGAAAGTCTTCCTAATTGGAGCATCCAGGTGCACACTCATTCCTGAGGGTGTTAGATCTGCATCCAGACAGAGCTTTAGCTAAGTGGGGTTGGATGGGTGCCTGCAGAGAAGAGAGATGTTGAAGACAAGGTGCTCAGACAAGTACAATGACCTTCCCTAAATGTATTAACCCACCTGTGCATGGGAATTCAGCACCCTCCAATACACCCAGTCTACAGAAGATGGGTAGGTACTATAGCATGCTCCCACATGCAAAGACTGACTGTTCAAGGCAGGCTTGTAGCTTAGAAGAAAAGTTATTTCACCAGTTAAGGAAGTTAATCCAGGACTCAGGAAACCTGGGTTGGGATCCACTTCATCTAAACAACTGAACTCTAAGTGCCTAGTGAAGAAATTCCATGAAAGCACCTGCATTTTCTATGATGTTGTATATACAGGGAAAGGCCCCAAAGGGAAGGCTTAGACATAAGGGCTGTATCTGTCTGAACAGCGTCAGAGTCACTTACTTCTTTCTGCTGAGTGCATAGGGAGCTTGGCTTCAACCTTCAGGAGGACTGGTTTATGGAGATGGGATTCAGGTCACCTTTAGCTTTAACAGCCTACAGTATAGATGTCTATATCTTATCTAATTCCCTAACCTTTTTTCACAGTCAGTGGATTAAATAGGTCTAGCATCACCTCTTTATTGCTAGAATGAGAAAGATTTGTCCTCATCTCTTTGCTTGCAATAATGTAGGGTACCTAACTCGGATGTGGATGCCATGCACTGAAAATGCCTACATTTCAAAAGAGAACTCGTATACCAGGTGCATAAAAATGAGATGAACGCCCAGCTTAGAAACAGTGGATGCCTGACATTCACTGCCCTCCTGATCTACTACAGATCTCCCAAAAAGAAAACAGTTGCACATCTTTGTGTTACTTGTTCGCGAGTAATTGGGAATACTTCTGCACTGCCACCTCTGAGAAGACTTTGGGATGTTAAAAAACTACAGGACTGTAAATAGGCCAGGAGATAACAGTAACGAGAGAGAGCACAGGGCCACCTCTGGAGGAGGATTTCCTGGTACTTGTCCTTCCCATGATGATGGACAATACCAAAAGATTAATGGGCTGCCCTGTGAGAATGGGGAAACTGAAGTTATTTTAAATGCATTCATCTGTATGAGAAGAGCATGCATTTAACTTTTCAGGCAGTCTTGGCTATCTTAGCTGCTTTTGTTTGACTACTGATTTTATCTGCCTTGCAGTCAAATTGCTGCAAACTCTGATTTCTTAGTCTTTTGTCAGCTAGCAAGGGAAAGGTCTGTGAAGGAGAAATCTTGAGGGAAAAGCAGGGGCATGACTTTCCACTGGCTAGCACACTGCATGGGATTCAGCTCATCTAACGTCAGCCGATTAGCTGGCATCTAGAGCAAGGCAGTCGTCCCAGCTCCAGCAGAGAAAGCAGCACCGCTGGGGACAAGCCATCCAAAGCTATCAGGTCCCTAAGAAGGGTGGGAGGATCATGCTCTGAAGTGTCCCTCCCCTTTCAGCACTTTTTGTAGGACTAAGTCAACTATCTTAGACGGGCTGACTAACTTCTAAATGGCTGAAGCTGGGTGAGCTGGATTCCTCACTTTACGTATAAATATAGCAAGCAATTTCCTACCACATCAGAATGGTAGACGGGTAGTGCTGCCTCTGTGTTCCCGTGGAAGGCATAACACCACGGAGATAAGGTTTAAGGTGCAAGAGAGTAGAGACTTAGGCCCCCAGAGTGCTTCAAGAAATGAGCTGCTGGTTCAGAAGGTGACAATCTTTGAAGTGGGTCAGCACTGAACGACCCACCTATTTCAATGATAAAGATACTAAGGTGCTGAAATGAGAAATGCAGTCCCTTCGATGACACAGTAACCTCCAGAAGGTCTTTGTGCACCGTCCTTTCTGCTCAGGTTTATGAAGTTGCTCTAAAGCTAGCAGCATCTGCGTGTGTGCCTGTGAGACCGAATGCGCGCACGCACTCCCACTTCATTTTGCAGCTGCTTCCAAAGAAAGTCTAAATATACGCCTGCCTCCTCTTTCTGGTAAGAAGTGAAACTGAAGCCCTAACAGCTTGTGGTAAATGAAAGTCCAATAGCAACTTTTGCGTAAGCGAGGGCGGCACTGCTTTTGCACGGACAAAATCCGTCTTTGGAATCTGAGTCTGAAGCCATCCCTCCTGTGCTGCTCAGGTTTGATGCAGATACAGAGTGGCATTGCTTCCCGCTGCTGGTCTGCAGTCAAGCTTAGAAGGGCTTCCAGCTGTAAATCAAGTTTAGAAGGGATTAAATTACAGCATTGGGTAAAAAGACTACCGGACATTACAGTAGAATAGGTCTGAAAAAACCATCAGTGTGAGCACTCCAGGATCAGTGTTTGCACATGTGCGATTTCAGAAACGGAATTTGGTTCTAGATATTATGTCTAGCATCTTTTTTTGTATTAATCCAAACTAGCTCTGAACACTCACTTGCTTTTGGGTGAGCAGCTTAGAAATGCATAGAAAATTCACAGAAGCATTAGGCAGGCTTATTGTTAATTATTTTTTAGATAAAGCAAATCACATTTATATCCTAGGAATCCACTCCTCTCTGCATACATGGAAATATCCCCAAATATTGTATATATCATGATACTGCAATCGTTAATGATAAAAGTGGTTTCATGTAGTTAAATATGCTCGCTCGAGCTCAGGAGTTTTGTATGAAATACTAATTTGAAAAAACATATTAATAGCTTACAGTGTTCAAAATCAGCCCTGTTCCTCTAGTTTTCAATCTCCTTCTCACCCATCACTCCTACAATTAAAAAAAAAAAAAAAAAAAGGATTTTGGAAATAATTGTAGGTTACCAGAAACATGCTGTAATGGGGCATGTGGCAAAGCCTGTCTCAGAGTCCAAGACATTTCACCAAAAATACCCCAACTCTGTCTCTGTGCTGTCAAATTAAAAACCTACTGGTTGAGTCACTTCAGGAAGGCTCCTTTCTCTGGCCTTTTGCTTTTTAAGCAGCCTAATAACAATCCATGAGCTACTCTACAGATTTTAATTCTCTTACGAGTTTTTCTGACTTCATAAAATCACGCATCTCTATGGAAATCTTTTTTTTTTCTTTTTTTTCCTTCTTTTTTTTTTTATTTGTGGTCTGTTTGGGGGTCTGTTTCTCTTCTTTCAGGTACAATACATCAGGCCTAGCTGGACTGGGCTTTATGTGACTAATCACATTATGACTCCTGTGGAGTTGTGCTCTTTCAAAATTTCTTGAGTAATAGTCTGTTATGAGTACATACTTATTCCCATGTCATGCGAACAAATTTGTTCTCACAGTTTGTCATAGGCCATCTGCTTTTTCATCTTTGTCCCTGGCTTAATTTCAGTGAGATTTTATTCACTTCCTGACAAAATCTGCTTTTTTACACTCATTTGGGACCAGATTTTCCAAGAACCTGAGGTCCTTCTTTGACACCTATGGGACAAAGCCAGACTTTTTGAAGTGCTCTGCAGCTCCTGTTATTTTCTGGAAAAGAAGAGTCCCTGAGGATGCCCTGACATCTCAGCGTGGAGAGGGAAGGGGAAAAGAGGAGGTAGGCATGTTGGAGAGGTAATGTTGTTGGGCAGCAGGCAATTCCTCATGACAATATTCATTGCCTAACACATTTTTCCCGCTGTGCTCAAAGCACTGCACAGACAAGTCTCACACTGGCTGCACTTTATGGGGGCCTGACTGAAATACAAGAAAAATGAAATGCCTTGACACAAGTCCACAATGGAGCCAGGAGCAAAGGCCACTTTCATCTTCCCCATCAGCTGACATTGCCAACGCAGACCTCTGATGGCTCCTTCACCCTACTGCTCTATTAATGCATCTTCTAAAATTGGAGAAACCTTTTTTCCCTCCCCTTTGCACCATAGAAAAAAGGCACAGAAGGAAAATCTGTTGTGTTTAAGGAGACCGCCAGCCTAGGGGCCCCCCGCCCCCCCCCCGTAGCCATGCAAGGACACCTTCTCTTCTCCACCCACATGTACTACCCTTCCCAAATACTTACTGAGGATGCAGAAGTGGCTGGAGAGAGTTTTTAAGTCCTCTGAAACTAAAATAAGACTGACAGCTACTTCCAGATAGCCAAAAGGAAACAGTAAGGAGAAGAAAGCATTATAATTGATCAGACCACTTTGTCAATTTTGTCTTGTGTTTTGCCTCTGTCAATGGTCAGTAAATGCTGCCTCAAAGCAAATTATCAAAAAGTCTTCAGTAACAGTTATGCCATCGTCTGCTGTAGGAAATTCTCTCAGTGTTCCGTTAATGAATCAGGTTCTTGGCCCCGGACAATGCTTCCACTGTCTATGATCACCTTTTATACAATGCAGGTCAACAAATTTGACTTAAGATCAGGCTCAAAACGGACTGCAACTGTATGGACTACAACTGAAAGTAGAGCTGGTGCTTAATTACCTCTTTGAATCTGGCCATTAGGTACACCAAAAGGTTTTTCCTGTCTTGAAGCAGATCGCCTTCCCAACAACTTTAATTCTTCTGAGAGTCTCGTTTTCTTTCCTTAATAAGTCCCATTGTGTTTCTTAATGTCCTTATTATGTTCTTATTAGCCTTGTAAACATCACATCCATTTTTAAATTATCATTATTTTTCCTGTTTCTTTATTTCTTTTTCTTTTTTCTTTTTCATCTTCCTTGGCAAGGTTTTGGTCTTGATTAAGTCCTATAGCAATGAGTTTCTCAGGTTACTTTTGCATTGTGTGAGGAAGTTTTTCCATTTACACAGCAGATTTTTGATACTAATCAGCCAGACAGCATTTTCTCTGAAACCACCTGTGTATCTACTCTTTCTACTTTTCTCAATAGCACTTCCTGCCACACATGGCCCTAGAATGAGCCTGTGATGACATGAAATTCAGCAGGTACTATAAGACACAAAAGACAAGACAGAGGATGGGTACCGTTTGCCTTTAGCCCAAAGTCTGAGGCAACCAGGAACATCATAGAAACAAATCCTGAAGTTCCAGACATTTTGGGTTTTTTTTCTTTGCTGGTTTGAGATTAGTTTAATTTCTTTACATATATGCTCTGAAGATTTCAAAACAGACTCGGATGTTGATTAACCAAATGTAGTTATATTAACCTGCTCTTTTTTTTCCAGGAAAAATACGAGACACACCATGCAATCTTATGGTTTTAGCAGCCAGTGAGTCAAGTCTGTAAATTCAGTACACATGAGTCAATGAGTTTTCAGGTTCCTACGGAGGGTCCAGCAAGGACATTGTTCAGCCAGCAGCAGACAAGCCTCTGTTGCCTACACCAAATGGCTCTTCTTGGACTGTTTAATAAAACAAACTACATCCAGGCTGGGTTACCCTGAACCTGTGCCATGTTATGCTTTAGACAGAACTGTCCCTCTCAAAGGTTTGTCACAGCAGTGTTCCCCACTGAAACACAGTGACTATATCTTTTCCTGGGTATTTACCATCTGACTGCTCCAGTGCAAGGCTTCTGCTTATTAGCCTTATAGTCTACATAGTCTACATAGTCTTATTAGCCTTATAGTCTACATAGGAATTTTATACCATAGCAGACCTATGATCCAGCAATCCTTATCTTGTACCATTTCTCAGGCTCTGGAAACTCAGTATTTAAATGCAAGAGATGATAAAAAAGAGTGCAGGATGTCTCTTGTCCCACCTTGAGCAGAGCAAAGGCTGTTAGGCCTCCTTGGCAAACAATGTTTGGGCGAAGGAGGGAGAGGCTGAGTAGGAGGCCATGATTAGACATAGCACAAGAGAGTGTCTCTGCAAGATTAGCTTGGCTGTTGCACCACCTGAGAGTCTGCAGGCCAAAACCTGCTCATCAAGCTAAAGGTGGACACTTTGGCTATACAATGAAAAGTCCCTAGGTGATCTGAAGATGACAAGGGAATGATGCCTTCAGTATGCAAGAAAAGTAGGAACTAACTCATGGAATTCATTAAATTTTCAAATATTTCCCAGTATGTTTCATCCCCAGAGGGATGTTGCCATTTTTAGGAAAATCCCCTGAAACTGCACAGCCCGAGGTGCTTTTTCTCATCTTCATATGCTGAGGAACTGCATAGGCTATATCTTTCCTACAGAGTTAATATGGGTGGGAGACAGCCATATCTGAACACCTGAGTTATGCCAGTCTGGACATTAATTATTTCCCTGAATGACCCTACTGCATCTTTGCTGTTTGTGAACTTTCCCGAGTGTGTCCGGAAAGTCAAAGGGGAGGAGGCATATGTCATAATTTTTTGTATTTAGATACCCTGGGATTCTTTCCCAATCTCTTGTGTCAGATGTGGGAGAACTTGTTTATTCCAAGGAAAGACTTTTGGGAAAGTCCTGAAAGATTCGACTCACTCGTGATCAAATCTGGGTCCTCACTGCAAAGCAGGTGAGTGCCAGCCCATGGCCAGACAGAACCCAGGCTTCTTATCCCCTCCTCAGAGCTCCTGGCCTGAACTGAAACCACCTCCCAAGCCTGAATGAAGTATTTAACATGTGCAGAGTCAGTGCCCTGGAGATGTACCTTTTGTCCTAACTTTCTTTTCAACTGCTAGATATGCCCAGGCAATCGTGGCAGGCATCATGGAAATGCTGTCTTCACAAAGACATTTTGTCTCCAATAACATTTTCATTTTACACCCAAGTCTAGCTGGAGGTGAATTCTTTTGTTTAATGAAGAGCCACAGCTCCTTTGGAACAAAATGTTCTCCTGTAAGCTGGGTGAGCCACGGGTTTTATTGAAGAACAGTCCTGCAGACCAAGACAATGCTGTACTTCACTACCCTTTTTGAATTACCACTCTGTCATTTCCCAGAGGAACATGATCGGCCGACCACTAAACTCTGCTTTAAGATCTTATGCCCGATCTAAATGAGACAGAATGAAGCCCTGGAGAGATTTCAACCCTTGCTTTGTTGAAACAACATTGCTTTGTTTGGAATGTATTTGCCTTTGTACTGGGGAATGAAAATGTAACCCAGCGCCCAGTTTTGAAATACATAAATACAGTGCTTTTGGTAATGTAGTATATATAAAGAGATCCATAGCATATGCTCTTTCTTATACAACCCTTTTTCTTGGAGATCTTCAACCAGCTTTGTAATCTTCAAGCCTTGAGTCTTGTGATAGCTTAGTGAAGGAGGAACATACCATTTCTGTGCTACAGGCTGGCACGATGACCCAGTTAGGAAATCTGTAGCAGACTTGAAATGAAACACAGACCTGTGCTTGCAACAGTGAACTCAGCCTTCCCCTACATCCAGTTTGACTACACAAGCCAGTAGCCACCCAAATGTTCATGACACCCACTCATAGCTCCAGTCAGTGGTCACCACTGCTTGGCTCCCAGGTCTTCCCCATGCTTTACTTTAATACCCTTAAATTACTAACTGAATAGATCCAGGGATATGATCCAGGTCTTTTCGCCCTACAGGCGAATCGTGAGCTGGCAACAGTTGGACAACTGAGACAGTTGGACTTTTTCCTACTCCTTCTCACAAATTCACTGCTGCTTCAGTGCATCTTGGGGCAGAGATTTAATGAACCCAGGCCCTTGCTTTACCATTAACTGTGTATTGCACAACACCTTTATCAGCTGTGTACCAGCAGTCAGAGAATTTGGGGTGTGATGCATGTGACGAGGATGGAAGAACCACACAAGGAGCTCCCCAGTCCCTCATCCCTCCACCTACCCCCCCTTCCCACTGCATGTGCTCCTGAATAACTAACTGGAGGAGACATTCGCCCACTTGGAGAGCAAACGAACACGTCAGCCCTGCATAAACAGAGGCCTTCTTGTCTCTCTGTCTGAGTCTATGTCCTTTGATCACCGCGGGTACCAACTCCTGTTTGATATTTTGGGCTGTGCAGGGTGGGCTTGGATGCTCGTTGGGTGGAGAGACACACCTCGACAGGGCAGGAAGGAGGAGTGATTCAGCCACTCCTCGCTCTCAGTCAATATTTACCCAGCGGCTCTGGGTTTGGGGGAGGGATGGTCTCTCTCCAGGGTCACAGTCCCACCCTGCTGAGTGAGGTAGCTGGAGCCACCAGCCCAAGAGGGTGCTAGCAGCCTTCTGGGAGCATGCCCTCGTTTTCTCAGGCTGCATTTTGGATGTAAACTGGCGCGCTGTGGCTGCGTCTCTTTTTCTTGTTTTTTTTCTAATTGTAGTCTGGAGTTTTCCTTAATGGGACAGAGAAGTCTTTGAGACTGGAAATGTGCTCTTCTCTTTGTTTCTGGTAAGACATAACACTGGTCTCATGGGACCGCACTCCAACAGGGATATTTTAGTTCTGCCTGGCTCAACGTCTTGCTGGCCCGCGGTCTGACTGCTATTTGTCACTGGGACTGCAAGCGCTGGGGAACAGAGACTGCCCTCACTGCGGCTGCTCTAGTAGACTGGAGCCCTGAATTTGGCTGGGCTTCCCAAGCATTTCCACGAGGCAAATAGTAACACTGATTTCAGCTGGACACCCTATTCCTTGCTTACATTCCTGAAGGGTCGTGTTGTGCTGCTTTTGCCTTGTTCTCCATGTTAAACCTACTGCTAGATTTCATGCTGGGGGTTGTTGTGTCCTGCTGGTGAATGATTGTATTTCTCTGTCTGAGAGACTGAAGATGAAAGAGCACTTTGAGAACCCTTTTGATAGATAGAGATACCCTTCTGGCCCAGTCCCCGATATGATTTTGCAAAGGTGTTGAGTATGTCCCATCCTACAGAGCTTGGTCTCATATATACCGGTGTAAAACAGGAATAATTCCATTGGCATCAGTGTCATTACACCAGTGTAATCATGGGAGAAGGAGAAGAAATAGGCCTGCGGGGATTTTTTTTTTGCTTTTTTGGGGGAGAACCATGCTGACTATAAAACCACAGCAAAATTATTTTTAAATGAGGAAAATTTCTTTAAGACAGATCAGCCGCTTGAAAAGAGAGACAAATGGAATGAAACGCTGCAGTTCAGAAAATCCTACAGTATTTGGGAAATGGGGCAGTTTGCTGCAAAGGGGGGAGTAAATAGCCAAAGCCAGGAGAGTTGCAAAAAGAGAAAGACACAGAAAATGAAGTTGCTTATGAATTACATTATGAAGACTTCTCATAGCACAAGAGATGAGATTATAGAGGCAAGTTTATTCTCAGCACATGTGTGGAAAAATGTAAACCTCAGTAAGAACCACTGAGTAAACCTGAGAAAAGAAAATGACTGTGCCTGGAAATGTTTAGGGGATGGTGTTTGTCAATTAATGAAATGAGAGGCCACCGTTTGCAGCTCGGTACACAGCAAAGATGTACGCAGACTAAGTCAAAAGAAGGAGTTTTTTTCTTTTTCCCCAGTAAGAGGAATGCAGGGGAATTTTGCTCTGTGCTTCGTTTGCAATTGATTATTTTCTTTTATAAAACCTGGTGATTACCGAGAAGAGAAAGTTTGCTCTGTGTGGCTGGGCAAGGGGTCACAATTACTCACGCCACCAGGTTCCCATTTGCCTTCAGGTTTGTTGATTTTGATGACAAGCCTTTACCACTCGGTTTCTTAGTTGTGTCAGCAGCTTTCCCAACAGTGTAGTGATGCATTTTGTGTTACGCTGTGCAAATGGGAGAGCAGCTCAAGCCAAAAAGCACACATCGAGATCGTACTCCCAATAGTAAGCAACTTCATGGTTTGACTAAGTTTGGATCCAGCTTCACAGTTTGGACTCATCTCTGAGAGAAATACACAGATATCTCCAATAACGTATTTTAATGGAAAGGGGAAGTTTTCTAAGGACACAATACATGCACCTTGTTGGGGAATGCTCCCCTCTATGACAAGAAGCTTGTCTCTTTCCTGGGGGAGCTGCTTGCTTTATGTACAGGACTGCCTTAAAAAGGGGAGGGAAGGAGATTCTGGCAGCATTGGGAAACTTCAGCATGCCAAAAGAAAGAAAGACCAAAGGGTCAGCTGCCTTGTAAAAGGAAGGCTTCTTGATTAACTTTATGGAAAGAAACTGAGCTGTAAAAAGACGGCATTTTGTCTTTAACAAGGGCTGTGAGTTGGGAACACAGCCAGCTGGGTAGTCTGTGTTAGCCTGGGACTATTAGGAGACCAAGGTCAGAAGGAGCCCGGACGCCACCAGGAATGCGAGGAGAGACAGGCTGGCGAAGCAGGGATGTGGAAGAGCTGAGGTGCAGCTGCTGAAGTCCATAAATGACTCAATGAGCAAACTCACGCGGGATCCTGGCTTAGAAGGGAAAGAATGCAGTCTTCCAAGGCAAAAAAAAAAACAACTAAGGAAACAAAAAAAAACAAAACCCAAAACCAACCACCCTGTGTCCATCTATACGTATGTTCCATAGACATCAATTATATCATCATAGAAAGAGGGAGCCCACTTCAAGACAACATTGCCGCTCAGTCTCTCTGAGCACTGGGAAAGTGGATATGCCTTCAGAAATTACTCCAAGAACCCCAAATCATCCCTGCATAGCTTGCACTACAGCTAATACTTTCAATGTAATAGCAGCAGAGGTTTGGAACAAAATACGCAGTCCGACACATTGTGTACAATGTCAGACAGAGGTACTGCACTTGGCCAGTCCCTGTGACACTGTAATTAGAGACGGGGATTGAATGAAACATCCAAATGCAGAGCAGTGCTACGAGTCAGCCGAGACACGCGCACCAACACTGCCATTATCCTGAATTTTGTCATTTATAATGAAATCCAAGCACTGCAATCTACAGGACATTCAAAATGTGCGCTGAGAGACAATCCCAAATTTGGTATTTTTCCCTGCTCTCCAAGGCGCAAAGTCAGTAAGGTGTTAAAACACATAGCTGGGAGACTATGGGATTTTGGGAGCTGCGCTTGTGAAAAAGCTGCCTGAAGCTGAACTTTCTAGAATAGAGATAGTCCTCAATTTTTAGGATCCCTCCAAATGAGCACACATCCCCAATTCAAGCACCCCTAACTTGACCTAAAGGAAAAATAATTTAAGCTCCGTGTCGGTCTTTCACTGGCACAGCTCTGATGAGAGAAGAAAAGTGATTCTGTCACAGAATAAAACAAGCAAACAAAAATCTCAAAGAGGAAACTGATTAAAGTGATTTAAAAATATGTAACCACACCACAGCAGATGCCAGTGAAACCTAGCATTTTGGGGTAAGATCTGCCAGTTCTGCTGAGCACACTGTGTAGTACTGCTCCCTTTCTCAGGCTGCCAGAGTATTGCCTCCACAGCAGCTTGAGCTAAAGCTGAGAAGTGAACTGTCATCTGAAATGTCCCGGTTCGTATGAACTTCTTTGCCGATGCACCGTGTGTCAGCAGGGAAAGTATTTTTGTAACAGAAATGACTGGGGACCACAACAAAGCAAAGGCACTTGGTCTTAGAGGGCTACACTAGCATGGAAGGGTGTTAGTCTGACAGGCACAGACGGGCAGGGGGCTATAGATCCCCTCTTGCTGGCCGAGGGAGCATTAGTAGGCAATGCTGTTTTGAACACCCAACCCATGGCCAGGCCTGCTTTGGGCAACCAAAAGTCCAGTGCAATGCCAAGTGTGTATACAGAGCCCAGCAAGCCCAGTATGAAAGCTCATACTCTCTCTGCAGATCATTTCTTTTCACCGCCAAGCTTCCTGATGCATTGTGAGGACAGACACTCTCAGAAAAGCAGAAAGCCTTGCTACCTATTTACCAAGGAGCTGTTCCATTAAAGGCCAGATTACCCTGATCAGGTGGGAAAGCGCTTGAATTTTGTTGAATTCACAGTTTTGTCTCTTTCTTATATGTGTCCTGTACAGATACTATGTGAAATGAAACAATGAAACAACCCTGGCCTGAGAAAATATACTCTACAGACAGTCACATTTTTTCAAGTCCTTCCTTTATCAATAGAGGCAACTAAAATCCTTCAAACTTCCCAGTTGCTTACTCCAAGTATTGCAAATCTTTGGGGCTGATCCTTCTCAGCGCAACTGGGTGCATCAGCGTTTGGCCCCTGCGCTTCTTTACCCTGGATTTCGCTTCCTCCCAGGAACCCTCAACTGCAAATGTTTTGCGGACAAGTTTGCAAGCACAATTTTCCTAACTTTTGCCAATATAGCATCTACACAAGAGATAAGGAGCGCATGCATTCCTTCTTCCAGTGCTGAATTAGATTCATTTAGCGAACTTGCAATTCAACCTAAATGTCTCGTAAAATCTATGGGAAGATAGATTTTTATCCACTGTGCGGTAGAGTGGGATCAGCCCCTAAAGCAATAAATTTCAAGAAAACCCTATGAGATATGTGGATCAAAGTTGGACCTGTACTCTTTTCTTAGCACCAGTAGCCTGAAACAGTGCCTAAGCAGTGGTGCTTCAAGGTTGTGGGGACTAGTTTCTCTGCTTCCTAATGCTGTTGATATTTTTTACAACTCTACCATGATCTGCTGATAGATAAATAGCCCCAGGGCCATACTCTGCCATCAATTACACACATAAGTTTAAAAAATGTGCTAGCAAATCAAAGGGGCCAAATTCAGTCAAGAGTCAATAGGACTGAGAGTAGAATTTGGCTTAGAGATGTAAGTGAAACATTTCCCTGACACACACAACACATTACGTTTCCCAGGATTCATTCTTCCTGCAGAAGGAATGTGTGTTTTCATGGGTTTGAAGATGAATTCAGTTACATTTTTCTCATGATGTGGAGCCAGAGTCCTCAAGCCACTAAGAGCTTTGTCTGAATGAGAATTGATATTTGCTTCATAATTTTGCTGTCTCCTAAATTCTCCCTCCCAAATACAGTAAGGATAATTCTTCCCTCCCACTGGCATGGCAATTCTTAACTCTATGGTTGCAAAACTCATTACAATTTTGGGATGAAAGGTGTTAGAGAAGTGCAAAACAGATTTGACACCTTTTTTATATAGAGGGCTTTCAAGGTTTTCTGTGATTGTCCACATTTTTGGAGATTAGTCAGCTTTTCAAAAGGATTATGCAAAGTGAAAGCCTGCAACAGCAGGAGGTTGGGATCAGTGACCCAGAAGGTCCTTCCAGTCCTGTGTTCCTGGAAGCTTTTCCAAGTCATATTAAAGACTACTTGTGTGGTCTGAACTTAACACCTTCAATACACACTCCCCATTGAACTTTTTTGTTGCATCCATTTAACCGGGTAGAAGCAGGGGAGGGATAGGGTCTCTGTGTAAAGGTAAGAGAAAGCACTTGCCACAACAATGATGGAGAGCACCATAGAAGATAGCTGACGGCTCAGGAAACTGAAGTGGTCACATGTATCAAGAAACACCTCAACAGACACAAACAGCCTCATTCCTCTGGCTCGAGATCCCACCTCTAGCAGCATCACTTGTGTCACCACTGCCCATTCAGTCCTGGACCTCCTTTCTGAAACCCAACAGCTAGTAGCAGTTATGATGGTGGTTTTGTGGTGTAGACACCTGTCCATATGCAACTAATCTGGGACCACCAAGCTCATTTTCTTGTGGCACTTTACCAGCTTACCATATGGTAATAATTTTTGACAGCCACTGCCTTGGGCTGGAAGATGCTTTGGTCATGCTCTTAGCCAAGCCTATACTTTACCTAGCTGGAAAGTAGGTAGTGGTGTTGCTTCCCACTGTTGGGGCAGGTATGTGTTAGAGATGAATTCAGATAGTCTCACATCCCCCCACCTCCAAGCCTATCCCATCTGAGAAAACCAACAGTTTCTGATGTTCAAATGTGCTTTGCCAGCCAAAATGTCAGCCACACGCCACCTCCGAGAAGGCCACAATTCAGTCGTTGCACATCAGACCAATTGGTCCATATTTATAAAGTGCTTTGATATCCCAGATGAAAGGACAGTATATAAATGCCCCATTCATTTAGGTTACATACAGTAGCAGCAAACAGAAAAATCATTACCCACAGGGTTAGAAAGGTGTATTCCTGTTTATTAATTGAAGACCACATAAAGAATGCTTGGTTAAAGTGTTCCTTTTGGAGTGGACAGTTCAGTACTGGTCCAGTGAATTAAAATAATCCTGAAAATTTGCATGGGCAAACGGCATAAACATCAAGTTTGCTCAACTCGGAACAAAATTCTCCTTAAAAATGCAGCAAAAACCTTTTTATATGGGACTATCCTTGATCCCTACACACCAATGAAAAGTGAGGCAATCAGTCCTTTGACAGGTCAGGACTACAGTGACATTATTATCTTAGCAAAAAATAATTTAAGTTAGAGAAAGAATAATTGCTACCTGGTGAGCATCAGCTACTCTGCAGCTTAGTAGGCATCACACTAAACCACCTGTGGGTTCACTGTACATCTAAGTTTCCTCTCTTTTGTGCATATAACTGAGTCTTTGGATTTCTAGACCTGTGTATCTCACTTCTTTGTGTATCTTTGAGATACATGACCCTCTCAGTTCATTTGGAAAGCTATGTTAAATAAAATCTTTTCTGTCTGTCATCTCAGTATGCAAGTGCTGAGTAGATATCCATTCACAATCCCTGGGAGCATGCAGTGTCTTTCATATATCATAACTGCAAAAATAAATAAATTACAAAGCAGAAAGGAGATAAGGCACAGGTTTAGGCTGTCTTTTGAAGATTTATTAAAACAAACTGATATTTGTTATAATGTGCATGTAACCAGAATACATAATTGACAATGATAATCATTAACAGGTACTAATGTTATTTCAGAACAGAGGACGGAATGAGACAGACTAAACCTCCATGCATGCAGTAGAGGAAATCCAAACTGCGATAATTAAATGCAAATAAAGCCTGGGGGCAAAAATTCCTGGTCTCTCTAAGATAAGAGAAATGTATTTCTACCATCTATACTTCATTTATTTCTCTTGAAGACTCTAATTTGTTTTTAAGCTAATAGATCAAACATTCTTGTCACAGTTCGTACAACTGTCTCAAATATGTGAGAAGTACCCGCCAGGCGAGGACCACCAGCAATTTTTATGATTTCTTTACACTACAAATATTTGGCAGAACTGAAATCACCCAATAAAATAAACCTGCGGATTCATCTGCAGTTTTAGACTCTCTCCAAGTATTTTTTGGACTCCTTCCCAAAATAACTGATGCTCATGATATTCCAATATCAAATGAAAATATGTCCTAATTTTCATGTCTCACTACCACCATCTGTTATTACAGAGAAAGTTGTCTTTTTCCTAGGGGTCCAGGTGGCTTGGAGACACCCAAGTGGCCATGAGCGAAGCTCTGGTCCGGCAGTGCTTCTGGTCATTCACACCATTGGGTTGGTGGGATTCGGACATAATGCAAAGGCAGAACCATGGAGCAGTGGTGGTGGAATATAATTTCTTCCAGTGCCATCATCATCTGCCAGCTGATGCCCAAAGAGCTGGCAGCACTGCAACATGGATGTCCCCATCTCTCCAGGGGAGAGGAAGCTTGAATTTAATTATGTGCAAGAATGGCTTTAGGGAAAGGTTCAGGATCCTCTTTGGAAATGCCTTTGGCAAAAGGAATAGATAAAAGAAATACCGTGTTTGAAAAGTCTGTCCAGCTCTAGTGACATTGTAGAGGTCTTCAATGAAAGCCACTGAGCAGTACACAAATGCTGCAGTCACTTTCGTGAGGTTCAGATCAGCTAGCTGATAGCTCAGAAATTCAATAGCTGAGATTTATAGACATTCAGCTCTTCTTAATATTACAGCCATGCATTAAGTATAAGAGTAAAGTCTTTCTCCTCCAAACCAAAGATGAATTAACTTACAAACCACCCCAACCTTCTGCCTCTACCATTGCATTTGACAACCAAACCACATCACTGTTTATTCGCCTCACTAGGGCACCCCAGAGAGCCTTTCCTAAACAGCTGACACTGCTCTTCCCCATTCCTGCAGATATTTTTCTCTCCAGAGGTCTTGAGCTGTACGGTTTTAGCAAGTGCTACTTGCAGTATGTCTTGTAAATCCTGCAAACCTCTATAAAATCTGGTGCACAGTGTCAATTTTACATGTTTTCCAGCAGAAAGGAGCATGGCTTTTGTTTCCACCGGCCTCCCGGCTGTACAGTGCCTCATAGGTACTAATTTTTAGGGTTCTCACCCACTCTGATTTTGGTAAAGCACCCTAATTTTACGAGGCTTGTCTCACACCTTGTTAGACTAGCTGGCAGGCTGGCTAATATTGACTAGATGCAGAAGAAAAACCTCTTTATTAGTGTAATGCTGCATTCCAACATTGCCCATGGATTGAAATGGTATCCTTTCTGATAGAGCAGTGTAGCTCCACAGCATTCACATCTAATCAAGAGAATGGGCAAGTAGAGCCACTCAGAAATTTCCCATTTTGCTTTTTTCTTTTTTAATACCAAATATGTTTTTGTACAAAGACAGTGTTGCCCCTAGGAAAAGCTTGATTTTCCTGAAATGTTTCCATTTTCCCTCAGGAGAGCTGAAGGAAAGCATTTAACTTGGGGTCAACATGATCTGAAAAATGTTCAGGTCAGGTCTAAGCAAATTAAAACTATTGTAGGTCAAGCCAGCCTGACATCAATCTGCTTTAGCTGGAGTTACACATGCATGTTGACATATGCATATCTGTTGTGAAACAATGGAGATTCACTCCAACAAGGAAGCCCAGCCAGCAAGAAAACAACCAGAAGAATACAACTTCCACAAGGTGAATGGAGAACAACTGTAAATACAGCTTAGTGTTGAAACAGCCCAAACAAACAAAATATTTAAAAATATTTCCCACGTTCACAGTAAAAGATTTTTCCCACAAGTATCTCATTCTACTATAAGTTTCCAACAGTTCAGTTTGGGACTGAAAGATGAAAATGAATGTTTAAAGGCAGGACACAAATCCAGATCCTTGTTCTAGTGACACGTCTGCTCAGAGACATAAAACTATTTTGTTAACTGGCAGGGAATACTGGATCATGGTGGAATTTCCTGTTTCGTAATCCCGTATATATTAGACAATATCGTACACTATGATTCCCATTCCACAGGTAGGAAACTGGGACCACATGAGCACTGCTACATGGGCAATATACAAAACAGCACAAGGCCACTGGAGCGCCTTTCGCTATTAAAACTGAAAATCTATCAAGAAAAACTCCCTTTAAGGTAAGCTGTCTTCCAGGAGAAGACCACAAAGGCACCACATGAAACTATGAAGTGGAAGACTAAAAAAAAAAAAAAAGGAAAGACACAGTCCTTCACGAAATGTGCAGTGAATCTGCAGGGCTGGTGCTACAAGATGTTGTACAAGAGAAACGTTTGCATGAGGTCAAAAAGTGATCAGATATTGGCAGCTTGTGTAGACAGGGGATGAAGAAGAGGGGGGACGTTTTTTGAAGCCAGGGTGTTCTTCATGATCCTCTTTGGCTGAACAAAGGTCCCTTCAGAGAGGGGAATGCTGTCTGTGACCCCTGTCTCTGTAGATCTGCCCAGTCGCACCACATCTGTGCTGTTCTTGACCCAGGCCACTGGCAGCCCATTGAGTCTTTCTTCTTCTCCTTCTGTGACACATTTCAGCTGCTACTCTTGATCTTTTATTACACATCTGTAGATGGCTATAGGGTGCTGGGAGGTGGGATGTGTTGTGGCCTGGGTAGCAAACTTTCTGCAGATGCATCTGAAGTTACCACCAGTGTACATTTGCCTGCAATATGGAGGCCTGGAAGTGATGACCAAAACAGTCTTTTCTAAATTTATACTTCTACTATCATGAACCCACAAATGTGGTATCATTCACAGATGTCCACACTAGGCCAGTGCTTGCTGCAGAAGGGCCCTTCCCAGACCTGGCTAAATGCTGAAGGACCTACTTTTTAAGGGTTGCTGTTCTTCAGGAAAAAGTCTGTTCCCTCATCCACTGCCTACACAAGTTATCTATGTTTTCCCCTTCATGTCACTAGAATAATATACAACAGGAGTTTGACTCTCCACTGTATGAAAAAGCAAATGGGCTTTATGGTGGAGGAAAATCTCAGCCATGAAGGGACAGTGCGGAAATACATAAAGAGCTGAGGAAAGCTGAAGATGCACAGAAAGGTTCAACATTAACTGAGTTTCCTGCAGGTCCAGTGCAAAGCAGCCTACACATTCAGTCAAAAACAACCTCCTAGTTATTCTGCTAAAGTTTTTGAAGAACATTATTTCAGTGCCAGCACGCAGACAGGCTGCTCTCTACAAGTCGGAAATTGTAGACGGAGATGCCTCCACCAAATGCCTGCCTGGACCAGCTCAGTGAAGACTGATCTCCTGCAGATTGAACTGAATAGACAAGACCTGGTAAGTGGGAGCTGTGTTGAGTCTCATATCCTCTACAAGGATCCGGTAACCCACTCACCATCGGGTTAAGCCCCTGTTGAACACGAGCAGAGCTCCTTACATGTTGTGCAACACAATGGAAAATTGAGACCATACCATAGATGAGGACATACAAGTTACGTGGTTTGCCTGAGGCCACACAGTGAGTCAGAGGCTAAATTATAAACTTGGGAGTCCCTGGCTCCAAGTCACTTATTCAATCTATGCTGCCTCTAAGGCATATTATATTGGGGGTATTGTATGGAAATGACATTAACTTTAAAGAGCAGTGTAGAGTAGAAGCAAGCAAAACAAGTGGGCTTTATTGTGGGCTGATTTTTTTTTAAAAAAAAGCATGAAAAAAGTGACATGAGCAGTTTTGCAAGCATACAGTGTAAATTAATTTTGCACAATTTGATTTCAAAACCTCCCTCCTGGATTAAAAACCTAAACACCAAGTTTCAGGCCATAATGGACCCTTCTTTTCCACTCTTCTTTTTTCCTTCTCTTTTTTTCTCTTTTTCTGGCAATTCTGTTAACCCCTAAAACCAGAGGTTTAATATGGAAATGCTGACAGCTCCTTAAGCAGAGTATCGCATTTGCAGCACTGTAATTATGCCTACTTCAAAATGCTCCAAAGAAAACAAGATTTTCTTGTTCAAACAAATCTTGAATGGTTTTAGCCCCAGAATTAAATCATTCAGACCGAAAAGGACTGTTAAGCATACTGAACCAGGGCTGTACCAAGGAGATGTGGAAAGAGATAAATGCAAACTGATTTTACAATATTTACGTAATTAGATCCACATCTCTGCTTTTCTCTCTTGAATGAGTAAAGACCAGATTAACCTTATTATTATTATGTTTATTTGATTGACTTAGGAATTCCATCTGGATAAAAGAGAGTCTAGATGTCTTTCTCCATGCGCCCCCAGCGTGAAGCCAATCAACATGCCTCTCTAAGTAACAAATTTGGTTTATGTCATCTATCAGCGAGATACAGTAATATTGGATATAGCTTTAGTTCAATGGATGACTGCTCTTTAAAGATCATGCAGCTTAGAGGTTTCCATCTTGCATTTTTATGTCCCCACAGAAAATTGCTTGTCAGATTTTCCACTCTTGTGAAGATGGTTGTAAGCAAATGTGTGGTGCAGAAAGCGTGCATGGCACATTTAAATGAGAACACAATCAATATCTCAGCACTGCTTTTTTTGGTGGAGGATCTTTGCTTATTTTGCAAGACTTTCTTGCATCCCACTTCTGCACTGTAAAACAAAGGCAAAAATGTGTGTAGATACAGGATTCCTATGGCAGTGATCAGAGAGTAAGAGAAATTACTTCTTCCACCGCTCATAACGTGTGATTTTGATTGTTATGACTGCTTCATGCAAATAATCCTTCCTAGCAATATGTACTATATCCCATTTAGCATAAGCAGTGTTAAATAAAAAATGGGGAGGAATTTGGTGTCAGCCTTATTGCATTTGTACAGGGAAAAACAATGTTTTGAGTTAACAGCAGGAGAAGTCCCTGCAAATGGATTGTTACTTCCTTTGAGAAACTATTCTATCAGCTAATTAAAAACCACTGTCAGGAACCTTCTTCTGGTAGTTATCCTCATTATCCAGAGAAGGAGGATAATAGAGTGGGCTGAGGCTGCAACAGGTTGGATTTATTTCCCGGCTTTACGTAACCAAGACAGAGCCACAGTCCATCTTTACCATCTCCAACCTGGACAACAAAAACATTCATTTATTTCTCCTTTTTTTATCAGTCTCATTTACTCAGGTTGCCATCATTTCTAGGCAGTCTTCTTCTGACTATGTGCAGGTCTAACACCCAGTTCAGGCCGCTCAGTACTACTCAGGCACATGCAATTAATCCAAAGAGATGGCCATTTGAATCCAACCAAGAACACTTCTGTCATCAAAATGACCGTCTTGTGAATGTTTCCACTTTATCTGATTTCCAATTTCTTGCTCTAATAAGAATACAGGAATTTGCCATCAGGCCGCAATCTGAAACAGTTACTTACATGAGACTCTGTATGTTATCTCATTTGTAGGCTCCCTTTACCACACAGGCTCGCTTTTGACTTCCTCTCATGCATTATCACAACAGACTCCAACTCACGTGCTTTGCTTTTCTGTTGGGAAAATATTGTGTAACCTACACCACTTACATGGCAACCCTTCCCCCACAGGGAAGGAAGCCTCCAGCCAAACGAAAGCTTTGATATTAAGAGCACAGCAATGTGTAAGCCCATAATAATGCACTTGGACTGCAGCTTTCCTTTAGGAAAACAACAAAACAAAACACACCTAATTAAGCTATTGGCTTGGAGGAGGTACCAAGTCCAAAATGATTTTGACTGCATATGGTATTTATATGGTATGCAACATGCAATAAAACACCAGCACACCCAGATGTGGATGTTCCCCAGCTGTCTGTCTGCTGCTTTGATGGCAAGCTACAAAGGTCCTTCCCGACACAGTCATCTCCGTGGGAAGCAAGAGGTGACTCTTCTGCGCTCGCATATCAAATTGGGTAGTGGAAAGGAAATTTTAGAAAAAGAACATGCATGTTTACAAACGTAAATGTTGCACTCAGCTTTATTTTCTGTGTGTTCAAAACAGTGGACTCTTGGTATGAGATGCCTCTCAAACTCAGAGATGGGTCACATAGTGCCAAGGGTCTCCCCAAGGTTTCTGCTTGGAGTTCTCAATGCAGATGTTATTTTTCCCTGCAGCTGTTGGGGGCAGTAGAAAATCAGTCCTGGGTTTCTGTAACCTGTATGACCTGGATGTGGATCGTATACAGGCTTTATACGTGCGAACAGCTTTGCAAGCCACCTGGCATGTCTGGGAATATATGGAAAACATAAGTCCTGCCTTGAGAAACAGGTATTTTGGTGGTCCTTGAGATACAAACTATTGTGCTCCTGATCAGGACCAAATTCTGCTATCTTAAACTGCAATATGATTTAGCGAATGCCAATTGATTTTGGCCAGACCTTTCCCATTTTCAGGCCATGAGTATACTTATTCTAGATGTAGCTGCTGAATTTTCAAACAAATTCCAGGAAATGGGTTAACTCCCAAGGTCAGGGAAACAGACTTGCTTTGGACACAGGCAGGAGGCAGATTACAGGCAGAGACCAACAAGACAAAATTTTGGAGGTTATTTTTACACTAACAGCTACCAAAGATTATTTTTTACCCCCAGAAAACCACTCTACAGCCATAAGGCATGCTGGGCACTGTTGCTACTACAGCATGTACTGAAGCGTGTGTTGGGTTGCATGATGTGGGAAGGCCACAGCACTGATGTGCAGCAGGAGGCAAAGAGCTGGGTTCAATCCATGCACTAGCCATTAATTATTTCACATTTTAGCATATTGTAGGATCCTCTGGTCTGCACTGATATGTGTGAACAAGTTTAAAATCATTCAGAAGCCCTAAAGCAGAAAAGTCCAGCTCATCCTCATCCTTAGACCCCAGAAATGAAGAGCCTTGTCTCCACTATGCACCCTCAGTAATCAATGGGGAGGGGGCAGTATCCCAGAACACAGCTGAGCCCAAAATCTGAAGGCATCAGAAAACAGCTTCTTGCTCCGCTGCTGAAGGAGACCAAGCACCTCAATCAGACTAAAGTCCTTGGAAATAGACGGGATGAGCCCTGTGCCCTACGGTGCCCTGCGACAGCAGTTCGGCCACCAGCTCAGAGATGCTGGGGAGCTCCTAATCGCAGTCAAGCTGGACCCCTCTGCAGGGGGTCTGGAAGTCACTTCTTCCCTCCAGGTCTCCAGCATTAGAAAACTGCCTGACTTCTCCCCTTTCTGCCCTGCTCCATCTTTTCTTTTGCTAATGAGCAAGAGGCACCTTTCCAGCATGGCATGGACAGTTTGTGGCTTGCTTAAGCAAAGCTCAGGGGAGCCGAGTTAATGTTCTCAGCCCACCCCTCAGACCTCTGATAGTCCCATCAGTTGCTGTCCTGAGGGCTTTGCTGTCTGCTGCTGTCTGTTTGTGATGTTTCGGGTGCTGCTTCTAACAGTGAGCTTAACGCAATGAAAAGTGGGGATTTGCGGTGTAGCTGCCTATACCTAGACTCCTCGATTAGGCTTAGAGTCAGTGGGGAGAAATAGGAACATTCAGGGTACAGCTCACCTTTCCTAAAAGAAATGGCTAAAGTAACTCAGGTTTTGTGCAGTTTTCACGTTTTGTAGCAAGCATTAACTCCGTGTGCCTCAGCTTCTACACCCCTCTCTGTTCAAAATCTCAGGTATGGGATTTTTTTTTTTTTTTTCTCTAGGCTACTCTTATTCTGAAAAGTGAGAGCTCTGTGGCATACTGGTCCCCCACTTTGCCATACTGGGGACTTGCCAGAACAGCCCTGGCTGCCTTCTGGGCTGGGTTGGGACAGGGAGGTAGCTGGTGCGCACCAGGGTCTTTCCCCATATGGGACTGCGCCCTGGTCAGGTAATTGTAGATGTCTGGTACAACAGGTGCCAGAATGCTCCTTTAATAAAATCATTGTTTTTAATAAGAATAAAAATAAGGAGGAATGCCCAGTAGCTAAAAGGCTAGGCCTTGATCCTGAAAATACATGCTCACACGAGTAATTATATGCACTTAACAGTCCTCCTACAGTGCTCTGAGAACTTGGGTACGGGCTGCTCCAGTTCCCATGGGCTGCAGCAGGGACAGGACAGCCCGCGCCGCGGGGCTGATCTCACCGTGCACGAAGCGACTCCTTCCTGCGTCCGACGGCCATCAGACCCCCAAGCGGAGAGGCAGCCGTACCTCAGATATAGTCCTTTTTCAGCAGCAAAAATGGAGTTCTGCCAGGGGGGAAATGCCCAAATTAGGATTTTATTAGTTAGCAGGACACGGTTCAGGATTTTTGTATCCTGCAGCTTCCCAGTTTCCACTGACCTGTGTGATGCCGTGAGGATCGGCTGTTTCTCAGGAGATTTAACAGGGATTAGTGGTTCCCATGTTGGAGCTATAAGCACAGTCCTGCCAATCACTTCACCCTCCCTGTTCATGCCAGGAGAATAATACAGAGTTCCTGCTCATTTTCCTCTAAAATTTCATATTCTTATTTAGAATATTTTTCCTTTTTGAAAGATCATCCAGGGATAACCAGATAGGGGATTATTTTAACAACTGAGCTCCAATACTGGACCATTTACATCGCTTGTTTCTAACTGGCCTTCTTGTTTACAACAGACTGAAATGGTTAATCAAAATGAGTAACATATGATATACCTAGGTGTTCCATACAGCGGCCATACTTTTTTTCCTGGAATTATGATGTTACTACAAACAGCACTGAAGTATTTTAATATCTGTATCAGAGAACTTCTAGGAATAAAGAGATTAGACTGAAGGAAAATATTCTTACAAAGGTTTTCTTGTACAGGCAGTTGCACGGTGACACTAATACAGCTCCTTATAACTTAACATTTTTAATGATGGTTTTGTGAGCAGAGCTATGAAAAGCTCCAGCCTGGAGAGCTAATAATGGAGCAAAGCCCACCGGGGGGTTTCTCTGTTCCACCCTAGAGGTAGCTGCATTTCCACTCTGTGACTAAGCGGATGAGACATACTTGGGGCTAGATAGGTTTATTTTATACTCTTACGATGCCAGAGCAATTTGCCAGCCTGCAGTGGAGGTACCACAGAGTACAGGAGAGTAAGTGGCTCTCAGTATGTAAAGGACTTTTTGCTTGACTTAGTGAACATGTATAATTTTTATATAAATATATATATATATGTTGCAGCTTGGCTCTTCTGTTTCTCTGCTATGGGTGAGAATAGATTTCGGTTCTGTTTACTAAGTAGGACATTTTCCTAATTCTTCCTCAGTTCTCAGGACGGTGAGGAGATTGTTGAGGGAATGTGAGAGCTGTTTGTAAGCTAAACATACCCTTCCTCTTATTCTCACAGCTTGCTTAGTAATCGGCATTTAAAAGCAAAACAAAACAAAACAAAACAAAACAAAAACCTCTGAGTTACTACAGTGTCCGAGGGGTGTTTGTGTAAGTGGAGGATTTGAGTTCACGGATCCCACCTCTCCTTTTCCTTATGCCTCAGGTTGCTGTATGGTTGGGAGCAACCCAGATGGGCTCCAGCAGGAGAGTACAACCTTTCCGCAAGGAATAATGCCACCAGCCAAGTGTACAACCAGTTCTACCACTAATTACGGCCCGAGGTAGAAATGATCATATGTTTTCATTATGAAAAGCAGGACCTTGTACCACTCTCAGCTCTGCACACTGACAGAGAATTCCTCTGGAGAGGCAGCTCATAGCAGCCGTGTTTCTTGCACACACGTATCTTATCCATCTTATAATCGATACCAAGAACAAGTTACCACTTTAAATAATTTCGTTCCCATTTTCAGAACACCAGCTGCGCAGCACAAAGCATTTATCAAGAGCAGCAGGCAGTGACTCCTGTGTTCACCCTGCGCTTGCAATCCCAGCGAGCGCTTTTGCAGCATCCCTTCCCCACGGGGCTTACAGCTCTCACCGGTGAGGGATGGTTGCCCTCAAGTGAGAAGATGTGGGACAGATTTCCAGCTCGCTGCATCTACCTTTATATTTCATCACACCCCGGAGGTTCACGCACACGTCAGCATGCTGCTGAATGGGTGTCTGCAGTGACCACATGCTTTTAAGACCCATCAGCAGTCTAGCGCAAATCATTTTAGGAAAAGTCTTGATATTTAGTAATCTTTTTGTTTCTTTAGTCCCACCTGAGGATTCCTACAGTGTTTCTAAGTCCTCCTTTGGCAAATATCCATTTCCACATGTCACTGCCTATTGATTTCAATTTATGCCATGGAATTAACTGACACAAACATTACAGGTGTCATTACCTACACTACCTGCACCTTAATTGCACTGAGTGAAAGGAATATCAATGATCCCACTGAATATTCTTTATCTTGTTTGAATTTTTCTGTGTAAAAAATCCAGCCTTCATCTCCTTACCCGTTCATATCATTTTGTTGGAATTCACTTGTGCTCCTTCACATTTTTCTGCTCTGATGTCAAAATTGCCAGTCATCACAATTACCATCAGAGAAGCCTTGGTTCACTCTCCTAGCAGGGGTGTAGAAGAGCTGAGCAGAGAGGACAGGAGACCAACGTGATACTGCTCCCACAATAAGCAGACTCAGGACCGGATGGTCCAGAAGATGCCCTCCAGATCTGTGTTTCTGTGAAGAGTCAGCTGTAAAGACATTTTTCTACTTGTGGGCTTCTCACAGGTAAAGCTGGGAGGTAAGGGCTCAAAGTGCTGTAGAAAGCCATACCCACAAGGAGGGAAAAATCCTTCTGCCAGGGCAAGATACCTTTGGATTTACTCTACAAACCGAAATTGCCTTTTTCCACCATTTCACATTGTACAGCCATTGCCTAGTCACTCTTAACCATCGTTACTAGCTCTTTTAGAACACCAGTGTTTTTTCAGATCTCTCACCCTCCTATTAAATATCTGTGTTTTGGCTTATTATTCCCAGATTTATTAGTTTGCCTTTTCCCAGACAGAATCTCATTCTGTTTCCTGCTCATATTTCTAACCTCTGGTTCCGTTAGTGTTATTTCTCTGTCTTCACTGGGTTTACAGTTCTTTCCAGCGCAGTGTTGTGTGCAGATCTCGTTAATGTACTTGGTTACACCTCCTTCCAGACCATTAATAAAAGTATTAAATAATGTTGCTGCTAGCACAAATCCATGCAGCACCCTGCTGTTCACCTCCATCATCTTCAAGACCACAGCCATCCATCACACACACCACTTATCACCAGCAAACAGACTTTGCAAACTAAAGCCGTTCTGTTTGAATTACGTCGCTAGGTCTGGGTGAGGACCAAAGGGAAGAAATGTCAAGTGTCAGTGGCAGAAGGAGGTGGGACAAGGGCTGGATGATGATATTGCTCAAAGCCACTCCTTATCAAGGAATCCAAATGGACCGATGGAGAGAAATATAATCCCGCTCGGCATCCTACCATGTCCTGTAGCAGATGCACTCTGGTCTGGCACTACCAGGGACCGCATACTTGAGGGAGGAACTATATATTATCCCACGAGTTGCTCTACCAGCCAATGCACAACATGAATAGCAGACACCAGCAGAAGAGAGATCCTGTTTGTTCCCACATAATTATTTCCGGTAAGAAATAATCACATATTCAAAGATGAACTAAAATCAAAGAAGGAGAAGGTCAGAGCGGGCACATTGCCACTCTGCTTGCTGCTGGGATCTGTGATGAGGGATGCTGGTAAAGCTGAGTATCAGAAAATCCTGGGCTGGAACTGGCAATTATCTGGGGACTTCTATCATTTCTGGGCATCTACATTGAGAAGGAGGTTGGCAGAAAGGCAGGAGAGTTTCTTTCCATCCAGGCTTCCTCTTTAGGAAAGCAACATATTCCCCATGTACTTGTCTAGACGTGTGGCATGTACAGACTGATGTCAGGAACGTAAGCATTGCTATGCTGATTTAAAGACCTGAGGTCCAACAAGCTCGGAATCCTGCCTCAGAGAGTGGTCAGCGTCACGTACCTCTGGGAGAGGTGTAGCTCTCCCACAGCACCCAAAGCTGGGACAACCTCAGTGCGTCGCCCCTGCCCTCCTTCTAGGGATTACTACCGAGGCTTCAAGAACAAGAGACTGTTAATCCCAGAAGCACGACGTGTAATAGTTTTTCAAACTGTTTAATACAGCTGTGAGAACTGTGGATTTGCCTGCTAACCACAGAAATGTCCCAGCCTCATCTGTAGGATAACAAGGTCCCAGAAGTCCAGACAAATTCAGTGGGAACTATGGGGGTTAAGCAAGTGAGAAAATCGCATCCAAAGACAATACGTGTAAACTAAGATGACTGGTCTGGCCTGACCAGTTAATATCTGGACTCCTGAAGATCTGTTTCTATTAGAAGAAACTTTTCTGTTTCTCAAGTGTAATCCTGTTTAACTAAGAAATAAGCCTACAAATTCCTTTTTCATTAATGCGGTAGAACCAAAGAAAAGCAAGCAGCTCTTTTGCTCTGAAATATCCAGACTTGCTCCTGTAGCGATTTCTGTGCCCCCAAACCCATTTGTACTCAAGAAATCATTTAATAAATGCAAGTGAAATAAAGAAACGTGGAATAGGGTAGAATCAGAATTATGGAACTTGACTTTGTCTGGACAGCTGGTAGCAAAAAGCACTTGAAAAAAACATCAAGTAAAAATATTTCTTGAGTATACGCACATTTTCAGGTCTAAATTGAATACACTGATGAAATTTAAAGGAATTGGTTCAGTAGCTTACCAAAGCACTGGGAGTTTGAACAGCTATGGGAAACAGAAGATACAGGATGTATGTAGGTGGAAATAGGAGGAAAAAATATTGAAATTATTGTGTGTTTTTAATTAAAAATAGCAATTTGAGCAACTTACATTTCACTGCTCAGATATTATAATTATGGTTATAATAAACAAGTCTGAACAGAAAAGCAAAAGAACAAAACAGGTAGCAGAGCATAAGGTTGAAAAGGGGATAATAAATATGAGCTATAGAGAATATGATTTTAAACAACAACACAGACAATTTCTTAACTAAAACTTCAGAATTGCTGAGTACAGAGCTACAGAGACTAGAGTGAACATAATGAATTTTACCATAACAATTTCAAACGAATGGAACATTTATCAGGAAGTTCCCTGCAGCAGGTCGGATTATTCCTGAATCCACTCATGCACTGCTTGAACCAGCTTTTGTTTCTTCCATGGTGCTCGGGTGATCTGTTTGCAGATCATGCGCTGTGATCATATCGGGTGCCATAAACTGCCCACTCTTGGGTGTGCCACACTACTAACATTTCACTGGAAATTTTGTTCCCACATAGGTATGAAGTGGCATTCATCCTCCAGAGTCTGAATGGAGCTCTTGTGCACCCCAGAATGGTGCATCTGATAGCTCGGTGTTGTTGGATTGGGCATGACTCCTTAATAATCGAATAATAATTTTTATCTTTAAGTATTTACTTTGCTCACAGTGCTAAGCAACAATTAAAAAAAAAGAAGCAATTGTTTTTCTTTCGTAATTTTAGATATTGAAACTGCTTGTGAGAAAAGGGTGTTAAGTCCCGTGTGCTGCCCGAATTCCAGCTGTGTGCTTACATTTGAATTACTTTATATTCCTACGTCTTTTAATCTAATAGGGCAATAAATTTCACTTTCTGTCCTAAACTATGTCAGTGCTGCTGCTTTCATGTGTTAAATAGCTGCTCACTGCCCGGGACTCAGGGGAAGTGATCCTTCTGATTTAAGGCATACTTCATCCCGTCCCTAGTGCGGACCACCCTGCCAGCGAGGCATCCCCCCGTGGCCCATCTCCCCTTCCCCCTGCCATCCCCTGACACACGCGCAGCAATGACAGCCATGATGTCTGCGCTGACGTTGCGCTAGGAAAACACTGAATTTCCTTGCAACGTGGCGTTGCGACAATTGGAACACCCCATCCTGGTGAGAGGTGCCGACAGCAGCAAGTATTTTGGAGGGTACTAAGCGTCTGCAGTGAAAACACGTGGGTGACTGCAGGTTTAAGCACATCTGCCCTGTGTAACCAAACACGATACTGAACTTGGTGGAACCACGTGCAGTATGATTTGTCATTTTATTTCTCATTTATTTGTCATTTTATGATTTGTCATTTTATTTCTCATTTATTTCTCACGTAAGCCAGACAAGGGCATAAAGCCATTAGGGGAGAAGAATTTGCTCCTCTTTCTATAAATGTCTGGGCTTTGAGACACTCCCAGACAGGGTTTGTTCCCTGTGACACCTGGCGCTCCGACCTCGCTGCCGATGGAGGCTCCTCCATCTGCCCAACAACTGTTTACAATTAACTGATGATTAAACGTCCCGAGATAGTGAGCTGCTTGCTTAGCCTGCCCTGGGATGCTGAAACTTCAAGTGCCAAGAGCAGAGAAACCTGTTGTCTTGTTTTTGCACAATACAAGGGTGTGGCTATGGCTTCTCGGTGCTGCTGGTGGTGATGGGGACAACAGCAGGAGTGAAACCGCTGTGGAATTTAGATGCAAAAGTATTTGCTTGCATTAGGATAGACACTGGAGCTGGGCGGGCAGGGCAAAATGAGTAAGCGCTTCCTGTATTTTCTGGTGGTTTTCTCTATTTAAACAGGCCAGCACGCAGGTGTAACAAACAGTGTTTTAGCCACGGGCAAAAATGAAGCGTTTCCTGCTGCCCAGCTACCAGGGATCTGGTTTTCTTCCATGCAAAAGTGTTCGCAGAATGCGAATGCTTTGTGCAAGGAATCAGGGGGTGAGTCCACTTCTTAATTTAGATCATGTAAAGTGGGATACAGGTGTGAATGGGCCTGTGCAGTTGCATGAAGAGGAGAGGTGGGAAAATAGCCTTTCTTAAAGCCAGAAGGAAATCAGTGCTGTCCTCTGACAGGTGTGTCCTTGTTGCAAGCGGGAAAGCCAGGCACACCCTACCCATCCCAAATGAAAGGGTTGTTCCGCAAGCAAGATTGCGTCCTGTTCAATCAGCAGCTCAGCAAAAGGAAATTGGATTTTTTTAATGCAGAAAGCTGTCTGGACCTCTTCTTACTGTTAAGAAATACTAGAAATCCAAGCCCGCAACCCCAGTTTCTCTGCAGGGACTGTCTCAGGTGTAGCAGAGATCTAAATGTCTACAGCCTATAAAGCTGGTGAGATGAAACCCATTGTACGCTTCCAGACTGGAGTCCAGCTCATCCTTTAAATCGATATGGCTTTTCCATACATCAGTATGTTTGAAACTTTCCCATTTTCATGGGAATGCTGTGTTCGCTCTCGAATTAGGTTAGCAGAGCTTTTCTCTGCTCTCTGGCAGGTTTGCTTGCTTCTCCTCCAAAATCACTGGAAGCACCTGGGCCCAAGTAGACACTTCTTTAGATAAGCCTCAACCTAACATTTCCAGTTTCATATCAACCCAAGATAGAAAAACTGGTTTTGGAGGAACAACGGTATCTTTAAATAGCTCCCAAAACGAACACGATGCTAAAGTCTCCCAGAGGTATGTTTGTGTAAATGTAAGCATATGTTTCTGCATTTGTTTTCATATTAATGTTATTTTAGTATCATCTGTTTCATTGCTAGCATTTGAAAGGACTTAACAATTTACTGATAGTACACATTACAGTCCTCCCACATGAATTGTTCCCGAATGTAGTGATAACGCTTTTCCAGCACTTCATGCACCAGAAATATTTAGTCATTTGCCTTCATGGGAATATAAGACAAAGAATATTAAATCAATAGCTATGCAGAGGGTTTTGTTTTTTCTGTTAAGTCTCCAAAATAAAACTGACAAACTGATTAAACAGATCACATCTTGCAGTTTCCAAAGTCTGTTTTATGGGCTAGGCCGGGATATTAATCAAATGCTGAGCAAGAGGAAAACATTGATCAAACTCAGAGAATAATAGAGTCAGACCCTTCACTGGTGTAAAATGGAATAATTCAGTATCTTTACCTCAGTTTATATTGGCTGAATGTCTAGTCCACGGGCTACACCGACAGCTTTTTTGAAAAAAAATCTGTGTATTACACACTACGTATTTTCATTTTCTTATTAACATTACAGTAAAAGATTTAGACAGCAAGTCCTTTGAGGCAGGGAATTGCACAGCTGTCTACAACGGGCTGTGTGAATATATAACTTCCATATACTGGAGTATACTGGAGGGGAAATAGGTTTTCCCAGCCCCAAAAGGGTCGCCCTTGCTGAAGGCACAAGTCCCTGCACCTGTTTTCCATTGCGCTCTCAGCGCGATGTGCTCATCGCTGACCGTAAAAACACTACCCAGGGCTCCTCAGAGTGAAACTGCACGTCAGAGCTGTGGCCAGGGAGGAATTTCCCAGAGGTCTCAATGTTGGGGCTTTTTTTGTATTCTTTTGTGGTAGGTGGCACGGCCTGCTTCTAGGATCACCTGAAATTTTGCCAATCTCACCAGCTCACGAGCACCTGTGTTCACTCACCAGCTGTTCCCACCACCCCTGGGTGTCCCAGGTCACGGGACATTTCCCCAAAGCCTAAAAAATCGAATAAAAAACACAAGTGCAACACAAACAACAAGACGAGAATAAGAGATACGAGGAGCCTAAGGTACCTACAACAGGTAGGAATGGCTTTTGCAGTCGTGCTTACTTTCAGGCCGTCGCATCAACAGGATATCTATGTCCCTGCTACATCTGTTATCTAAAAAACCATAATCCCACAGATAAACCCCACGTGTCTGCAGTGTCAAGCAATACATTAACAAAAAAAAAGAAAAAAGCAAGGGAGAGAACGCTGTTATGGTCCAAGATCACAGCAGTCCAGATTTCCTCCTGATGCTGACTTCTTCCCCTTTCCTCCCTTCGCCTCTTTTTATAAGCCCTGTGCTTTGCTATTGAACTTGCAGCAGACACTGCCCACGAGTACCTCACCTGGGGAGATGGCTTTTATATATAGGACTTGTATATAAGTAACGGGGTCATGTCTAAGATCCATCTAGTCCAATACCTTGCCCCTGACAGCGGGCAGCAGCGGATGCCTAGCATGAGAAAAGACAATTGCACTGGTATTTCCCCAGGGTGCTGCAGCTTGGGGCTGGTGGGTTGGGACGTTTTAGTGTAAGGGCAGTTGTGAACCGATAAAGTCCATATAAGACAGGTACTGCAAAATTTGGATTGCACCTTTTCACGCCAGCTTACTGTTTAACCCCGAGCTAACCACTTCTTATCTCTACTAACTTCCCACCAACATTTAGCATTGTGGCAATGCAAAACAGTTGTAAAGGTTAAAAAAAAGGGACCATTGCTACTTGACCCTGAACTCATCCCAGTGAAGGTGCCGGCTGGGACCCGGCAGCACACAGGTAAGGACAGCAGCGGAGCGGGGGACAGCATCAGGGTGAGACAGGCTCCTTGTGAGACAGGCTCCTTGTCACCTTGGACGGACGTTGAATTTCAGGATGCGTGCAGCCTCATGCACAAAGCCAAATCAATTACTGCTGCAAAAGTGTCCTCTGAGTAGTTTTACACAAACCGTTGCTTAGTCTCCTCTTATCTCAGCACAATCAGATACATTCAGTGCAATAATTAGGAAGACAGATTTCTCTTATAAACATTTTCTGCTCTTGTGTATACTTCTTCCATTTTTCAGCCCTGTGGGACCATTAGCAACAGACCAGTAAATCTTCAAGATCTATTCCCCATATGAGCACGATTCTCTGTAGTTTGCCAGGTTACAAGAAATATAATTAGGACTCCTTCACCTGACAGATTAATGAGTCGACCGGCAAAGGCCAGATAGCAGTAAATTAAACACCTAAACACTGAGATCTCCGCACATAATATAATAGTGAAATAGCACATCTTTTGTAATGGCCTCAGCCATTTCAACACATAAATTCTTTATAACATATCAGTTTTATGGTACTTTTTTATTGTACCTTGGTATAAATATTTATACTCATAGCTTGCCTTGCCAGTAAATATTTAGCATTTTGTTCTAAACAGTGACAGCCCTGGGTTTGTACACACAAAATGCTACATGGATTTGTCACGTGAAAGCATTTAATGAGCCACTGAGAATGTGCATTTGGCAATAATCACCTTTTAGAAGAACTAACAAATGCTCGACAAGCTGCTTGTTAAATCCTGCACGCCCTCGGACTCGAAAGACAGAACTCCCGACGTGGTGAAAGCAGACACATCCGTCCAAGGCCAGCGTGTTTGATTAGGTTAGATTAACACACACTTGTGGAGGAAAGAAAAAAAAAACCAAAACAAAAAAACCAGGTATCTGCTAAAGTGCTTAATCCTGTTTCAGCAAGAAGTAGTGGGATTATGCAATTTTAGAGGCAAATTTAGGAAAAAAATAAGACTGATCAAGTCATTTTGTACTTAAAATGAAGGTTTATCCTATTGATGCCATTGGCAAAACTTAAGGGTTTTATTTGGGATTAGATACAGAATTTCTGCTCTCTGTAGGAATTCAGAAGAAAACAGGGTTCTTGCTTAATTTTTATCATAGTGATGCCTAAAAAAACAAGTTAGAGCACAAGCTGATTTCTCACATACCTTAAAGTTCCCCAATATTTTACCATGTAGGAGTAAAATGAGATGCAACAAGCTGATTCAGCCGGATGATCATCAGCAAAGTTGCACAGTATGGCTGTAATAATAAAAAAAGACTTGCTTGCAACGCTCAGCTTTTCAGTCCTCGTCTTTTACAGCTACCCAAAGAGCCCCCAGCCCAGTCACGCTTTGTGCGGGCAAGCTCTCCGCAAACACATACTCTAGCAACTCATTAGCTACCTCGATTTCCTTGGGGTGGGATTCATCTCACCTAATTAGCCATCGCCACGCCAGCGGTCTGCGCAGAGCCTGTCTCATGGGCCCCCTCCCAGCCATGGGAGAGCCAGCCACCTCCCGAGAGTGATTTGTTTTGCCTGAAGACGGAGTGAACAGCCCCGAGAAGGTGCCTCCATCTCCCCGGGGTCATTAGCGAAAGGCTGAATGACGGGTTTAGACTAGACACCTAGGTTTTAGACAGCTAAAGTTAGGTGAGAGAAACCCTATCCTGCGAGTGGGAGCTGATCCCGTTTCCCCACGTGGCCGCATTGTTCTGCTCAACAAAAGGGTCTTTCTTTGGGGTGAGGCTCAGGATGGACGTCCCAATGAAGGGAGGCCAGGAGCATATCTACTGGAAATTGTTTATAGGAAAAAGACCTTTCCCAACCTTTTCATGGGAAAAACTTCCCTTCAAACATCTCAAAAAACCCCAAACCCGAGCACAGCATTTGATTTCCCCGTCGTCTCAGAGCCAGGTGGCTCAGGGTACGCCTGCAGGCCCCAGGGGCTCCATGAGAAAAATGTTATTTGGTGTTCCTCCACATACAAAGTTGAGCAGTTTACGAAGGTTATCATGCATGTGGTGACAGTGTGTGTTGGGTCAACACATAGCTGATACTTTTGCCATTAATCACGGAATTAAGTAGACTGATTCTGCTAAAAAAGCAGGAGAGTTGCACCTGGTGTCACCCAGGCACAGTATGAGCTAACACAGAATCATAGAATCACAGAATGGGTTGGGTTGGAAAAGACCTTTAAAGATCATCTAGTTCCCGCCCCTGCAGGCCATGGGCAGGGACATCTTTCACTAGATCAAGTTCCTCAAAGCCCCATCCAACCTGACATTTAACACTTCCAATGATGGGGCATCCACAACTTGCCTCAGCAATCTGTTCCTGTGTCTCACCACCTTCATCATAAAAAATGTCTTCCTTATATCTAATCTAAACTTACCCTCTTTCAGTTTAAAACCATTACCCCTTGTCCTGTCACTACAGGTCCTGGAAAAAAGTCTCTCTCCATCTTTCTTGTAAGCCCCCTTTAAGTATTGAAAGGCTGCAGTAAGGTCTCCCCGGAGCCTTCTCTTCCCCAGGCTGAACAACCCCAACTCTCTCAGCCTTTCCTCATAGCAGAGGTGTTCCAGCCCTCTGACCATTTTCGTGGCCCTCCTCTGGACCCGCTCCAACAGGTCCACGTCTGTCTTGTGCTGGGGACCCCACAGCTGGACGCAGCGCTGCAGGTGGGGCCTCATCAGAGTGGAGTAGAGGGGGAGAATCACCTCCCTCGACCTGCTGGTCACCCTTCTTTTAATGTAGCCCAGGATATGGTTGGCTTCCTGGGCTGCAAGCATGCACTGCCAAATCATATCATATCATATCACATCATATCACATCATATCATGTGTTATCAACACCTCTGCAGCCCAGTCTAAATTCAGGTTAACCCTAGCACAGCAGGCAGAGAGCCACCCCAACATTTAAAATGACTAAAATAAAACCCCGAACCAGCTAGCCAAAAATACAGTTCAGAGCGACAAGGCTGAACGCAGTCAATAATATTCATATCTGAATTATCCATACAGATTTAATTTGATGTAGGAGGCTTCATTTCCTCTTGTGGACGCTTGAGTAATGTCATTAAGTACTCATGAGCTCTGGTCACTTTCTGCCTCCATGATGGCCACCCTTCGGCAGCAGGAAAAATGAATGAAACTTGATTTGCAAAGCTTAAGAGGCACTTTGGCACAGTGCTAGTGAAGAGGGACAATTAAAGCACACGAAAGCAATTTTTTTGTGTGTTTTTTGCCATTTGGGACATGAACTTCAGGAATGGTGCGTTGCAGTAGAGGGCTGTTACTGCCATGAGTTTGGTGCCCATAAAGCAGCCCAGAAATGCTTTGCCGGAACGTGCTGGTGTCGGAAGTGGATGGCTCGGGGTGGAATCCCGTTCTGGTTCAGGGATGGATGTGCCCCCGTTCCCCACACACTGCGGCACCGCTCAGCCTCCTGGGTGCTTGCAGCACCCTTTCAGCTCTTATTGCTGCTTTACTGAAACCCAGAACCCCACTTTTGGAGGTGTTTAGGTGCCTGCTGAGGTTGTCTAGCACAGAAAGCCACCTGGCTCCCCTTGCTGCCACTTGGGGTAATGCCCTGCCTCCATCAATGCTGGGTCCTGAGGCCACCCTGAGGGAAGTGGGTTCCCATCCCCGGAGCTGCGGGGAGCTCACTAACCACAAGGTGAACCGTCTGCTGGAGCCCTCCCAGAGCCAGGAACCCCCGCGCGGCAGCTCAGAAGCTCTAACTGGGGGTGGGT